>CM045569.1:14407721-15607721 GCA_024721245.1 Mitragyna speciosa
CCTTGAAAAATAGGGCTCAAATAGACCAAGAAAACTGTTCTAAAAGGAGTAATCTGGAGAGGAACCGTGGGTGGAGCCATGGGCTTCAAGCTCGCGGATCCTCCCTTGGCTGCCTGTGCAGGATCCATTCATTTGAACATAACTTGGTCTATACTGATCAAAACACTACAAAATTGCTAATGTTGGAAACTAGATTCAATTTCCTACAACTCTTCAGAAGAAACTATTTTGAAATTCGAAGAAAATCCCAGTCAAAATATGGCCACAATTTTAACCAGTTGCAGACCATATGCTGATTTTCGAAATTCTCAGTCCAGCCAGATGCTGATTTTCAACTTAGTATATCTTTCAAAATATAAGTTGTACGAGAGTGATATTTACATGTGTAGAAACTAGAATTCAAGAACTAAAACTCTTATGAAGGGCACCAATTCATATATGAATCATATCGAGCTTAAAATTGGCTTACAAGTTAGGACCTCACCAACCCATTCTTTGCAGGTCTTAGCTTTTCAGCCAGATTCCAAACGATTCTAGTATTTATCCATAATGAAGCAGAACATGATTTTTATACCATGAAAATGCCTTTGAATCTAGTTTCTAAAACAACAAACGGCATCCAATTTTTAGTTTTCTACACAAAGTTATGATTAGTTTCCTACAGCTGCGTAGAGGTGACTGTGCTACGGGTTCTAGGTATGTTAAAGCTTTCTTGGTTCAAAATCTCCTAGTTCCTAGTTCAATTCCACCTCCAAATCAAAATATATACCATCAATTAAGTTTTAAATTTTCTAAATAACATATAGAATCAATCAAGAAGTTAAGAAAATTGGTGTTACCCTCAAGAGTCTTCAATCTTGTTCCAATTCCAGCTTGCTTTTTCTCCAGATTTTCTCTCCTTTCTCTTTCTCTCTTTGGACGACTTCAAGAAGCCTTTTTCCATCATTTTTCTATCATTTTTTTATCCCATTTAATCAGCAATTAGGCTGGCTGCTCATGAGGTGCTTGCTTCACCCTACAAACTCCAAGAACATGACACCTCCTACTTGCTTGCAATCTTGTTTGACTAGCTAGCTTCATGAGAAGATTTTTCTTCTTTTTTTTTTCATTTTAATTTTTCCTTTGTTTAGTCCTCCTACTAGGGATAATAAGCAGATTATATGGTGTTTAATTCACCAACTTGCTTCACGAATTGACCCCTGATTGTGTGACATCTTATGCTACAATTTTTTTTTTTTTAAAAAGCTAACACAAGCCTAGCTTCTATGTATGTCATGCAATTAAAGGAAATGAATCTAAAAGGGTCAAAGTTTAATTTTCTAAACTACGGAATCGAACTTTGGGTATTTCACCAACAAGTGAAGACCAGAAGAAGGTGTGGAGATGAACCCATTCGCACTTGGGCAGCAATGAAGGTAGTTATGAGGAATAGGTTCATCCCAAGTCATTACTCTCGAGATTTGCACAAGAGGCTTCAAACTTTGAAGCAAGGGTCATCAACTATAGATGAATATGCCAAGGAGTTGGAAACACTGATGATTCGGGCTGATGTTCAGGAAGATGAAGAAGCTACCATGGCAAGGTTCATTGTGGGCCTTAATTCTGAAATTTCTGACATTGTAGAGCTGCACAACTATGTAGAACTTCAAGATTTGGTAGATAAAGCTAAGAAAGTTGAGCAGCAACTGAAGTCAAAGAAGAGATGAGGCTACTCAAGTACTCCAAACAGGACCCAATGGAGAAATTCACATGAAAGGAGGCTTGAGCAGAGCATACAGAAACCAAGGGAGCCATAGAAGATAAATGAGGCGCCTTTCAACAATAAGGGCAAAGCTGAGGTATCATCTTCAAAGCCACCTAACAAGGATAAGAGTGAAACACCACTAACAAGGCAAAGGGATATCAAGTGCTTCGAGCATCAGGGATATGGACATGTTTCATCACAATGTCCAAGCAAGAGAAATATGATCATCCTTAACAACGAGGGTGAAGAGTGAAGAGATGCCACCATTTGAGGGACCCAGTGATGATGAGATTGAAGGCACTAGGGAGGTTGATCCAACTAAGGGAGAAATGCTAGTGACTCGTAGAACATTAAGCATTCAGCCTGAGGGAAAGGACGAAGAGACACAGAGGGAGCAATTATTCCATACAAGATGCATCATCCAAAACAAGGTATGTAGTGTTATTGTTGATTCTGGTTGCTGTATTAATATTGCTAGTACTCTATTTGTGGAAAGACTACAATTGCCAACCACGAAGCATCCAGAGCCATATTACCTGCAATGGCTGACTAGCAATGGTGATTTGAAGGTTACAAAGCAAGTTCTTGTATCTTTGGCCATAGGTGAATACAAGAATAAAATGTTGTGTGACGTTGTTCCCGTGCATGCGTGCCACATTTTGTTGGGACGGCCTGGCAATTTGATAGGAGAGTAACCTATGATGGTTATAAGAACACATTTGGGCTGGTTTGGAAGAAGCAAAAGGTCATCTTGAAACCACTCAAGCCATCCGATGAATATGAGGATCAATTGAGAGTTACTAAGAGCGCAAGATGAGAAAAAAAAGTCAAAGAGAAAGCATTATGAGGCAAAGGAAGAAAGAATGCGTGAGAGGAGGGAAATGTGTGATAAAAAGGAGTTGAAGAGGGGCAAATTTGTTGAGGCAAAATCAAGTTGAGGAGAGCAAAGAGAAAATAAGAGTGAGAGGTAGTGGAAGTAAAAATAAGACTGTGTTACTTTTGAGATGTAATCCATTGGTACAAGAGTACTCAAAGCCAGGATTTTACTTTACTAACAGTCTTAGCTTTTCATCTCCTAGTGTTTTTGTGACTTGGTGCATGATGTTGGAGCAACTCTTCAAGGAATTTTATCAACCACATTGTGTTGCTCCAAGGGCAATAAAAGGCAAATTAGCCGTGATGTTCCACCAATGACTAAGGAACTTAGAGAATTTCTGAAGATTCAAGAGACATAGTTGGTGGATGAGGAGTTTGGAATTTAGGCCACCTTCCAGAGAAGCAACTTGTTTAATTTGTTTGATTGGTGGCATGAGTCTTGTGTTTTATATTCTGATTTAGCTTTGGATTTTAATTGTACCTTGAATTTATTTTATTTTGATCATAGTTGGCAAGTTTCGTTATGTTGTGCCACTAGTGATAGAATGAGATTGTGTTTACTTGCATGCTGTTTGAAGTTCTTTCGTGTCTTATTTGATGATATAATTATGCTTTCTGGTGTAGTTATACATGATCATTCTGTAAGGTAATAGCATAGGTAACGCAGCGGAAAAATAAAAATTTATTACCTTAACCATGGATCTCTTTGACATATCTATATGATTTACAAGGGGGTTTGCATGAAGATTACCTTAAGCACAGAAGATTTCTATGCTTCTAGGCAAAGATCTTTGGAAGAAGATGTTTGATCTACCACGAAAAGCCCTCCAAGCGTAGAGCCTCTAACGATATCCACACGAACAACTTCTTTGGGAACCTTGTAGGCTTGCTTGCTTTGACTTTTGAGTGCTAGCTCCCTTGAATTATTTAAGAACACAAGAAGAAGAAAAACCCTAACCCTTAGGAGAGAGAGAGAGAGACGCCAAGAGAGAGAGAAAGAGGCGTGCTTATCTTTCAATAATTTTCTCTCACTAATTTTTCTTTTTGTGTTGCAACAACAATTCAAGAGTCAAAGCATAAACCTATTTATAGAGGTAGTATTCTAGTCTTTTAGGAAATAAGGCTAATTAGAAACCAAGAAGGTTTAGGTAACTTACTTTAAGCTAATCCTTCTCCTTTAGGAAATCTATTCCATAAGGAAACTAATTAGTTACTTTACTTCTTTTAGGAAACAAATTTCCTGCAAGACTTAGAATATTTATAAATAAGTCCTTTAAGTTAATTTATCTCATAAATTAACCCCATAAGTATCTCATACTTATCTTTATTACATTTTAACCCAAAGATTTTGTTCTTTATGTGTGTGACCCATTAGGTTCCATTCACGTTGGCAATAAGTATAAATTATAACTCATTAATTGAGCTAGATAAATTAAACACTTTTAATTTATCATTAATTCACTAATTAATCAATTCATACTTATAGATCATGAGTGGCGTCTAGCAATGCATCATGACCACCCAAGTGAATAGGAAAGTCATATGGTAGACCATACCCTTCAATGACAATGTTATCGTGTAATTAATATCCTTTCACCACACTATATCCCAATTAGTCTAAAAGTATAGTGCATACTTTAATAATGACTAATATATATTCTCTTGTTCCGGAAATATAACTCTCCATGATGTAAAAACCTTGAAACTACTTCCAAGTTATACTATCACTTCTGCAGAAGATTTATGAGTTAACATTTCCAACAAGTGGCCATATAGGGATATACTCTCCTATTAAGGAGTGGTGAATCCTATATTGATTACTCACTATCTTTCCATGCTTCAAACTATACCCAATCTCTAACCTATGAGCTACCCTTTTACAGGCACCGAGGAATAGAGTCAAAGTATAGCAATCCACACTCAAGATACTATGGTAATCTCAAGTCAAAGGATCACTTACACCATTGCCATTAAGAGTTTAACCATTGGCACTATAGTTAAAACTCTTGGCGGATCAACCCAATGAACTTGTTCTCAAACAAGCATCCACATACCAGCTTAAGTGTCACGCACACCATAGTCAATGAGATCAACTACTACTTACCATAAGTAGAGGCAAAGTATGTGCTAGTCTATCCGTATTAATGATGTCCAATCTCATTAATACTATGACTAGGGATATTTAAGAATATGACTTTATGTATTAGAGTCTCATAATTGTAACCCCTTACAATCTCTAATACACAATCAATATTCTAAGGACTTTATCAATTAAACAAGTAACATGGAAATACAAGTATAGATGATAAAGAAAAATACCACATGAATAAATATAACATAAATAAGTGTAAATATAAAACACCTTAAACCATCTTGGTTTTAGGGCATACACTAACACATTCTGTTTTGAATGTTAGTGTGAGTGATTATGCACCACATTCAATGGCTAGCTGTACTATACTTGGTTCTTTGCATTCTAGCTTAGTTTTACACTTTAGTTCAGTGATGCCTGACTATGTTTCTATTGTTAATATGGGTCAATATGGACTATTCGTAGTATTTTGTTATAATTTGCATGTGGTTTTTCATTTAGTTATAATACATTCACGTGATTTGACTGCTTTTAGTCTGCGTGTGTTGTTTTTAGTTCATGTGTTCAGGGATTGCGCACATAGAAGAAAGTTTGTTGCTTTAAACTATATCTTTATTTGTGCAACTTTTCTACTTATCTATGAGACATATGGTGATACATTCTTTAAGTGTGCTCATTCTTTTCTAGGAGAAGTTGAATTTCTTAAAGGGTTTGTACCAATGCAAGGCGTGATGCTTGTGCATGGTAGTTGCTATGACTTCTATCAGGTTTTCGATGTTACTTATGTTTGTTTTTATGATGTAGGTGATTCGACGGTGAATCTCTCCAAGGAAGAAGGGAATGACGAGGACATACGGAGTAATGCCAAGGAGCTTAGTAAAGATCCTCTTCAAGGCATGGGAGGACCAATGACCAGATTGCATGAAAGAAGGTGAAGCAAGCTTTGCAAGCTCTCATCATAGAGTTGCACGAAGAAGAGGTGGTTTGGTCAAGACAAGAGCCCACAAGGATGTTTTAATGCTCAAGTGTTGGCTTGGAAGCTTTGGAAGCAGAAGGAAGATACCAAGACGTGATTGGTGATGTTCTATCGCTATCCGTGCCCACTACCTGTGCGTGGATAGTCCCACGGATAGAACTAGAAAGTTGTGAACAAGGAAGTAAAGTTTTTGCTCCCATCTGCGATAGCTATTCGCTCGTGATTAGCAGTGTGGATAGAAACAGAAACTTTGAAGCTAGAAAAATACTTTCTGTCATTATCTGCACCAAGTAACCACGGCAGATACCTAGCGCAGATAGGGACAGAAAGTCGTGGATAGAACAGCCAAGTTTCTGCCGCTATCTACGCGCGGATACTCAACGCGGATAGCAACAGATCCTGCGATTTCATCTTATAGTTAGCAAATTTCCTATTATTTTAAATTGTAACCTTGTTATTAACTTTCCTTTATTATTGTAAATACTGTGTAGCCTATTTATATAGGGTTGAGTTTGCTTCATTGGGTTTCAAGAAGGTTGCATTAGCTTCATTGGATTTCAAGGTGTCTTGGGATTCTACGTCCTTCAACCTTGCCTGCATCATTGCTAGTAAAAAAGATTAAGACATTTATGGAAGTTATCAAAAGAGCGCTATGAGTTGAATGTGCCAAGTCTCAACGAAAGGTATCATGCTCAACTCAGTAGCAGAAAGAAACAGTCAAGTTTTGTGTAACTAGGGAGACAAATTTGAAGTAAATACAAATAGTGAGATAGTGTTTATTTTGGACAACTGCACTAGAAAATTATTATGGAAAACTGTGAAGAGATACTAGCATGTTTAATTAATCAGTCCAATTGATAAAGTCAAAACTGATAAGGTACTATTAGTAAAAGATTATACTAATATATTACTGAGGGAATTAACTTCTTTGCCTCCAGCCCCAAAGTCAGTATTTTTGGCTGAAATTGCACAGTTTTTTTATTCTTGAGTGGTTTCAATAAAAACACTTCATCGAAATAAAATGGCATCACTTTTGTCATTTTATGGAGCAATTCGAATACTATTGATTGTAGGATGTTTAACCATGCCTTTTCAAATGGGGCTAGCCCAGGAACAAAAAGTATTGATTGAGGGTAATAAACTGCCAAATTTTGGCCAAGTAGTGGAATGTTTGACAGCACTGAGTAAAATTGGAGTATGTGGTGCCGATATTATCACGATTCTTGAAGGTCGTGAGAAGGTCAATCAATATTCTTTAAGCAAGGATTGTTGCGGAGCCATCTTTGACATTGCAGCTAAATGCGATCTCGCCAAGCTCCAAATTGACCCCAGGATCACTGGATCCATTATGGAAGCGTGTGCAAGAGGTGCAGCAGATCCTCCTACCCAAGCATTTGAGGATAAAAGCACCATTGATGAGGATATTTCTTGGCCTACTTTGTTTTAGATGAAAATATATGATTTTCAAGGTTTTCGTTTATTAAAAAAAAAAAACTTCTTTGCCTCCGTAAAGGGGAATAAAATTTGTAACTAAAATACAACTAGGAATCACACCAATTTCAAGGGCACAATATTGAATGACTCAGCTGAGTCAAAGGAATTAAATATTTAGTTGCAAAAGCTTCTAGATAGGAAATACATACAATCAATTGCACCATCATCAGGAGCACTACTGTTATTTGTAATGACGATGGATAGAACACTAAGGTTGTGCATCAACTATCGGGTTTTAAATATTGTTACCATTAGGAATAAGTACCTCTTACCCCTCATTGATGAATTGATTGATCAACTGTAAAGAGCACTAGAATTTCTAAGTTTAGCTTAAGACAACTGCACTACCAATTACACATGAGGATGGAGGACATTATCAAGATTGCTTGTAGTGTAAGGTATGACCATTATGAGTTGATGGCCACACCTTTTGGTATGAACAAAATGTTGTAGCATTGATGGATCTAATACCTTGAATCTTTGGGTCCTATTTGATCCAAATTGTGGGGATATCTCTAGACAACCTCTGGGTCTATTCCAAATAGCAATTGAAACAAAGAAACAATTCGGAAAACATTAACGTAGTGCTGGGTACGCGACAAGTTTTGTAAACATGAATTCTGGTAAAAGAAGGTGTCAAACTTGATTACATAATTGGAGGGGAAAGTATAGCAATGAAGCCATATAAAAGAAATAATGACTGCAAGTCATCGGAGAACACAACAGATATGGGGTTTCTCTAAGACTTTTTGGATATTATTATAGGTTTAAAAACTACTTGAAAATTGCTAAAGTCTTAGCTAGCTTGACTTAGTAGCAATTTAAATTTAATTAGAATGATATGAGTAAATCTAACTTCTAGGAATTAAATAAACGTTTAGTTATATTCCGATCTTGCCACTACCAAATGGAAAAGACAATTTCATGGTACACAGTAATGTCTCCCAAGATGACTTAGGTCATGATTCAATACAAGGTATGGAAACACAAGCGTGGTTAGGGATGATTTAAATAGAAAAGTACAAGTAACAAGATTAGTAATAAAGAAAGATGAATTATTTGATGATGTTTGTGAACAAAACCTAGAACTGAACCTTGGGAGATTGACATTGGGGAAATATCATTGCTCCACCATCTTTGCTGGTGCAACTTAAGAAGGCTCAGAAGCAAGATTCCACCTAGGAAATAAAAAAAGAAAGAAAGAGGCCCCGCAAGGAGAATTGCTTGATTACAACATTGGAATAGAAAGAGAACTAAAATGTTGAAACAAAGTACATGTATCAAGGGTGAAGGATTTGAAAAGAAAAATATTTGAAGAAGCAGGTTGGGCAAAGTATACAGTGCTTCTTAGTAGCAAAAAGGTGCTTTGAGATTTGAAACAATTCTATTCTTAATATAGTATGAAGAAGGAAATTGCGCAATTCATAAGACGTGGTATCAGAAATCTTCCGGATTGCTTCTCATTTGGACACAGGAACACATAACCATGGATCTTGCCATGGGATTGCCTAGAACACAGAAGAGCCATGAAAGAATATTGGTTATGGTTGATACGCTTACTTAATTTGCTCATTTGTTGCCTGTAAATATAAAGTATCTGTTGGAAAAGTTGGCAAATTTATACCTGGATGTGTTAGTGTATGTCCTAAAACCAAGATGGTTTAAGGTGTTTTGTATTTACACTGATTTATGTTATATTTATGCATGTGATATTTTTCTTTATCATCTATACTTGTATTTCCATGTTACTTGTTTGATTGATAAATTCCTTAGAATATTGACTGTGTATTAGAGATTGTAAGGGTTACAATTATGAGACTCTAATACATAAAGTCATATTCTTAAATATCCCTAGTCATAGTATTAATGAGATTGGACATCATTAATGCGGATAGACTAGCACATACTTTGCCTCTACTGATGGTAAGTAGTAGTTGATCTCATTGACTATGGTGTGCATGACACTTAAGCTAGTATGTGGATGCTTGTTTCAGAACAAGTTCATTGGATTGATCCACCAAGAGTTTCAACTATAGTGGCAATGGTTGAACTCTTAATGGCAATGGTGTAAGTGATCCTTTGACTTGAGATTACCATAGTATCTTGAGTGTGGATTGCTATACTTTAACTCTATTCCTCAGTGCCCGTTAAAGGGTAGCCCATAGGTTAGAGATTGGATATAGTTTGAAGCATGGAAAGATAGTGAGTAATCAACATAGGATTCACCACTCCTTAATAGGAGAGTATATCCCTTTATGGATACTTGTTGGAAATATTAACTCATAAATCTTCTACAGAAGTGATAGTATAACTTGGAAGTAGTTTCAAGGTTATACATCATGGGAAGTTATATTTTTGGAACAAGAAAATATAAATTAGTCATTTAATAGTATGCACTATACTTTTAGACTAATTGGGATGTAGTATAGTGAAAGGATGTTAATTACATGGTATCATTGTCATTGAAGGGTATGGTCTACCATATGACTTTCCTATTCACTTGGGTGGTCATGATGCATTGCTAGACGCCACACATGATCTATAAGTATGAATTGATTAATTAGTGAATTAATGATAAATTAAATTGTTTAATTTATCTAGCTTGATTAATGAGTTATAATTTATACTTATTGCCAACGTAAATGAAGCCTAATGGGTCACACACATAACGAACAAAATCTTTGGGTTAAAATGTAATTAAAATAAGTATGATATACTTATGGGGTTAATTTATGAGATAAATTAACTTAAAGGACTTATTTATAAATATTCTAAGTCTTGTAGGAAATTGGTTTTCTAAAAGAAATAAAGTAACTAATTGGTTTCCTTATGGAATAGATTTCCTAAAGGAGAAGGTTTAGCTCAAAGTAAGTTACCTAAACCTTCTTGGTTTCCAATTAGCTTTATTCCTAAAAGACTAGAATACTTCTTCTATAAATAGGTTCATGCTTTGACTCTTGAATTGGTATTGCAAAACAAAAGAAAAATAGTGAGAGAAAAAATTGAAAAAGAGGCACGCCACTTTCTCTCTCTAGGTGTGTCTCTCTCTCTCTCTCTCTCCTAATTGTTAGGTTTTTATTCTTCTTGTGTTCTTAAATAATTCAAGGGAGCTAGCACTCAAAAGTCAAAGCAAGCAAGCCTTCAAGGTTCCCAAAGAAGTTGTTCGTGTGGATATCGTTAGAGGCTCTACGCTTAGAGGGTTTTTTCGTGGTAGATCTAACATTTTCTTCGAAGGATCTTTACCTATAAGCATAGAAATCTTCTGTGCTTAAGGTAATCTTCATGCAAACCCCCTTGTTAATCATATAGATATATCAAAGAGATCCATGGTTAAGGTAATAAAGTTTTATTTTTCCGCTGCGTTACTTATGCTATTACCTTACAGGATGAAGTGTTGAGACTGCATGGAGTTCCCATTAGTTTTATTTCCGTCCGAGATCCATGCTTTGTTACTAGATTGTGACGACAATTATAGGAAGCTTTAGGCATCCAAATATATCTCAGTACTTTCACCTATCTTCAGACTGAGGACAATACGAAAGCCCATATTGTACTTTAGAAGATATATTGAGGGCTTGTGTCCTGGACTTTGGAGAAAGTTGGGATCGACACCTTACCTTAATGGAATTTACATATAGTAATTGTAGACACCAAATTTTGACACACAATTTACTTTTCAAACATTGGGGAGGTGTTTATATTTTTGGAGTTAAATTTTAATTTGTCAATCATCTCGGGGGGCGAAATAGTAATTTTTATCTGTAAATATTTTTTCATTAATTTTGGGGATTTTAAATTCACATTTTTACTTTCATACGTATTTTTTAATTTTCTGTGATTTTTCTAGATGTAATTAGTATTCTTTTTATATTTTTTTAGCACAAGGGCAAAATGGTAATTTCGCCTCGCGAACACCATTTTAGCTCATTTCAGGTCCCAAATTTATTTTTCTAATTATTTAAGCATGTTTCTAAATTTTCTTAATTTTTTCGGAGACAATTGCTATTTTTACTGTAAATGCTGCATTCAAGGGCAAAATCGTCATTTTATAGTTTAAATTCATTTTTCTTCAATTTTTTATCCATAAATACATGTCTTAGAGTTTGAAGCTTATTTTTAATTTTTTATAATTTTTTGAAACTAATAGCTATTTTCTGTATATTTTCGTTATCCAAGGGCAAAATTGTCATTTCACATTCTAAACTCATTTTTCACCAATTTTTGGGTTCCAAATTCGTTTTTAGGTTTTTAAGCATGTTTTTAAGTTTTTTCTAATTTTTTTTAGGATGACTTTCTATTAACAAATTTGTTATTTACATTTTTCTTAATTTTTTCATTTTTGTAAGAGAAAATAGATTTTCAGAGATAAAGTTGTAATTTTGATAGTCAAAGGCGTTTTGGCCTTTTAGCCATTTTTTGGAAGATAAGTCTTCTGTTCACTATTTAAAAAAAGGGGGAAAAAAGTCTAAAGAGAGTTTTTAGTTTTTTTAGTTTTAAGTTTTTTAGTTTTTCTTCAATTGGAGTGTCATTTTTTTCAAATACGTCATTGCTTTCGCGAAGCAAATTTTGTGGCAGATGCTCTTGCGAATGTGGGAATTTCACATGATGGTCATCGAATCTATTCCAGAGTTAAGGATTTACCCAGACAAGCTCGTGGTTTTTTTAGACTAGATAAATTAGATTTTCCTTCGTTTCGTCAAATTAACTAGATTTCGTTATTTATTTTTTTGTTTATTTGGTTTGTATCTTGTTTCTGAGGTAAGATTTATGTCCCCCTCTTGCACAGGTTTTTTGAATTTAATAAAATTTTGGGAGTGGCGTCCCTCCCGTGTACGGGGTTAGCCAATAAAAAATATATATATATAGTTTTTCTATTTCACACACCACACATCTTCAAGTTTTCACGCACCACACCAAGAACACACACCACACATCTTCAAGTTTTCATACACCACACCAAGAACACACACTTTTTTTACACACATTTTCAAGTTTTCACACACTACACCAAGAACACACACTCACATTCTCTCTCACACACTAACACTCTCTCACACACACTACTCACTCTCTCACACACACTACACACACTAACACTCCCTCACGCACTACACACACTCCACCTTCACACGTTCATTTTCTCTCACACACACTACACACAGTTCAAAACACACTTTTACACTTTCTCTCTCACGGTCATTTACACACTCATACACACACACACACAAAAACTCACAATTTGCTCACACACACAACTCACACAGTTCTTCACACTTCACACACATTTAGAAATTCACACACACACAACGCATACAGCTCTTCACACTTCACACACACTTCTCAAATTCACATACACCACTACACGCACTAAACACAAACACACACAGATTCACATACACCAATACACATAGCCATACATTCACACAACAACACATCCACACACATTTACGCACAGCTATAACACACACAAACACATAGCCCCCTCTCATACAAATGTTGCACACACAACACACACATACACACAGACAAACACAGAGTGAGCTTTACAAACACACACATTCATACGTACTTCATACACAGAGCACAGAAACACAACTCACATCCACAGGTTTGCATATTATCTTTCACACACAACACAATCCCTTTCACTGTCATCTCCACCGCTCCATTTACAAATTACAAGCACCAGCCACTAACTACAGCCCCTGTTCCCACACTCCATACCAGACTAACACATCCAAACCATAACCATCCATTAGAATCCCAATCCCCTCGCCATCTCCAATTCCCCGGTAATCACTTCCATTACCTGCAAAATTAAACCGAAACTAGAAAACCAAACCATTCCCCCTGCTCATAACAATTAGTCCAGACAAATCACAACCCACAAACAGTCACCGCAGCACATCAATACCACACACACAATCACAGTACACAACCTGCACAACATCCTCAATCGATACTGCAGTTTCTATTACCCTCTCCCCACTTCCATCCCCTGCAGTCAATAGAGGTCAACTGACATTGATTCATGGCCACTGCCGCAGCCCTTCAACATCACAATCAACCGCTACTATCTCTAAAACAAGGTAAAATCATTCAGCCCTCCTCTATTTCCTTTTCCACAATCTGTAGTTGTTTTCAGATTTCATTACCTTCGGTTGTAACCGAGCCAAGAGGATGGAGAATTTAGTTCCTAAATTTGGGGAGGGGAAATTGGTTCAAAGAAAATAGAGAAATAAAGATAGATGGGGGGCAGAGCACAGAGAGAATAGAGCGAATAGAGATCGAGGGAGAGAGCAGACCAAGAGAAAAATAAAGAATCAAAGAGGGAATTAGATAAAGAAAAGAACAGTGGGAAAATGGAGAAGGAAATTGCGAGAGAGATAGGGGAAGGAGAAGAGAGAAAGGAGAACAGAAGGGAGAAGAAGACAGCGAGAGTGGGGAAAGATAGAGAGAACGCCGGAAGAGAGAAATCCATAGAGGGCTTAAAAAATAAAGAATCGGAGAGAAGGAGAAGTAAAAAAAAAGGGAAGGAAGGAAAACGGGAAAGAGACAGAGAGAAATTGGGGAAAGAGAGAGAGAGAGGGAATCCGAAATGAAAGAGAGAGGGGGAGCTTCGGGAGAGAGAGAACAGCCAAAAGAAATAGCAGAGAGATAGAAAGAAAGAAGCTAGAGAAATTATAAAAGAACATGGAAAGAAAGAGTGAGGAGAACAACAGAGAAAACGAGAGAAAGAGAGAGAGAGAGAGAGAGAGAGAGAGAGAGAGAGAGAGAGAGAGAGAGAGAGGGAGAGAGAGAGATTGGGATTGGGGAAGATTCTGTCTTCTGGAGAAAGAAGATGATGGAAGGAGCATTTGATCTTTTTGGGTTAGTTTCTTAGAATTTTATTTTGTTTAAGGGATTTTTACTGATTTTAATATGGAGCAAGTGTGCCTTTTAGTCCCTGTGATTTGGGCTAATGCTATTAAATCCATCCATATTTGTTTTTGTGCATTTAGGTCCCAAATAACTTCAGATTGACCTCCAGATTTCATTTTTCTTTCAATTAGGCCCCACTATTTGCAAACTTTCCCCCCAATTGTTGGAATTTATTGTTTTGTTCCCCCAATTTACATTAATTTTTGCATTTCTATCCTTTAGTGTTGTGAGATTTTTTATTTGATTTTATTTTATTTTATTTTCATCCCTTAATTAGTTATAAATTCTAATTTTACCCTTGGGCCCCTTAGAATTACATTTTTTTGTTTCTAGCCGTTTTAGCTTCATGGGAATTGCATTTGCACCACTAATTTATTAGCATTTTATATTTTGTGCTTTATTTTTTTGCGTTGTCTTGACGCGTTTACTAGTGTTTTTAAGCATTAGTACCTGGTCTTCAAAAGAGGTATTTTCGTTACCCTTTTTAATTGCTTCTTTATGTGCTCCAATATATTCCAATGTGATTTTGTGCATTATTTTTATTATTATTTATTTATTTCTTATTTTACATACTTTTTGCGTGTTTACGTATTTAATTTTGAATTTTTATTATTATTTTGAAAAAATATAATATTTTGTATTTAGCTAGTCAATGTAATAGTTAGATTATTTTTCTCATATTTTAGCAAAAATTGTGTAATTAGATAGAAAATGTAATAGATAGGGCATTTTTAATTTCCCCCCTTAAATTGTAAATTAAGCCCTGGTGTAATAGTTAAGGTTTATTTGCTTTTGCATGCATACGTGTTTATTTCTTTTACCGCTTTCCTTAGGATTTTTGCATCTAGAATATTATGCTTATGTGTTATGTGCTCCTATGTGATCTTATATGTTTTTATATGTTTAATTTGCTTCTAATTCATGCTTTAATATTTAATTCATGATTTATGGTATTCCGTCACCACACTAGTCCAACGCTAGTTGTGCCTTCATTCTTTTCCCGCTAGTCCAACGCTAGTGGGATTTTTTAGAACGGGCTAGCCCAACGCTAGACCCTTAGGACATTTTAGTATTAGGTGCACTCGTGTGCATTTTACATCCCACTTCACACATTGTTTTAGTTTTCTTTCCATTTGGCATGTTTTTTTTATTATTATTATTCTTATTACTATCATTATTTTGACACATTTTTGAAACACATGACATCTAGGTTGCATCTCACTTAGAAATTAGGACATTTGTGTGATTCGACTAGAAATAGTCGTCTACGCATGTGGGAAGCGGTGGCGTACATGCCGTTCTTCCCTCCGTGAGTAGGAACATTTAGTTATGAGTTATTAGTCCACCATACCCGTCATGTTGCATATCCATTTTCTTTCTTCACTTAATATATAGTATTATTATTTTCTTTTCTTTTTGCACCACATTTTGCATAGACACTTGTGACTCCGTCGGGGTCTTGACTCGGTTTTTCTCAATTAATGCGATAATTTCGGCCCAGCCTCGACGGGACATTTCGACTCTCCCGATATTCACATTTTAGGATTTGCATTCATTTAGATACATCTAAACACGATAGAACTTAGGGTTAATTTAGGAAATTGTGATTAAACCTCGCAACTAGCCTCGGCTAGGTAGAAAGGGTGCCTTAGGCGAAAGCCTTTGCCTTCCCTTTCTTCAAATGTGACTCCTGGACCTTTTTTCTCTTATTTTTCGTAGATCGGAGTCGGAAAAGGGTTTTAAATAATTTTTCTAAAATTTTATTTTTTTGTTTTGTTTGTTTGAACAATTTTTTTTGGGTGACTCGGTACACCCTAACTCAGTACCAAGTGGCGACTCCATTTTCTTTTAAAATAAAACCCTTTTTCAAAAATCAGTTGACCAAAACTATCGTATTTTTTAGTCTCGGCCTTTCTTTCTTTTAAAATACCATTTTTTCTGAAAATATATTTTTTTAACTAAAAACTCGATTTTTATCACACACGCACCATTTTTTCAAAATCTATCTTTTCAACAGGGGTCTCAGACCGGACTGTCTTTTTCGGGATAGTACCCTTTACCTACGATTTTTAGGACATGACAGTAATAGTTACCACTCCACCATTGAAAGCACTCCATATGAGGCACTTTATGGAACGAAATGCCGATCACTCGTTTATTAGGATGAAATATGTGAGAGAAAAATTCTAGACTCAATTTGTGTAATTTGGGTAAAAGAGGCCTATGAAAATGTTATATTAATTAGGCAAAGGATCCAAACCACTCAATGTAGATAGAAAAGTTATATTGATAATCGGGAAAAGGATTTAGAGTTTGAGGTAGGGTATCGGGTATTCCTTAAAGGATTCCCTTATAAAGGAATTGTCAGACCCAAAAGGAGTGGAAAATTAAGCCTGAGATATATATGACTCTTCAAAATAAAACAATGGGTTTGAAACGTGGCTTATTGATTGGGATTGCAACCAAAACTACTTAAAATGCATAATGTCTTCTATGTGTCATTATTAAAAAAAGTATCCGCCAACCTTGGATATGTGATACAACATGAAGAGTTATAATTACAAGATGATCTCTAGTGCGATGAACGATTAACAAGAATATTAGAATGAGAGGTGAAGCTATTAAAAAAATAAATAAATAAAATAAAGAAATCCCTCATATGAAAGTGTCATTGTAGCACCATGGAACAAAAGGAGCAATGTGGGAACTATAAGAGCAAATATAATAAAAAAAAATATCTAGAAGTCTTCATGAATATAGGTGAGAATTTAGAGGACGAAATTATTTTAAGGAGGGAGGAACGTGAAGGCTAGAACCTAGTTTTAATATATTTCTAATTATTCAATTATTTATACACATACTAATACAGTTATTACGGTTTGGTTGACGTCGTGAAAATAGATCAATTAGTCAGGCCTAGTCATTGCAATTGACTATTTTTTATACATATTAACTGCAGTAGAGGTGCTTAAGTTAGGGAATTTCTGGATTTTACATACAAGGTATAATATGACAACTAAGCTATTGAAATTAGGAACTTAATGAGCTTTTGTGTGAGGGTTAGCACTTAATATTAATAAAATTTTAACTATTCAATTGCTTACTTATGTGTTAACACCATTATTAGGATTAGATTGACAAGCTGTTGATAGTAAACCAATTAGCCTAACTACTAAAATTTATCACTCTTGCAAACCATAAGTCAAAGTAGGGACAATGTGATCAACTTGTTAAAATTTAGTTGCTAAGTATCAAAGTGATTGTTTATACACTTTCTAAGGTTAATTTATGTAACAGCAATAATAGTGGAGTTAACAAAATTTAGTCCTTAAGATTGTGCTCACTTGAAAACCTTAAGGCCATGAAATATGAGTGTAACCTACATTACCTATGATATTATGTGTATATTATATCTAGAATAGTCTAACCTACAATGGCTAATTATTAAATAACACTTTAACTGAACCTAAAGGTAGAAGAACATGATGATAAGAGAAGAAGGAGCTTATTAGCTCGGCTTGGACAAATATGTTGTTAGTGTATGCCTTAAAACCAAGTTGGTTTTTGGAATTTTTATATTACACTTATTTCGTGTTATACTTATATATGTGGCATTTTCTTTGTCATTTAATACTTGTTATTAATATTACTTGTTTATTTGATAATGTCCATAGAATATTAACTATGTATAAGAGATTGTAAGAGTTACAATGATGAGACTCTTATTACACATAAAGTTATGTTCTTAAATATCCCTAGTCATAGTATTAATGAGATTGGACATCATTAATACGGGAAGACTAGCACATATTTTGCCTCTACTCATGGTAAGTAGTAGTTGATCTCGTCAACTATGGTGTATGACACCCAAGCCAGTATGTGGATGCTTGTTAGAGAACAAGTTCATTGGATCGATCTGCCAAGAGTTACCATTCATAGTGCTAATGAATTATACTCTTAATGGCAATGGTGTAAGTGATCCTTAGACTTGGGATTACCATGGTATCTTGAGTGTGGATTGCTATGCTTTGACTCTATTGCTCGGTGCTCATAAAAGAGTAGCCCATACGGTAGAGATTGGGTATAGTATGAAACATGGAAGGATAGTGAGTAATCCATATAAGATTCACCACTCATTATAGGAGAGTATATCCCAGATTGGCCACTTGTTGAAATATGACTTAAAGAATATTTTGCGCAAAAGTGAAAGTATGACTTGAAAGAGTTTCAAGGTTATACTTTTACACAAAGTTATATTTCGGGAACAAAAAATCATTAATTAGTCATTTAAAGAGTGCGCACTACACTCTTAGACTAATTGGGGTATAGTGTGGTGAAAGGATATTAATTACACAGAAATATTGCCATTGATAGGTGTAGTCTTCCATATGACTTTCCTATTCACTTGGGTGGTCATGATGTATTGCTAGATGCCACTCATGATCTATAAGTGCAAATTAATTAATGAGTGAATTAATGATAAATTAAAGTGTTAATTTATCTAGCTCTTAATTAATTAATTAATGAGTTGTAATTTGTACTTATTGCCAACGTGAATGGAACCTAATGGGTCACACAAAATAAGAACATGGTCTTTTGGTTAAATTGTTATTAAGATAAGTATAAGATACTTATGGGGTTAATTTATGTGATAAATTAACTTAAAGGACTTATTTATAAATATTCTAAGTTTTGATGGAAATTAGTTTCTTAAAAAGAATTAAGAAGCTATTTGGTTTCTTTTTGGAATAGGTTTCCTAAAGGAATAGGATTAGCTTAAGGTAAGCTTCCTAAACCTTCTTGGTTTCCAATTGCTCTTGTTTCCTTAAAAACTAGGATACTACATCTATAAATAAGTCCATGCCTTGACTCTTGGAAGATGGATGAAACACAAGATAAAATTTAGAGAGAGAAAAATTGAGAGAGGCGTGTTTTCTCCCAAGAAAAATGCCACACCCTCTTCTCCCTTAGAGTTAGGGTTTTGTCTTCTTCCTCTTCTTGTTCTTGGATTCTTCATGAAATTCAAGGGAGCTAGCACTCAAAAGGCAAGGCAAGCAAGTCGAAAGGTTCCTAAAGATCATGTTCGTGTGGATACCTTTGGAGGCTCGACACATGGAGGGCTTTTCGTGGTAGATCAACACCTTCATCGAATAGAATCTTACCCTGTGAAGCATAGAAACCTTCTATGCTTGAGGTATTTGTGCTAAACACCCTTTAATTGTATAGATTACATCAAAGAGATCCATGGCTAAGGTAATAAAATTTTAAATTTTTCGCTGCGTTACTCCCCTTATTACCTTATAGTGGTATCAGAGCTTCCTTTGATTATATCTATATGATTTGTGTTTATTTAATTATCATAAATATGGATGGTTTGTTCTTGATGAAATTTGTCTCAAAATTGTTTTAGAAAAATCAAGAGTTTGATTTTTAAGATAAGTTCTTAATTGTTTAAAAGTGTTTTAAATAATTAAGATGAGTTCTTATGGTTGTATTCAAGGTTTCTAAATTATTTTTACGTGGTAAAAGGGTTTTAACATGTTTTGATTCAAAAGAGTTTTGGAAAAGACCAAAAAATTTCAAAAAATGTATTTTCTGCACATAAACCGTGCGACAAACCGCGGGTTTTTACTCACGGTTTCACCTGCGATTAAAATCCTATACTTTCTATCCACAAACCACAGATGAAACCGCGCACAGTTTGTTCCATGATTTGTAAACTGTGGACAAAACCGCGCATGGTTTGTCCCACGGTTTGCTGGCAGAGTTCTAGCGGGATTTTTCCTAATGTTTTGGAAAACGCAAATTTTTGGAATTTTCTCTATAAAACACTTTCCAATTTTAATTGTTAATATTTGGAAAGTTAAATTTTGGAAACTAGACCATGTGATTTATGACTAGAATTAAATAAATTAATTTATTTAATTGTTAAATATTATGATGGCATGGTGGATGATTATGGACTATGACCAATGTGATTGAATGGTTGAATTTTTATCAATTTTGATGGTTGGCTTGTATTGGTTTTTAAAATAAGGCCTGCGTGTCCTGCCTTCTCTATTATTCTCATGTAATTCTCTTCTCACCTAACTCCCCTCGAATGTAACTCGAGGTTTCTTAGTCAATACATGTAATGTACATTGTGTAGGTTAGAGTTAGGTTTTAATTTTCGAAATTGTTTAGAATAGAATTACATGTGTAATGTACAAAGAAGATAGAGATGGAACCAATGAGCAACTATGGAGGCTTATCAAGAGTTGAAGACCTCCCAAGGAATGCATCAAGGAGTTGATCACGTCTCTTAGGAATTTGACCATTTTTTTTTTGGCAAACTCCGTGCACGGAGGAGGGATGCCAGCCCTAGTTTATATTACGTTACCATTTATTACAATTGCTGAGGGGCCAAGCCTGACCTCAATAAAATTAAAAATGAAGAAAAGAGGAGTACTACTCCTTTACATTAGCCTAATATAAGGAACTTGTTTGCTATCTAATAGAGAAAGACCTAAAATGTGCTTTGGAAAGTTACAAGAAGAAAACCAATGATTGCGTTGAGCTTGACTAGCTAATGTTGCCAAAGCATTTGCCACAGCATTTCCTTCATGATAGATGTGTGAAAAAGAAAAGGAAAGCAATGAAACTGACACAATCTCTCGAATTCGCTTCACAGATGATCTTGTCTTCCAAGGGACATCCACTTCATCCTTCACCATACTAATCAAAACCATGGAATCCAATTCCACTTCTACATTTTGAAAACCCTTTGTAACACACAAATTGATACCCTCCAATAATGCTAGGCATTCTGCTTCCATGTTTGTTTTTTCTCCAAAATAAATAGAGAAAGCCAGATACTAAACAACCCCATTCTGTTCGAATAACTCCACCTCCACCAGAGTGACCTGGATTTCCAAGAGAAGGAGCCATCCACATTGAGCTTCACAAATCCAGGCTTAGGAGGCTTTCCATTGAACTAACACAGGTATCCTTGTGACTCCTATGGCTTTAACTTTGCTACAAGCCCCATGTGAACCAACCTTGCATCATCCAAAGAGCATTGCTGTAGTGGCCGAAGCTTGCTGTTAATTGTAGCACAAGCTGCTGGATTTTAGCACGAACACAGGCAAGGATGCACCACTTTACCTTCATGATATGCCAAGCTCCTAGCTTTCCATATCTCCCAACAAATCAAAGATGGAAAGACAATTAAGTAATTGGCCTCTTCGCAGAATTGAAAAGAGGCCTTATACCACCAAGCTTGCAACATTTGTCCTTACTCCACTCAAGGAAGCTTGAAATCTCATGTCAAAAAACTGGTGAGAAAGAAATTCCATATGGACCTTGGCATAATCACACTCAACAAACACATGATCCTAATGTCTCCACATTGTCACAAAAATAGCATTTGGAAGGGAGATGGAAGTGAAAGTCTCATAAGAACATCAGGAAAGGGAAGAAAGTCATTGAGTAATTTCCACATGAAGATAGATATCTTACATGGTAACCTCTTATCCCAAATAAGCCGCATAGATCCCAAAATAACATGTTTTTCCCTAATCACCTCCCATGCTGAACAAATAGAGAACTTACCCATTGAGGTTAAGCTCCAAACACTCTCTTCTTCATGATCTATTTGGCAAGTGTACTGTTGCACCAATTGCCGAACCTATTCCATGCGCTTCCACATATGCGTCCAGTGAAGTCTTGGATCGCTGCACTCCAAAGGTCCCATACTTTGCATTCATAAAAGTCGCCCATAAAGTCTTTGAATTTTGCAAATTCCAGCACCATTTGCAGCTGAAAGTTGTGACCATATCTTCTAATGTTCTCAAGCCAAGACCACCTTCAATGGTTGGGCAGCATAGAGCCTTCCATTTGCACCAATGCCTCTTGGCCTTCATGTCAACTTCTCCCCAAAAGAAATTTGCCATTATGGCATTAAGTTGCTGGAAAATTCTGCTTCGGTGGCTCCATAACCTGCCAATACATGAATTGGAATTGATGCATAAAACATGTTTGATGAGGAATCAGCCTTCCACCTTGAGAGAGAATCTTTTTTTTCCAACCTGAAATTTTTGCAACAAATTTATCAATCACATGCTTGAAAATAAACAGCTTTCTTCCTACCCTGAATAGATTGCATCCTAAATATATAAACGGAAAAGAGCCATGATGCATCCCTGTAAGCCGTGCAATCATACTCTTCTGGCCTCTCCCACATCTTTTTGAAGCAATGAAAAAACTCTTATTTTTGTTAATTTTTTTACCAGAACCTCTCTGATACTTCTCCAGAAAACTCCATTAGTCCCATCACTGACCTCTTATTACCTCTCAAGAACACCATTATATCATCAGCAAAAGACAAGTGCGTGACCACTAGGTAGCTCCTTGGCAAAGCAAATGGAGTAATAGTACCCATCTCTGCACAATTCTTCAACCCTCTACTTAACACTTCAGCTACCAATATAAAAAGTATTGGATGACATTGGATCCCCCTGCTTTATTCCCCTAGAAGGCTAGAAAAAGCCTTTAGATTTGCCGTTAATCAAAACTGAAAACCAGCTCTGAGAAAGATTACCCAGGATGATTGAGAATAAACCTTTCTTCAAAGCCAAATTTTCTCAACACTAACTGCAAAAAACTCCAAGAGAACCCTATCGAATGCCTTCATCATATCCAGCTTTAAACAAACAATTATGCCCTCTAACCCTTTTATCAAGGGAAGCAATCATCTCTTGTGCAAGCATCACATTCTCAGAAACTTCTCTTCCTTTCACAAAAGCAGATTGCTCAAGTGAAATAAGAGAAGGCAGAATACCACTCATCCTACACGTCAGAATCTTTGTGAAAACTTTATTTGTAAAACTACACAAGCTAATAGGTCAGGAAGTCTGCAAACTGTAGTAGGGTTCTGCTTTTTTGGGAATCAAGATTATAAGGGAACTGGCTATAGCTTTAGGGATAGGCACTCCTGCCATAAATTCTCTTACTGCTTGAAGCAATTCATCAGCAATAATATCCCAAGCATGAATAAAGAAAGCCCCAGAAAATCCATCCGGACCAGGTGCACTGTCTCTATCCATGGAAAAAACCACAGATTTTTAGCTCTTCCAAGGATACCTCTCTCATCAACTCCAGGTTTTGTTGTACTGATATTTGTTTCAGAATTACTTGCACCAATTCCTTAGCTCCAGTAATCTCCTCTGCAGAAAACAGATTTTTAAAGTATAATTCAGCCTCAACACCTATCTGATCTTCATTCTCAATCCATTGCCCATCTGGGTTTTTAATTCTTGTAATAGTCAATCTACTTCTCTTCTCCTGCACCAATGCATGAAAAAATTTTGTGTTGCCATCCCCTTCTTTTAACCACTTTATCCTTGCCTTTTGCTGCCAATACTCTTCCCTTTTCATGTTTAACAGCAATTGAGCCTGAGCTTGGTGACGATCGATTCTAGCTTCCTTTGTGCGTGTTTCCTCATATATCTCCTCCCTTTGCTGTATAATTTCTTCTTGTTGTCTGACTGCTTGAAAATTTTCACCAAATTGTTGTTTTATCCAGAGCTTCAGGCAGGCCTTTAATCTTTTGAGTTTGTAGGCAAACGCATACATTCCAAAACCATTGACAGGTAAACAACATTTTTCCTTGATAACTTGATGAAAGGTAGGATGTGATACCCACATCTTCTGGAATTTAAATGGCCTAGGAGCTGTGCCATCATTTGACTGTAACTTTAGTAATAATGGAGAATGATTTGAAGTAACTCTACCCAGATGTTGTATCATCGAGTTTGGGATACAATTCTTCCATTCTTGGCTGACTAAAATTCTGTCCAACCTCTTCAATACACGTGCACCGGCTCTTACACCTGTCCATGTGTATAAACTCCCAGAAAAAGGTAAATCAATAAGGCCACATTCGGAGATAGTATTAGTAAAATCAGACATTGCCCCCATATCTTGCATGGACGAACCAATATATTCATTAACGGAAGCAATAACATTAAAGTCACCCTCCACAAGCCATGGCTTATCATTGACATGAGCTAATCCTTTAAGATCATCCCATAACTGTCTCCTTCCGACTCTAGAACATTTTACATAAACAAAAGATGCTACAACCACTTGACCCCAATCATCGTGAGCAATCATTGCATGCAACATTTGATCAGTGTTAATCACAACATTTACATGAAAAGTAGCCTTCCATAGCACCCATATTTTATTTGAACTATTGAATAAACAAAAATCAAACGCCAACTTATTACGCAAAAAATCAATTTTTTCAACCCCAACCAAAGGCTCAAACAGTACTAAAATATCTTAGTAAAGTCCATAATCATCCATGGTTTATTATGCATGTTTTATTTTATATGTCGATATATTTTAATTACATGCTATGATGAGACTGTATATTGAATAATTAAAATAAAATCACTCAAATAAAATATTAAGTCACTAGCCTTCCATTATTATAGTAAAAATCATAGTTCTTGTTAAGTATTGACTTGCTGGCCCACCGTCAAGGTCACCTTACCTAGAGCATGTTTTCCCTATGAGATATGATCTTGAAATAATGGGTCTGACTTAACAAAAATACATAACTTGTTGGCCCCCGCCAAGGTTATGGTATTTTTTAGGCAATATTAAGTCAATATACGAGTTGCCTTCCATTATTATAACAAAAACGAAGAGTTCCTATTAAGTGTTGACTTGTTGGCCGACCGTCAAGGTCACCTTACTTGGAATATATTTTTGTTATGAGATGTGATCTCTGAATAATGGGTTCAACTTAACAAAAATGCATAACTTGTTGGCCGACCGTCAAGGTTATGGCATTTTTGAGGCAATGTTGGGTAATGCATAAGATGCAAATATCAAGAGTTGATACCCAACTATCTAGGAGTCACAAGAGTTGTGATTGGTAAAAGTTACCTACTTAATCGAAGTTAGCTTTGGGTTGTTGGCCGATTGTCAAGCTCAAAGATATTTAGATGGGATCCTAGCCCACTAGGAATCTCCAACGGATTCCTGAATTAATAGAATGAGGGTTATTGATTTGACGTAAAATAGTGGGAGCAAACCAAATAAATTCGAAGCCCACATTTTTGGTTTGCAATTATAACATGAAACAAATACTTGTACTATCTTTTCACTTGTTGTACAATGAATGTACACATGAACACACTTATCACCCTATATCTCCATTTATATACAATTTTCTTGGACTTGTGTAAGACTTGAGAATAGTTCTTAAGCACATTTGGTTGTGTCCTTGATACCCACTTCCACCTATCCTATAGTGACAATTATAGTTAGGAAATAATGTGCATACAAGATGCATAAAAGATGATAATGATATTGCTGCTTATATCATAATGTCATCTATAATTCCTAAGCTATAAAAGTAGCACAAATTGATAGATCTTTTTGTCTGTGATTGTGCATCTCAAAGAGTTGTTGATACACAATCTAGAACCATTAGATATGAGATATCTAAGGAGTAATCTATCAAGGAAGAAAGGGGCACTTTATTGCTTGTCAAGGGAAAATCCTAGCGTGGTCTTGAGAAGACCCAAGTTGCTATGACAAAGCTTAAAGGTGTGATAAAAAAAAGGACAAGTCTAAGGGCACATGTTTCCAATTCTATTGGAAAGGGAATTGTAAGGCTCGTTTCAATACTAAGAAGATAAAGAGGCCTAGTGAAGCTTCTACTTCTAAGTATGTTTATATTTGAGACAAATTCATCTACTAATTAAGACCATTGGGTATAAGATACTGGATTTAGATCCCATATTTGCAAAATATGCAAGGTCATAGCATAGTAGACAATAAGGAAAGAGAAAGTCAAACTACGTGTGATAAATGGAGTAAGAGTTGCTACACTGGCTGTAGAGACTATACACTCTTTACCAACTGGGCTTGTTCTAGAATTTAAAACATTTTTATTATGTTGTGATACTTACAAAAGAACATGAAATCAATTCACATTAAATGTGAAAAGATTTACTATTACAAAAGAGAATATATATTGTTCTTTTACGTAATGGTGTTCTTTGTGGTATTAGATCACTAAAACAACGTTTTACAAATCCTAGACCTTGATAAGTCCATTCTTAAACATAGACAAAAACTCTATATTTTGAAACAACTATCCTTCTGGCATTATAGACTTGGTCATGTGAATGAGAAACGCACTTCCAAATTACATAATAGTTGTGTACTTGGACTCATTCAATTATGAATTGTTTGAGACATGTGATTCTCATTTACATTGAAAGATGACCAAAACACCTTTTATTTGAAAAAAGTGAATGTGCTAGTGATCCTCATAGAACTTTAACATATAGATGTTTTTGGCCCAATGTCGATCCATGCTAGAGGTTGTTTATCATACTACATCACTTTCATGGATGATCATATGGGATATGATTATGTGTATCATAAGACACACACATCCGTGGCCTTTGAAATGTTCAAAGTCATTAAAGTTGAAGTTAGAAAAACAAGTTGACCAGAGTATTAAAACAATAAGATTTGTTCTATGTGGATAATACTCAATGTCAAGTGTTTCAAAATAATTAAAGAAAAATGTGATTCTTTCTCAATGTCTCCACTTGGCACACCATTGTTGATGATGTGTGAAAGAGGAGAAGTTGTACCGTATGAGATATGGTGCAAACCATGATGAGCCATGCTACAATTCCTAACCTCATTTTAGGGGTTCTATCTTAGACACCAACTCCTATACACTCAACTAATTTCTATTTGTGGGGTATCTTTGTGAAAACAATGGGCACCACTTCTATAATCCCCTAAGCAAAATGTTTGTCTCAAGAAATGTCTTTTTCTAGAGAAACAATCATTCTTAAAAGTGAGAGTGGGAGCAAGATAGAACTTGAAAGGTTCAAGAACCATGAATTGACAAAGATCAATAGTTGGAACTAGAGCTTACGTCACATGTTGATGAGGCGCAACGGAAGCTCAAAGTGCACAAAATCTTCAAAAGACTGGTAGAGTACGTTATACTCTTGAGAAATATAGATTTCTCACATATAAGATATATAGATTTCTCATTAGCAAGAGCAATAATGTACTAGTCATATATGATGACAAACCTACCAGCCACGAAGAGGCTTTGTCTAATGTAGACTCCTTGACGTGGCAAGATACCATAAAATCCAAATGAATTCCATTTACAAGAACAAGGTGTAGACCTTGCTCAAGTCACCTAATCGGATAAAACCCATAGGGTGCAAGTAGGTCTTTATGAGAAAGACTGACATGGATGGTAACGTAGTTGCCTAGAAAGCAAGATTAATGGGAAAAGGATTCAATCGAAGGCTTGACTTTGAAAGAAACCATTCCACAATTGACCATGCTTAGATCCATTTAAGATTTTACTTGCAATATCTGCTTTTATGGCTATGACAAATTGATATGAAGTCTTCATCCCTTAACGGGAATTAAAAGGTATTTATATGACATATCTCTTGGGCCTTCACTTCCATTGATAGTCATTGAGTACGCAAGCTTCAAGGGTCCATTTGTGGACTCTTGCAAGTGTCAAGATGTTGGAGCATTTATTTTGATAAGATAATCAAAGAGTTTAGATTTTCTTGAAAACAAAGACAAGCTTTGTATAAATGTGAAGTTGAGTGGGAGCATTGTCATTTTCTTGATACTATATGTAGATGACATATCGTTGATGGAAACAACATACTTTAAAGGTAAAGATATGGTTGTCCAAGAATTTCTTAATAAAGGAGAGGCAATCTCTAATTTGGGAATTAAGATCTATATAGATAGATCCAAGAGGTTGCTTGGTCTCACTAGATCCACGTACATAGGCTAGATGCTAAAGGGTTTAGCATAGTGCAAATCGAAGAAGGGGTTTTACCTATGTGATAGGAGATTACTCTTCTGAGAGACATGTGTCTTTGACACGTATTGAGGTTGATAGCATTAATAGATCCCATATGCTTTTGCAATAGGTTCTATTGTATATGCTATCCTATGTATGAGACCTGATGTCTTCTGGCTTTAAGTGTTACGAGTAATTTTGGTGAGTGTCATTAGATGGTTATCAAAGAATATTCTTAAGTACTCGAGTAGCACTAAAAAGACTATTCTTGACTATGGAGGTCACACTTAGGAAGTGTGTGGATTTAAAGATACAAACTTTTAATCCAATAGGGATGATAAGTAAATCATGAGATGAATTAGTATTCACATTGAACTGTAGTGGATAAAAGCGTTTTATGATAGACACTACAACATATTCTACAACAAAAGCGAGTACATGGTTGCTTTAGAAGTTATTGTGAATCAAGGGATTCTTTGTTGGACAAAGAATAGTTCCTTCTATTGTTTTATGAAAACAATTGTGCCATCTCTTAATCAAGGAACTAAAGTCTCATCCATGATCCTAAAGTGTAGGTTTGTGCCACCATCTATTTGTCGAAATAGTTTGGTACAAATGATGAAAAGATAGAGGAAGTTCCCACAGTGTAAGTGTCACTAATCCTTTCACCATGGCCTTGTCCCAGAATAGGCACGATAGTCATGCTCATGGCCTAAAACCTATAGGTGATTGGTTTTAGTGCAAGTGAGAGTTTGTTAGTGTATGCTCTTAAACCAAGTTGGTTTTTGGAATTTTTATATTACACTTATTTTGTGTTATACTTATATATGTGGCATTTTCTTTGTCATTTAATACTTGTTATTAATATTACTTGTTTATTTGATAAAGTCCATAGAATATTAACTATGTATAAGAGATTGTAAGAGTTACAATGATGAGACTCTTATTACACATAAAGTTATATTCTTAAATATCCCTAGTCATACTATTTATGAGATTGGACATCATTAATACGAGAAAACTAGCCATAGTATTAATGATCTCGTCAACTATGGTGTGTGACACCCAAGCCAGTATGTGGATGTTTGTTAGAGAACAAGTTCATTGGATTGATCCGCCAAGAGTTACTCTTCATAGTGCTAATGAATTATACTCTGAATGACAATGGTGTAAGTGATCCTTAGACTTGGGATTACCATGGTATCTTGAGTGTGGATTGCTATGCTTTGACTCTATTGCTCGGTGCTCGTAAAAGAGTAGCCCATACGGTAGAGATTGGGTATAGTATGAAGCCTGGAAGGATAGTGAGTAATCGATATAGAATTCACCACTCCTTATTATAGGAGAGTATATCCTGGATTGGCCACTTGTTGAAATTTGACTTAAAGAATCTTTTGCACAAAAGTGAAAGTATGACTTGAAAGAGTTTCAAGGTTATACTTTTATGGAAAGTTATATTTCGGGAACAAGAAATCATTAATTAGTCATTTAAAGAGTGCACACTACACTCTTAGACTAATTGGGATATAGTGTGGTGAAAGGATATTAATTACACAGAAACATTGTCATTGATAGGTGTAGTCTGCCATATGACTTTCCTATTCACTTGGGTAGTCATGATGCATTGCTAGACGCCACTCATGATCCATAAGTGCAAATTAATTAATTAGCGAATTAATGATAAATTAAAGTGTTAATTTATCTAGCTCTTAATTAATTAATTAATGAGTTATAATTTGTACTTATTGCCAACGTGAATGGAACCTAATGGGTCACACATTAAAAATATGGTCTTTGGGTTAAATTGTTATTACGATAAGTATAAGATACTTATGGGGTTAATTTATGTGACAAATTAACTTAAAGGACTTATTTATAAATATTCTAAGCTTTGATGGAAATTAGTTTCCTAAAAGGAATTAAGAAGCTATTTGGTTTCCTTTTGGAATAGGTTTTCTAAAGGAATAGGATTAACTTAAGGTAAGCTTCCTAAACCTTATTGGTTTCCAATTGCTCTTGTTTCCTTAAAGACTAGGATACTACATCTATAAATAAGTCCATGCCTTGACTCTTGGAAGATGGATGAAACACAAGATAAAATTTAGAGAGAGAAAAATTGAGAGAGGCATGTTTTCTCCCAAGAAAAACGCCACACCCTCTTCTCCCTAAGGGTTAGGGTTTTGTCTTCTTTCTCTTCTTATTCTTGTGTTCTTCATGAAATTTAAGAGAGCTAGCACTCAAAAGGCAAGGCAAGCAAGCCCAAAGGTTCCTAAAGATCATGTTCATGTGGATACCGTTGGAGCCTCGACACATGGAGGGCTTTTCATGGTAGATCAACACCTTCATCGAATAGGATCTAGCCCTTTGAAGCGTAGAAACCTTCTATGCTTGAGGTATTTGTGCTAAACACCCTTTAATCGTATAGATTACATCAAAGGGATCTGTGGCCAAGGTAATAAAATTTTAAATTTTTCGCTGCGTTACTCCCCTTATTACCTTACATATGTGGTGTCATTGCTTAAGAGGTAATTAGGATGGCGAGGAGGCTGATTCATTCTTAATCTTTTTGACAAACCAAAGAACACTAAAAGCAATAGTAAATCTGGAATAAATAGTACATAGATAAAGGGTGTTGTCCAAGAAGGAAACAGAGAAAAGAAAGAAAATTACACTTGGTAAGAAGCTGAAAGTAGAGGCAAATAAAGAAGGAAAAAAATAGTACCAGCTGAAAAGAAATTTTTTTTTAACTCGTTGATCATATTTATAAGTTGTTAAGTTATTACTACTCAATACTTGATGATTTGAGTATAAAATTCATGCAAGAAATTTGGAAATGTTGAAGTAGATGTGCATGAACTTTGGGGAAATCCCATAAGTTGGTAACTGGAAAATCACCTAAGATATGGTGGAATTTTAACAAGGTTATGTTTAAAATTTGGATCTGATGCCTTTTAGGTATATGTTGTGTTTAATTCTAGTTTATAAAGGTAATTGAGATCATAATTTTCCATTGAGTATAATTTGAGATATGTTGAATTGAATAAAGTGTGGTTGAACAATCTTTAAAATAGTTGTTCATTAGCAATTTTAGTAAACCGATTCTAACTTTGGGTAGAAAACTTAGAATTCAATGATTCTTGTTGTATTAAAAATTAGATTGATAGGGCTTTCTAATGGTTTAACATAATGCATTGATTCTTTGTAGATCAACACCAAATTCCTTAAAAATTTGACTAAAATTTCAGGATTACATAACCAGAGGTGATGATTTGTCGAAATGGGAGCCGATTTGAACATGTGGTGGTTGAGAAATGAAATTGGATTGTTGCGCTTGAAATGTAGTTTCGGAACACATAAAAGCTATGCTTATGTCAATCATCTACTGCAAGTTGTATTAAGTTGGAAATTAGTGCCTGGACAGGCAAAAAATCTAGTTCCCTACGAATAGAATTGCCACTAAATGAAATTGTGGTTAATGTTGGGTGTCAATCTAGCAAAATAAAATTTTCTACTCAAATAAATATAAAGGGAAATGTAGTGATAAGTATGGTCATATCCACAGGGACTAGTCGATTTATTTTTTCTTTTTTTAACAATTAAAAATTAAAAGAGGGGGATTTTTAAATTACTAAACTAAAGAAAATTCAAATCTAGAATTCTAATAATGCAAAATTAATTTTAACGAAATCAAATGGAACCTATGGAAGGTAAGAGCATAGGTAACGCAGCGGAAAAATAAAAATTTATTACCTTAACCACAGATCTCTTTGACATATCTATATGATTGACAAGAGGGTTTACATGAAGATTACCTTAAGCACAGAAGATATCTATACTTCTAGGCAAAGATCCTACAAAGAAGATGTTAGATCTACCACATAAAAGCCCTCCAAGCGTAGAGCCTCTAACGATATCCACACGAACAACTTCTTTGGGAACCTTGTAGGCTTGCTTGCTTTGACTTTTGAGTGCTAGCTCCCTTGAATTATTTAAGAACACAAGAAGAAGAAAAACCTAACAATTAGGAGAGAGAGAGAGAGAGAGAGAGAGAGAGAGAGAGACGCCTAGAGAGAGAAAGAGGCGTGTCTTCTTCTTTCAAATTTTCTCTCACTAGTTTTCTTTTGTGTTGCAATAATAATTCAAGAGTCAAAGCATGAACCTATTTATAGTGGAAGTATTCTAGTCTTTTAGGAAATAAAACTAATTGGAAACCAAGAAACTTTAGGCAACTTACTTTAAGCTAATCCTTCTCCTTTAGGAAATCTATTCCATAAGGAAACCAATTAGTTACTTTATTTCTTTTAGGAAACCAATTTCCTGCAAGACTGAGAATATTTATAAACAAATCCTTTAAGTTAATTTATCCCATAAATTAACCCCATAAGTATCTCATACTTATCTTAATTACATTTTAACCCAAAGACTTTGTTCTTTATGTGTGTGACCCATTAGGTTCAATTCACGTTGGCAATAAGTATAAATTATAACTCATTAATTGAGCTAGATAAATTAAACACTTTTAATTTATCATTAATTCACTAATTAATCAATTCATACTTATAGATCATGAGTGGCATCTAGCAATGCATCATGACCACCCAAGTGAATAGGAAAGTCATATGGTAGACCATACCCTTCAATGATAATATTACCGTGTAATTAATATCCTTTCACCACACTATATCCCAATTAGTCTAAAAGTATAGTGCATACTTTAACAATGACTAATTTATATTTTCTTGTTCCAGAAATATAACTCTCCATGATGTATAACCTTGAAACTACTTCCAAGTTATACTATCACTTCTGCAGAAGATTTATGAGTTAATATTTCCAACAAGTGGCCATAAAGGGATATAATCTCCTATTAAGGAGTGGTGAATCCTATATCAATTACTTACTATCTTTCCATGCTTCAAGCTATACCCAATCTCTAACCTATGAGCTACCCTTTTACGAGCACCGAGGAATACAGTCAAAGTATAGCAATCCACACTCAAGATACTATGGTAATCTCAAGTCAAAGGATCACTTACACCATTGCCATTAAGAGTTCAACCATTGGCACTATAGTTGAAACTCTTAGCGGATCGATCCAATGAACTTGTTCTCAAACAAGCATCCACATACCAGCTTAAGTGTCATGCACACCATAGTCAATGAGATCAACTACTACTTACCATAAGTAGAGGCAAAGTATGTGCTAGTCTATCCGCATTAATGATGTCCAATCTCATTAATACTATGACTAGGGATATTTAAGAATATGACTTTATGTATTAGAGTCTCATAATTGTAACCCTTACAATCTCTAATACACAGTCAATATTCTAAGGACTTTATCAATCAAACAAGTAACATGAAAATACAAATATAGATGATAAAGAAAAATACCACATAAATAAGTGTAACACAAAACACCTTAAACCATCTTGGTTTTAGGGCATACACTAACAAACTCCCACTTGCACTAAAACCAATCACTCATTTGTTTTAGGCCAAAAGCATTTACATGAGCATCATGCTGTTTTTGGGATAAGGCCTTATTGAGATGATCAACTATATTGTCATTAGTGGGAATCTTTTCTATCTTGACATCATTCCTACCAACTATTTCCCTAATAAGATGGTAGCGCCTAAGTACATGTTTGGATCGTTGATGAGACCTAGGTTCCTTTACTTGGGCGATGGCACCATTGTTGTCACAATACAAAGGTACATGATCAACAATGGAAGGAACCACTCCTAGCTCGGTGACGAACTTCTTAATCCAAACAGCCTCTTTTGCAGCTTTAGAAGCAGCAATGTACTCGGCTTCAGTTGTTGAATCAGCGGTAGTTTCTTGCTTCGAACTCTTCCAGCTCACAGCACCACCATTTAACATGAATATAAATCCAGATTGTGACTTATTATCATCCTTGTCAGATTGAAAACTCGCATCAGTGAAGCCACACACTTCTAAAGTGTGTCCTCCATAAACCAAGAATAATTCTTTAGTTCTTCTGAAGTACTTAAGAATACTCTTGACAGCTACCCAATGACCCTCACCAGGGTTAGCTTGGAATCTACTCATAACACTTAGAGCATAGGAGACATCGGGCCTCGTACACAGCATAGCATACATAATGGATCCTATTGCTGAGGCATAAGGAACCTTTTGCATGCTATCAATCTCAACAGGTGTCTTAGGACACATGTCTCTCAAAAGAGTAATCCCATGTCTCATAGGTAAGTAACCCTTCTTCGATTGCTCCATGCTAAACCTCTTTAGCATCTTGTCTATGTATGTCGATTGACTGAGACCAAGCAACCTCTTGGATCTATCTCTATAGATCCTAATTCCTAGAATATAGGTTGCCTCTCCTAAATCTTTCATGGAGAAACTTTTGGACAGCCATACATTTATAGTTTGTAGTAAAGGTATGTCGTTTCCCATCAATAATATGTCATCCACATAAAGTATTAAGAAAACGACAGCGCTCCCACTCACCTTCTTGTATACACAAGGCTCATCTTCGTTTTAAGAAAACCAAACTCTTTGATTGTCTCATCAAAATGAATGTTCCAACTCCTTGAAGCTTGCTTGAGTCCATAAATGGACTTTTGTAGCTTGCATACCTTATGACTATCAATGGAGCCAAAACCCTCAAGTTGTGTCATGTACCTTAAAACTAAGGTAAGACTGTTAGTTACTTCCCTAATCAAACGATAACCCCAAGTAAGACCTTAGAATTCAATCATTCAACAGCTTTAAAAACTAGAAAAGCTACCAATTCTAACTAACAAATACCTAAGAGGTTTTGTTCAAATTAGATTATCTATTTCAGTAATATAATCCAAAAGTTTCTATTACAATTATATTAATCACTCACCACTAATACTAAAACTATAAAACAATAATAGATTTGACGTTTTTTATGATTATAGATTATCTGACAATTAACTAGTGATCAAATATTTAATTGGTAAAACAATCCACAAGAATGAATATAATCACCTTGGAATTTAACAAAGAAAAGATAAATATTCATAATGCAAAAAATAATTAGTAATAATTAGACCTCAGAGTAGTGAATGAACCAGAGTTTCAATTCTCCTTCAAATAGAATGAAATGTGTAGCAATAATCATGGCTTCAAATCCCCAAAAGAAATTAACAATAATTTTGTTCTAGAGAGAAAAACTCACACTAAGTGTTCTAAAAAACTAAAAAAATTAAAAGCTGCGTTCGAGGGTGAAGAAGAATTGCAGACGTCTCTCCTTTCTCTTTTTCTTCTCAAGTTTCTTTCTTCCTTTTTTGTTTCCTTTCCAAAGTCAATTTGCTTCCTTTCTTGTTTTTTCTTCCCCAAGTCAACTTCATCCCTTTTTGTTTTTCTTTCTAATTTTCACCAATAAAGAATTCTTTCCAATGAGATTCATCACAATTAGGAAAGTGGAACTCCTTCAATTGCAACCTTATACCAAATCACATTTTCACAATTTTGCACCTCAACATGGTGAGTTTGTGGCGACACTATATCATTTCAAGTGTTTTAGAATTTTGACAAAATTAGACCCTTTTTGCACAATTTCCTACAAAAGAGGCCAAACACCAAAAGTGAATAAATGGAAAGATTAAATACCATCTTGAACCAAAATAGGGAGAAATTAAATACAATTTACATGACATTTTAGCTCTCTAACAGTCAAAATTCGACAAAGTTATAGGTCCAAATTGTCATCATAAAAGCTTTAGTAAATTGAGTCTTGTTTTTTAAAGTACCAATATTGTGAAATGTTGTTATGTAGAACCGAAATTGTGTTTGTTTAAGTAAGCACTAGTCTCAGGTTAGCGAACCCATTTCTTGGAGCTCTCGGTCTGAATCCGTAACCCTAATCTGCATGCCACTGATTTGGCTGATTACCCCCAATAAACCTAATTTATAATGAATTTTTTCATTTAATTTTAGTCGAAATATGAATAATTTCCCTTTTAGTTAATAAGAACCTTGGATAGTTAAACTTGCGGTCATTTGAAGAATTTCAAAAACATCTAAGTCTATTGATGAGTGTCTTAAACTCATGTTTACTTACATTTTATTGTTTTACGTAATTATATGGCTTGTTATTGATCTTTGAAAGTAAAAGATATATTGAAAATTATACGAACTATTACTGATGCTTGAATGATGTCTCATGGAGAAACGTGAATGAGGTGCCACATTGATTGTGCAGCTTACTACTCTATCAAAAAATTACTAATGACTATTAATTGCTTGATAGTTGTACTTGGTTGTATACTTTATCACACTAGGAACTCTTAGGCCTTGCCTTGAGCAAGTTAGCTTTGTTTGAGCTTGCAGTGGGTCTAGTCAGCAAATCCTGGCTGCCTTGGTTTCTCATCGCCTACTACCTTGAGAGAAGGTTTCTTAGATTATGGGATTGTTCAGAAAAAGCATTTGGATAATAGTTGAGTTTACCACTTGCAGTGATGTGGCCACAGAAATGATATTAAAGTGAAACAGGGCATATTCTTGAACTACTATATGCTATGGCAAATGCTACTTAGTGGCATTTAGTTGGAGGGTTTCAGAATCGGGAATCGAAATGTAACCTATAGTTGTTGTTTGGTAATTGGATTTTGGATTTGGGAATCAGAATGAAACCCAAAAATTTTGTGTTTCACCAAACCCAATCAAATTGGTGGGTTTTGGTAAAAACCACCAACGATACCAGAAAAGCACGTCCATGCAGACGTCGGCATGGATCATTTGGATTTCAGCATAGGCTGTCCAAACGTCTGGAAATACGTCCCCATCAATTCCAGGCATATGCCGACGTCTATACTAGCGTCCGCATTTGGACTTCCACTCGTCCGAATGCTCGTCCGGTTGAGCGAATATGATTCTAATTCCTAGCAAACTAAATAGCAATTATGATAATGATTCTTATTTTGGATACTGAACCAAACACATGTATTAGAATTGGCAGCTTCATTCCAAACCTAATGATTCTGATTTTGATTCCCGGGTGCAAACCAAATGCCACCTTAATGTTACTGCATTGACACCAAATGAAATGGTTGCAAGAGCAACAAATACTTGATTAATTGTTATGTGATTAATTGCTGTTATTGCTTGATATAAATGTACTAGATACTGAGTATTTTGCTTGTTTAGAATAAATATTTTTTTTTTGATTTTTTAAACTTGGTTTTAAAATGGATCTCACTAGTCTTTAAGGTCACCCACCGTTCATATTTTTTTTCTTACCCCCACTAGAAAGGATAGAGAGTGAAAGAATATATATTTTTTTGTTTAGTATTAATAATTGGATAGATGTATTTTGAGGCCTAGACGACTTAAATATGGTAAACACTTTTGAAGTTATATGTAAATTCTAATGATGGATTATATTAATTGTAAGTGACTGCTTGTAACTGATAGCTAGTGAGAGTTAGGTAAGCAATTCGAGTAGGATTTAATGAAGGTCCCGGTTGGGGGCATGTTATTGTTTGACTCATTCCTAATCTTTGAAAGTAAAGGATGTATTGAAAATTATATGGCCTGTTTTTTAAGCTTTCATTTGATTGATGCCCAACGGGAAAATGTGAATGAAGTGCAACATTGATCAAGAAGCTTACTACTATATCGAAAAATTACTGATGACTATTAATTACTTACTGATACATGATTGTGAGGTTTGTTTACTATCAAAATTAAACAAAATTCACATAAACAAGTAATAAAATTTATAACCTAATACCCCTTTCGCAAGAAGTATTAGGGTCGATCCCACGATGAAACAAGAATTAGCAAGTACCAAAGCTACTAACTTGCTCTATTATCTAGATAAAATATCAAATAGTGTGAAAAATAAGAAAATTCAACTACTTGAAGTAAAACAAGTGGAAGAAATTCACAAATACAAGTAATAGGGCTTAGAATCCACTAATTGTCAATATGATTGAATGAACTAACACATGGCTATATTGATCTTGCCTTGCTTAGGATTTCGCTTAGGATTTCAATTCCATATGAAATCAAAATTGTTCTCACAATGAATTGACCAGAGTTTAACTATTCTCATGATAAACTCTTGTGAAATGCATGAATTATGGTCTTAAACAACCTTAATCCACCTACTTTTACACCACTATTCTCATGTGTGTAAATCATAGGCTTCATCTATCATTTTCGAATGGTATGAGCATTTCTCAATGTCAAATAACATCTAAATGATTAGCAATAGGTGATCAAGCTACTACAAATGTTAAACCTTGATAGATGAACAAGCAAATACAAGTTATAGCAAGTATAATACCATTCAATTCATATCATTAGTTTCATCCAACCCTAAGACAATTATTTAGTTAAACATAGAATTCATAACTTTAAAGTATAAGAATTCAATAAAGTAAATCATGACAAGTAAGGAAATAAAGAGAAAGAGACAGAAATTCTCATTCCAATAACTCCAATCGTTCATTTCTTCCTTGAATATGAAGTTCGACAAGTGAATTTTCTAAGAGTTTTCTTACAAGTATTGAAATTTCCTATAGAACTATAAAGAAAACTACTAAACTAACTATTTTGGGAGTTCTCCTCTCTTCAAGACTTGTTCTAAATGTCTTGCAAGAGCTTCCTATTTACAGACAAATTCACCCTAATCATCTCACCAACTTGCATGGCAAATTGGATAAAAAGTTTCTTGGAATCACAAAAAGATTTCCATTGAATTTTTCAATATTTTCTTGGGTAATACAGGTGCAAAGAATCATCAAAAGGTCATCAAAAGAGGTTGGAAGATAAGCTGCAAGTTGAAGCCATCACATTCTGGCCGACATGCAAGATCCACGGGTAGTTGATCCGTGGATGCTCCCAGAAGATGGATGAATAAGCTTTTCCTCAAAACACAAAATTTGTATCCCTATGAATTAGCTTTCGAACCCAACAAGAATCAGGTCATTTTGAGTTGTTGATGCAAAGATATGGCTAAAATACTGAGAAGTGGTTGGGACAGCTTTGTCCTTCAGTTTTTTGGATTTTTGGCTATGAAGATGTGAGAACTAAGTTTTGGTGTCTTCATAAGAATATAGAGCATCCTCTTAATATTAAAATTCAAGAAGAATCATCTCAATGCAATATTTTCAGTTCAAGTTATTGCCAAAATACAAAAATGTGTCATTGTCATCAACTTCTAGTTTTCTCCATTTCTTCACTTTCATTGCTTCTTTGCACTTCTCTTTGCTTGTTATGCTTGTTATGCCTCTTATGCCCTTGAGACCTTTTTATGATGTTGACTCTTTAATTCCATGGTGAATTTGTTGAAAAAAATTTTCCAAAAGTTGAGCAAAACGATCCTCCAAGTTTGAATGCAAAAGTTATGCCATTGAGCTCCTAATTCAATCATCCTTGAATTTACCATGAATGTGAAATTTTGAGTTCCAATTTATACAAATTATGATTTATTGTATAAAACCTAAAAGATTGCATAAATATTGTGCATGAATTTGCACAAAATATAAATTTTGCTTTAAAATCATAAAAATTGGGTAAAAATCCTAATTTTTTGGAAAATTCTTCAAATGAAAGAACAATTATGAAATTGAGCCATTTTTATATTAAAATACTTAAAACATACTAAACACACACTAAATATATATGTATAAAATACTATGCTAAAATAGGTAAATTATCACTTATCAATACACGTACTTGCGGTGAACACAATTGTTTACTTTATCGCACAGAGAAGTGTTGGGTCTTGCCTTGTGCAAGTTAGCTTTGGCCCAATTGACGGCGAGCCTAGTCACTAAATCCTAGCTGCCTTAGTTTCTCAATTAAATTGAATTCGAAATCAGTAAAAATGATTTGAAAATACATTATTTTGAATATCAACTGATTTTGACTTCTTGTATTTGGTATATCTCACAATACCCATTGATTTACTAGCAAAATCCCTAATCTAGCTACTTAAATGCTTTTGGATAAAATACTAGCAAAATCCCTCGGATATTTGAATCTTTTAATCGAATAATCAATATACAAAAGCTGACAGTCCTACTGACTCCTAATGAAAGTTAATATAATTATGCATTCTAAGATGGCAGGCTGGTATTTTTAAAGAAAGTGCACTTTGACTCTGGTCCCCTTGAAACACGAAGATGGGGCCTCACAAGTGCCATTTGGCACAAGTTCACAGCACAGATCTAAAGAGTGAAAAATGGATAGAGTAGATTGAACCAATAAGGCTAAAAATGGGTTTAAAAAAAGATGTCGTTTTGCATAATTTGGTTACATTGCAATGCTAGAAAGTCACACAAAAATGTTAGACTTTTATGTGAAAATGTTAGAAGTTACAACCATGTTTAACTTGCAAAAAATGGAGAAGGGGAAAATTGCCAGTCATGTGTCATCATGCATACGTGAGCTGCTGCCATTATTTATGAATTATTGCAAGTTTTTAGCTAAAAAGACCATCAATAAAATATAGAAGACACTACACTACAATCTCTTGGGGCAGCTACATATAGCAGTTTAATAGTTTTCATCAAAATATATCCAATCATTAGGAGTGGGCAAAAAAACCCGTCGACCTGAAAATTCGTATGATCCGATCCAAACCGACCAGAAAAATAGGGTGCTCGATCCTCTTTTTGCTCAACTGGTCTGATTAAGGTCAGGTACCAACAAAAATCTGGCCAGATACGGGTCAGAAAATAAAACCCACGGGTACCTGACCCAACCTGAGGTATATTATGTAAATATTGGAAATATAGGGACCTTATTATAATTTTATTAGAAGTATTATAGGAATTTTGTTCTGCAATTGACCGGTCATCTGCTACCTTGTTTGCATACTTATTTTGCAGTGGACCGGACATCCACAATCTCGTCTGGTACCTTGTCCGCATACTCTCTAGAATTAACCGATCATCTGCTTCATCCTTTGGTGCATCTGGTTGGTCACCTGGTTCACCTTTTACTTTAACCTTTTACTTTCTATTTTGACTTCCTTTTTGTTCCTAACTAACTTTACTATAAACACACCTTGGTAGAACATTAGTATACATTTTTATTAGTTTGTTAATCATCAAAATAAAGATGAATTGAAACTATAGAGTCCTCAATTTGCCTATGAGCTTTCAGTAAGTAACATGAATTAGTGGACATTTACAATTGTTTGAGGAATTAGAAAAGTCAAGAGAATTTCAGAAAGCCTTGGTGCAAGATTTTGTGTTCTGGCCATTACAACTTTTAGTCCAAAAAAAAAAAAATAGGGGCGTGTTGGGTACCTTGTGACCAGCCCCTATTTTTACCCCGGAAGCCATTAGGGACGGGTTAGGGTTAGAAAATTGCTGACTCAGGTCAGCCAAATTCTTTTAGGGGTGGGTATCCGATCGTGCCCACCCCTACCAATCATGGATGGAAACATTAAAAGAACATTGTACTTCAACTTTATTCCAACTGTGTCATCAATTGTGTTTATTGAACATTTGTGCTCAATCTTTTGCAAACATAATGAATCAGTGCAATCGGAATTTTTTATATCAATATGGGAATTGTAAAAATTAAATTTATAAAGTAATAAAAATTATAACGAAGCTGAAACTTAAAATTTGACTACTTTAACCATGGAGCATACACATATATAATAATGTAGATTAAAGGGCATTCAAAAAAAGTACAACTCTCAAGATATTGTTTAATACACCCAGTCATAGGAGATTTGCTTGATGATGAATTATCAATTACCAAAACCTCCACAAGTGTCGAATAGTATTCACACAAACAAAACTTTTAAGTACCTCCAAGGTCTGTTTAATCTTTCCTTTATGGGTGGAAGCTCCATTAAGATTGAATAATCAACTGATGGAGAAAGAAAACTAAAAATTATTCAAAATTTGGTGAGAGGAATAGAGAGGAGAGAGAAAAATTAGACATTTTCTTTCTCTCTCCAAGAATCGGATTTGAACCTTTTTTTTCTTCATATAAGTCTTGGTGTTATGTTACATTGATTGTTTTGTTACTCAATAGCTAAAAATATGTGACATTTGTAACTAATTAGACATAGTATATACGGATTCACTAAGTCCAATCCTTTAACGAAACTGACTACTTGTTTTCTAAAACATAGATTAGTTGTAATAATCCTCTATAGTTAGTTTATATAGTTCATAATTAATTAAAAAAGAGTTGCATAAATTGGATACTTGAATTTATCATAAATTCAGTTGATTAATTAATTCATACTTATAGGTTAATATTAGTATCTAACAATGTATCATAACCACCCAAGTAAATAGAAAAAGTCAAATGGTTAGACATCACCCATTGTTGACTTTTTTTTTGGCAAACCCCGTACACGAGAGTGGGCACCACTCAAAAATTTTATTAATAGTTTAAATTCAAATATAAGGGGGACATAAACCTGACCTCAATTATTACATATGAAAAAAACTTAGCTACCTCCCTTTACGCAGTCAAAATTAAAAAATAAAAACTCAAGATTTTTTTAATCCAAAAGCAGGAGTGCCTAATTGATGTAGTTTGACCGCTCCTCGGACTTCTTTAGGAAAAAATGCAAAATCCTCAAAAAACTGGTCATTGGCTGATAGTAAGCCCTCATTTGTCTGCAGGCTTGTTTGCTTCCCTAAAACAATACATAAAAGTCATGATATGTGATATGAAACTGTATAACTCCTCATATAATGAATAGAAATACCACAAACATAAAAATTTTCCCATTTGCAATGTTAGCCAAAGCAAGTGAGTCCGATTGCACATGATAGAGTTGAATTCCCTGTTGACTGCATAACCGAACACCATGAAGCACAGTACAGAATTCAACCTCCAAATTTGAGCCATACCCTAGTGAGCAAGCATGCACAAAAATGAATTTACCCTGCATGTCTCTAAGGATTCCACCACCTCCATCATCACTTGAATTCACTTTGGAGCATCCATCAACATTGGGTTTAGCGTAATCGACAGGAGAGCTCCACCTTACCATAGTCACAAAAATTTTCGTCTTCAGTATACCAATTTTACAATAAAAATCCAACCAGCTACTAGCATTTATGGATTTACTGAATTTTTGCTCCCATGTCATTTTTTTATCTCCAAAAATCTTTCTAGAAATATGATTCCAAGGGAGAGAATTGTCTGCAAAAACAAATTCATTCCTTGCTTTCCACACGTGCCATAAGATTGTAATAGGAGTAATTTGATGCAAAAAATCAACATATGAGTTAGCTGCAGGAAGCAACCACCAATCCATAATCCTCCTACATAAGTGATAATGATTAGATGAAATACCCACAACTGAACCAAAAAAATCCCAAAGTAGAATAGAGCATTCTCCCAAACTAAAGAGATGCTCAACAGATCCAATGGACGGGGCAAAACAACAAAAACATCTAGAAGGGCCATGAATACCAAACTTCTACAAAATATTTGCCAAAGGAAGTCTCCTAAATAACAATCTTAGCATAAATAAAATTTTTCTTGGAATAAAAGAATCCTAAATCTTAAAAAAACATATGCTAGAAATTTTACATTCCCTTACACAATGGTATGCAGAACTCAAAGAGAATGCACTAGAAGAAGATAACTTCCAAACAATTCTATTAGAAGGTAACCAACAAATATTACTTTCAACCAAATCCCTCCCTTTCATCATCCTCTTCCACATCATGGAGACCCTCAAGTTAGGCTAAACTTGTCCTGGAGAAATAGATTTGCAATATTTCAAATGGACAAACTCAGCCCATATCGATTTATGCTCTCTAAATCTCCACCACAATTTGATGGAAAAAGCCAAAAACACATCATCCAAAGATCTCAAACTAGCCCCACCCTCCTCAGTAGGAACACATAAAACACATAAATTTTTCCACTTTATGCAATGATACCGTGAACCATCCCCATCTATTTCCCACAAAAACCTTGTAAAAATTTTCTCCAACTCCCCCAAAACACCTTTTGGTGGGCATGTAGCAACCAAAACATGCAAAGGTATTGAAGATAATACATGCCTAATCAATATCAAATGATCTCCCAAAGATAAAAATCTATTCTGCCATGCCAAAACCTTTTTAGAGGCACATTGATAAAGCTAAGAAAAAAAGGCTTTTTTACCTCTTCCAAGGTACAAAGGACAACCCAAATACTGAACTGGAAATTGCCTTTCAGAGAAGCCCATCATTGTTCTAATGACATCTTTCCTCTGTCTTGGAGTCTTTGGATGACAAAGAAAACCACATTGTTGCACATTGATTCTTTGTCCCGAACATAATTCATACTTCTCCAGTATGTCCATCACTAATCCCAAAGACCTACGATCAGCTCCTGAAAAAATAACAACATCATCAACAAATACCAGGTGAATAACTATAGGATATTTTGAGGGTGCACTGAAAGGAGTAAAACCCTTTTTCCCAACAAGAGAATTCAAGGCCCTGGACAACCCTTCCGTAGCAATAATAAACAAGGCTGGAGAAATAGGTTTCGAAAACCCCTAGAAGAATGAAAAAAGCCAGTAGGAGCACCATTTGTAGTGACTGAAAACCAGTAATTGAAGATTAACCTCCAGATCATGTCAATAAACCATTCCCCAAAGCCAAATGCTCTCAGCACTTTAGTCAAATAAATCCAGGAAACTCTATCATAGGCCTTCTCCATATCCAATTTCAGCATTACATTTCCTCTCGATTTTTCGTTTTCATACCTCCAACCAATTCTTGGGCAAGCAAAAAATTCTTTGCCATCAGTCTTCCTTTAACAAAGCCACTTTGTTGACTGGAAATGATTTGAGGTAAGATACTTGCCAACCTTTCAGATAGAATTCTAGAAACAACTTTGTTAAAGAAATTACACAAGCTAATTGGTCGAAATTGTGTAAAATCTTTAGGACAGGCACCTTTAGGGATTAAAACCACCAAAGTAAAAGAAATACACCTTGGCAATTCAGCACCACAAAAGAAGCTAGTCACTACCCTATAAACATCTTTAGCCACAATGTCCCAAGCATGCACAAAAAATTTGCCTGTAAAGCTGATTATGAGTTTAGGTTATATCAAAACATAGCAATAAATCCACTTAAAATCACACAAACAAGTAATAAAATTTATAACCTAATACTAGTTCCATAAGTGCACAGATCAATTGTAGTTGTGACGAGTATTAGGGTCGATCCCACGAGGAAACAAGAACTAGCAACTACCAAAGTTACTAACTTGCTTTATTATCTAGACAAACAAACATAGAAGATGGTGAAATGGTAGGAGAATCAAATTCAAGTAGACAAACAATGAAGAAACTAGTTAAACAAAGTTTTCTAGGCTTAAGAATCTACCAAATATGAATGTTTAGCTTATGATCATGATGATTTTTATCCATGTTTAGGATTCAATTCCAATTCTACTCCAAACTAGGTCTCTCTATGAATGGAAGACTGCTAATACATGAGCTTTCCTACTCTCCTGGTAAAGTCTAAAATGCATTAGTTCTTTGAACTCATGAATTGGGTTTCAAACCTTAATCCACCTATGTGAATCACTATTCTCGTGAGATTCAACATAAGTTTCATTTACTCTTTCCATTGTTAAGTGCAAATCTCTGTGTCAAATAACAACTATATGACTTGAAGTTGGTAGCTAATCAACAACAAGTGTTACAGACCAAGTAAATGAATAAACAAGAATAAACAGGCCATAAACCAATTCAAACATATTAGAGCTTCATCCAAAACCTAGTGGAAATCAACTTAGTTCAACATATTTAAGACAAACTTAAGCACATAAATGACAGTAAATAACATGCATGAATGAAATAAGAAAGAATAAGGTAAGAAATGCTCAATTATGGCACCAAGTCTTCTTCTTTAATTCCATCAAACATGTTGAGTACAAATTCCTCTAAGGTTTTGTTACAAGAATTCATTATTCCTACAAAACTTGAAAGAAAACTAATCTAAGTATTTACAAAGAGTGCTCCTCCTACCAAGCTATGGTTTATACTCTTTCAAGCATAAAGCCAAGCATATCTTCTATGAATTACAAAGGCATCTATTTATAGAACAAACCCTAGGTCAAGTCCTTGTCCAAGTTGGAGGCATAATGACGAAATTTGATTCCTTTAGCCTCAAAAGTCTTCCTTGAGCTTTGTGTTATCTTCTAGGGCAAAGAGAATGTAGCTAAACGTTGGATTTATCTGCAAGTTGAAGAGAGCTGAAATCTGCAAGTTGGTGACGATCTGTGAGTGGAATCCGTAGGTGGCAAATCGCAGATCGTGACCGACAGATGTCTCTCTATTTCCACTTTTGCCCTTTTAAATTTTGGTTATTCCCATAATGCGCTTGAGAAGTTTTTCCACAAATAAACCATAATTTCCTTGTAGATTTTAGTGAAGAAAATATTTGCCGAAAATTCCAAACTTATATGATAAATTAGTCCAACATGAATCAACTTTGAATTTGATATTCCTTGAGCTTCAATTGATCCAACTTGTGTTAATCATCATTTTCCTACAACACCAAATAAACTTGGGCATTAATTTGCTCAAAATAATATTTCTGCCTCAAAACCTTAATTTTCGATCCAAAAATCCTAATTTAAGGGCAATCCTTTATTTGATGAAAAATAATGATATTGTGCCTTTTTAATATCTAAAATACTAAAAACATATTTAAAACACATTATATAAAATATTATACAAAAATAGGTAAATTTATTACTTATCAAAAGCCATCAAACCTAGGAGCACTATCCCCATTTATTAAAAAAACCACATCCTGCACCTCATCCAAAGATGGAAATTTTTCTAAAAAATCAACATCATCAATAGACAGCAACCTCGGAATATGATTAAAAACAATGTCATTACTAACCTTGTTTGGAGAAACTAGGGAAGCATAGAATCTGCAAGCCTCTCTAGCAATAGCATCCTTCTCCTCCAACCATGTCCCAGAAGAACTTTAATACAATGAATAATAGCCTTGGTTCTTTGTTCTGAAGCCACAGAATGGAAATACCTCAAATTTTTGTCTCCTTCCTTCCACCATTTTACTCTAGCCTTTTGTCTCCAAAAACTCTCCTCTACACAAAGGGCTTTACTTAATTTCATACGAGACCGCTGCATAGTATCCAAGGCCTGCTCATCCACTACTGCTTTCATTTCCAAATGTTTAACATTCTCAAAGATGTCACCAAAAGTATGACAAAACCAACTTTGAAGAACCTTTTTCACTTTCTTCAAATTTTCAGCTAACATTTTCATGGGGTGCCCACTACAACTAGACTGCCAAGTTGACCAAACCAGCTCCAGAAATTGATGATGATCAACCCAAAAATGAAGAAATCGAAAAGCCTTTGGTTTATTTATCGAGCCTTGTTTTTCCTATCACAAGCAAAGGGGAATGATTCGACGAACTCCTAGATAGATGTTGCACTGAAATATCCATACCCGTAGAACTAAATTGTTGGTTAATCAACATCCTATCAAGTTTTTTCCATATCCTGGCTTGGCCATGTCTGTTGTTGCACCAAGTGTAAGAAGACCCAAAGAACCCTGCATCAAAAACTTCAATAGCTTGCATGAAATTAATGAAATCCAGAGCTTCTTTTAAATGGAAAGGCCAACCCCCTCTCTTGTCATCCATCTGAGAAATAACGTTAAAATCCCCCCAATCAGCCAAGGAGAACTAACTGCACTTTCAGCTCTTAGAGCATTCCACAATAATTGCCTTTCACCCATATCACAACTCACATGCAAAAAAGACAATCTACAAGGAGTGGCAAAAGTAGAGTTGTGCACAGTAATTGAAATATATTGTTCACTATCACCAACAACTGAATAAGACCCTAACTGTCGAAAAAAAACCCACACTGATCCTGAAGCATTAAAAACTCCAAATGCCATATCCAATTTGTGTCTAACACCATGAAATGATCAACATCCACTTCAGGTTCATAAATAGCTACTAATTGCGAATTAAAAATTTGAATTTACTTCTTCAACTGTCTAATATTAGGGCATCTAAAGACACCCCTAATATTCCAAAACATCATGCAAATCATTTGGATACATGTTGAAGACAAGAATCTGAAGATTTTGTCTTGGATCTAAGAACTTTATCCGAACTCAAAGCAAATGAAACATTTTTCTTTTGAGATGGCTTATGAAAATTCAAATCATCAACCTGATGAAGAAGACCTTCCCTTTGATTGTGAGACATTTCCAGGTTGCAAAATTCCATCCTTTTGTTCAACTGATGAAGAGATTCTGAACTGCTATTTTCCTAGACTCTTCTAAGAGAAAGGCTCCCAGCAATCACTTCAGCCTTCGTAATCATAGTAGCATGTATATTAGGTTGAAAAATCTCTCCTTCCTCCATTTGTGGCTGTTGTTGATCTAGTAGACTTGGTTGCACCAAATCAGACGCTGCGAGTTGCACACCTGCTTCAACTTTCTCAGTTTGTGATTCAATAATTGCCTGCCCCATATCATTACCTTCCACATTTTCTTCCATTTGTACATTCGAAGCCACTGCCTGTTGGCCTTGCTCTACCCCTGCAATTCCTCAATTGTTTCCATTTCCATCTGTTGCAAATTTGCTTCCACCTCTACCCCCACCTAATAGTCATTTTGCTCAATCTAATTAGCTGCACCAACTAGCTGTTCGCTAGTTTGTTGATCAGAAGGTCCACCATTAGCTCCATTTTTCACCAACATCGGAACATATCGTAGAGTCTCAATGGGCTTCGCTTTTTGTTTAGTCTCCAATTCATTGCTTGTCTTTCCCTTTGGGTGCAACAATCTACAATTAGTCTCATCATGACCCTATTTGTGACATTTACCGCAATACGAAGGCAAGTTTTCATAGCTAATTTTCTGCCAATATCCTCCTTGACCACCAGATACCAAATTCGTTTGGGCAACTCATTCAACAAATCAACATCCACACAAACCCTTGCTACATTCGGTCGACTCAAATTTACAATTGCTGCATCAAGTTTAATAAATTCTCCAACAGCAGAAGCAATCATGAATAATGCTGCTCGATCGAAAAAATGAATGGGCAAGCCGTCAAATGCAATCCAAATAGGAGCACAAGAATGTAAGGTAATAGCATAGGTAACGCAGCGGAAAAATAAAATTTATTACCTTAACCATGGATCTCTTTGACATATCTATATGATTAACAAGGGGGTTTGCATGAAGATTACCTTAAGCATAGAAGATTTCTATGCTTCTAGGCAAAGATCCTTCGAAGAAGATGTTTGATCTACCACGAAAAGCCCTCCAAGCGTAGAGCCTCTAACGATATCCACACGAACAACTTCTTTGGGAACCTTGTAGGCTTGCTTGCTTTGACTTTTGAGTGCTAGCTCCCTTGAATTATTAAGAACACAAGAAGAAGAAAAACCTAACCCTTAGGAGAGAGAGAGAGAGACGCCTAGAGAGAGAGAGAGAGGCGTGCCTTTTCTTTCTTCTATTTTCTCTCACTAGTTTTCTTTTTGTGTAGCAATAATAATTCAAGAGTCAAAGCATGAACCTATTTATAGAGGAAGTATTCTAGTCTTTTAGGAAATAAAGCTAATTAGAAACCAAGAAGGTTTAGGCAACTTACTTTAAGCTAATCCTTCTCCTTTAGGAAATCTATTCCATAAGGAAACCAATTAGTTACTTTATTTCTTTTAGGAAACTAATTTCCTGCAAGACTTAGAATATTTATAAATAAGTCCTTTAAGTTAATTTATCTCATAAATTAACCCCATAAGTATCTCATACTTATCTTAATTACATTTTAACCCAAAGATTTTGTTCTTTATGTGTGTGACCCATTAGGTTCCATTCACGTTGGCAATAAGTATAAATTATAACTCATTAATTGAGCTAGATAAATTAAACACTTTTAATTTATCATTAATTCACTAATTAATCAATTCATACTTATAGGATCATGAGTGGCGTCTAGCAATGCATCATGACCACCTAAGTGAATAGGAAAGTCATATGGTAGACCATACCCTTCAATGATAATGTTACCGTGTAATTAATATCCTTTCACCACACTATATCCCAATTAGTCTAAAAGTATAGTGCATACTTTTAAATGACTAATTTATATTTTCTTGTTCCAGAAATATAACTCTCCATGATGTATAACCTTGAAACTACTTCCAAGTTATACTATCACTTCTGCAGAAGATTTATGAGTTAATATTTCCAACAAGTGGCCATTAAGGGATATACTCTCCTATTAAGGAGTGGTGAATCCTATATTGATTACTCACTATCTTTCCATGCTTCAAACTATACCCAATCTCTAACCTATGAGCTACCCTTTTACGGGCACCGAGGAATAGAGTCAAAGTATAGCAATCCACACTCAAGATACTATGGTAATCTCAAGTCAAAGGATCACTTACACCATTGCCATTAAGAGTTCAACTATTGGCACTATAGTTGAAACTCTTGGCGGATCAATCCAATGAACTTGTTCTCAAACAAGCATCCACATACTAGCTTAAGTGTCACGCACACCATAGTCAATGAGATCAACTACTACTTACCATAAGTAGAGGCAAAGTATGTGCTAGTCTATCCGTATTAATGATGTCCAATCTCATTAATACTATGACTAAGGATATTTAAGAATATGACTTTATGTATTAGTAGTCTCATAATTGTAACCCTTACAATCTCTAATACACAGTCAATATTCTAAGGACTTTATCAATCAAACAAGTAACATGGAAATACAAGTATAGATGATAAAGAAAAATACCACATGGATAAATATAACATAAATAAGTGTAAAACAAAACACCTTTAAACCATCTTGGTTTTAGGGCATACACTAACAAAGAAGGCTCCATGTCTGTTCGAAAATCTGGACTCCACTTAAACACCCTCATAGGGAATTTATTGATCATCCATAGTCCCCTTATCCAACATCTATGAAAATCTTCTTCCACTTGAAATCGAATCCATATGTGTCTTTGGTCCAACAATCCCAACGAAAAGGTTCTAGAAAAACCTATGGCAATGAACAACTTCCTCAACACTTCCACGCTTGGCCTGCCATGGGAAAATTTCCCAACAAGTGCAAACCTGAAAGGAGCTGCCAGTTTTTCGATTTCTTCAGGAGAGAAGCATATTGCAGGCTCACCCCTATAAATAGATGGCGGCTTTATCTTCAAAGCAGATGGTGTCTTGTCCATAAGAACATCAGTGAAAGAACGATTAACAGCTGAAAGAGACCCTTCAACCATTAAATGAGGTGGAACCATCAAAACCCTAGTCTTCCAACCCAAATCAGATGAGAGGAGGAAGGATCATGGCTTACCATAAGGAGATAAGTCCAAACGGTAACAAAATCTAACCAGAAAGTGATCAGAAATTATAGCAGAAATTTTGAAATTCAAAGTTCCAAGAAACGTTGAAGAAGAAAGAGAGAGAATAAAATTATCATTGTTGACATGTAATAATATCCTTTTATCAAACTATATCCCCAATTAGTTTAGGAGCATGAATTTAATGCTAACTCCTCTTCGACTAATTATTTATTCTTTGTTCCTAAAATATGACTTTGTTAAAGTAGAACCTTGAGACACTCAAATATACTCTCACTTTTGAAAAAGATTTATTGAGTTATATTTTGCAACAAGTGGCCAGATAGGATACACTCTTCTACTATTAAAAGTGGTGAATCCTCAATTAATTACTCAACATCCTTCTATGCTTCATAATGCACCCAATCTCTACTCTATGATTCTCTCAATAAAACTAACAAGGAATAGTGTCAAAGCATAGTAATCTACACTCAAGATATCATGATAATCTCAAGTCCAAGGATGACTCATACTAATGTTATTGAGTTATCAAACTATTGGCACTAAATAGTTATTTATATAGTATCTCTTAGCATATCAATGCAATGTATTTTTCTTTAACAAATATCCACATATCGGTTTAGTCAATGAGATCAACTGTTACTTACAATAAGTAGAGGCAAATAATATGCTAGTCTATCTATATTAACAATGTTGAATGTTGTTAATATTACGGCTAAGGATATATAAAAATACAACTTATGTATAATAAGAATCTCATCTGCATAACTCTTTATAATTTCAACGGTCCCTCATCGTTAAGTTATTTGAACCCTAATTGAACCACCTACAAAAATAGCACCTTTGCAAATAATGTCCCAGAGTGTCCAGCTCTAATACCACTTATTAGTTTTTTTAAGTGGTAGGCTCAAATAAATTGAACGATCTTATACAAATATATCACCAAATACAATTCACTTGTAATTAACATTACAAATGTGGGATAGTAAATTAAGACACCAAATCATAATAATAGACACAACTCATAAGACCAATGCCTAGAAAATTAGGAGACTTACCTCACAGCTTACAGATGAACTTATGTCCTATTTATAGGCATACTAAAATTTCTTCTAGAACAATAGGAAAAGATAATGATTTGACAAACATTTCTAGAATCTTTTAGAATGAACCTATGTCTAGAGCTGCAAAAAAACATCTAGAAAGAACCTTGTACAAACATACAAATAATTAAGAATCATTCAAGAATTTGCTAGAATTGAAAGAGCAATTTGTGCAATTCTAACAAAAAAATGATGGAGTGCTTGTTGGATTATGAATTATGAAAGGACAACCAACTTTTATGTTTTCAAATTTGTCAAAAAATTACTACGGCCGTATGCTATCTTTTGAATTTTTTGTCTTGACGATCTAATTATATATGGGAATCATTAGTCAAAAGAAGAAATAAATGTTGATAATTTTTAGAAGAATTCTAATTCGTAGGTGTACAAAGATTCTGTCATCTACATGTTGTTGTCAACTTACAATAAATGCAATACACATTGTCAAATATGATAAAAAAATAAATATTTTGGGTTTTTTATTCATACAGTACTATCTTGTATAACAAAAAGATATTTTATTCTTTTTCTAGATTATACATAAAAGGTATAATATGACTATTAAGCTAGTGAAATTAAGAACTTAATGAGCTTTCATATGAGGGTAAGCACTTAATATTAACTGTTCAATTTTTTTTTGTTCAATTATTTACTTAATTGTTAACACCATTATTAGGATTAGATTGACAAACTGTTGATAGTAAACCAATTAGCCTAACTACTAAAGTTTATCACTCTTGCAAACCATAAGTCAAAGTAGGGACAATGTGATCAACTTGTTAAAATTTAGTTGCTAAGTATAAAAGTGATTGTTTATACACTTTCTAAGGTTTATTTATGTAATAGTAATAATACTGGAGTTAACAAAATTTAGTCCTTAAGATTTCACTCACTTTAAAAACCTTAAGGCCATAAAATATGAGTGTAACCTACATTACCTATGATGTTATGTGTATATTATATGTAGAATAGTCCAAGCTACAATGGCTAATTATTAAATAACACTTTAATTAAACCTAAAGGTAGATAATGATGATGATGATGATAAGAGAAGAAGAAGCTGATTAGCTCAGCTTGGACAAATATGCAGTGTCATTGCATTAGAGGTAATTAGGATGGTGAGGAGGCTGATTCACCCTTAATCTTTTTGATCAACCAAAGAACACCTAAAAACAATTGTAAATCTGCAATAAATAGTACACAAATAAAGGGTGTTTTCCAAGAAAGAAACAGAGAAAAGAAAGAAAATTGCACTAGTAAGAAGCCAAAAGTAGAGGGAAATAAAGAAGGGAAAAAAAGTACCAGTTGAAAAGATAATTTTTTTTGAACTCCTAGAGCATATTTATAAGTTGTTAAGTTATTACTACTGAATACTTGATCATTTAGGTATGAAATTCATGCAAGAAATTTGGAAAAGTTGAAGTAGATGTGCAAGAACCTTGGGGAAATCCCATAAGTTGGAAACTGGAGAATCACCAAAGATATGGTGGAATTTTAACAAGGTTATGATTAAAATCTAGATCTGATACCCTTTAGGTATATGTTGTGTTTAAATCTAGTTTATAAAGGTATTGAGATCATAATTTTTCATTGAGTATAATTTGAGATATGTTGAATTGAATAAACTATGGTTGAACATTTTTTAAAATAGTTGTTCACAAGCAATTTTAGAAAACCAACTGTAACTTTGTGTAGAAAAATTTGAATTGAATGATTCTTATTGTATTAAAAATTAGACTCATAGGGCTTTCTAATGGTTTAACATAATGCGTTGATTCTTTGTAGATCAACACCAAATTCCATAAAATTTTGACTAAAATTTCAAGACTGCATAACCAAAGGTGCTGATTTGTCAAAATGGGAGCTGATTTTGAACATATGATGGATGAGAAATGAAATTGGATTGTTGTGCTTGAAATGTAGTTTCTGAACACATAAAAACCATACTCATTTCAACCATCTACTGAAAGTTGTATTAAGTTGAAAATCAATACTTGGACAGGCTGAAAATCTAGTTCCCTACGAATAGAATTGTCACATTGTGGTCGATGTTGGGTGTCAATATAGAAAAATACAATTTTCTACTCAAATAAATATAAAGTGACGTATAGTGATGAGTAGGGTCATATCTAGAGGGACTAGTCGATTTATTTTCTCTTTCGTTGTATCCACAGGGACTAGTCGATTTATTTTCTCTTTCTTTAACAATTAAAAATTAAAAGAGGGGGATTTTGAAATAACTAAACTAAAGAAAATTCAAATCTAGAAATCTAATTATGCAAAATTAATTTAAACAAAATCAAATGGAACCTAGTCAAAGGAATAATTTCCACTCTGGTTCAGTTAAATGATCATTGATGCATGGATAATTTCGTATGTTTATGAATAAATTAGTTATGGTTGTTAACAAGCTCAACAACCTGCCTTTCCTTACTATGTCGGTAACCAAGGTAAGACCGTTAGTTACTTCCCTAATCAAAAGATAACCCTAAGTAAGACCTCAATCATTCAACAGCTTAAAAACAAGCAAAGCTACTAATTCTAACTAGCAAATACCTAAGAGGCTTTGTTCAAATTAGATTATCTATTTCCGTGACATAATCGAAAAGTTTCTATTACAAATGAATTAATCGCATGCCACTAATACTAAAACTATAAAACAATTATAGATTTGACGTTTTAGATTATTGTAGATTATCTGACAATTAATTAGTGATCAGTTATTTAATTGGCAAAACAATCCACAAGAATGAATATAATCACCTTGGAATTTAACGAACAATAGATAAATACTCATAAATGCATAAAATAATTAAAAATAATTAGATCTCACAGTAGTGAATGAACCAGAGTTTTGATTATCCTTCAACTAGAATGAAAAGTTTATCCATAATTATGGCTTCAAATCCCCAAAAGAGATTAACAATAATTTTGTTCTAGAGAGAAAATAGAGAAAAACTCAAAATAAGTGTTCTAAAAAAGTGAAAAAATTAAAAGACATGTTCGAGGGTGAAGAAGAATTGTAGACATTCTTTTCTTTCTCTTTTTCTTCTCACATTTCTTTCTTCCTTTTTTGTTTCCTTACCAAAGTCAATTTCCTTCCTTTCTTTTTTTTTCCCATGTGAACTTCGTCCCTTTTTGTTTTTCTTTCTAATTTTCACCAATAAAGAATTCTTTCCCATGAGATTCATCAGAATTAGGAAAGCAAGACTCCTTCAATTGCAGCCTTATACCAAATCACCTTTTCACAATTTTGCACCTCAACATGGTTAGATCGTGGCCACACTATATCATTTCAAGTCTTTTAGAATTTTGACAAAATTAGAACCTTTCTGCACAATTTCCTACAAACAAGGCCAACACCAAAAAGTGAATAAATGCAAAGATTAAATACCATCTTTGACCAAAATAGGGGGAAATTAAATACAATTTACATGACATTTTAGCTCTCTAACAATCGAAATTTGGCAAAGTTGTAGGTCCAAATTGTCTTCATAAAAGCTTTAGTAAATTGAGTCTTGTTTTTGAAAATACCACTATTGTGAAATTTTGTTATGTAGAACTCAAATTGTGTTTGTTTAAGTGAGCACTAGTCTCAGGTTAGCGGACCTACTTTCTAGAGCTCTTTGTCTGAATCCATGACCCTAATCTGCGTGCTACAGATTTGGCTACTGATTACCCCCAAAAAACCTAATTTTCAATGAATTTGTCCGTTTAATTTTAGTCCAAATAAGAATAGTTTCCCTTTTAGTTAATAAGAACCTTGGATGGTTAAACTTGAGGTCATTTGAAGAATTTCAAAAACATCTAAGCCTATTGATGAGTGTCCTAAACTCATGTTTACTTACATATTATTGTTTACACAATTATATGGCTTGTTACTGATCTTTGAAAGTAAAATATGTATTGAAAATTATACGAACTGTTACTGATGCTTGAATGATGTCTCATGGAGAAACATGAATGAGGATTCGCATTGATTGTGAAGCTTACTACTCTATCAAAAAATTACTAATGATTATTAATTGCTTAATAGTTGTACTTGCTGTAAACTCGGTTTTATACTTTGTCGCATTGGGAACTGTTGGCTTTGGTTGAGCTTGTAGTGGGTCTAGTCAGCAAATCCTGGCTGCTTGGCTTCTCATCGCCAACTACCTTGAGAGAAGGTTTCTTAGATTAAGGGATTGTTCAAAAAAAAGTGTCTGAATAATAGTTGAGCTTACCACTTGTTATGATGTGGCCACAGAAATGATATTAAAGTGAAGTGAAGCATATTCTTGAACTATTATATGCTATGGCAAATTCAACTTAGGTTGACGGGTTTCGGAATCGGGAATTGAAATGAAACCCATAGTTGTTGTTTGGTAATTAGGTTTTGGATTTGGGAATCGGAATGAAATCCAAAAATTTTGTGTTTCACCAAACCCAACCAAATTGTTGGGTTTTGGTGAAAACCACCAACAATACCAGAAAAGGACATCCATGCGGACGTCAGCATGGATCATCCGTATGTCAGCATAGACTATCCAAACTTCTAGAAATACGTCCACATCAATTCCAAGCGTATGTGGACGTCTCCACTGGTGTCCGCATCCGAACTTCCACTCGTCTGAATGCTCGTCTAGTTGAGTGAATATGATTCTGATTTCTAGCAAACCAAACAACAATTATAGTAATGATTCTCATTCCGAATACTAAACCAAACGCATGTATTAGAATCGGTGGCTTCATTCCAAACCCAATGATTATGATTTCAATTCCCAGGTGCAAACCAAATGCTATCTTAATGTTACTGCATTAACACCAAATGAAATGGTTCCAATAGCAACAAAAGAACTTGATTAATTGCTATGTGATTAATTGCTCTTACTGCTTGATATAAATGTACTAGATATTGAATATTTTACTTATTTAGAATAAATAATTTTTTTTTTGGATTTTTTAAACTTGGTTTTAAAATGGATCTCACTGGTCTTTAAGCTCACCCCTTGTTCATATTTTTTTTCTTACCCCCATCGGAAAGGATAGAGAGTGAAAGAATAGCTTTTCATTTTTTTTTTAGTATTAATTATTGGATAGATGTATATTGAGGCCTAGACGACTTAAATATGGTAAATACTTTTGTAAAATTCTAATGCCGGGTTATATTAATTGTAAGTGACTGCTTATAACTGATAGCTAGCGAAAGTTATTCGAGCAGGATTCAATGGAGGTCCTGGTTGGGGGCATGTCATTATAAGACTTATTACTAATCTTTAAAAGTAAAGGATGTATTGAAAATTATATGGCCTGTTTTTAAAGCTTGAATTTGATTGATGCCCAACGGGAAAATGTGAATGAAGTGCCACGTTGATCATGAAGCTTACTACTTTATGGAAAAATTACTGATGACTATTAATTGCTTACTGATACATGTACTTGTTGTGAACACAGTTGTGTACTTTATTATACAGAGAACTGTTGGGTCCTCCGTTGTGCAAGTCAGCTTTGGCCCAACTGACGGCGAGCCTAGTCACCAAATCCTAGCTGCCTTAGCTTCTCAATTAAATTGAATTTGAAATCTGTAAAAATGATTTGAAAATTCATCATTTTGAATACCAACTGATTTTGACTTCTTGTATTTGGTACATCCCGAAATATCCATTGATTTACTGAATTACTGATTTTGAATTTCAGAAATCAATTCGACATCGGTTGGTAAATTGAGTTTTTCTGTTTATACTTACCTGTATACTGGCCTAAGAAGTTGTAGGTAAAATGGGTGTTCAAAAAAAGTGCTTGGATAATACTCAACTTTATCATCTAGAGTGATGTGACCACGGAAATAATATTGGAGCTATGCAAGGTATATTCTATAACTGCCGCATACCATGGCAAATGCAACTAAATGTTACTGCTTGACATTGAATGAAATGGTGGCGACATGTACTTGATGAGGGCTTTCTCACAGGTCCTCTCGTATCCTCCCTTGACCATGTGCCTAACTGCTTTTACTTCGTAATTCAGATGTATTACATGCTGAATATTTAACTTGTTTAAAATAGATTTTTTTTTTGAACTTGATTTAAAAATGGACCTTATCGGGCTTAACTCATCCTGCTTTCAAAAAAAATTTTTTTCCCCCCTTAAAGGTACTTGACCCACCAAGAAAGGGTAGAGAGTGAAAGAATGGTTTTTGTTTTTTTTTTTGTATTAATTATCAAATGGATGTATTTTGAGTCCTGGATGTCTCAAACAAGGTAAATATTTTTAAATAGATCGATATAAATTCCAAGGTTGGATTTTTTTATTATAAGTAATTGTTTGTAATTGAGACCTGGCGGGAGCTAAACAATCGTTTTGATCTAGGTTTAGAGGAAGCCATGGTTAGGGGCATCTCAAATTGTTATTCCAATAGAATGTCTCTTCTGCAAGAAATGATTATATTTCATGCACTTCTTCGAAAGCAAAACGTGTTCGGATGTCCCATTCTTCTTTGCTTTGTTCTTCGTATTTGTTAGACGTTGTCAGTTGCTTTATTCTTGCTTAAATCAACATTATTGTGCATAATGTCCTCTCTGGTTACGATTGTATTGTCGAATATTTTGCCTTCGACCAGAGTATTGCTTTCAAATAAAATTCACTAATACAGAAATTCGAAATAGTAAGAATTTCGTGAAAATTCTGACGACATTACTTACTAGATTATGAGAAAGGACATTACTTATTTCCAGTGATAAATTTATAGCTTAATTTCAAGGCGATGCCGTTTCCGGAGTATTCTAAATCTCCGGTTAGCTAAGAAGGCTTCATTAGCCAAGAATACTTGTATAATAATTGAGATCATCACATAGAATCTCCAACCGATCCTACTGGAATTAAGAATGTTGTTCATACATACATTGCATTCAGTATTTTTGATATTATCATAGGAATTAAGAATATTGAATTTTGAATAGGTGTCTTAGGATAGATATCAAACAACAATTTTAAACGAAATTTATTACTGGTTTTATTCAGGAGAAAGTAAAAACTAAATGCACTTCGACCACATATTATGATGCCCATAACATAACTGCTTCACTCAAATAAAGCTTTAAAGAAACAAGCCTGAAAGTAAATTTTAATCATGAAATAGTGTGCAGCGTAGGCGGCATCATTAATTAGTTGTAAGCATCAGGATTTGCAAGGAGGTAAGCCTCAACAGCCTTGAACATGGCCAAGGCCTTCTCTTTTGCTGCCTTAATCTTTCCTTTTCCTCCCTCAATTTGTTCTTCTGAAAGCTGGATATCACCTTTGGTGTGGTATGTATTGCTCGTTTTGCAAATTGACCCTCCATCAGCAGAGGTTTCAATTTTGATAACATAAGAGATTTTCTCAATCACATCCTTCAATGCATCACCTTCAATTACAGTATAACTGTAAATGAAGTTGTCTTTGTCAAGTCCGTCAACTCTGTGCTTAGCACTCTTAAAGTGGCTACCTAAAATTGAGGCAAATTTGTTAAAATATTGCCCAAAAAAAGAAAAATTCGGCATTTATAGGTGTCAGAAAATTTTTTTTGACATCTAAAGGCGCCGCGTTTGGGAAACGCGGCGCTGAAATTTTTTTTTCAAATTTGTCAGGCGCCGCATTTCCCAAACGCGGCGCATGAACAGTAGTCAAGCGCCGCGTTTGGGAAACGCGGCGGTTACTGTTCACGGTACTTTTTTACTGTTCACTTTTTTTTTTTTTTTTTTTTTTTTTTACAGAATAGGTAAGTATTTAAGATTTTTTGTATTATTGTTTAGGTAGATTTATAAGATTTAAGTAAAAGTAATTGAGGTAGTTCAATATTTGAATTGAAAAATTTTAGATTTAAAAATAATAAAGCTACAAATACCAAATTTTGATATACCACTAAATTTTTAATATATCTTGTAGGTCATTTTTTTATTTTTCGAATGTGAAATCTAGTATTTAGAGAAAGTGTGCAAAAGTCTTCTGGTAAAATTATAATTTTAGCACGTAAATACCTTTTTGGTCAATTTTTGATTTTTAAATTCATATTTTATACCCTTGTACAAATTTCTAAATTATGTAATTTTTTTAAATGAACTACTATTTTTTTGTGTACCACGTCAATTCAAGGGCGAAATAGTTATTTTTAATTTTTTTTAGAATCTTAAATTCATATTTCATAATTTTAAGCACATTTTATATTTGTGATAATTTTTTAGGTAAAAAAAAAAACGATTTTGCCTCAGATATGTATGCATTATAGAAAAAATAGTTTTTGAACCCGAAAAATTATCACAAATTTAGAATATACGTAAAAGTATGAAATATGAGTTTGGAATTCAAAAATAGCCAAAAAAAGGTATTCAAAAATTGAAATGATTATTTTGTCCTTGAACTGACGTAATACCTAAAAAAATAGTGATTCATTTAGAAAAATTTCAAAATTTAGAAATTTGTATGATGATATAAATATGAATTTAAAAATAAAAAATTGACAAAAAATATATTTACATGCTGAAATTATAATTTTCCGGAAGATTTTTGCACACTTTCTCTAAAAACCAAATTTCCCATTCTGAAAAATAAAAAATGACTCACAAGATATTAGAAAATTTAGTGGTATATCAAAATTTGGTGTTTATAACTTTATTATTTTTAAATCTAAAATTTTTCAATTCAAATATTGAATTACCTTCATTACTTTTACTTAAATCCTATAAATCTACCTAAACAATAATACAAAAAATCTTAAACACTTACCTATTCTGTAAAAAAAAAAAAAAAAAAAAAGTGAACAGTAAAAAGTACCGTGAACAGTAACCGCCGCGTTTCCCAAACGCGGCGCCTGACAAATTTGAAAAAAAAATTTCAGCGCCGCGTTTGGGAAATGCGGCGCCTTTAGATACCAAAAAATTTTTTCTGACACCTATAAATGCCGAATTTTCTTTTTTTTGGCCAATATTTTAACAAATTTGCCTAAAATTGAAACAAAAGGAAATTATTGAATTTCATATATAATAATTTCAAGAATGACAATTTGCATCTACATAAAACGAAAGAACAGTGAAGGGTTTAAGAAAAAGAATAAAAGTAATGACACGATCATTAATTAGAATTAACCTTCGCCAAAAGTAATTAGCTTAATAGTTCCCATTCCTCCATCTCCTTCAAGGATTTCAACACTCTTAATTGCCTGTGGTAAGACCTTGCAAATGAGATTGTCATCAAGGATGAAGGCTTTGAACAATCTTGCTGGAGGGATTGAGGAGGTGACTTCGTGATCATAAGTGATAGGGGCCATGATGCCTTGATTTGGTAATAGGGATGGAAACTGATTAAAAAAGAAAGCTTTCAGTAATGCCTGAAGAATTTGATGGTGCAAACCTAGGATGAGGGAAGGTACTTATAGACTGAAATTGTTGTGTGAATCGAAGTGCAAAGTACTTGGTGTGTTTCATGGTCAGTCTTGGCGTGAAAAAAATATTTGGCATCAAAAGGCTTCTTAAGTTGACTTCTAGGAATCTGTTTGTGGACAGTGACGGAAATGAATTTTAATAAGTTTGACAATTTTCTCTCTGGACCCTTTCTCATCCGCGTTTCCGTCAACTTTCACAGTGCAACTTCAATTTTTATTTTTGATTCTTTGGTCCCTAAAGTTTCTAAATATTGTCAAGTTACACCTCGAACATTTTATTGGGAAACATTGCACATTAATCAATTTGTCATAAATAACTATAATCTGAACTGAACCACATGAACAATGTGTATACATCCACCACGTCATTCTTCCTTCTCAATGTTAATAATTGACGCTAGTCCGTCATAATTCAATGACCTTTTATGTGATTTGCCGGCAATGAATGCTTGGCATGCATTGCAACTTTGCCTTTACACATGTAAGGAAATCAACATGCCAATAAATAATTGACACAGCGGAATATAAAATTGATTTCCAACAAAGATCATTGATTATCTATACAAAAACGAGAACGTACCTTTTAATGATCGCAATTAAATGAATTAACCTGATCAAAGATACGCGATATCAACCACAAGCCGCACAAGTGTCCGGCCTCTAAGGTATCCACACGAACACCTTCTTGGGATCCTCATCTAGGATTGATCAACACCAAGTGAATATGCTAGATCCACTTGACACGTCCCTAACGTGAAGAAAATTGTATAAAGAAAAACTATTTTTCTCTCTCTAATTTTCTAACGTTATATTGTATGTCGTCGTGTCAAATCTTGGTGTTTAAGACTTATTTATAGAGTAATAATTAAGATATCTTGTCCAACAAGAATTCGGTAATAGGTAACCCTTACCTATTAAGATATCTTACCAAATAAGATATTTAGTAGGTTTTAATTTCCTTCAAAAGGAAATTATTCTGCTACTATAATTCCTCTATTTATTAATAAGCCCTTAGGATTAATTATCTCACAAATTAATCCCATAATTATCAGCATAATTATTTAAATCAATTTAACCCAAGAATTAGTTCTATTGTGTGTGACCCTTTAGGTTCCTAATCACTTGGCAATAAATATAAATTATAATCTTAGAATTAATTGGCTTTAGTACAAAACCAACAAACTCCCACTTGGACTAAAGTCAATTTAGTCACAAGGATTCTAAGATTGGATAAATTAAACAACTTTAATTTATCATTAATCAAAATTAATTAATTTATATTTATAGATCAAGATTGGCCTCTAGCCAGGCATCATGACCACCCAAGTGTTAGGAAAGTCAAGTGATTGACTTCACCTATCCATGAACCAGATTCCTGTGTAATTAACATCCTTTCACCATACTATATCCCAAATTAGTACAAGAGTAAGGTATAGGTGCCAACTCTTAATGTACTAATTATTATTCTTTCTTGTTCCCGAAATTCAACTCCATTTTTCAATAAATTTAGAACTTTTCTAAATTATTGACTAGTTTGCAAACATTCTTGAGTTGATATTTCAACAAGTGTGGCCACAATAGGGATATGCTCTCCCACTATTAGGAGTGGTGAATCCTATATTGATCATAAACTATCAATTCGTGTTTCTTATTATACCCAACTTCTATCGTACACATAACCAATTACGGATTATGGACTAATAGAGTTAAAGTACAACAATCCACACTAAAGATACTCTTATGATCTCAAGTCAAAGGATCATTTACACTACTGTCACTGTAGAGATTATACCATTGGCACTCAAGTAGTTAACCTTATGGAAATCTCTAAGCGGATCAATCCAGTGAATATGTTCTCTAACAATCCACTCATATATCATCATATATGCTAATCTATCCGCATTAACAATGTCCTTTATATTGTTAATACTATGATTAGGGATACTTTAAGAATAATAATAAATATTATTCTAAGGACTTTATCATTCAAAAATACATAAATACATATTTTAAAATGATAAAATGCCATATCATTATTATTGCATAAACAACAATCAAACATAACAATTTATGAAATTATAAGTCATCTCCCACTTTGACTAAAACCAATCATTCATATACACTATATTGAATGAATATACATGACTATCATGTTTCTTTTGGGATAATGCTTTAGTCAATGGATCAACTACATTATCCTCAGTGGGAATCTCATATATCTTTACATCGTTTCTACCAATTATTTTCTTAAATAAATGGTATAGCCAAAATACTTATTTGGATCATAGATGAGACCGTAAGTTCAATAATGAACTTCTAGATCCAACTTAGCTTCTAAAGCTACAAAGCACTTGGCCTTTGTTGTAGAATCTGTTAGCAGTGTCTAGCTTAGAACTCTTCTAACTAGCAACACCACTATTCAACGTGAACACAAGTATAGATTATAATCTATTATCATTCTTAAATAATTAAATGTTTACATCTATAAACCCATACACTTCTAAAGTGTGAACTCCATAAATCAAGAATAATCCATTAGTTTCTTTTAAGTACTTTAGGATATTCTTGACAAATATCTAGTGACATTCACTAGAATTAGGTTGATATTTACTCATAACACTTTTGAGCATAGGAGACATCGATCGCGTACATAGCATAGCTCAAAAGGGTAATACCGTGTTCCACGGTAACCCTTCTTTTGATTGCTCCATGCTAAACTTCTTTAACATCTTGTCTATGTACGTAAATTGAGAGACCAAGCAACCTCTTAGATTCTATCTCTATAGATCTAATTTTCAAAATTAGGTTGTCTCTCTCCTAATGTTTTAAACACAAATTCTTGGACAGTCACACCTTTTACCGTTTTAAAGCATATATATATATGATTTCTCAATACCAATATGTCATGCACATAAAGTATTAAGAAAAATCAGTGCTCCCACTCACTTTCTTGTATACACAAGGCTCGTCTTCGTTTTTGAGAAAAAATCAAACTTTTTGACCATCCCACCAAAACGAATGTTCTAACTCCTTGATTTGTAAGTAATCATATTACTATCCATGTCAATCTTTCTTTTAAAGATCCTCTTGCACCGTATGAGTTTTACCCCTTTAGGTGGTTCGACCAAGGTCCATACCTTGTTGTCGGACATGGAATCCATTTTGGATTTTATGGCTTTACGCCACTTCAAAGAGTTTACACATAACATAGCCTCTTCAGTAGCAAGTAAAACCGTCATCAATTATGACTAGCACATCATTACTCTCATTTATGAGAACTCTATATCTCTAAAGAGAATGATGTACTTTACTAAAACTATGAAGATTTTGTGTAACTCGAGCTTCCGTTTGTGCCTTCATCAATATATGGCTTAAGCTCAGGTTCCAACTGTTATTTTTGTTAATTTGCGGTTCTTAAATTTCTTTAAATTCTACTTTACTCCCACTGCCTCTTTCAAGAATAAACACTTTTTCTAGAAAGATAGCATGTCTTGAGACAAACAATTTTGCTCAAGGCAATTGTAGAAGTAGCATTCTAAACTTTCTTTAGAATACACCACAAATAAACATTTATGAAACTCAGTCTCAAACTTGTCTGATGTGATGCTTCACATAAGCAAAACAGTCTCCAAATTCTCATGTGACTAAGACTTAATTTCCTACCATGTCATATCTTATATGAGGTGGTATCAATCAATTTTAGTTGAAACTCAATTGAGTGTATGGGAAACGATTTTTAAGGCAAATTTCTAAAACTAGATTGGAAGTGTAACATGACTCATCATGAAATGTACCATATCCAATAGAGTACAGTTCTCATCTTTTAGATATTTTGAAACTCGTGATTCAAGTATTCTCTACCTCAATCACATTTCAGTGTTTGAATACTTCGGTCAAGTTGTTTCTCTACTTCAGGCCAAAAAGGCCTTGAACTTTTCAAAGGTCTCAAATTTATATCTCGTAAGATACACATAACCATATATAAAATGGTTATTCGAGAAAGTGATGAAGTATAAGAAACTAACTTTAGCATGAATCAATATTGGGTTATCAACATCAGTATGTATAAACCCAAAAAGATCACTAGCACATTCACCTTTTCAATAAAAGATGTCTTGGTCATTTAAACAAGTAAATAAGATTCGCATATCTCATAGAATTCATAATTGAATGAGTCCCAATATACATCTTTATGTAACTTTGATATACGCTTCTTATTTATATGACCAAGTCTAAAATACCAAAGATAAAATTGCTTCAAAATATCAAGTTTTGTCTCTTAATGTCTATGTTGAAAATGGACTTATCAAAATCTAGAATATTTAAGCCATTGTTTAATAAACTAGTACTACTTAGAACGCCATCACGCAAAAAGAACAACAATTTATTCTTTTGAGTAATGGTAAATCTATCCACATCTAATGCAAATATAGATATTATGTTCTTTGTAAGCACTAGAATATATTAGCAATCCTTTAATTCTAGAATAAGTCCAGTTGGCAAAGAGAGTGTTTATGGTTAATGTAGCAACTTTTGCTCCATTCTCCATGTGTAGTTTAACTCTTTCCTTTGCCAAAATTTACTACTCTCAAGATCTTGCATATTTGTGTAAATATGAGATCCAAATCTAGTATCTAATACCCAAGAATCTTGATTAGTAGATTACTTTATCTCAATCATAAACATTCTAGAAGTCAAAGTTTAACCAAACCTCATTGACTTCTAAGTCTTGAGATAAGAGCCATACAATTTCCTTTTAATACTAGTTGTTTCTTTATTGGAAACACATGCCTATAGACTTGTCCACTTTGATCACACCTTTATACTTTGTCATGACTATTTAGGCCTTCTCAAGACTAGTCTTGGGTTTCCCCTTGACAAGTAATAAAGTGTCCCTTAATTCCTATACAGATTGCTCTTTAGATATCTCATATCTATTGGTCCTAGATTGTGTATCAAACAACTTTTGAGATGCACAATCATAGGACTAAGCATTCATCATATTATGCTACTTTTATAGCTTAGGAGTTATATACAATATCATGATACAAGCAATAATATCATTATTGTATTTATGCATCTGGTATGCATTTTTATTTCCTAGCTATCATTGTCACTCAGAACAAGTAGAATCAGGGTATCAAGACAATCTAATATTTGTATACTTAAGAACCATTCTCAAGCTTTATCCTAGTCCAAGATTCAATTAAAATGGAGTCCTAAAAGGTGGGTTATGTGTTCACGTGATTATACATTCTACAACTAGAAAATAAAGATAGAATATGACTTTATATTTATGCAATAAACAAAACCAAAATAAAGATTATATATGGACATAAAATTTTGGTTTTGCTCCCACTATTTTATCCAAATCTAATATCCCTCATAATTAATTCAAGAATTTTCATAAAATTCTTAGTGGGCTAGGATCCCATTTTAATTATTTTTAATCTTGAGTTAGCTCAACAAATCAAAAATAATTTCAATAGGTAGGTAACAATTACCAATTACAACTTTTGTAACTCCTAGATAGTTAGGTATCAACTTTTGATACACATATCACATATGTCTCCTAACTAATTGCCTCAAAGACACATGACCTTGAGTTAGCTCAACAAGCCATGAACCTTTGTTAAATCAGACCCATTATTCAGAGATCATATCTCATAGTATAAACACATTCTAGGTAGAACAACCTTGAGTTAGCTCAACAAGTTATCCGAACAAGAATTGTTTAAACTATAATAATGGAAGGCAACTATTCATGATTTAATATTTTTAATCAAAACTATTATTTAGAGATCATATCTCATCATAAACATATTCTAGGTAGAATAACCTTGAGTTAGCTCAACAAGTTATTCTAACAAGAATTGTTTAAATTATAATAATAGTTATGATATATTTCTTTTATTTAAATCAAAACCATTATTTAGAGATCATATCTCATAGTAACAAATATTCTGATAGAATAACCTTGAGTTAGCTCAACAAGTTATCCTAACAAGAATTATTTATACTATAATAATGGAAGTGATTTAAATTTATTTTTTATTGAGGGATAAATTATGGTCTCATCGTGCACATATATCATATATGAAAATAAATATTTGATCAAATAAAGCATATGATATGCAATAAAATAAATCACATTATTTTATCAAATATAAAATTCATATATGATATTTCATACAAATAAAATAAATCTCATTATTTTATTGCATATAAATCACATATATTATTCAAATAATCACATTAAAAGAATGTATAAAATTTCAGTCATGAATCTTTATGTATATTAATTCTAATCACATTAGAATTGATTTAATTGAATAATTTGAGAAGTATCTGGGTAAAAACAATCAAACAAAAATTATTGGGCAACCAAACAAAGAAAGGAAGAAAATCAGGGACCAAAACGCAAAAGGGAACAAATTCCCTTTTCCTGGCTCGGTCAAAACGCCCAATTTTGACCAGGGCAATTTTTTTTTTTTTTTTTTAAAGGCAAGCGTCTAAACGACGCCGTTTCTGGTCTACTGGTGTGGTCAAACCACACCAGTTGACCCAGTCAAAGAAACCCCTTTTTTTTTTGGACATTGTCAAACGACGCCGTTTTGTCTTTAGGGTTTCACACCCAAAAGTGCGCCGCTACCTTCCTGTTCGTCTTCTTCCTCCTCGGCGCCGTCTCACTGGCTGAACAACTTCTGGCCTTTTGATTTTGACTTTTATCAGGTTGGACCCTTCCACTTGCAGCGACTGGATTTGATGAACTACGGCCAGATCTCATCCGGCCAAGTCGCGATCAGAAACTTTCTTCTCTGGCGACGATGCTGTGCAGCTCTAATCTGGTCGACATCCAGCCCCAAAATCTTGGGTTGATCGGAGCCCTTGGCAACTAAAGTTCGCAAGGCTATGCGTGACCAGAACTATTCTGGTAACCATGAGGCTACGCCGGAGAAGAAGGCGTGCGGCTTGCTACGATGCTCTTGCCACGGCCAGATGCGATCTGGTCGCGCGGCCTACGTGATCTGGCCGCAGGCCGCAAGCCTTACTAGCCGTCTTCCTTGTTTACAAGACATGGAAGCTTTTTTCCGGCGACTATGCTGGCGATTTGTTGATCGATTGCGGAACAAATTCCAGGCAAGTCGAATGGCCCTTTTTTTTTTTAACAGTAAATCCGAAAAACAAATTTCCAGATTTTTCTTTTAAATTTTGTTTGATGAACACTAGCTCGAAAATTAAAATTTACAGAAATTCAATTTTCAAGGTATTATGAATAGTGTCCTGAAAATTTTAATGACAAATAAAATTTTTCATTAAAATTTCGTCCAACAAATTTTTAGTCAAAATTCATATAAATATTTTTGAAACAAATTTTCAAAATATATCACTTCTCAAATTCATTCAAATAAATCATATATACATATCAATAATTATTCATGACGACAAATTATTGCACTAGATAATCAAAACACACTGCTCTGAACCACTGTAAGGAAATCAACATGCCAATAAACAATTGACACAGCGGAATATAAAATTGATTTCTAAGCAAGATCATTGATTATCTATACAAAATCTAGAACGTACCTTTTGATGACGTAATTAAACGAATTAACCTGATCAAAGATACGCGATATCAACCACAGCCGCACAAGTGTCCGGCCTCTAAGGTATCCACACGAACACCTTCTTGGGATCCTCATCAGGATTGATCAACACCAAGTGAATATGCTAGATCCACTTGACACGTCCCTAACGTGAAGAAAATTGTATAAAGAAAAACTATTTTTCTCTCTCTAATTTTCTAACGTTATATTGTATGTCGTGTCAAATCTTGGTGTTTAAGACTTATTTATAGAGTAATAATTAAGATATCTTGTCCAACAAGAATTCGGTAATAGGTAACCCTTACCTATTAAGATATCTTACCAAATAAGATATTTAGTAGGTTTTAATTTCCTTCAAAAGGAAATTATTCCACTACTATAATTCCTCTATTTATTAATAAGCCCTTAGGATTAATTATCTCACAAATTAATCCCATAATTATCACATAATTATTTAAATCAATTTAACCCAAGAATTAGTTCTATTGTGTGTGACCCTTTAGGTTCCTAATTACTTGCCAATAAATATAAATTATAATCTTAGAATTAATTGGCTTTAGTACAAAACCAACAACACATTTACTACTGAAAGGTCATCAATTTGAAGAACCCATAATAAAATAATCAAAAGTTGAGAGGCTAAGGGTGGAAGATTGTAAATAGAGCTCAAGAAATAGATTGGAACACCAGAAAAAACGAGTTAGCGCCCCTAAAATGATACTTCTGTTTCAGGTAAATTCTTGAACAGCCTAATCTAACTACTTAAATGCTCTTGCATAAAATACTAGCAAAATCCCTCGGATATTTGAATCTTTTAATCGGATAATCAATATACAAAAGCCGACAGTCCTACCCACCCCTAATGAAAGTCAATATAGATATGCATTCTGAGATGGCAGGCTGGTATTTTTAAACATAGTTCACTTTGACTTTGGTCCCCTTTGAACACGAAGATGGGGCTCACAAGTGTCATTTGACACAAGTTCATGACCCAAATTAAAAGAGTGAAAAATGGACAGAGCAGATTGAACCAACAAGGCTAAACATAGGTTTAAAAAAGACTTTGTTTTGCGTGAAAATTAGTTACACTGCGATGATAAAAAATTACATAAAAATGCTATATTATTACAACTATGTGAAAACATTAGACAGTTACAACTATATTTAACTTGCGAAAAATGGAGAAAGAGAAAATTGTGGGTCCCGTGTCAACATACATGCGTGAACTGCTGCCATTATTTATGAATTATTGCAAGTTTCTAGCTAAAACGACCATCGATAAAATATAGAAGAAATTACACTACAATCTCTTGTGACAGCTACGGATAGCAGTTTAATAGTTTTCATCAGAATTTATCCAATCATGGATGGAAACATTAAAAGAAAACTGTACTTCAGCTTTATTCCAACCGTATCATCCATTGTGTTTAGTGAACATTTGTGCTCAATCTTTTTGCAAAAATAACGGATTCAGTGCAATTGGTATTTCGTATATCAATATGGGAATTGCAAAAATTAAATTTATAAGATAATAAAAATTATAACAAAGCAGAAACTTAACATTTGACTAGTTTAATTGTGGAGTGTCGTGACTTTTGTGCCATTAACTTTGTAACGCCCTAGAAATTCACATCAAAACCCATTTAATTCATGTTATGTCCGTTAGTAGAAAAAAAAACGAAGAAAGAGAGAAAAGAAAAGAAAAGGAAAACCAAAATGCATTTTATAAGGAGATTTCTTTTATTTAGGGTTTAATGTTAATCTTTGATTTATTAGTTGGAAGATTACTTAAGTAAATTAGGTTAAGTAAATGAGATTCTTTCATGATTAAGTGGGACACCTAAGTACCCAATTTGGATTAATTTCATTGGATCATTAGTGTATAATAGTGTTTAATTTTGACTACTTCATCCTACCATTTTCTAGTCTTTTGACTAATTGAACTTTAGCTCAATTTTATCCAAAAATTTCACTTATTCTTTTTCTTTCTTTTCTTTCTTCTTGGCCGAATTTTCTTCTTCTTTTCTCTCCTCTTGGCCGAAATTATTTTCCCTATTTTTCTCTCCTTTTGCTTTAATTTTGTGCCATAAAGTTTGTTAATTACTAGGAGATAAATGATTAAAATCATCACCAATCAAAATTAACCAAGTTAGCCATTATTTCATTAAAAGCATACAACCTAACATGACTCTTGTCTTGCTATAATTAGTCATTCTTTTCCCCATTATTTTCTTTATTTCTTTTCTATTTTCTTGGCCTATTTCTTTCCTCTTTTGCTTCATCATGGTCGGCCCTCCCTACTCCCTTTTCCCTATCTTTTGCTTTAAAAATTTATATCATAAAGCTTGTTAATTATTAAGTGATAAGTGATTAAAAATTTGCACCAATCATATTTAACCAACTAGCAACTATTATGCCAAAATATCTAAACCCTAGGATGACTTTTGGCTAACTTTAATTGGTTGCACTTTCTTCCATTATTCTTTTCATTTCTTATCTACTTTCTTGACCAATTTCTCTTCCATTTCTTTAGCTCCTTGGCCGGCCACTCTTGTGTTCTCTTTCTACTCTCTCTTGTTTCATTTTCTTGAAGCTTTCTTTCCAAATTTTAGACAATCTTCACCATAGAAAGTGAGCTTCTCTTCTTCTTAAGCAAAGTTCTAAGCTTGATTGAGGTATCTACTATGAACTTTTGCTATTGATTTCAAGTTTTATTTAACTTTTGTTCAAGTTTTTTTTACTAGGTACTTGTTACTAGTACTTGAAGATTTAAGCTTGGAATGAAATTTTACTTGCTAGTTAAAGTGTTTTCTTGGTTAGATAGACTAGTGATTAGCATTTAAACCTTGAAATTTCATGTGTTATGTGATGAATGGTTGAAGAAACTTGGGCTTGAAATCTTGGATTTGAGTGGAATTTTGAGTGAAATTGAGTTTGATTTAAATATGGAAGCTATAGAACTTGTTGGAAATTGGATTAGTTGGTTGATTTCTTGCAGGTAAAAATTTTGGGTAGTCCGATTTTAAGGGGAGATGCTGCCGAAATTTCAGTAAAACCTAAGAAATAAAGTGATTAGGCTATGATTTAAAGCTTTATAAGCTGTAATTTAGTGATTAGAACATGCAGAAATTTCTGTAAGATGAGCTATTAGTGAATTGAACCTTTCCGAGCAAAACCCTAGAAAGTTAGAAAACCCTAATTTTGAAACCCTAAACCTTAGGATAAAACCCTAAACTCCAAAACCCTAGAAATACTTGAGGTATTTCTCAAATTTTCTTATCGAATTACATAGATTTTTATTCGGTTTTATACGACTATTTTCTTTTGAATTTCAGGCTCCGGAAGTGAAACCCGCCCGTATTACGAAATATTTTCTTAAGCACTTAAGGTGAGTGTTCTTATGTGTGCATGATGCATGAAATGCCATGTAATACTTGATGTTATTATTTCGATGCATGAAATGATATGTTAAACTTGACATGATTATCTAATGAAATGTGTTACTTGAGCAAAAGATGTGTACTTTATCGCATCTATTCTGCAATGTGTTACATGCTTTCACTATCCAATGTGTTACTTATGCGTGAGACTTCCGTGACTAACTTTACCGTTACTTCACGGATAGTCAACCCAGACAGGCTTGGGAGGATATAAGGTGTTGGGTGTTTTAGGGCGTGTTGTTCTTTCCCTTTTGAGTTGTGAATCCTCAAAGAGGCCAACTCTGAATTGAACTTTCTTGCTTTTTGGCCCTCCAAGGTTGAGATTACTCCCTGGATGTGGTAGCCTGTACGAAGGGTATAAGGTGAACGGTGGTTAGGGCTTGCGTGATAATACTAGCATGTCCTTTGATAAAGACCTGAGCTATTATCTCGGTCCTAACATCATAGTTACATGATCAGTACTTGCTTCTCCTGCGGTTGAGCTTGCTCCCGTAGTTGAGCCCTGTATCCGCCATTGACTACTTGTTAATTGAATTGTTCATAACCTGTTTATTTACCTTGTCAATTATCTTGTTCAATATAATAATGAATTCTTGGTATGGTTGCATGACTTGGGCACTCACTGGGCTATTATAGCTCATCCCGTTCATTTGTTTTCTTTAACCAGGTTTCCAAAATACTAAAGCTGGAAAAGCTACTTTTGAATATAGTAAATGTTTTGCTTCATGTATTTTGATAGCCTAATTGTGTAGGCTTTTATTGTAAATGCTATGTATATTTTGAGATGTAAACTTCTTGTGATTCTTGTACTTTCGAATGAATTAAATGAATGTATTTTATTATGAATGTATTTTATTTGAGTTAAGTATGCTTGGATGTTCCGAGTGAGTGCTTGTTTGAGTCCTAGCGAGAGCCAGGCAGGCAGTCCGCTAAGCCCTTTGGTGCGCCTCTGGGTAAGGTGGGGCTGTCACAAACTTGTTTAATTCTCTTACTTTTTGAAGTACTTTATGCAACTTTGATTGAATGTTTTCTACAAATATATGAAGAAATAGTTATTATGTGATTAGGAGTTTTGTTTTTAAGTATGTCATGTAAACTGGCTGTAATTATGTCTTGATTTTGCATGTTTAATTTTAAATTTCTTTTCTTTACTTGATTTTACATGTTAAATGATGATTATGGTCAATTAGTTCAAGCATGTAATCTATGGTTTAATAATAGTAATGAGGGATGGTCATGCTACAAGAATGAAAAAGAATTAAGTAGTTTTTTCTACTCCAATGGTTCTTGTGCTTAGTAACCGGGGGTTTTCATCTAAAAATGTCGACTTTTGCATAAAACGGTACACAAGTTATGAGTAATACATAGCAATTTGAGTAAGTAAATTGTTGAGTAACCAGGGATCTTCATTGGCCAATGTCGATCTTTGCATAAAAAGGCAATTTTACTTCTCAAATATGATTTTTGCTACTTGCATAATATTGAGGTGTTGAGTAACCACGAACCTTCATCGGCCAATGTCGGTTTTTGCGTCAAAAGACATTCTCATTTTGAGTAATTAGTTTGCTGAACAATACTCTGTCAAGTGAAAAAATGAAAATAACCATAGACATGTGACGTACTTTGATTGACCATATGAATCATTTTCTTGTAAAATTTTGTAGGGCAAGCGAGTTTGGTTGAATAAGCTTTAATCTTGCTATAATTACTTCCCTTTTACTTGATATGATAAGTATTGAAAACTCAACAAGAAATTGCATAATGCCTATTTACTTTATATTTTGGAATTGCATTTAACAATGAGGCATTCATTATTTCAATTCATGAATCATTCTTTGATCTCTTGATTTTCTAATTGCTTGAGGAAAAGCAATGATTTAAGTGTGGGGGAGTTTGTTAAGTATTAATTTACCTAATTTAGCATGGTGTTTTATATATTTTTTTAGTGTGTTTCTAGTATTTTTAATATAAAAATGGCTCAAATTTATAAATATTCTCCATTTGAAGAATTTCCCAGAAATTAGGGTTTTTACCCGATTTTTAGGGTTTTGAAGCAAAGTTTATATTTTGAGTAAATTAATGCACAATCTTGCAGGTTTTATACATTCAATCATAATTTGGATCAATTGGAATAAAGGTCATTCCATTCTTAGTGGATTCAAGGATGATTGAATTCGGAGTTTCAATAAAACGACTTTTACATTCAAATTTGGAGGATTGTTTTGCTCAACTTTTAAGAAATTCTCATCAACAAATTCACTATGGAATTAAAGGTCAACATCACAAAAAGGTCTCAAGGGCATAATAGGAATAACAAGCAAAAGAGAAGGGCAAAGAAACAATAGAAGTGAAGAATTGGAGAAAACTAGGCGTCAGCAACAATGACACATTTCAATATTTTGGCCGTAACTTGAGCTACAACTATTGGATTGATATGATTCTTATGGTATTGTAAATCTCAAAGGATACTCTACAAATTTTATGAAGACATCAAAATCCAGTTCTCACATTTTCATAGCCAAAAATCCAAATTACTGAAGAACAAGGCTCTCCCAGCCACGTCTTAGTATTTTGGCCTTATCATTGCATCCAAAACTCAAAATGACCTGATTCTTGTGGTATTGGAAATTCAATTGAAAGGGTTACAACTTTCATGTTTTGACAAAAAGTTGATTCATCCGTCTTTTGGAAGCGATCTACAGATCAACAACCTATGGATCACACATGTTGATCAGAAAATGATGGCTTCAACTTTCAGCTTATCTTCCGACACCTTTTGATGACTTTTAAAGGATTCTTTGCACCTGCACTACCTAAGGAAACATTGCAAAATTCAATGAAAATCTTTTTGTGATTTCAAGGCTACTTTTCTTTCAAATTGTCATGCAAGTTATCTAGATGATTAGGCCGAATTTGTCTATAAATAGGAAGCTCTTGCAAGGCATTTAGAACAAGTCTCGAAGGGAGGAGCACTCCCAAAGTAGTTGTAGTTTAGTTTTTCTCTTTGTAGGTTTTAGGAAAAACAATAGTTGTAGAGAAACTCTTGGTGGAATTTCACTTGTATCAATTCATCTTCAATGGAGGAAGAGACATGAGCTTATGAAATGAGAATTTCTAACTCTATCTCTCTACTTTCAATCTTTGTTATGAGTTTATGCATTATATTCTTGTTCTTACTTGTTTTTATCTTCAATATGAACTAATTTCAAGCTAAGGGTTAAGATGAAGCTAATGATATGCTCTGAGTAGGATTAAACTTGACATATCTTGTTGTTGCTTATGGCTTAAGAATGAACTAACACATAAGTTGTTTCACTATGAGAATAGGAAATACTTGTTGCTAGTTTCATTTGAATCATCATAAGAATGAGATTTTTGTAGTAACCTAATTCATTGCGAGAGCAAGTCTTGGTTGCTATGGATTCCCTAGTAAAACTAGATGTTACAAGCAAGCATAATTTTATTCTTGCATATTTTGTGACCATTAGTGGATTCTTACCCCTAACTTAACTTGTAATCGTGATCTTCTCCATTTGTTTTACTACAAGTTATTGAGTTTTCCATTTTGCCTACCACCTATTTGATGAATTGTATAGATAATAAAGAAAGTGATTAGCTTTGGTACTTGCCAATTCATGTTTCCTTGTGAGATCGACCCTAATACTTCCCCTAGTACAATTGACTCGTGCACTTGCAGAAAGGGATATTAGGTTATAAATCTTACTACTTGTTTGTGTGAATTTTGCCTAATTTTAATAATACCTAAACCACAAAATCATGCTTGTTTTGTTGATGGAGATGGGTTGTGACAGTGGTTGTAATTCGATCAAGGGGCAAACAGTCAACGATGATTGAAGGAAACTGGTGTAATTTTGGGACAGTGGCTTTGATTTTTGGCCAAATGGAAATATGGAGCTTCAGCAGTGGTTGTACAGTGGTAATGACAGAAGGCAGTGGGTGGATGATGGTGCCACTGGTGACTGGTGGTTTTTGGGTTGTAAGTGGGGAGTGGTTGAAGGTCGTGTGTTTTGTTGGTGGTGGTATTGACCCTGAATTGGGGAGTTGGTGATTTAGGGGGTGGCATTTTTGGGATTCTTGCAGATTGTTACGATGCTAATGGAGCTATCTTGGAATGGTTTTGGGCGATAAATAGATGGAGTTTATGGGTTGATGGAAGGGTGGTATTGTGGCTATGATTTGGTAGTGCAATGGTTGCTGATGACCAGTAGTTGTGCTGCCAATGGTAGTTTGATAATGGGAACTGGCGGAATTGAGGTTAATGTTCAACGGCTATTTCAGTGGAAATTAGTGACTGTGATGGCTGTGTAACATATGGAGAGTGGAGAGATGGTGGAATTTTGGGAAGCTGGCTTTATGGTTTGGGGGCTTTGGTTACTGATTTGGGTGGGTTTTTAGGGGTTGTGATTTACTGTTTGTTTCTGGTGAGAGTTGAAGTTGGTGGTAGTAGACTGGACTTGGTGGTGAAACAGACAATGGAAGAACTTGGGACTAATCGGTGAAAAGGACAGGGGAAAAAAGGGGAAAAAAAGAAAGAAGAAAGAAAAATAGAAACTGGACCTAGAAAAGATAAAAAAAAATTCCTAAAAAAAAAAAGAAAATCCAAAATGGACTAAACAAATCAGATTAAGAAAAATAGACTAAACAAAGATTAAGATAAGAAAAATACCTTGTGATGAGGTTTAATAATGGTCTTGAATGGCAGCCAATGAAATCTTCGTTGTGCATGTTTTCTTGTGTGTGATAGTGTGTGCTTTAATCTTTGTGTGTGAGATTTTGGTGTGTTTGTGTGTGTTTAATCAAACTATGTGTGCTTTTTGGTGTGCTTATGTGTGTAATATTTAGTGTGTGAAAATGTGTGTATTGTGTGTAACACTAAAAAAGGTATTTAGGGTTTTCTAATTTTTTTCCTTTTGATTTAATCTAAGTGGGGTATTTATAGTGCAAGAAAATCTTATTTTCTAATAATGGATAGAATGACTAAAATGCCCTTAACAAACAAAATTACAATTTCACCCTAAAAATAATTTTTTGATACACAAAAATTAAAATAAAATAAAATTAAAAAATTTCATGATTTTTCTAAAAAACACCAAAAAAATGGAAAACCCAAAAAAATGTAAATAACAAATTTTATTAAATAAAAAATTCACTCAAAATTACATTTCTTATGCAAAACAATCATTTTGCCTCGAAATGCAGTATTTACTAAAAAAATAGCAATAGACCTCAAAAATTCACCAAAAAATTAGAAATAGATTTAAAAATCCAAAAGAATGAATTGGCGAAAAATACGTTTAGGGTGGGATATGAAGATTTTGCCTCTATAATGACGAAATACACAGAAAAATAGCTATTGTCCTCAAGAAAATTTAAAAATAAGTTTAAAACCCAGAAAAATGAACTTATAACTTAGAAGTTGGTGAAAAATGCATTTAGGTGTGAAATGACCATTTTGCCCCTGTGCTGGCAAAATATACAAAAAATAGCAGCTAAACCCCCTCCCCAAAAAATTGATAAGTAATAAATTTACCAATATTATTATATGTTTCAGGTATTATTTTAGTATAATTATAGTAATTTTGATTGCAAATGACTTATTTTCTAACTTTTTATAAAATTAGGGTTTTATTTCGGATTAGGGCTTTTGAGGCAGAATTGTTATTTTGAACAATTAATGCACAATTATTATGTATATCTGTAGGTCCATCATATTTAAACTCATTTTGGATTAATTGGACTTAAGGAAAATCAAATTCAAAGGTGATTCAATGGACTAAGTTTGAATAAACAACTTGAAGAATTAATTGTTTAAAAATAATTCGGAGACTTAATTCTACACAAAAGATATGTGGAAATACAAAGAAAAGATCTGCACACATGGATGCCGTGTCATCAAAATAAAAAAATCAAGTGGGCCAAGTGTGAGTGATCCGCGGGTGGCCCACGGATCAACGTCGACAAACAATTTCTAGGGCTTCAATTTGCATCCTTTTCCAACTATTTCTGCAAACATTTTCAGATGAAGATAGGGTTTTGGAAGTTGGAAATTTCATTGGAAATATAAATGAAAACTTTTGTGCAAGTTTGGAATTTCCAAGCAAATCTTCATCATTTCTATGTATTAAATGCAAATGTAGGTTGGAAAATGACTTGAAGATCAATTGTCTATAAATAGGAGTCATTTGTAACAAGTTTGGAAGAGGAATTCATCCATTATCATCCTTAGTTAGTGTTAGAGTTAGTATAATTAAAGAGAATTAATAGAATTCTCTCATGTTCAATAGAATAATGCACCTCCTATTCTAAACTTCTTGTACTTCAACATTTTGGGAAAAGAAATAGAAGTTGAAGTCTTGTCTATAAGCCTTTCTGAACTCTATCTTTTATTTTCATAAGTTGAAGCACAAATTCTTGTGTTTTTGTTTAGTTTCTTTGTGTTTCACTAGTCATGATTCACTGAAAGCTTCATCTAAATTATAGATGAAGCTAATGAATCTCTAGCATGTCTTAAATTACTCCAACTTGCTAAGCTTGCATTTGTTTGTTTACTTGTTCAAGATTAAACACTTTTTTTGTATGGCCAACTTAATCAAGTCATCTTACTTGATACTTGACATTGAGAAATGCAGTATCAACGAAAAATGAACAAGTGATGCTTAAGTTATTGATATGAGAAGTAACAGATGCTTAAATGAATCAATATAATTCATGTTTTCATAAGATTTCATCATGAGAATAGTTGGAATCCAATGATTTCATAGTGAGAACTAATTGTTATTTAAATGGAATTGGATTCTAAACAAAGCAAGAAAACACTTGGCAAGAAAGTCATGCATCTTACGATTCATTAGTGGATTTTATATTCTAAACATCTTAAATATTTGAGTTCATACAAGTTGTTACCATCCTTCACCTATTCTATTGAATTTCCTTCCTACTACACACTTTGATTTGTGGTTGTTTAGATAATAAAGTAAACCATAAAGCCTTAGTATTTGCAAATATTTGATTCCTATTGGAATACGATACCTATATACTCCCCATACTACACTCGACCTGTATACTTGCCGTAAAGTTAGGAGATTAGGTTTATTACTTGATTTGTGTGTATTTTGACTCTAATTTCTATACCTAATCTACACCATGTCAAAAATTACAAAAATTTACAAACATGTATAAAAGTCAAAAATATGCATTTAGAACTCAAACTGGTGAAAAATATTTTCATGCTCAAAATTATCATTTTACCCCCGAAATTGTTGATTTGCCATTTTTATCCGAAAACTAGAATTTGACCACAAAAAATAGTAAAAAGCCTCCCAATGTTAGAAAAATAAATTGTGTCAAAATTTGGTGTCTACAAAAGGCATGTATTTATAGGAAAAACCCTAACTCAAGTCCTTGTCCAAGTTGAAGATTTCACGATGAAATTTGATTCCTTTTGCCTCATAAGTCTTCCTTGGGCTTTGTGATATCTTCTAGGGCAGAGAGAATGCAACTGGACATTTGAATTATCTGCAAATGAGGTGTGAACAAGCTGCAAGTTGAAGATAGCTGAAATTGGCAAGTTGTCAGCGATTCGCAGGTGCAATCCATGGGCTGTGCCCACAAATCAATCTTCTTTTCCCATTTTTCCCTCTTTAAATTTTGGTTATTCCATCCATGCCCTTGGAACGTTTTTCCACAATTGAATCATAGTTGACATAGTAAAATTTGATGATGAGAAATTATTCTGAAAATTCCCAAGCTTAAGTGATAAAAATGATAAACTTTGAATCAACTTTGATTTTGATATTCTTTGTGCTCCAATGGATCCAAAATGTATTTATTAATCATTTTCTTGCAAAAATCAAATAAATTTGGGAATTAATTTGCTCAAAATGATAATTCTGCCTCAAAACCCTAATTTCTGAACTAAAAACCCTAATTTTAGGGCAATGCTTGATTTGATGGAAGATAATAAAATTGAGCCATTTTTATGTAGAAAATACTAAAAACACACTAAAATGATCTATAAAACACTAAAGTAAAATAGGTAAATTTGTTACTTATCAAACTCCCCCACACTTGAATCATTGCTTGTCCTCAAGCAATTGAAAAATCAAAAGATCAAAAATATGATTCAAGCATTTGAACTAATATATGCCTCATTGTTGAATGCAATTCTACAAGATAAAGCAAAAAAGTATTATGCAATTCTTTGTAATGTTTCTAATACTAATCATATCAAGTGAAAGGAAAATAATTATATCAAGATTAAAACTTATTCAACCAAATTCCTTTCCCTTGCAAATTTTCACATGCTAAGTATTCAATATGAACAATTATATACAACTCAATCACACACAATAGGGACATGTCAAATTTATAAAATTTTTAAGTGTCTTTTGACATGAAGGTTAACATTTTTATATGAAAACCACAGTTACTCAACACTTTGATTATTTTATCCACATTTTATTCTTTAGTTTTGAGAAGTGAAATTGCTTTTCGATGAAAAGATTGACATTGTTTGGTGAAGATTCCTTATTACTCAACAATTCACTTTCAATCAAACTTGCTTTGCGTACTCTTAATTCAATGGCCGTTTGACGTGAGAATCAACATTTGTAGATGAAGATTCCCTATTACTAATCAATTTGAATCATTGGAGTAGTAATATATAACCATTTATCATTGAACTTTATAATATTATTGTCCCTTAATTCAAATAAGTATACTTCTTGTCCATATCTACAACTTAATAATGTCCAATAAAATAAAGAAAAGAAATTTAAAATCAATCATGCCAAATCAAGACATAATTACAGTCATTTTACAAGATATACTTTCTTAAAAACAAAACTCCTAATCACATAATAACTATTTGTTCATATATTTGTAGAAAACATTCAATCTAGGTACATAAATTACTTCAAAAAGAAATTTAACAAGTTCATGGCATACAAGCATGTTATTGAAGCAAAAATTTTTAAAAAAATTGGCAATTTTTTACTAAAACAATATCTTGACACAATCTTAAAACAGCCAAATTACTCCTTATATCTTCCCCCCAAACTTAAAGTGTCACATTGTCCTCAATGTGTAAAGAAAAAGTTAAGAGTTGAATTTGAAACAATAAAACTCCCCTTGTTTGGTTGATATGTCCAAATGTGATATTATTGATATCCCTTGATGTCGACAAGTTCCTTTTGTAATACTTCACCAATTCTTCATTATGTCTATCCTTGCTTACCAAGTTTGCTTCAAAGCTTATAAACACTTAAATGCTATCTTAGATCATATTTGAATAGCATATAAGCACAAATGCAAACATGGCATGAATTCAATCACTTGTTTCCCCCCACACTTAGTTTGTGCTGTGTAGTTCAAGGGGGTGAAAATTTGAAAGATAAATGATGTGAGCAAATGTAATGTATTATGATGTAGTCAAGAGCAAATGAAAATTGTTCAAATTTGTTTCATTTAAAAAATCCATCTTTGTCATGCCATAATATCAAAAATACAAAGTTAGACTTAAACAATGAAAATGCAAATTGGAACATGTTAAAGCGCTAATTTGATTGTCCAAAACATGTATAAAAACCATGAAACTCATGTTGCAAGTGAACTAATTGAAAACCAAAAAAAGTGAATATGAAAAACCAACTTTACAAGTGATCCGCGGGTGAGGTACATGCGGTTCACCTTAACCGTTCGTGGATTCCTGTAGCAACTAATCAAGAGCATCTCCTAGAAGTTGATCCGTGGGCTGTGACTTGCAGATCACTTCTTGCAATAGGCAATGAATTTCATTTTGGCAGTTTACTATTCCATTGGCTTATTTCATTTTTTGCAACACTTCAAACTTTAAATTTAATATGTTTTTGAACAATTTAACCTCTGGAACAAGTTTAAATCATCAAAATACACATGCGTACAACAAATTTAACAAGTTTTACAATCAAAATCATTCATTTACCCAAGAAATTGAGCATGAATCCTCATGTTACATAAATTGCAAAACTTGAATACACATTTCAAATCAACAATGCACACATGTTTCTTTGAGCGTATCAAACATATAAACAAAGTCAAACACCATATAAAATCTATGAATTATCAAATTTCAATCAAAAAGTTCTTTAGTTATGAATAGTAACTTTTATCAATTCCAACTTCTAAAGCATATCATATAACACATAATACACATGTTACACATTCTTAAAAGTATGAAATGCTAAAGAAGAAGGAATTTTAGAATCAAACTCATGATTGTAACATCTTGAATCAAACTTGATCTACATATTCCAATTTTGCTAACCTACAAAACAACCAATAAAAACACACTTCAAACAAACTAATATTTATCAAAACTATATAAAATTATACAAAAATATTACAAACGTTGGGTTGCTTCCCAACAAGTACTTCATTCATAGTCCAGAGTTAAACTATTTCTCATCCACATTGTCGGGGCCCATTTTTCGAAAGACGAAAAAAGATTTGTTTGTTGGAAAAAGAGTGTAGATTTTGTAAAAAATGATTTTTTGAAAAATATTTTATTTTGGAAAAATGAAAAGGTAGGTGGAAAAAGGGTGTGGTTTGACAAAGATGTAATTTTTGAAAAATGCTTTGTTTTAAAAAACAAAACGAAAATAAAAGGGCCTAAAATGGGACTTTGAAAATGTGACGGTTTTGGGTTGAAAATAGAGTCTAAAAAGGGTTTTTATAAAAACAGGAGTCACCACTTGGTATTGAGTTTTGGTGTACCAAGTCACCAGAAAACGTTTTATTACAAAAGGTAAGAAAAATCAAGAATGATTTCTTTGGAAAATGTTTTTAAGAAAAATGTAAGAAAATGAGAAAACCCTTTTAGACAACTCTAGGGCTTTGAAAACAAGAGAAAAATGTTTGGGAGTCACAGTTGAAGAAAGGGAAGGCAAAGGCTCGCGCCTAAGGCACCTTTTCAACCTAGCCGAAACTAATTATGAGGTTTAGTCAAAAATTTCCTAATATAACCCTAAATTTTATCACATTTGTATGTAACTATATGAATGCATACCTAGACCTAAAAGAGATGTCAAGAGGGGCAAAATATCCCTTTGAGGTATAATTTGAATTAACGCATTAATTACGTAACCCAAAATGAGACCTCAAAGGAGTCACAAGTTATGCAAAAAATGAAATGCAAAAAAAAAAAAGTGTAAATATAGATATAAGTGATCAAAGAAAAGGGAATGCAACATAATGGGTATAGGAAACAAAAACTCGTGACAAATGTGTTCCTTCTTACAGAGGGATAAATAGCGTACTAAGGTTACAAAAACCATATTCGCTATTCCCATATTCGAAGAGTTAACTTTTCCTAACCTAAGCAAGCAAAAGATCTATTTAAGTCCTAAAATTCTATATGAAATGCAATCTAAATGTCATGCATTACATATTTATAAGAAGAGGGATAATATAAAGGAAAATGACATGTAAAATAGAATGAGATCCTAAAAATAGAAAAATGATACATGTGAATGACATGAATTTCATGCTAATGAAACTAATGTTTTAGGAGCCTAAGGGTCTAGCGTTGGACTAGCCCCTTTTCTATAAATTTCTCATTAGTGTTAGACTAACGAGAAAGAGAAAACGAAAACGAACCTCAACTAGCATTGGACTAATGTGGCGACAATACACATATTTCATAATAAAGCAAAGCAATAAATAATAACAAACATAAATTAAAGCAATAAGCACATAAAAGCAAGTAATAGCACATACAAACACATAACACATAAGCATGATATTCTAGATGCAAAGTCCTAAGGAAAGCGAGTAAAACACACAAGCACATAGCACACAAAATCCCTAACTATTACACTGGGGAAAAGCCTAATTACAATCTAAAATAGGGAAATATAAGAAAAATAGCCAATCTAACCTATCTACTACATTTTCTATCTAAAATATAAAAAGCTTTTGTTAAATAGATGAAAATATAAACTATCTATTATATTATCTATCTAAATACAAAATTTTTGTTAAATAGGATACACCTATCTATTACATTTCTTTGAATAATTAAAATTAAATTCAAATAAATAACATGACATAAATAAATAAATAAATACTCATACATGAATAGAAATAATAAACACAAAAAGATACATAAAAAAACACATGAAAAAACACATAGGAGCATGTAGGAGCACATAAAGAGACATTGAAAGGATAATAGGGGTACCTCCCATTCAAAGACTCGGTATAAATTGCTAATAAAATGAACAAACATATTAATGCACCACTATTTAAATAAATAAACCATTAATTAATTAATTTTATATTAATCACTACAACCATGCCACAATAGTTCAAAACAATTATAGCAATAATAAACAAAAATTTAAAAAGAAACAATTAAATATTTAGGAAGAAAATGAAATTGTTTAGTTAAAAAATAAAAAAATTTAAAAAAAATAAAATACAATAATACATAATTAAGCTTTTAGCACACAAATGAATCACCAAAATAACTAAAAGAGAAATAAAGAAACTAATTTGAACATCAATTAGATAAAAAGACCAAATTTTGGAACATTAATTATAAATTTAATAAAATAAAAATAAAAATATGAAAAGAAAAAATTAAAAGCCTGGAGGACTTAATTAAATCCTTTTTTGTTTGGCAAAAATAAAAAATGTTCCAAGGTTTTGGGTTAAAAGTGGAAATTTAGGTAGCATTCTAGAGTAAAAAATGTAATTTACAACAAACTAAAGGGTAAAATTACAATTTCAAACCATAGTCAAGGTAATAATATAAATTACAAAAAATTTAAAGGTAAAATATAATTTCCAGCAAGCATAATGACAAAAATTAAAATTTCCAACAAGTTTAAAAGCCAAATATGTAAATTACAGCAAGCCAATGGGATAATACATAATTTACAGCAACAATTAACGAAAAAAATGCAATTTCAGCAAGCTTGGTGGTGCCAAAATGAAGTTTCCAACAAGTTTAAAACCAAATTGCAATTATTTTGGACATAATTAAAAGGAAACACAAATTCTAGGGGGTCAACTTAAATAAACAAGGACTTAAATGAAGTAAACTAAAAGTATTGATGGGCATAATGACAACAATTAAGAACCTAAGGGGGCAAAACATAAATATCTAACTTGATAAGAATAATAAAAATAAATAAGTAAAAGAAACTAACCAAAACTACGTCCTTTTGTGTCAGAACGACGTAGTTTTCACTTTTTATTTTCTTTTTTTTTAACCGATTCTTCCCCTTTTTTTAATTTCTCTCTTTCTTTTTTTTTCTTTCTTTTTTCTTCTCCTCTTCTCTCCTTCTTTTCTTCTTACTTCTTCTCTGGCTTTTCTCTCTTCTCCCGTCTCTATCTTCTCTCTGTGCTCTCTTGTCTCTCTGTCTCACTCTTTTTCTCTCTCTCTCAATTTCTTCTCTGTCTAGTTCTCTCCTCTCTCTCTCTCTCTCTCTCTCTCTATTTCTTTCTTCAAAATTCATACCCAAATCCTCAAAATCAAGTGTCCAATACACCATAAAACTACAAAAATATACATTTATCAAAATTTAATTAGCTAAACTGAAAGGGAGAACAAAGAACTTACCTGTATTCAAAAAGGAGATTCGGTGGTGATCATGTTTATTGATGGCAGTAGTGGCAGGTGGTGCAACGGAGTGCTGGTGTGGTTGGTGGGCTTCTGATAGTGGTTTTAGCAGTGAAATGGTGGTGAGCCAAGGGTGGTGCAGGTGGTCCAGTGGTGGTGAAAATTCTAGTTTGAGATGATGGGTGCTCGTGTGTGTTGTGACTGTGTGTATTTTGTGTGTATATCGTGTGTGTGAGTGCTTGTGATGTAGGTTTGTGCAAATGTGTCCTAAATATATGAATCTTGTGTGTTTGTGAGCTGGTGTATGTGAGTGTGTGTTGTATGTGCCGATTGTGAAATGTGTTTGAATGGGCAGGCTTGTTTTCGTTTTCTGGTGTGTTTGTGCAAGTGAAAATGGAGTAGTGAATTTTGTGTTGTGTGTAATGTCTGAATGTGCAAGTGAAGTGAAGTGCATTTGTGTAGGTGTGTGTAATGTGTGAATGTGCAGGTGACGGTGAGGATGTGTGTGTTTGTGATGTTTGGATGCGTGAATGTGTTTGTGCAGGTGAAGTGTTGACTAGTGAGAGTGGCTGTGAGTGTGAATTGCAGCTAAGTGATGATGTGAACCTAGGGTGTGTGGTGTGTGTTTTCGTGAAGGATGGCAATGGAGATGAAGGTGAGGCTGAGGTGAGGAAGGAGAATGGAAGAGTGAAAATTTGGTGAGATAGTGATGGTGATATGCAAGAGTGCTGCTGCTGCTAGTTTTGTGCTATTTTCTTAGTGAGTTAATGCAGTGTGTGTGTGTATCTGGGTGACTCTGTGTGTGTGTTTGCAAGTGTGCAATTTGTGTGCGGAGGTGTGCTTGGCCGAGAGAGAGTGCCAATGGGAGGTGGTGTTTGTGCAGGTGAATTGAAAATATGTTGTGCAGGTGATGAAGAAAGTGTGTGTGTGGTATGTGCAAGGGTGTGTGACTGTGTACTGTGTCTATTTTATGTTGTGAAGTGAGGTTGTGAAGGTGTGTTTGTGTGTCAATGAGAGAGAGCCGAGAAGGGAGAGTGAGAGTGTGCAAAAATGAAGTGCAGGTGTGTGTAAAGTGGTGTGTTTTGTAGGTGTGGTGTAGATAGGCTTGAGGGGAGGTTGTGTGCAACTAAAGTGAGAGTGAGATGTGAGCATTGAGAGGGAGTTTGTGTTGTGAGAGTGAATGTGTGAGCTTGAGTGTTGTAAAAAGTCTTGTGTCTGCACTATGTGATCTGATGGATGAAGAAACAACCAACAAGACAATCCCCCAAAATCTGAATATGTCAATCCAAGTTGGGGTGATTGAGTGGTGATGATGAGAAGTAGAGTGGCTGGGAAAATGATGGTGTTTGGGGTAGGGATATGGCTTAGCAGCCATAGATAGTAGCAGTAGTCATGCTGCTATAGCAGTAGGCTACAAACGTAGCCTGCTTGCTCTTTCATTTTTTTTTTTTTAGAAATTTGTAAGAAAATAAACAAAAATACAATAAAATAAGATAAATTTCACTTGGGCTTCTTAAAACTATATAAAAAAAATACTAAAATTCAGCATTACAAGAAGAAAGAAAATTTAATGTAAACAATCATAAATTAATATATCATTCGAAAGCACGCTATTTATAGACAAAAAGATAAGAACTTGAAATAAATACTAAATGGGTTTCTTTTTTTTTTTTAAATCACGAAAGTTTTATAGAAAATTTATAAATGTATGAAATGCACATATAAGAAATTTCACACAAAATTTTAATAAAAAATATGCATTGAAAAACGTGCTGCTAACTTGAAAAAATACAAAAAATCCAAATAAATATTAAATAACTTCCAAAAAATCATTAAAATTAGTAAAATGAAAAAAAATACAAAAAATACCAATTTAGAAATAAAAATAAAAATAAAAATAAAATTTATTTACATGCTGAAATTACTATTTTGCCCCTAATATGACTATTTAGTCACAATGTATCCAAAAAATTACAATTGACCCCCCAAAAAACAAAAAGTGCTCCAAAATGTTAAAAAAAAAATCTAAACAGTGTGTCAAAATGTGGTATCTACACACATCACGTGATTGGAGTGTCCCGCAAAGGATGTAATACACCTTTGGTGCTTAATTAATTCAACTAGTACAAATACATCCTTTGCTTCAAAAGAAGTGTTCCCAAGTCTATCACCCATTTTCCATTGTTCCTACCATATGGAAACACTTAAAAAGAGCTTCATAGCCATGATTGGCTATGCCTTTCTCTTGTGTTAGTATCTTTTTAGCATCAAGAAGATCAAAGTCACAAGTCAAAAATGGGTCATTTTTATTATTAAGCACATCCATTTCTACATTTGAATTCTCAATATCCTCCTCAAGAACAAGTTCATTCATATGTTCAAAAGTAAATGTAACAACTAAGTCATCATCAATATGCACATTTTTAACTACTTTTTCACACATAAAGGCCTTCTCTTCCATAACTTGTTCTTGTTCATGTTCAAAAGTAGAAACATCAAGCATTTCTTCATTTTCACAATCATGAACTTCATGCGTGACTTCATAAGTAGGGGATTCAAAAGGTTGAGCATAACAATCCATTTTCTTACTTTCAACCATATTTTCCACACATGCATGTTCATGAATTTCATTATCATGCTCAAAATCATTTTCATCAAGCAAGGAATACTACACATATCTTCAATTTCACCTTGTTCCTTAATTGAGCCATGCATAGAGGTGTTTTCATGAAAATTCAATGGATCATCTTAAGTATCTAAATGTAGTTGAATTAATCCACAATCATAGATCTATGATTACCACCACACCTAGAACAATTATAAGCAAAACCAAAAAATTCATAAACCTCATATTGATCCATATTTTTCAATTTATGATCACAAGCACTTCTTTGACATTTAGCTTCATTTTCATCAAAAGTAGGATTATTTATGTTTTGACCATTGATTTTCTCATTCCTACTTTCAACTATTAGATCTTGAACATGGTTATTTTCAACACATGGCTGACTCTAGGTTCATTTTATTTTCTTTTTTTATTACTTCCTCATTCCTAGAGTTTAATGTTGCTCTCCTTTTAGCAAAATGGCCTTCCAATCTCCTACTAATGTTATCTATTTCATCCATATTGGCTTTAGGCTTCATTTCCCAAGATGAATTTTGATCAACATAAGTAGGTTGATTTGGTTGATTCCATTGGTCCATCCATCCCAAATTTTCATGTTGAGCATAATATCCATTTTGAGGTGCATAAATGCAATTATTACCAAATTACACATGATCATTATGTCCACATTCAAAGTATGCATGATTGCCTCCACAAATAGTACAACAAGGAATATTAACACTAAAATCATAACCAAATCCATTCATTAGCATGCCTTCCATTGTATCTATTAGTGATTTTAACTTGTGTAATTCATCATCAAAAGACATACTTCCATAAATGCGAGACTTGCATTCATTATAAGGCCAATAATTATACCAATGGAAATTTCCTTCCATATGTTCTATGAAATGCTTGAATCACTTTTTGCTTGTTTTCACCTTCTTTCACTGCTGATTCAAAAGGTACCTATAGAACACAAAACAAAAGATATCAAAACAAGAAAAATAAAAATTTCTAGAATAATAAAGCTTGTATTTGCCTTGAAATTGCCACTGTTTCAATGTTTCTCCTGCAATGGCACCAAAAATTTGAATATGAGTTTAGGTTATATCAAAATATTGAAATAATTCACTTAAAATCACACAAACAAGTAATAAAATTTATAACCTAATACTCGTTCCGCAAGTGCATGAGTCAATTGTAGTTGTGTCGAGTATTAGGGTCGATCCCACGAGGAAACATGAACTAGCAACTACCAAAGCTATTAACTTGCTTTATTATCTAAACAATCAAACCTTGGAGATGGTGAAATGGTAGGAAAATCAAACTTAGGTAAACAAACAATGAAGAAATTAGTTAAACCAAATTGACTAGGCTTAAGAATATACAAATATGTAAGTTTAACTTATGAACATGATGATTTTTATTCAAGTTTAGGATTCAATTCCATTTGTACTCCAAACTAAATTTCTCTAGGAATGGAAGAATATTAATACATGAGCTTTCCTACTCTAATGGTAAAGTCTAGCATGCATTAGTTCATTGAACACATGAATTGTGGCTTCAAACCTTAATCTATCTATGTGAATCACTAATCTCATGAGATTCAACATAAGTTTCATTTACTCTTTCCATTGTTAAGTGCAAATTTTTTTGTCAAATAACAACTAGGATGGCTTGAAATTGTTAGCTAATCAACAACAAGTGTAAAAGACCAAGCAAATGAATAAACAAGAATAAATTGGCCACAAATTAATTCAAAACATATTAAAGCTTCATCCTAAACTTAGCTGGAATCAACTTAATTCAACATAGTAGAGATAATATTAAGCATATAAATGAATGTAAACATGCATGCATGAATGAAACTAAAAGGAATAAGGTCAGAGATGCTCATTTTGTGGATGAACTTGGCTCCAAAACTAATCCTTGCATTTCATCAAACTTGTTGAATACAAATGATATGCGCGGACGAACGTGGAATTGCTTGAAAGACCAAGTATGAATTTCGAACCTTTCCCCTTGGATGAACTAGACTCTAGAATCAGCACCAAAGCCTTGAACACGCAAGATGAACAACTCAAAAATTCAAGGAAGCTTTGAACCTCCTTATGGAACGAACAAGAACTCGAGGAATCAGCACCTAGAATGCTTGATCAAACCAATAAGGCAACTCTAAGCTAGGGTTTTTGAACTTGGAATCACTCTACAAGTTCGGGGGTTGTTCTTAATCAGCAAAGAATGAAAGAAGCACTCAATTTGAGAACTCACAAATTTATTAATCATCAAAACTTATAAAATTCGTAACAGTGTTTTGGCCTATAAATAGGCTTGCATAACAACTTGTAGAAAGTTCTAGAAACTTAACAAAGAGCACTAGTTGTAACCTAACACAATATGGTAACTTTCTAAGAGGTTACAACTTGTAAACAAAATAGAAAACTTAACATAAAAGAATTAAACTTAAAAATTCGTCTAAAAATTGTTCATGGGCTGGACGCCTCCTTTTAAGCACCATTGGGCCTCCATCTTGCATCTTTAAAAGGCCTTCCAACAAGTCCAACCAAACCAGCACCTTAGAAACATGTTATGGACCACTTAGAAGCTTTAATTGGACCTTCTTTGAATGTGTATTTAATCCATAACCAATGCATAAACTCTTGGCCCAATGAACACACTTGAATAGCTTGATCACCAAGTCCATTGAGAGGCCCAAAGTCACGAATTACACCATGGTAGTCACAAAGCTTGAACGTTCCCCTCATGATCAGCCATGATTTGATCTCATCTTGGTCCAAACGAGTTGCTCCATGAGAATATCTAAGCATCAAGATTGTAAGCACTCCTAGGATCACATCAATCCCTCCTCCCTCGAAAAGATTCGTCCTCGAATCTGCGAGATCATATAAGCTAACATAAGTAACTAAAGGACTGATAGAAAAATAAACACCAATGATAGATATACATGACGTATGAATTAGAATGCGAAACTCAATGCAAATTGAAACATAAGATGCAAGAACAAATTCTAACTTAAGAAGAATAAACATATCTAGATGCAGACTATCCCTAAAAACATGGAAAAGAATAACACGATTTCCAAAGTCTATGCAACCATAATTGGACTCAGAATAACAATTACTAACAAGATAAAATTTATGGTTGAACAAAGACTTATGAAAAGAATCTAAGTAAACATCACGTGAACTAAGAAAATGAGCATCATGTGAATTATGCCTAATAAGCCCTAGAATGTGAAAAACATCATCAATCAACTCACTAGAATAATTCAAACGATGTAACAAAAACACACAAATATTGCATGATATATCACATAAAATAAACTGAAAATTGTCCAAAAATAAATGAGAAAACATAAGAAAGTCTTTTGGACAGAATTGCACTAGGCGAATTTAAACATGCTAGATGCAAACAATCATCTAAACTAACAAAACAAATATTCAAGAATGAACTAATTTGCAATTTAAAACAACTAAAACAATGAAAACTTAGGCCACAAATCAGTTGAATCCATCATAGTTGTCAAGCTCAATGTGGCGTTTGAACTTGGCTTCAACTCCTTCACCACAGGTTTTGTCAACTTCCAAGCTTCTTGAATGGCAACTAACTACAAAACAGCAATAATGTGGCATCTCTCCATGAGTATCAACCTGCAAAATCACCACAAAAATACTAGGAAAAGAGTTATAAAGTGAGTTAGTAAAGTATACTTCTTCTTTAGAGTACATGGATACAAGAGTTATTGATCTAGCTAGCAAAACACTCTTGTTTTCTCTTTTCTTTGCTCTTGTAGAAGAAACACTCTCCTCACTCTTTCTACTTTGCACGACTTCCCTCTTATTCTTTTCCTCATTCTTCTCCTTAGCTTGCAATTGAAAATCCCTTGCAATCTTCACTTGATCAGAATGAGCTTCGGATGGCAAGATTGGATTAAGAACAATCTTTCGTTCATTCCACTTAAAAGAGTAGTTGTTCTTGTATCCATCATATGAAACTCTTCTATCATATTGCCAAGGACGCCCTAAGAGAATATGGCATGCTTGCATTGGGGCAACATCACACCAAACTTCATCTTTGTACTTGCCTATTGAGAAAGTAACAAGCACACGTCTAGTCACTTTGATTTCGTCTTGATTATCAAGCCAATGAAGTTTGTAGGGCTTGGGATGCTCCATAGTCTCCAAGTGCAACTTATCTACAAATAAGGTACTAGCAACATTAGTACATGAACCACTATCAATGATCAAGCTACATACCTTATTGAGCACAGTACAACGCGTATGAAAGATGTGCTCTCTTTGTAGTGTCTCCTCATCTTCTTTATGTTGCACATTTAAAGCTCTTCTAGTAACCAAGAGTTCACCACGGTCACCACCAAAGAAGTTTGCTTCTTCAGTATCAGAACCTCCTTCAAGAGGTGGCATCTCCTCTTCACCATCACTAGAAGTAACACTCTTGACATCCCCATTATCTAAGATCATCATAGCCCTTTTGTTTGGACAATTTGCAGCATAGTGTCCATAACCTTGGCATCTAAAACAACGTACCTCACTAAGCTTTAAGTTAGGCTCATTCTTACTCTTTGCTTGAGGCTTTGTGGAAGATGGTTCTTGCTTGACCCTCACAGATTGAATAGCTTGTTGAGAAGGTCCATGGTTTTCTCTCTTGTCAAAGGAACGATTCTCCCATTGAGGTCGTGATGATGATGAGCCAAAGTTGCGTGGCTTCATGGCTTTAAGTTGCCTTTCAATCTTGATGGCCATGTCCACCAAGTCATTCATCTCCACATAGTGATGCAACTCCACACGAGATCTAATTTCAGGGTTTAGACCTCCCATAAACCTAGCCATCAAAGCTTCTCCCTCTTCATCCATGTTGGCTTGAATCATCAATTTCTCCAATTCTTTATGATACTCATCCACCGACATGGTACCTTGCCTCAATGTTTGCAACTTCCAATGGAGATCACGAGTGTAGTAACTTGGCACATACCTCTTCCTCATAATCTTCTTCATCTCGGACCAAGTAGCCACGGGTTCCTCTCCATATTTGATGCGATTTTTGTTGAGTTGATCCCACCAAATGCTTGCATAATCAGTAAACTCAACAACAGCAAGACGTACCTTTTTCTCCTCAGTGTAACTATGGCATGCAAAAATATGCTCCACCTTTCTTTCCCATTCCAAGTAAGCATCAGGATCTAGTCTCCCTTGGAAAGATGGAATCTTCATCTTTATGCTCCCTAAATTGCCATCATGAGGTGGTTGGTTTCTCACCCTCCTCCCTTTGCGTGAGATTATTTCCTCATAGTCAGAATCATACTCTTCATGCTCACGAACATCCTCTTCATAAGTAGGTCTCTTGGAAACCCTAGTTTGGCCTTTAAATGCGGACTCCATGCCTTCTACTCTAGCATTTATTTGAGCCAATTGCTCTTGCATGGCTTGCCACATGGACTTCATATCAAAGTTTTGTTCCACACTTTCGTGAGACATGATGAATAAACCTGCAAAATAAAGTTAGTAGCACAAAATAATAATAGAAGAAAAATAGCCTTACCACTCCCTTAGTGTATACACTCAACCCTCGTGTATCACTCCAAGTATTTATGGCTTTTTCCCTCAAATGTGCTCACCCCTAAGCCTTTTACCACTCTTGAGTAGCTCCTTTGTATGTCCTTTGATGAAAAGAACTAGCTCAACCTTCCTTGTAAAGCTCCAAGAAGTCAAAACCACAAGAGTAAGTGTAGAGGTCAAAGATAAATAAGCTTAGAGTAATTGTTTGATCAAGAGAATTCAAGAAAAGATGGAATAAACAAGACTTGACTCAAGAAGAACACAAATTAGAAACCCTAATGTGTGGTATTCTTGTGTGAAAAATCTTGATTTTTAATGTACTCTTGAAAGAAAATAATATTCTTGTGTAAAAATAAAAACTACTTTCCAAAAATATCAAGCACACACAAGAAAACACTTTCCTTTTACCAAAAATTACTACACTTTCCTTTTTTCTCTTGCACACTCCTAATCCCCTACAATTTAGGATGCTCCTATTTTTTCTCTTAAAACACACGGCTTCCTTTTTTTTTTTTTCTCCAAGACACGAGCAGCCCCCTTTTTCTTTCCTTCAAGTTACGCCTCCTTCCTATATTTTCTCAAGAAGGATGCGGCTCCTCCTATCTTTTCTCCAACAAGAATGCAGCTGCCTCCTAAGTTTTCTCTCAAAAACTTACGCACAACTCCCCTTTTTAACGTTAAAACTTTCTGGAAAATAACCAGAAAAATTCGTACAGCACACAATGCAAAATTCCAGCAACCAATACTCAAACAATTCAACCCCAAAACCCTAACCAATTGGAGATAGGTTAAAGGTGACTCAAAAGGGCTTCAAGAACTTCAAGAATTGATCAAGAAAGTTCAAGAAATCAATCAAGAAGCTCAAGAATTCAAGACAAAAAAAATTCCAGCAACTCTATACTTCAAGAAAAAGTGAGACTATTGATCAAGAAATTCAAGAACTCAATTTCCAGCAAGAAGTTCTTCAAGAAACAAAATTCCAGCAAGTTTCTCTTCAAGAAATCAAATTCCAGCAAGTAAAAATTTCCAGAAAAATCCAAGAACTTCAAGAAACTTTCAAGAACAAAATCTCCAGCCACCAAGATTCCAAGAAAGTTGATTCTTTCAATCAAGAAACTCAAAAACACCCAAGATTCTTTCAAGGAACCATCCAATACTTTCAAGAAGTTCAAGAAATTGAACAAAAGATTCAAGAAATCAACCAAGATTGCTGGACAAGTTCAAGAAACTTACAAACTTGTTTTCTTTAATTCAAGAACTCACAAGGTAAGTTCAAGAACTTCAAGAAAACTTCTCAAAACACTAAAACACACCAAGTAACAATTAAGAACAGATTGTGCAAGGCTTTTTCTACTCCCTTCTTGCACGCCTTTTTTTTTTTTTTTGCACGGCTTTTCCCTTAGGGTTTGTAGTGCACGCCTCTTTCTTCTTTTTTTCATTTTGTATTTTTTTTCCACCAAGAACAACACAAACGACCCAAAACCTTCAAGAAACTTCAATCCAAGGCTTGTTTGTCCAAAAATTAATTTTTCTTGAAAAAGTTTTAACACAAGAAATTCAAAAAAACACCAAAAACAATCAAGATTATCAAGAAACCACACAAAACCTAGAATTCTTGATTGAAGACAATCAAGAACGACTCTAAGACCCTAAAGAAATTCAAGAAAGCACAAGAACAAAAATTATAAGGAACGAATTTTTTTTTTAAACAAACGTGACACAAAGAAGAAACACAAGGAAAGACACAAGTTGTTTAGCTAGGCACGAAGCACTTTGAAAAACAACTCAAGAACGAATTAAAGAAAAATAAAAAGGGATATATCCAAATTTCTCCAAAGGAAAAATTGGATTAGAAAAACCTGGAATTTCAAGACTAGCTCTGATACCAATTGATACGCGCGGACGTACGTGGAATTGCTTGAAAGACCAAGTATGAATTTTGAACCTTTCCCCTTGGATGAACTAGACTCTAGAATCAGCACCAAAGCCTTGAACACGCAAGATGAACAACTCGAAAATTCAAGGAAGCTTTGAACCTCCTTATGGAACGAACAAGAACTCGAGGAATCAGCACCTAGAATGCTTGATCAAACCAATAAGGCAACTCTAAGCTAGGGTTTTTGAACTTGGAATCACTCTACAAGTTCGGGGGTTGTTCTTAATCAGCAAAGAACGAAAGAAGCACTCAATTTGAGAACTCACAAATTTATTAATCATCAAAACTTATAAAATTCGTAACAGTGTTTTGGACCTATAAATAGGCTTGCATAACAACTTGTAGAAAGTTCTAGAAACTTAACAAAGAGCACTAGTTGTAACCTAACACAATATGGTAACTTTCTAAGAGGTTACAACTTGTAAACAAAATAGAAAACTTAACATAAAAGAATTAAACTTAAAAATTCGTCCAAAATTGTTCATGGGCTAGGACACCTCCTTTTAAGCACCATTGGGCCTCCATCTTGCATCTTTAAAAGGCCTTCCAACAAGTCCAACCAAACCAGCACCTTAGAAACATGTTATGGACCACTTAGAAGCTTTAATTGGACCTTCTTTGAATGTGTATTTAATCCATAACCAATGCATAAACTCTTGGCCCAATGAACACACTTGAATAGCTTGATCACCAAGTCTATTGAGAGGCCCAAAGTCACGAATTACACCATGGTAGTCACAAAGCTTGAACGTTCCCCTCATGATCAGCCATGATTTGATCTCATCTTAGTTCAAACCAGTTGCTCCATGAGAATATCTAAGCATCAAGATTGTAAGCACTCCTAGGATCACATCAACAAAGTAGTTTCTTCAAAGTCTTATTACAAGAATATGACTTTGCTTACCACAAAACTAAGAAAGAAAATCTGCTCTAAGTATTTATAAGGAGTGCTCCTCCAAATAAACTATAGTTCAAGCTTAAACAAAGCCCAAACAAAACATATCTTTCATGAAAAACTAAAGTATATATTTATAGGAAAAACTCTAACTCAAGTCCTTGTCCAAATTGAAGATTTCATGATGAAATTTGATTCCTACTGCCTTGAAAGTCTTCCTTGAGCTTTGTGATATCTTCTCGAGCAAAGAGAATGCAGCTAGATGCTGGAATTATCTACAAAAGAGATGTGAACAAGTTGCAAGTTGAAGAAAGTCGAATCAACAAGTTGGCAGCAAGTTTCCAAGGTGACTGAGGATGTACTTCAAGACTTGGATGGTCCTATGACTAGATCAAGAGCTAGGAAAATAAAGAATGCTTTGCATGGTCTTATTGTGGACATTCTGGATGAAATGTACAAGGCGACCAACATGGATCCTTTGTCACGTATTGTGCATTGCTTTTGGGCTGACCAAAGAGTGAAGGATGATTCAAGCATGGGAATGAAGTGTGAAACCTTCTGACTGAACTGCGCCATGAACCTGCGCCGCGAATAGGTGCCACGGGTACCATCAAAAGACTCGTTCGTGAAGTATTTGAAATGCCAAACTTTCTGACCGAACCCGCGCCCCGTACCAACGCCGCGGATAGGTGCCATGGGTATGATCAGAATGTCTGGTATTGAAGAATGACGAAGCTGCACCTATACCCGCACCGCGGGTACGATCAGAAAGTCCGTTTTAGTTGTTTTATGCAATTTTTTGAGTTGTATTCTTTAGTAGTCTAGTATTAGGTTACAATTAGGGTAAAGTACTTTCTTGTTTTATGTCGATTTTACGCCCTATATAAGGGTTTCTTGTGAACAGTATTAGACAAAACGTTTATGACATTTTTGAGTGAATTCTCTTCAGAATTTTCTTGGTTCTTTGGTGATTGAGAACCGCCATAGGTCTTATCAAACTTTGCTTGTGGCTACCGTCCAATCTCGCTTAGAGTTTCCTTTCGGTTTTGCTCAAGTTTTTGAGAGAATTAGGTTGAACAATTGAATACGCTCAATTCGGTTCATCTTAGTTTTCCTAGGATCGATGGCATCTTCAAGGGAAAAAGTTCGTGCAACCTACTCCACGTCAAGGGTTCTAGGAAGATCAATCCAAGGGGTCTTGAGTTCAATAAGTAGTAAGCCTAAAATCTAAGGGTCTTCATAGTCATCCGTACGCGTGATCGCATCAATTGGTATCAGAGCCAACTTCTTGGATTTCCAGGTTCTATCAATTCGTTTGTTCCTTTGGAATTGCAGATATATCCCTTTGTTTGTTTTTTCATGATATTAAGGCAAGAGTTTCGTGCCTAACCCTAATATTTTGTTTGTTTCGTATTGTCTTTTCTTTTCAAATTGTGTTTGCTTCCGTTGAATTTTGTTTCTGTTCGTCTTTAACATTCTTAAAATTTCAGCCTTTAGTTTTCATTGTTTCCTTATTAAATTCGTGCTTTAGGGCTTGTTTAGAGTCGTTCTTTGTTGCTTCTCAATCAAGAATTCTAGAGTTGTGTGGTATTTTGTGTTTCTTGACTGTTTTTATTATTTTCTTGGAATTCTTGTGCGAAAATCTTTCAAAAAGAATCGGTTTCTTGGACTTGCCATCCTAGAGTTGAAGATTCTTGGAGAAAAAAAAAAGTCGCGTCACTGTTCACGTTACTGTTCACGCCTAGGGTTTACTGTTCACGGCGGATACTGTTCATCGGAAATCACTGTTCATTCGGTGAATTTTACTTGTTTGTCTGAGTTTTGTGAGTTATCTAGGTTTTGAATTTTAAAAGAAAAAAAGTCTTGCACAAAGAAAAGCCGTGCAACACAAAAGATGATACGCACAGAATCGTGGAACATTGCCAAGACCGCTTGATGAACTCCAAGCCAAACGCCTCGAGCCCTTCTTCAATGAAGATCACGAACTTCTAAGATCCTAAACTAGACCAATTTGAGTTAGTTCAATATGCTAGTTTAAGGCTTTAAGAATTTGATCAAACACGAAAGAAAATCACTCTAAGCAAGAATTTAAGTCGCCACAAGCTTAGGCTTGATAAGACTAAGAGTAGTTCTAATTCAAGAACCAAGAAAACACTTTTGAACAGAGCTCTCACTGTTCACAAATTTTTTTTGAGGAATAATCTGATTATTTCATTGAATTATGAAAGCCTATAAATAGGCTTTCAAGAAAATTCTAGAACTTGAAATTTAAGACAACTATTAAAAACTAAATACTCAAAAATAAGACATCTATTTGGAAAACTACCAAAAACAACTTGTAAACAATTTGGAAAACTAATAAAACATAAAATAAGATCTAGAAAATATCAAAAATTCGTCCATAAAAGTCTCCTTGGGCTGGACACCTCCATTGTGCACTATTGGGCCTCCATCTTGCAAATTTAAGAGCCCTTCGAGTGAGCCCAAGTAACCAGCCTCTTGTATGCTTGTTATGAACAACTTAGAACATTCAATTGGGCTATCTTTATAATTAGATTTGATCCAAAGCCAATACATTAAACCTTGGCCCAATCTACTAGCTTGATCATTATATAACTCAAGCCCAACATTCATGCTCAATTCGTATGCAACATTTGGACAACATTCATGCATGCCTATATCATTAATGAATGACTTCCCTTTTAGCTTGAAACATGCTAGGCAATGCTTCACATGTGTAAGTGATCCTTGGATCCTATCAAAAGAAAGTGAAAGAGGCGTGCAAGGTGATAAAAGCCAAGCACACGAACTAAATCAATTAAACTGAAGTATATTTGCCTGAAATACTATCCTTGTGCAACTGAATAGACCTGTTGAAATAAATAGATCGTTGGACAGAGAACAACGTCATGTACGAAAGTTTAATTGACCAGATTCTACTCTTCTTGTTCTTGGTGTTTTGTTGCAATATTGTTTCTGCACAAGTTTGGTTATTTTTTTCTTCCAAAGAACGTTAAAAATCAAGAAACATCATACAATTATACCACACATTAGGATGTCTATATTGTGTCTACTCTTGATTCTTGGTCATTCTTTGTTATTCTTTTGAACAAAACACTCTAAGCATACTTATTCTTGACCTCTACATTTACTCTCACAGATTAGTGTTGCTATAATCCTTGGTAAGATTGAGTGAACTGGTTCTTCTCTAAAGGGCCAACAAGAAAATTCATTGAGTGGGAAAAGGCTTAGTGGTGAACACAAAGAGGGTAAAAGCCAACAAATTTGAGGGAAGCGAGTGCAAACACTAAGGGAGTAGTCTACAAATTCTTATTTATATTGTTTTAACCCTTTATTTTGTAGGTCTAAGGTACTATGGCGGAACATGATGATCTTAAGGCCATGATGAGAGGCATGCAAGATAACTTCCAATGCCTCAGGGAGCAAATGCAAAGCATGTCCATGAGAATGGACAATACGCAGCAAGCATTTAGGGTTTGAGGAGATCAACATGATGGTAGAGAAGTTGGTTCCAACACTAGAATGACTCGAAATCCAGCTTATGATGATGATATTGAAGAGGAGTCAGAGTTTGATAAAGTTATTCAAATGAGAGGAAGGAGGGTACCACGTGAGTCCGATAGAAATTTGGGAAGCATTAAGATGAAAATACCTTCATTCCAAGGTAAGTTAGACCCCGAGGCATATCTTCATTGGGAGAGAAAGGTGGAACATGTATTTGAGTGTCACAACTACTCTGAGGCAAAGAAAGTGCAACTAGCTGCAGTTGAATTCATCGACTACACAAGTGTTTAGTGGGATCAACTTGTAAAAGACAGGAGGAGGTGTGGAGCTAAACCCGTGAGGACTTGGGGGGAGATGAAAGCCATTATGAAGAAGAGATTTGTCCTAAATTACTACTCACGTGACCTACATAGGCGTCTACAATTCTTGAAGCAAGGTTCTATAAGCGTTGACGAGTACTACAAGGAGATGGAGATGCTCATGATCAAAGCAGATATTAGGGAGGATAGAGAGACTCTTATGTCATGTTTTCTAGCAGGTTTGAACTCAGAAATTGCTGAAATTGTAGAGCTGCAACATTATTTAGAGATGGACAACTTTGTGGAAAAAGCAATCAAGGTTGAGAGACAACTGAAAAGTAGGTGTTCAAGGGGGTATTCTATTACTCAAAACTGTGCTACCTGGAGGGTTGAGCAGCCACGAAAGAATACAAGGGAGCTTGAACAAGCACGCTATCCCCCAAACCGTGTTCAAGTACCTAAACTTGAATCAACTACAAAGTCGGATGTCAAGGGTAAATTGGTTGAGAAACCTAGGCAAAGGGAGGTTCGTTGCTTCAAGTGTCAAGGTTATGGAGACATTGTTACTACTTGCCCAAACAAACATGCTATGATGATTAGTGAAGATGGTGAGATAACAAGCATTGCATCTAGTGAAAATGATGAGAAGATGCCTCTATTGAAGATAGATTCTGAAGATGAATGTGACTTATATGGTGGGAATCAAAGTGATATACTAGTCACTAGGCGTGCCCTTAGCATTGCACCTAAGGAGGATGAAGTGGATCTACAAAGAGATCATATTTTCCACACTAGGTTTAATGTGCAAAACAAGGTATGTAGCATGATTATTGACAGTGGGTCTTGTACTAATGTTGCTTCTATTTTGTTTATATATAAGTTGGATCTTGAGATTAAACGCCATCCCAAGCCATACAAATTGCATTGGCTAGCTGAGGTTGGGGACATAAGGGTTACCAAGCAAGTTAGGGTACCATTCTTCATCAACAAGTACAAAGATGAGGTGTGGTATGATGTGATTCCCATGCAAGCATGCCACATACTTCTTGGATTTCCTTGACAATTTGATAGGAGGGTCACCTATGATGGCTACAAGAATAGGTATTACTTCATGTGGAAAAATCGAAGAATCACCTTGGATTCAATCAAACCGTCCGAAGCACACGCGGACCAAGTAAGAATTGCAAAGGAATTCAAGGTAAGAGAGGAACAAAAGTTGCAAACCCATGGAGAAGGTGAGAAGGGGCTTCGGTTTGGTCATGAGGGTGACCAAAGTGGCGTAATAAATGGCCAAAATAGGGTTCTAAGTGAGAAGAAAGAGGGAAAGAAGCAAGTGAATGCTTTTGCTAGTGAGATTGTTTCAGCTTTGGAGGCTAAGCAATAACTTCTACTTGTTTTATATAAAGATGTTCTTCTTTCTTCTGGCGAGCTTAATGTTAACCCTAACTTACCTAGTATTGTGGTGTCTCTTTTGTAGGATTTTGAAGACATATTCTCTGAAGATATACCACATGGATTGCCACCATTGAGGGGGATTGAGCACCAAATCGATTTTGTACCTGGTGCTAGCATACCCAATCGCCCTGCTTATAGAGCAAATCCTGAGGAGACAAAAGAGATTCAAAGACAAGTGGATGAACTTGTGGAGAAAGGATTTGTTCGTGAGAGTATGTCACCATGTGCCGTACTAGTCATTTTGGTGGCAAAGAAGGATGGAACATGGTGCATGTGTGTTGATTGTAGAGCCATCAACAAGATAACGGTAAAGTATCGTCATCCTATTCCTAGGTTAGATGATATGCTTGATGAATTGCATAGTTCTACCATTTTCTCAAAAATTGATTTTAAAAGTGGATATTATCAGATTCGAATGAAAGTAAGTGATGAATGGAAAACCGCATTTAAGACCAAGTATAGATTGTATGAATGGTTAGTTATGCCTTTTGGTTTAACTAATGCACCTAGTACATTCATAAGGCTTATGAACTATGTGTTTAGGGCTTTCATTGGTAAATTTGTTGTGGTTTATTTTGATGACATTCTAATCTATAGTAGGTCACTTGAGGATCATGTTGAACACTTGCACCAAGTTTTGTGTGTATTATGAGAGCATCATCTTTATGCTAACTTGGCAAAGTGTTCATTTTGCATGGAAAGCATTGTGTTTCTTGGATTCATTGTTAGCTCTAGGGGTATACATGTTGATGAGTCTAAGGTACAAGCCATACGTGATTGGCCTACACCAAAGAGTGATAATGATGTTAGGTCTTTCCATGATTTAGCAAGTTTTTATAAGAGGTTTGTGCGTAATTTTTCTACTATTGTTGCACCTCTTAATGAACTTGTTAAGAAAAATTATGTTTTTAAATGGGAAAGTAAATACCAAGAGGCATTTGAATTATTAAAGGACATGTTAACTAACGCACCTTTGTTGTGTTTACCTAATTTTGATAAGCTTTTCGAGGTTAAATGTGATGCTTCTGGAGTAGGTATTGGGGCCATTCTTATGCAGGATTCCATGCCCATTGCGTACTTTAATGAGAAGCTAAGTGGTGCAACCTTGAATTATCCCACATATGACAAGGAGCTCTATGCCCTTGTGCGAACTCTTCAAACCTAGCAGCACTATCTCCTTCTCAAAGAGTTCGTGATTCACTCTGACAATGAGAGCTTGAAATTTTTGAAGACTCAAGGCAAGCTCAACAAAAGACATGCGAAGTGGTTGGAGTTTATTGAATCATTTCCATATACAATCAAGTACAAGCAAGGTAAAGAAAATGTGGTAGCTGGTGCATTGTCAAGAAGGTATACTCTTATTACTACTCTTCAAACTAAATTGCTTGGTTTTGATTATATTAAGGAATTATATGAGCATAATTTAGATTTTTCAAAAATTTGGTCTTTATGTTCTAAACGTGCTCATCTTGATTACTTTAGGCATGATGGATTTTTATTCAAAGGTCATAGATTATCCATGCCTAGGTGTTCGATGTGTGAGTTGTTAGTTAGGGAAACTCATGGGCGTGGTCTTATGGGACATTTTGGTGTCAAGAAAACTTTGTATGTGTTGCATGAGCATTTCTTTTGGCCTAGCATGGGAGTTGATGTTGAATTTGTTTGTGCAAAATGTATTACTTGCAAGCAAGCCAAGTCTCGAGTTCAACCCTATGGTTTGTATACACCTTTACCTGTTCCTTCACAACCTTGGGTGGACATTTCTATAGATTTTGTTTTGGGATTACCAAGGTCTTCTAGTAGTAAAGATAGTGTGTTTGTTGTGGTAGACAGATTTAGTAAGATGGCACACTTCATTGCATGTTCAAAAACAAATGATGCCACTTACATATCTGATTTGTTCTTTAAGAAAATTGTGAAATTGCATGGTTTGCCCCGTAGCCTTGTTAGTGATAGAGATGTCAAATTTTTGAGTCATTTTTGGCGCACTTTGTGGAGTAAACTTGGTACTAAGCTATTGTTTTCTATTGTTGCACATCCACAAACTGATTGTCAAACTGAAGTAGTTAATAGAACACTCTCTACACTTTTGCGTGCCATCATTCAAAAGAACTTAAAGAATTGGGAACAATGTTTGCCACACATTGAGTTAGCTTATAATAGAACTGTTCATTCCACTACGTCTTACTCACATTTTGAGGTTGTTTATAGTTTTAATCCCCTAACTCCTTTAGATATTTTACCTTTGCCTACTAATGAGGTTGCTGATTTTGAAGGTAAAAAGAAAGATCAATTTGTTAGGGATCTTCATGCTAAGGTGCGTGAGAATGTGTAGAAAAATAATGTGCATTTTGTAAAAGTAGCAAACAAGGGTCGCATGAAAATAGTATTTGAGCCTGAAGATTGGGTTTGGGTACACATGAAGAAGGAAAGATTTCCACAACAACGGAAGTCTAAGTTGCATCCAAGGGGGGATGGACCCTTCCAGATCCTTGAAAGAATTGGGGACAATGCCTACAAAGTGGATTTACCTAATAAGTATGGAAACGTTAGTGCAACTTTTAATGTTTCTGACTTGTCTTTATTTGATGTAGGTGATTCGAGGACGAATCCTTTTGAGGAAGAAGGGAATGATAGGCCCCAAGGTCAGCAAGCTTCCAAGGTGATTAAGGATGTACTTCAAAGCTTGGATGGTCCTATGACTAGATCAAGAGTTAGGAAAATGAAGAATGTTTTGCATAGTCTTATTGTGAACACGTTGAATGAAATGTGCAAGGCAACCAACATGAATCCTTTGTCACGTATTGTGCATTGCTTATGGGCTGACCAAGGAGTAAAGGATGATTCAAGCGTGGGAATGAAGTTTGAAACCTTCTGACTGAACCCGCGCCACGAACCCGTGCCGCGAGTACCATCAGAAGGCTCGTGAGTGAAGTGTTTGAAGTGCCAAACTTTCTGACCGAACCCGTGCCGTGGATAGGTTCCACGGGTACGATCAGAATGTCCGGCATTGAAGAATGACAAAGCAAGGCGAAGCTGCGCCTGTACCCGCGCTGCGGGTTCCGCCGCGGGTACAATCAGAAAGTCCGTTTTAGTTGTTTTATGCAATTTTTTAAGTTGTAATCTTTAGTAGTCGAGTATTAGGTTACAACTAGGATAAAGTACTTTTTTGTTTTATGTCGATGTTACGCCCTATATACGGGTTTCTTGTGAACAATATTGGACAAAATGTTTATGACATTTTGAGTGAATTCTCTTCAAAATTTCTTGGTTCTTTGGTGATTGAGAATCCCCATAGGTCTTATCAAGCTTTACTTGTGGTGACCGTCCAATCTCAGTTAGAGTTTCCTTTCGATTTTGTTCAAGTTCTTGAGAGAATTAGGTTGAACGATTGAACACGCTCAATTCAGTTCATCTTAGTTTTCCTAAGATCGAGGGCATCTTCAAGGGGAAAAGTTCGAGTAACCTACTTCACGTCAAGAGTTCTTGGAAGATCAATCTAAGGGGTCTTGAGTTCAACGAATAGTAAGCCTAAAATCCAAGGGTCTTAGTAGTCATCCGTACACGTGATCGCATCAGGATATTCTTTCCACAATTAAACCATAGTTGACTTGGTAAAATTTGACAACGAAAAATTATTTCGTAAATTGCCAAGCTTAAATGATAAAAATGATATACTTTGAATCAACTTTGATTTTGATAGTTCTTTGTTGATAGGGATTAAGGTGTATCTAAGCATAATTCAAGCTTCTCGGATCCTTTGCATGGGATAGGTGGTCCAATGACACATGCGAGGACAAGGAGAATGAAGGAAGCCATGCATGTGTTGATTATGAAAGTGTTAGAGAAAGAAGCTTCCAAGGACAATTCCTTATCGTCAAGACTTGTTACACCAATATGGGTTAGAGAAGATGCTTCGTTTGAAGAGGGGCCAAATGTAGAAGCAATGCCAAGAAAAGAAAATGAGCAAAGTATGCAATTCGAGCCAAAAGATGAAGGAACGGAGTTTCTGACCAAGGCTGCGCACCAGGCCACGTCGCGCCCTTGCCCGCGGCCTCCATTAAATGGAGGAGGCGAGGTTGGTAGGCATTCTGACCGAGGCCATTCACCAAGCCGCACCACAGCCTTCTCAAACAGCCTTCATCAGAATGGTTGAGACAGAGCAGCAGACATTCTGATCGAGGTCGCGCCTAAAGCCACCCCGTGCCCTTCGCTGTGGCCTTCCCCAGAAAGTGCGAAGTTGCATTAGTTTAAGGTTTTATTTATTATATTGTTATTTCTTTATTTGTAGTACATGACATGCGTCTATTTAAAAGTAGAACACATTGATTAATGACAGTTTAGATCATATTTCATTGAAAACATGTGTTTTTGAGAGCTCTTAACAAGTGCTTTCCTGGTTCTTGGATTGCAACCATCTTGGTCTTATCAAACCTTCGCTTGTGGTGACCCAATTACCCGCTTAGAGTAATTCTTTCGTGTTTGATCAAGTTCTTAGTGTAATAATTTAGGCAAATTTAACCCACTCAAGTTGGTCTAAATTAGAACCCTAGGTTCTTCGTTCTTCATTGAAGAATATTCGAAACCTAACCACTTGGAATCTTTAAGCGATCTTGGCCATTCACAACCTCACGTGCATCAATTGGTATCAGAGTCCTCAGTTCTTGATTATTCCAAGTTTACTCAATCCATATTTTTTCCTTAGAAAGATCGAATATATCCCTTTATTCTTATTATTTAATTCGTTGTTTTGTCAAGTGCTTCATGCCTAAACTGCAACTTGTGTATTTTCATGTCTTTTCCTTGTCAAAGATCCCAACTTTCTGTTCAGTCATTAGTCTTTTCTACAATTTTCTGCATTTTTTTGCAATATTCCTACAGAAATTGGTCTAGAGTTTGTGTGGTTACCTTGTGGATTTTGACTATTTTCATTGTTTCTTGAAAATTCTTGTGGTGAAACTCTTGTAAGAATTAATCAAGCCTTGGATTGATATTCTTGAAGGGTTAGTTGTTGAATTGCATAAAAAAAAAATTGGTTACATACTGTAGCGGGTTACTGTTTCCTGCTATTGTTCATCATCACTGTGTGGCACTATTCATGGGTTACTATTCACCATGAAAACTTTTTGCCTAATTTGTTAGTTCTAGTGAATTGATTTGGGGGTTTGTTTTGGTGTTCGATTGTTACAAAAAATGAAAAAAAAAAGAGAGGCTTAAGAACAAGAAAAGCCAAAGTACAAAAACAAAAAAAAAAAACAAAGAGGCTGCACAAGTTGTAAAAGCCGTGCAAATTTTCTGTGTTTATTTCTTGTGGAATACTCAATTGTTGTTTGAGTTAGTTCTTTTGGTGTAAGTCAATTTTGGGCTTGAATCTTTAGTTTTACACAAGAATATAGAAATTTCTTCAGAGAAACTTTGAACATCAAGATTTAACCTCCAAGAGCTACCACACATTAGGATCTTAAATCTTGTTTCCTTGAGTCATTTCTCCTCTACATTACCTTTTGATTCCCTCTTGATCAACTATACTCTAAGCTCTCTTTTCTCGTTTACTCTCAAGTGCTATTCTTATAATTGGATATCCATTAGTACTTGATAGGAGTAATTGACTTAGGTTCTTTCTCAAGAGCTAATAAGAGAGCACTTAAGAAAGGAAAAAAGCTAAGGGGTGAGCGTAGTTTCGGAAAAAAGTCACATAATTTGAGTGATACACGAGAGTCTCGAGTAAGGCTATTTTCTCAATTGTTTTTTTGTGTTACTAACCTTTTTTTGTGTGGGTATATCGAATGAAGGAAACAACTCACACACTCCACTACTCTTTGACATGAAGTATATGTATGAGCAATTGATGAGGGAGATGAACAAGACTGTGAATAATGTCATAGAAGGGATTCATGCACGCATTGACAACATAGAAAGACCTACACAGTCAAAGGTCTCCAAGAATCCTATATTTGAGGAGGAAGAAGGTGAAGCCTATGATTACGAGGATGTGGCTACACGAAGAGGGAGGAGGGTGCCAAAGACCTAAACAGCAACTTGGGAAGTATTAAAATGAAAATCCCACCCTTGTAGGGTAAGTTTGATCCAGAAGCCTATCTAGATTGGGAGCGAAAGGTGAGCACATCTTTGAGTGCCATAATTATTCCGAGGAAAAGAAAGTTCAACTGGCGGCTATAGAATTCACCGACTACGCTAGCATTTGGTGGGATCAACTCATCAAGAATCGTAGGAGGTATGGAGAAGAACCAGTGCGGACTTGGAGAGAAATGAAGTCTATCATGCAAAGGAGGTTCGTGCCAAGTTATTACACTCGGGATATCCATAGGAAGCTTCAGACTCTAAGGCAAGGATCTATGACCGTAGATGAATACAACAAGGAGCTGGAAATGCTAATGATCCGCGCCAACTTGGAGGAGGACGGAGAAGTCCTTATGACACAATTTATGGAAGGACTTAACCCGGAGATTAGTGAAAAGGTTGAGATGTACCATTATTTAGATATGAGGGACTTGGTGGATATGGCCATTAAGGTAGAATGCCAACTCAAGTCAAAGAAGGCAAGGAGCTATACTAGCTCCAATACTAGGGCACCATGGCATGATGCTAAGCCACCAGAAACGAAAGAAACTCGTCCAGCCTTCTAACCAAAAGAAGTTATAAAAGGGAAGCAAGAGACTATCATATCTAAGCCTCAACAAAAACCCAAGGTTGAAGGCTCTCAATGCACAAGAGAGATTAGATGTTATAGATGTCAGGATTTAGGCATATTGTCTCGAATTGTCCAAATAAGAGAGCTATGATTGTGATGGATGATGGAGAAGTGGCAAGTGTCACTTCCAGTGATGATGAAGAGATGCCACTATTGGAGAGAGGCAGTAAGTCCGATGGAAAGTATGGTGTTGATATTGGAGATATTTTGGTTACCAGGCGAACTTTGAATATGCAACCAAAGGGAGAAGACGACCAAAATCAAAGGAAAAATCTTTTACACACTCGTTGTACTGTTAAAGGCAAGATATGTAGTCTAATTATAAATAGTGGGAGTTGCACTAATGTAACTTTTGCTTTATTTGTAGATAAGCTAAGATTGGAGACTGTGAGGCATCCAAGGCCTTACAAACTGCATTAGCTTACTGACACAAAGGATATGAAGGTAACTAAACGAGTGCTAGTCCTATTTTCCATTACTAAGTACCATGATGAGACGTGGTGTGACACTGTACCCATGCAAACATGCCACTTGCTGCTAGGTCGCTCGTGACAATTTGATAGACAAGTGCACCATGATAGATACCTCAATAAGTATTCATTTGAATAGAAAGAAAAGTCTGTTTCTCTTCGTCCATTGTCACCCCTTGAAGTTCATAAGGACCAAGTAAGACTTGCAAAGGATTTAAAAATAGCGAGTTCTCAAAAAGAGAAAAGACAAGGTACTAAGGCTGAATGTGAGAATGAAGATAAAAAGAGGATAAGTGCTTATGCCAGCAAAAGTGAGGTGAACAAGGCAATAATGGCTAAGTAGCAAGTTCTTATTGTTTTATATAAAGATTTATTTCTTTCTATTAATGAACTTGACTCCTCTCTTCCTAGTGTGGTTGTGTCTTTATTGCAGGAATTTAAAGAAGTATTTCCTGAAGAAATACCATAGGGATTACCACCTCTGAGGGGGATTGAGCACGAAATCGACTTCCTACCTGGTGCCAGCATATCGAACCGCCCGCCTACCGAGCTAATCTGGAAGAGACCAAGGAGATCCAGCGCCAAGTGGATGAGCTCGTTGAGAAGGGCTTTGTTCGTGAAAGCCTGAGTCCATACTCCGTACCGGTGATACTTGTTCCTAAGAAGGATGGTACGTGGAGGATGTGCATGGATTGTAGAGCCATCAACAAGATTATGGTAAAGTATCGTCATCCTATCCCTAGGTTAGACGACATGTTAGATGAGTTGCATGATTCTACCATATTTTCTAAATTGACCTTAAAAGTGGCTACTACCAAATAAGAATGAAAGAAGGGATGAGTGAAAAACTGCATTTAAGACTAAATATGGTTTGTATGAATGGTTGGTTATGCCCTTTGGGTTGACTAATGCTCCTAGTACATTCATGCGTCTTATGAATCATTTCTTCTGTTCTTTTATAGGTAGATTCGTAGTAGTGTACTTGATGACATCCTTGTATATAGTAGGTCATTGGAAGAGCATGTTCATCATTTGTATGAAGTTTTTGTTGTGCTTAGAGAGCATAAGTTATATGCTAATCTATCTAAATGCACATTTTGTATGGAGTCTGTAGTTTTTCTAGGCTGTGTAGTGAGCTCAAAAGAGTTCAAGTTGATGACTCCAAGGTGGAGGCCATACGTGAGTGTCCTACTCTAACGAATGCTAACAAGGTGAGGTCATTCCATGGTCTTACAAGCTTTTATAGGAGGTTTGTGCGAAACTTTAGTACGATTGCTGCACCTCTTAATGAGCTTGTCAAGAAGAATGCTGTGTTTAAATGGGAAGGTAAGCATGAGAAAGCCTTTAAAGTATTGAAAGATAAACTTACTCATGCTCCTTTGTTGTCTTTGCCAGATTTTGACAAAGTGTTCGAGGTAGAAGTGCGATGCATCTAGGAGTGGGTACTTGGTGCTGTCCTTATGCAAGAGTCGAAATGCGATAGCCTATTTCAGTGAGAAGTTGCATGGGGCCACTTTGAATTACCCAACCTATGATAAAGAACTCTACGCACTAGGTGAGGACTCTACAGAATTGGCAACATTACCTGCTGTCAAATGAGTTTGTTATACACTAGACCATGAGAGTCTAAAGTTTTTGAAGTCGCAAGGAAATTATACAAGAGGCATGCTAAGTGGTTGGAATTCATAGAAGCATTCCCATACATCATCAAATACAAGCAAGGTAAGGAGAACGTTGTAACTGACGCGCTTTCAAGGAGGTATACTCTTCTTACTACTCTGCATACTAAATTGCTTGGATTTGAACATGTTAAGTCTTTATACTGAGAATGACCCTAGACTTTGGTCGAATTTGAATTTTGTGTGAAAAACGAGCTCATGAGAAGTTCTTTAGGCAAGAGGGTTATTTGTTTAAGGGTGAGACACTTTGTGTGCCTAGATATTCTCTTCGTGAGTTGCTTGTGAGGAAAATTCATGAGGAAGGAGTAATGGGGCATTTCGGTGTTCAAAAGACCTTGTCTGTGTTAAGTGAACATTTTTACTGGCCAAACATGTGACGTGATGTTCAGATTATTTGTGATAAATGCATTATATGTAGGCAGGCAAAGTCCAAAGTTAGACCTTATGGATTGTATTCTCCTCTACCCGTCCCTGCTCAACCTTGGGTAGACATATCCATGGATTTTGTCTTAGGTCTACCTAGGTCTTCTAGTGGAAAGGATAGAATATTTGTGATAGTTGATAGGTTAGCAAAATGGTGCACTTTATTGCTTGTGCCAATACTAACGATGCTACATATATTGCTGATCTATTCTTTAGAGAGATTGTGCGTTTGCATGGTATGCCAAAGACTATAGTGAGTGACCGTGCTGTGAAATTTCTCAGTCACTTTTGGCACACTTTGTGGAATAGGTTAGGCACCAAATTGTTATTTTCCACCGTTGCACATCCACAGGCAGATGGCAAAACTCAAGTGGTCAATAAGACACTTACCACTTTATTGCGTGCAATCATACAAAGAAATCTAAAGAATTGGGAATGATGTTTGCCTCATATTGAATTTGCATATAATCGTGTGACTCATTCTACTATTGCTTTTTCACCTTTTAAAATTGTTTATGGATTTAACCTTTAACTCCATCGGATATTTTGCCTTTACCTACTAATGAGCGTGCAGATTTTGATGGCAAAAAGAAAGCAAAGTTTGTTAAAGCATTGCATGCCAAGGTATGAGCGAACATTGAGAAGAAGAATGAGCACTATGCATGAATGGCAAACAAGGGTCGTGTAAAAGTCATCTTTGAACCTGGTGATTGGGTATGGGTGCATATGCGTAAGGCGAGATTTCCTACTTAGCGAAAATCTAAGCTTAACCCACGAGGAGATGGACCTTTTCAAGTGTTAGAGAGGATAGAAGATAACACCTATAAGATCGACTTACCCGGTGAGTATGGAGGCATAAGTGCTACCTTCAATGTTTCTGACCTTTCTCTTTATGATGTAGGTGATTTGAGAGCGAATCCTTTCGACTGAGGAGGGAATGATAGGGATCAAGGTGTATCCAAGCATAATTTAAGCTTCTCGGATCCTTTGCAAGGGATAGGTGGTCTAATGACACGTGCGAGGACAAGGAGAATGAAGGAAACCATGTATGTGTTGATCATAGAAGCGTTAGAGAAAGAAGCTTCCAAGGGCAATTCCTTATCATCAAGATTTGTTATGCTAATATGGGTCAGAGATGGTGCTTTGTTGAAGAGGGGCCAAATAGAAAAGCAATGCCAAGCCAAGGAAATGGGCAAAGTGTGCAATTCGGGCCAAAAGATGAAGGAACGAAGCTTCTGACCAAGGCTGCGCACTAGGCCACGCTGCGGCCTTACGCATGGCCTCTATCAAATTGAGAAGGCGAGGCTGGTAGACATTCTGACCGAGGCTGTTCACTAGGCCGCACTACAGCCTTCTTAAACGACCTTCATCAGAATGGTTGAGGCAAAGCAGTAGAAGTTCTAATCGAGACTACGCCTAAGGCTGGCCTGCGGCCTTCCTTGCGGCCTTCCCCAGAAAGTGTGAAGTTTCGGTAGTTTAGAGTTTTATTTATTATATTGTTATTTCCTTAATTGTAGTACATAACGTATGCCTATTTAAAGGTAGAACACATTGAGTAATGATAGTTTAGATCATATTTCATTGAAAACGTATGTTTTTGAGAGCTTTTAACAAGTGCTTTCCTGGTTCTTGGATTGGAACCATCTTGGTCTTATCAAGCCTTCGCTTGTAGCGACTCAATTACTTGCTTAGAGTAATTCTTTCGTGTTTAATCAAGTTCTCAGTTTAATAATTTAGGTAAATTGAACCTGCTCAAGTTGGTCTAAATTAGAACCCTAGGTTCTTCATTATTCATTGAAGAATATTCGAAGCCTAATCACTTGGAATCTTCAAGCGATCTTGGCCATTCGCAACCCCGCGTGCATCATTTGTGCTCCTCTACTGATCCAAAATGTATTTATTAATCATTTTCCTGCAAAAATCAAATAAACTTGGACATTGATTGCTCAAAATAATAATTCTGCCTTAAAACATTAAATTCTAGTAAAAAAAACCCTAATTTTAGAGCAATCCTTGATTTGATGAAAAATAACAAAATTGAGCCATTTTTATGTAGAAAATGCTAAAAACACATTGAAATCATCTATAAAATGCTATTCTAAAACAGGTAAATTTATTATTTATCATTAGATGATGATGATGATGATAAGAGAAGAAGATGTTGATTAGCTAGGCTTGGACAAATATGTGGTGTCATTACTTTAGAGGTAATTAGGGTGGGAGAAGACTGACTCAACCTTAATCATTTGACTTATCAAAGAACACCTAAAACAATAGCAAATCTGCAATAAATAATACACAAATAAAGGGTGTTGCCCGAGAAGGATATAAAGAGAAGAAAGAAAATTACACAAGTAAGAAGTTGAAAGTAGAGGGAAATAAAGAAGAAAAAAATAGTACTAGCCGAAAAGGTTTTTTTTTTTTTTTGAACTCTTTGAGCATATTTAGAAGTTGTTAAGTTATTACTACTGAATACTTGATGATTTGAGTATGAAAAACATGCAAGAAATTTGGAAAAGTTGAAGTTGATATGCATGAACCGTGGGGAACTCCTATAAGTTGGTAACTTGAGAATCATCTAAGATGTGGTGGAATTTTAACAATGTTATGATTAAAATCTGGATTTGATGCCCTTTAGGTACATGTTGTGTTAAAATCTAGTTTATAAAGGTATTGAGATCATAATTTTCCATTGAGTATAATTTGAAATATATTGAATTGAATAAACTGTGGTTGAAGAAAATTTAAAATAGTTGTTCATGAGCAATGTTAATAACTTGATTGTAACTTTGTGTAGAGAACTTAGAATTGAATGATTCTTGGTGTATTAAAAATTAGACTCATGGAGCTTTCTAATGCTATAACATAATGCCTTGATTCTTCATAGATCAACACCAGATTCCTTAAAAATTTGACTAAAATTTCAAGATTGCATAACCAGAGTAGATGATTTGTCAAAATGGGAGCTGATTTTGAACACGTGATGATTGAGAAATGAAATTGGATTGTTGTGCTTGAAATGCAATTTTTGAACTCATAAAAACCATGCTCGTGTTAATCATCTACTAAAAGTTGTATTATGTTGAAAATCAGTACTTGGATAGGCTGAAAATCTAGTTCCCTACAAATAGAATTGTCAATAAATCAAATTGAGGTCAAAATTTGTCAAAGTTATAGGTCCAAATTGTCTTCATAAAAACATTACTAAATTAAGTCCTGTTTTCGAAAGTACCAATATTGTGAAAATTTCTTATGTAGAACTCAAGTTGTGTTTGTTTAAGTGAGCACTGGTCTCAAGTTAGCAAACCCACTTCCTAGAGCTCTATGTCTGAATCCATGACCCTAATTTGCATGCTAATTTGGCTGTTGATTACCCCTAGAAAACCTAATTTTCAATGAATTTGTCTGTTTAATTTTATTCCAAATAAAAATAATTTCCTTTTTAGTTAATAAGAACCTTGGATAGTTAAACTTGAGGTCATTTGAAGAATTTCAAAAACATCTAAGCCTATTGATGAGTGTCGAAACTCGTGTTAACTTACATATTATTGTTTTACAAAATTATATGGCTTGTGACAAATCTTTGAAAGTAAAAGATTTATTGAAAATTATTTGAGCAATGTCTCATGGAGAAATGTGAATGAGGTGCTGCACTGATTGTGAAGCTTACTACTCTATCGAAAAATTACTGATGACTATTAATTGCTTACTGATAGTTGTACTTGTTGTAAACCCGATTGTTTACTTTATCGCACCAGAAGGTGTTGGACCTTGCCTTGAGCAATTTACCTTTTGTCGAGCTTGCAATGGGCCTAGTAACCAAATCCTAGCTGCCTTGGCTTCTCATCATCTACTGGCCTGCAAGAAGGTTTCTTAGATTAAGGGATTGTCCAAAAGAAGTGTCTAGATAATAGTTTGAGTTTACCAATTGTACTAATGTGGCCACAAAAATGATATTGAAGTGAAGCGAACTATATTCTTGAACTATTATATGCTATGGCAATTGCTACTTAATATTACTGCATTGACACCAAATGAAATGGCTGCGATAGCAACAAGTACTTGATGATGGTTTCTCACGAAGTCCTCCCGCATCCTCCTTTGGCTACGTGATTAATTGCTCTTACTGCTTGATACACATGTACTAGCTACTAAATATTTTACTTATTTAGCATAAATTTGTTTTAAGGATTTTTTAAACTTGGTTTTAAACTGGATCTCAGTAGTTTTTATACTCACGTCTTGTTCAATTTTTTTTCCCCTTATCCCCACCGGAAAGGATAGAGAGTGAAAGAGTAGCATTTTTTTTTTTTTTTGGTTTAGTATTAATCAGTGGAGAGATGTATTTTGAGGCCTAGGCAACTTAAATATGTAAATACTTTTGAAGTTATATGTAAATTCTAATGCTGGATTGTATTAATTGTAAGTGTCTGCTTGTAACTGATAGCTACCGAGAGTTAGGCAGGCAGGCAGGCAAGCAATTCGAGTTGGATTCACTGAAGATCCTGGTTGGGGGCACATCATTATTCGACTGGTTACTGATCTTTGAAAGTAAAGGATGAATTGAAAATTATATGGCCTGTTTTTTGATGCTTGAATTTGATTGATGCCCAACGGGAAACATAAATGAAGTGTCACATTGATTATGAAGCTTACTACTTTATCGAAAATTACTGATGGCTGTTAATTGGTTATTAATACATGTAATTGCTGTGGATACAGTTGTGTACTTTATCGCACAGAGAAGTATTGAGCCCTGCCTTGAGCAAGTCAACTTTGGCCCAATCGACAACAAGCCTAGTCACCAAATCCTAGCAACCTTAGCTTCTCAAATTAAATTAATTTGAAATCAATAATAATGATTTGAAGATTCATTATTTCGAATACCCGACCAAATTTGACTTATTGTATTCGGTATATACCGAAATACTCATTAATTTACTGAATTACCAATTTCTAAATTTTCGAAATCAAGTTGATATCAGTTGGTACATTGATTTTTTTCTGTTTATATGTGTTCTGGCCTACAAAGAAGCTTTGTAGGTTAAAGTGTGTTCGAAGAAAGTGGTAGGGTAATACTCAACTTCATCATTTGGAGTGATGTGACCACAGAAATAATATTGGAGTTAAGCAAGGTATGTTCTCGAACGACAGTATACCGTGGCAAATGCTACCCAATGTTATTGCATTGACAGGGAATTAAATGGTAGCGTAAAGTACTTGATGAGGGCTTCTCACAAGTCCTCTCGTATCTTCCCTTGACTATGTGCCTAACTGCTCTTACTGATTAATTTAGATGTACTAAATGCCGAATATTTTACTTGTTTAAAATAGACTTTTTTTTTTTGTTTGAGGATTTTCTGAACTTGATTTAAAAATGGACCTTATTGAGCCTAAGCTCATCCCGCATTCAAATTTGTTTTTTTTTTTTTTTCCTTACAGGTACATGACCCATCGAGAAAAGGTAGAGAGGGAAAGAATGGGGTTTGTTTGTTAGCATTAGTTATCAAATGGATGTATTTTGAGGCTTGGATGTCTCAAACAAGGTAAATTTTTTGAAGATCTATATAAACTCTAAGGTTGGATTTTTTTTTTTTTTATAAGTAATTGTTTATAATTGAGACCTAGCGGGAGCTAAACAACCATTTTTATCAAAGTTTGGAGGGATCAATGGTTAGGGGCGTCTCATATTGTTATTCCAATGGAAGAAATGTTTATATTTCGTGCACTTTTTCGAAAGCAAAACGAGTTCGGATATCCCATTCTTCTGTGCTTTTGTTCTTCATACTTGTTAGACGTTGTCACGTAGCTTTCTTTTTGCTTAAATCAACATTATTGTGCATAATGTCCTCTCTGGTTAAGATTGTATCATCGAATATTTCTCCTTCCATCATAGTATTCGTCTGGCTCTAAAATAAAATTCACTAATACAGAAATTTGAAATGGTAAAAAATTCATGAAAATTCTTACGACATAACTTATTAAAATATGAGAAAGGACAATACTTATTCGCGGTGATAAATTTAGGTGATGCTGTTTCCGGAGTATTCTGACTCTCATGTTAACTAAGAAGTCTCCATTAGCCAAGAATACATGTATAATAATTGAGAGCATCAAATAGAATCTCCAACCGATCCTACTGGTTGTTCATAAATACATTGCATTCAGTATTTCTGATATCATCATAGGAATTAAGAATATTGAATTTAGAATAAGTGTCCTACGATAGACATCAAACAACAATTTTAAACGAAATTTATTACTGGTTTTATTCATGAGAAAGTAAAAACGAAATGCACTTCGACCACATAGTTTGATGCCCATAACGTAAAAGCTTCACCAAAGTAAAGCATTAAAGAAACACGCCTGAGAGCAAATTTTAATCATGAAATTGTGTGCAGCGTAGGCAGTAGCATTAATTAGTTGTAAGCATCAGGATTTGCAAGGAGGTAAGCCTCAACAGCCTTGAACATGGCCAAGGCCTTCTCTTTTGCTGCCTTAATCTTTCCTTTTCCTCCCCCAATTTGTTCTTCTGTAAGCTGGATATCACCTTGGGTGTGGTATGTGCTGCTAGTTCTGCAAACTGACCCTCCATCAGCAGAGGCATGAATTTTGATGACATAAGAGATTTTCTCAATCACATCCTTCAATGCATCACCTTCAATTACGGTATAACTGTAAGTGAAGTTGTCTTTGTCAAGTCCGTCAACTCTGTGCTTAGCACTCTTAAAGTGGCTACCTAAAATTGAGACAAAAGGAAATTATTGATTTTCATATATAATAATTTCAAGAATGACAATTTGCATCTGCATAAAACAAAAGAACAACGAAGGGTTTAAGAAAAAGAATAAAAGTAATCATATGATTCTTAATTAGAATTAACCTTCGCCAAAAGTAATTAGCTTAATAGTTCCCACTCCTCCATCTCCTTCAAGGATTTCAACACTCTGAATTGCCTGTGGTAAGACCTTGCAAATGAGATTGTCATCCAGGATGAAGGCTTTGAACAATCTTGCTGCAGGGATTGAGGAGGTGACTTCGTGATCATAAGTGATAGGGGCCATGATACCTTGTTTTGGTAAATAGGGAAAACTAATTAAAAAAGAAAGCTTTCAGTAATGCCTGAGGAATTTGACGGTGCAAACCTAAGATGAGGGAAGGTACTTATAGACTGAAATTGTTATGTGAATCGAAGTGCAAAATACTTAGTGTGTTTCATGGTCAGTGTTGGCGTAAAAAAAATATTTGGCATCAAAAGGCTTCTTAAGCTGACTTCAAGAAATCTGTTTGGGGACAGTGACGGAAATGAATTTCAATAAGTTTGACAATTTTCTCTCTGGACCATTTCTCATCCACATGTTTCCGTCAACTTTCACATTGCAAATTCAATTTTTATTTTTGATTCTTTGGTCCCTAAAGTTTCTAAATATTGTCAGGTTACACCTCGAACTTTTTATCGGGAAACATTGCACATTAATCAATTTGTCATAAATTACTATAATCTGAACCACATGGATAATGTGTATACATCCACCACGTCATTCTTCCTTCTCAATGTTAATAATTGATGCTAGTCCGTTCAATGACCTTTTATGTAATTTGCTGGCAATGAATGCTTGGCATGCATTGCAACTTTGCCGTTACACATTTACTACTAAAAGGTCATCAATTTGAAGAACCCATAATACAATAATCAAAAGTTGAGAGGCTGAGGGTGGAAGATTGTAAATAGAGCGAAGGAAATAGATTGGAACGCCGGAAAAGACGAGTTAGCGGCCCTGAAATGATACTTGTGTTTCACGTAAATTATTGTACAACCTAATCTAGCTACTTAAATGCTCTTGGATAAAATACTAGCAAACTCCCTCGGATATTTGAATCTTTTAATCGGATAATCAATATACAAAAGCCGACAGTCCGACCGACTCCTAATGAAAATCAATATAGATATGCATTCTGAGATGGCAGGCTGCTATTTTTAAACAAAGTGCACTTTGACTCTTGTTCCCTTTGAACACGAGATGGGGCTCACAAGTTTCATTTGGTACAAGTTCACGACTCAGATCAAAAGATTGAAAAATGAAAAGAGCAAATTAAACCCACAAGGCTAAAAATGGGTTTAAAAAATTGGTTACATTGCAATGCTAGAAAGTTACACAATAATGGTAGACTTTTATGTGAAAATGTTAGAGAGTTACAACCATATTTAACTTGCGAAAAATAGAGAAGGGGAAAATTGCGAGTCCCGTGTCAACATACATACGTGAACTGTTGCCATTATTTATGAATTATTGTAAGTTTTTAGCTCAAAAGACCATCAATAAAATATAGAAGAACTATGCTACAATCTCTTGTGACAGCTACATATAGTAGTTTAATAGTTTTCATCAGAATATATCCAATCATTAAGGGTGGGCAGAAAATCCACTGGCCTGAAAACCTGCGTGATCCGATCCGAATCGACCCGAAAAATAGGATACCCGATCCTTTTATTGCTCAGCAGGTCAAATTAGGGTCAGGTACCCGCAAAAAATTGGTCGGATACGAGTCAGGAAAATAAAACCCGCGATCCAACTTGAGGTATATTATGTAAATATTAAAAATATAGGGACCTTATCATAATTTTATTAAAAGTATTATAGGAATTTTGTTCTGCAATTTACCGGTCGTCCGCTACCTCATCTGCATACTTATTCTGCAGTGGACCGGATGATGAGGGCATGGTGATCACTCATGACAATCAAAGTGGCGGAGTTAGGGTGTCTAGTAGACCGATGACAAGAGCTCGGGCTAAGGAATTCCAAAACACGTTACAAGTATTCATTCGTGCAAGCCAAGAACAAATGGGTGTCTCAAAGACCATCGAAGAAGTGTCTAAAGAAGGAACAAAGGGATGCACAATCATTCAAGTGGAACAAGGTGACCAAAATACAAGTGTTGATGACAAGAGAGAAACCGCGAAACTAACCGCAGATGATCTTCCCGCAGGTCCATCCGCGGTTCACATCCAGAAACTTTGATCAAGTCACGAGAGCAACCTCGTCATGAACCATGGATACCCTATTGCGCGGTTTCTCTCGCGGTTCGTGTCCAAAAACTCTCTTCAACACAACCATGGAACAACCCGCGGACCACTCTGCTGCAGTTCGTCGCGCGGTTTGCATCCAGAATAATAGCGGGTTTTTTTTTACGATTTCTTTTATGTTTTTCTGTTTTCAAGTTGTAATAGCTTAGAACTTTAAGTAAGGGTCTTTAGACATTTAAGCCTTGTTTTTCTATCCATAAATAGGCACTCTATTGTAAGACAAAGGAGTTTTGGGCAGAGACCACGATCAAAATTGATAGTTTTCCCTCTTTGGCTTCTTGGAAGCTTTTCTTTGAATACCTTAGGAATTCTCTAGGAGTTCTAGGCTTATCAATCCAAGTAATCACCTTGGCCTATGGCACCATCTACCTTCAAACTTGGTTCGCTAACTCGTTGGATTGTGGGTTGAGATCGTATCAAGGTTCGCCATCCCGAGGGTTAGAGGGGTTGAGTTCTTCATCATCCAAGCTTGGGTATTGGCTAGATCTCGCGTTTTCGTATCACCGAACGTCCACTGTCTCATCCGTTACCTTGTCAGCATACTCTTTAGAATTAACCGGTTGTCTGCTTCATCCTTTGGTCGACTAGTTGGTCGTCCGATTCACCTTTTACTTTAACCTTTTACTTTCAATTTTGACTTCCTTTTTATTCCTAACTAACTTTACTACAGACACACCTTGGTAGAACATTAGTATACATTGTCATTAGTTTGTTAATTATCAAAATCAAGATGAATTGAAACTATAGAGTCCTCAATTTGCCTATGAGCTTTCAATAAGTAACATGAATTAGTGGACATTTACAATTGTTTGAGAAATTAGAAAAGTCAAGAGAATTTTAGAAGGCCTTGGTGTATGATTTTGTGTTGTAGCCATTACAGCTTTTAGTCAAAAAAAAAAAAAATAGGGGTGGGCAGGGTAGCCTGTGACCCGCCCATATTTTTTGGGTACCCGAGGGCCGGGTACCCAAAATCATTATGGTCGGATTGGGGCCAAAAAATTACTGACTCGACAGGTTCAGGTCAAGTCAGGTCAACCAAATTCTTCTAGGGGTCAAATGTGCCCACCCCTACCAATCATGGATGGAAACATTAAAACTGTACTTCAGCTTTATTCAAACTATGTCATCCATTGTGTTTATTGAATATTTGTGCTCAATCTTTTGCAAACATAACGGATTCAGTGCAATCGGAATTTCTTATATCAATATGGGAATTTAAAAAATTAAATTTATAAAATAATAAAAATTATAGCGAAGCTGAAACTTAAAATTTGACTACTTTAACCATGGAGCATACACATATATATAATAATGTAGATTAAAGAATTCAAAAAAAGTATAACTCTCAAGATATTGTTCGATACACCAAGTCATAGGAGATTGCTTGAAGATGAATTATCAATTACCAAAACCTCCACAAGTGTCAAACAATATTCTCACGAACAAAACTTTTAAGAACCTCCAAGGTCTGTTTAATCTTTCCTTTATGGGTGGTAGCTCCATTAAGATTGAATAATCAATTGATTGAGAAAGAAAACTAAAAAATCCCCGAACCAGGGTTTTGCTCAAAATTTGGTGAGAGGAAGAGAGAGGAGAGAGAAAAATTAGACATTTTCTTTCTCCCTCCGAGAATCTGATTTGAACCTTTTTTTCTTCACATAGCTCTCGGTGTCATGTTACATTGATTGTTTGTTACTCAATAGCTAAAAATATGTGATATTTGTAACTAATTAGAATAGTATATACGGATTCACTAAGTCCAATCCTTTAACGAAACTGACTACTTGTTTTCTAAAACTTAGATTAGTTCCAATAAGCCTCTATAGTTAGTTTATATAGTTCATAATTAATTAAAAAAGAGTTGCATAAGTTGGATACTTTAATTTATCATAAATTCAGCATATTAATTAATTCGTACTTATAGGTCAATATTGGTATCTAACAATGTATCAAGACCACCCAAGTAAATAAGAAAAGTCCAGTGGTTAGACATTACCCATTGTTGACATTTTTTATTTTGGCTAACCCCGTACATGGGGTTGAGGGCCACTCCAATATTTTATTAAGAGTTTAAAAGCAAATATGAGGGGGATATAAACCTGACCTCAATTATTACATATGAAAAAAAACTTAGCTACCTCCCTTTGCACAGTCAAAATTAAAAAATAAAAAATCAAGATTTTTTGAATCTAAATGCAAGAGTGCCTAATTAATCTAGTATGACCGCTCTTCAGACTTCTTAAGGAAGAGATGCAAAATCCTCACAAAACTAGTCATTGGTTGATAGTAAGCCCTCATTTGACAAGATGTCTGCTAGCTTGTTTACTTCCCCAAAACAATGCGTACAAGTCACGATATGTGATTTGAAACTGTTTAACTCCTCATATAATGAATATAAATATCACGGACATAAAATTTTTCCCATTTGCAATGTTAACCAAAAAAAGTGAGTCCGATTGCACATGAAAGAGCTGAATTCCCTATTGACAGCATAACCGAACACCATGAAGCACAGCAGAGAATTCAACCTCCAAACTTGAGCCATACACCAGTGAGCAAGCATACCCAAAAATGACTTTACCCTGTGCGTCTCTAAGGATTCCACCACCATAATCACTTGGATTCCCTTTGGAACATCCATCAACATTGAGTTTAGCGTAATCCACAAGAGAGCTTCACCTTACCATAGTAACGCAAATTTCCGTCTTCAACATACCAATTTTACAGTAAAAATCCAGCCAACTACTAGCTTTTATGGATTACTGATTTTTTGCTCCCATGTCATTTTTATATCTCAAAAATCTTTCTAGCAACATGATCCCAAGGGAGAGAATTGCCTGCAAAAACAAATTTATTCCTTGCTTTTCACAAGTGCCACAAGATTAGAATAGGAGTAATTTGATGCAAAAAATCAACATATGAGTTAGCTGCAGGAAGCAACAACCAATCCATAATCCTCCTACGTAAGTGATAATGATTAGATGAAAAACCCACAACTGCACCAAAAAAATCTCAAAGCAAAATAGAGCATTTTCCCAAACTAAAGACATGCTCAACAGATTCAATCAATGGAACAGAGCAACAAAAACATCTAGAAGGGCCATGAATACCTAACTTCTACAAAATATCTGCCAAAGGAAGTCCCCAAAGTAACAATCTCAGCATAAAAAATGAAATCATTCCTAGAATAAAAGAATCCCAAATCTTCAAAAAACATGTGCTAGAAACTTTACATTCCCTTACACAATGGTATGCGGAACTCAAAGAGAATGAACCAAAAAAAGATAACTTCCAAACAATTCTACTAGAGAGTAACTAACAAATATTACTTTCTGCCGAATCCCTCCCTTTCAACATCCTCTCCATATCATGGAGTTTGTCAAGTTAGGCTGAACCTATGCTGGGGAAATAGATTTGCAATATTTCGAATGGACAAACACAACCCATATCGATTTATGCTCTCTAAATCTCCACCACAATTTGATGGAAAAATCCAAAAACACATCATCCAAAGATCTAAACCAGCGCCACCCTCCTCAACAAGAACACATAAAGTTTTCCACTTTATCCAATGATATCGCGAACCATCCCCATCTATTCCCCACAAAAACCTTGCAAAAATTTTCTCCAACTCCTCAAAGCAGCTTTTGGTGGGCATGCAAAAACCAAAACATGCAAAGGTATCGAAGATAATACGTGTTTAATCAATATCAAATGACCTCCCACAGATAAAAATCTATTCTGCCATGCCAAAACCTTTTTAGATACACATCGACAAAGCTCAAAAAAAAAAAAAAAGGCTTTTTAACCTCTTCCAAGGTACAAAGGATAGCCCAAACACTACACAGGAAATTGCCTTTCAGAGAAGCCCATCATTGTTCTAATGATATCTTTCCTCTGTCTTGAAGTCTTTGAATGACAAAGAAAACCACTTTTTTGCACATTGATTCTTTGTCCTGAACATAATTCATACTTCTCCAGTATATCCATCACTAACCCCAAAGACCTACGATCAACACTTGAAAAAGTAACAACATCATTAGCAAATGCTAGGTGAGTAACTATAGGATATTTTAAGGGTACACTAAAAGGAGTAAAACCCTTTTTCCCAATAAGAGAATTCAAGGTCCTGGATAACCCCTCCGCATCAATAATAAATAAGGCTAGAGAAATAGGATCCCCTTGTCGAAGCCCCTTAGAAAAATGAAAAAGGCCTATAGGAGGACCATTTATAATGACTGAAAGCCAGTAATTGGAGATTAACCTCCAGATCATGTCAATAAACCGTCCCCCAAAGCCAAACGCTCTCAACACTTTGGTCAAATAAATCTAGGAAACTCTATCCTAGGCCTTCTCCATATCCAATTTTAGCATTATATTTCCTCCTCGATTTTTCCTTTTCATACCTCCAACCAATTTTTGGGCAAGCAAAAAATTCTCCACCCTTAGTCTTCCTTTAATAAAGCTACTTTAGTCTTCCTTTAACAAAGCTACTCTACTGACTAGAAATGATCTACGGTAAGATACCTACCAACCTATCAGATAGAATTCTAGAAACAACTTTGTTAAAGAAATTACACAAGCTAATTGGCCGAAATTGTGTAAAATCTTGAGGACAGGCAACTTTAGGGATTAAAACCACCAAAGTAGAAGAAATACACCTTGGTAATTCAGCACCACAAAAGAATCTGGTTACTGCCCTATAAACATCTTCAGCCACAATGTCCCAAACATGCACAAAAAATTTACTTGTAAAGCCATCAGGCCGAGGAGCACTATCCCCATTCATTGAAAAACCACATCCCACATCTCATCCAGAGATGGAAATTTTTCCAAAGAATCAGCATCATCATTAGATAGCAGCCTAGGAATATGATCTAAAACAATGTCATTACTAACCCAATCTTGAGAAAATAGGGAAGCATAGAATCTAAAACAATGTCATTACTAACTTCATCTTGAGAAAATAGGGAAGCATAGAATCTGCTAGTCTCTCTAGCAACAACATCCTCCTCCTCCAACCATGTCCCAGAAGAATCTTTAATATGATAAATAATAGCTTTGGTTCTTCATTCTGAAACTACAGAATGGAAATACCTCGCATTTTTATCTCCTTCCTTCCACCACTTTACTCTAGCCTTTTGTCTCCAAAAACTCTCCTACACAAAGGGCTTTACTTAATTACATACGAGACCGCTGCATAGTATCCAAGGCCTTATCAGAACCCTCAATATCAAATCTCCGCTCATCCATCGTTGCTTTCCTTTCCAAATGTTTAACATTCTCAAAGATGTCCCCAAAAGTATGACGAGACCAACTTTGAAGAACCTTTTTCACTTTCTTCAATTTTTCAACTAACACTTTCATGGGGTGCCCACTACAACTAGACTGCCAAGTTGATCAAACTAGCTCCAGAAATTGTTGATGATCAACCCAAAAATGAAGAAATTGAAAAGCCTTTGGTTTATTATCTAGCCTTGTTATTCCTATCACAAGCAAAGGGCAATGATCAAACGAACTCCTAGATAGATGTTGCACTGAAATATCCATACCTGTCAAACTAAATTGCTGATTAATTAGCATCCTATCAAGCCTTTTCCATATCTGGGCTCAGCCATGTCTATCGCTGCACCAAGTGTATGGAGACCCAGAGAACCCTGCATAAAAAACTTCAACATCTTGCATGAAATTAAGGAAATCTAGAGCTTCATTTAAATGGAAAGGCCAACCCCCTCTCTTCTCATCTGCTTGAGAAATAACATTAAAATCACCCCTAATCAGCCAAGGAGAACTAACTACACTTTCAGCTCTTAGAGCATCCCTCAATAATTGCCTTTCACCCATATCACAACTAGCATGCAAAAAAGACAATCTACAAGGAGTAGCAAAAATAGAGTTGTGCACAATAATTGAAATATGTTGTTCACTATCACCAACAACTGAATAAAACCCTAACTGTCAAAAAAAGAAAACCCACACTGATCCTGAAGCATTGAAAACTCCAAATTCCATACCCAATTTACGTCTAATATCATGAAACTGATCAACATCCATTTTAGGTTCACAAATAGCTACTAATTACAAATTAAAAATTCAAATTTAAAAATTCGAATTAGCTTCTTCAATCATCTAATATTAGGGCTTCTAGAGACACCCCTAATATTCCAAAACATCATGCAAATCCTTTGGATAAATGTTGAAGACAAGAATATGAAGATTTTTTTTTCTTGGATCTATGAACTCTATCTGAACTCGAAGCAAATGAAACATTTTTCTTTTTAAATGGCTTATGAAAATTCAAATCAACAACTTGATGAAGAAGACCTTCCCTTTGATTGTGAGACATTTCTAGGTTGCAAAATTCCATCCTTATGTTCAACTGATGAAGAGATTCCGAACTGCTATGTTCCTGGCCTCTTCTAGGAGAAAGGCTCCCAGCAATCACTTCAGCCTCCGTTATCATAGCAGCATGCATATCAAGTTGAAGAATCTCTACTTCCTTCGTTTGTAGCTGTTGTTGATCTAGTAGACTTGGTTGTACCAAATCAGACGTTGCAAGTTTCACACCTGCTTCAACCTTCTCAGTTTGTGATTCAATAATTGCCTACCATATATCATTACCTCCCACGGTTTCTTCCATCTGTACATTCGAAGCCACTGCCCGTTGGCCTTGCTCTACCCCATGCAATTCCTCAATTGTTTTCCATTTCCATTTGTTGCAAACTCATTTCCACCTCTACTCACACCTAACAGTCATTTTGCTCAACCTGATTAGCTGCACCAACTAGCTGTTCGATAGTTTGCTGTGTTAGTGTATGCCCTAAAACCAAGATGGTTTAAGGTGTTTTATATTTACACTTATTTATGTTATATTTATTCATGTGGTATTTTTCTTTATCATCTATACTTGTATTTCCATGTTACTTGTTTAATTGATAAAGTCCTTAGAATATTGATTGTGTATTAGAGATTGTAAGGGGTTACAATTATGAGACTCTAATACATAAAGTCATATTCTTAAATATCCCTAGTCATAGTATTAATGAGATTGGACATCATTAATACGGATAGACTAGCACATACTTTGCCTCTACTTATGGTAAGTAGTAGTTGATCTCATTGACTATGGTGTGCGTGACACTTAAGCTGGTATGTGGATGCTTGTTTGAGAACAAGTTCATTGGGTTGATCCGCCAAGAGTTTTAACTATAGTGCCAATGGTTAAACTCTTAATGGCAATGGTGTAAGTGATCCTTTGACTTGAGATTACCATAGTATCTTGAGTGTGGATTGCTATACTTTGACTCTATTCCTCGGTGCCTGTAAAAGGGTAGCTCATAGGTTAGAGATTGGGTATAGTTTGAAGCATGGAAAGATAGTGAGTAATCAATATAGGATTCACCACTCCTTAATAGGAGAGTATATCCCTATATGGCCACTTGTTGGAAATGTTAACTCATAAATCTTCTGCAGAAGTGATAGTATAACTTGGAAGTAGTTTCAAGGTTTTTACATCATGGAGAGTTATATTTCCGGAACAAGAGAATATATATTAGTCATTATTAAAGTATGCACTATACTTTTAGACTAATTGGGATATAGTGTGGTGAAAGGATATTAATTACACGATAACATTGTCATTGAAGGGTATGGTCTACCATATGACTTTCCTATTCACTTGGGTGGTCATGATGCATTGCTAGACGCCACTCATGATCTATAAGTATGAATTGATTAATTAGTGAATTAATGATAAATTAAAAGTGTTTAATTTATCTAGCTCAATTAATGAGTTATAATTTATACTTATTGCCAACGTGAATGGAACCTAATGGGTCACACACATAAAGAACAAAATCTTTGGGTTAAAATGTAATAAAGATAAGTATGAGATACTTATGGGGTTAATTTATGAGATAAATTAACTTAAAGGACTTATTTATAAATATTCTAAGTCTTGCAGGAAATTTGTTTCCTAAAAGAAATAAAGTAACTAATTAGTTTCCTTATGGAATAGATTTCCTAAAGGAGAAGGATTAGCTTAAAGTAAGTTACCTAAACCTTCTTGGTTTCTAATTAGCCTTATTTCCTAAAAGACTAGAATACTACCTCTATAAATAGGTTTATGCTTTGACTCTTGAATTGTTGTTGCAACACAAAAAGAAAAATTAGTGAGAGAAAATTATTGAAAGATAAGCACGCCTCTTTCTCTCTCTCTTGGCGTCTCTCTCTCTCTCTCCTAAGGGTTAGGGTTTTTCTTCTTCTTGTGTTCTTAAATAATTCAAGGGAGCTAGCACTCAAAAGTCAAAGCAAGCAAGCCTACAAGGTTCCCAAAGAAGTTGTTCGTGTGGATATCGTTAGAGGCTCTACGCTTGGAGGGCTTTTCGTGGTAGATCAAACATCTTCTTCCAAGGATCTTTGCCTAGAAGCATAGAAATCTTCTGTGCTTAAGGTAATCTTCATGCAAACCCCCTTGTAAATCATATAGATATGTCAAAGAGATCCATGGTTAAGGTAATAAATTTTTATTTTTCCGCTGCGTTACCTATGCTATTACCTTACAGTGGTATCAGAGCCTTCTTTGATTATATCTATATGTTTTGTGTTTATTTAATTGTCATAAATATGGATGGTTTGTTCTTGACGATATTTGTCTCAAAATTGTTTTAGAAAAATCAAGAGTTTGATTTTTAAGAAAAGTTCTTGATTGTTTAAAAGTGTTTTAAATAATTAAGATAAGTTCTTAAGGTTGTTTTTATGGTTTCTAAATTGTTTTTGATGTGCTAAAAGGGTTTTAACATGTTATGATTCAAAAGAGTTTTGAAAAACGCTAAAGAATTTCAAAGATCGTATTTTCTGGACACAAACCGCGCGAAAACTCGCGCGCGTTTTGACTCGCGGTCAAAATCCCGTAACTTCTGTCCACAAACCGCGGATGAAACCGCGCACGGTTTGTCGCGCGGGTTACAAACCGCGGATGAACCCGCGCACGTTTTGTCGCGCGGGTTGTAGGCAGAATCCTAGCGGGATTTTTCCTAAATTTTTGGAAAAACGCGAATTTTGATAATTTCTCTGTTAAAACACTTTACAATTTTAATTGTTAAGATTTGGAGAGTTAAAATTTGGAAACCTATACCTTCTATAACTATATTTTTGAGACAAATAAATTTCAAGAGCATTAATCTAATTTATTTAGACCATATGATTTATGACTAGAATTAAATAAATCAATTTATTTAATTGTTAAATAGTATGATGGCATGGTGGATGATTATGGACTAGACCAATGTGATTGAATGGTTATTACTTCTTTTATGGTTGGCTTGTATTGGTTTTATAAATAGGGCCTGCGAGTCCTTCCCTCTCTATTTTCTGATGTAATTCTCTTCTCACCTAAACTCCCCTCGAATGTAACTCGAGGTTTCTTGATCAATACTTGTAATGTACAAAGTATAGGTTAGGAATAGGTTTATTTTAAATTGTTTAGACTAGAATTACATATGTAATGTACAAGAAGATGGAGGTGGCACCAAGGAGCAACCAAGGAGGCGCATCAAGGAGTTGAGACGTCCCCTAGGAATTTTTAACCAAATATTTTCTTCAAGGCTCGAAGAAAATATTATTAGTTAAAGTCCATAATCATCCACGTTTATTATGCTTTTATTTTATATGATTGATATATTTTAATTGCATAATATGTTGAGACATTAATATTTAAACTAAAATCCCTCAATATCAAATATTAAGTCATCTATTTAAGTTGCCTTCCATTATTATAACAAAAACGATGAGTTCCTATTAAGGTTGACACGTTGGCCTCCGTCAAGGTCACCTTACTCGGAATATGTTTTTGTTATGAGATATGATCTCTGAATAATGGGTTTGACTTAACAAAAATTACATAACGAGTTTGGCCTCCGTCAATGTTATGATATTTTTGAGGCAAAGTTGGGTAATACATAAGATGTAATTTTCAAAGAGTTGATACCCAACTATCTAGGAGTCACAAGAGTTGTGATTGATAAAAAGTTATCTACCTAATCGAATTTATCTTTGGGGCATTGGCCTCCGTCAAACCCAAAGCTAATTAGATGGGATCCTAGCCCACTAGAAATCTCCAACGGATTTCCGAATCAATATCGAGGGTTATTGATTTGAAGTAAAATAGTGGGAGCAAACCAAATAAATTTACGAATCCACATTTTTGGTTTGCATATATAACATAAAACAAATACTTATTTTCTGTCTTTACTTTTTGTAGAATGTCTAACGTGAATTTGCGACCGATTCTTGACAACAAACTCAATGAAACCAACTTTGAGGATTGGAATATTAATTTGAGAATTGTTCTCAAACATGAAAAAATTGAGTATGTCCTCGATAAACCCATGCCACCTCCTCCACCCGCTACTGCATCACCTGAGGACATAGATGCATATGAGATGCACAAAGCCGACAATGATGCTGCAACATGTATCATGTTAGCTTCTATGACCCCGGCATTGCAAAAGCAACATCTTAAGATGGATGCTCCGTCCATGATTGTGCACTTAAAAGAAATGTTCGACGCACAAGCTAGGACCGAGAGGTATGAGACCTCAAGGGAGCTTTATCAATGCAAGATGGCAGAGGGAACTTCAGTGACTACCCATGTACTGAAGATGATCGGGCTGATTGAAAAGTTAGCTGATCTGGGACACGTCTCTGACAATGAGTTAAGTATTGACTTAATTCTTCAGTCCCTCCCTGAGAGCTATTCACAATTCATTCTGCACTTCAACATGCGAAAAGTTGAGTGCACGTTGACTGAATTGATGAACATGCTCAAGACTGCTGAGCCTAATCTTAAGAAGGAGAAGGGCACCGTTATGCTTGTCTCGGGCTCCAAGAAAAAGAAGCCCAATTCTGGGCTTAAGAAGTCCAAGAAGAAGAGAACTAAGCCTAAGGGTGGGGTCAAGAAGGACAAACCCAAGGGCACATGCTTCCATTGCGGACAAGATGGGCATTGGAAGAGGAATTGCAAGGCCTACCTTGACTCTCTGAAGTCAAAGAAGCTTGGTGAAGCTTCAACCTCTGGTATGTTTATGATTGAGATTAATTTATCTACTAACCAAGACTCATGGGTATTAGATACCGGATCTGGATCTCATATTTGTAATAATATGCAGGGTCTTAAAGATAGTAGAACTCTAGCAAAGGGAGAGGTTAAGCTGCGCGTGGGGAATGGAGCAAGAGTTGCTGCATTAGCCGTAGGAACCTATGTACTCTCTTTGCCTACTGGGCTTATTTTAGAATTAAGAAACTGTTATTTTGTTCCCGTACTTACAAAGAACATCATTTCTATCTCATTGTTAGATTTGGATGGATTTACCATCATTCAAAGGAATAAAAGTTGTTCTTTTTCACGTGATGGTATTACTTATGGTACTGGTACATTATTTAATGGTTTATATATTCTAGATGAAGAAAAGTCCATTCTCAACATAAACACCAAGAAACAAAAATTAGATATTGTTAACCAAACATACCTTTGGCATTGTAGACTTGGTCATGTAAATGAGAAACGCATATCCAAGTTACATAAAAATGGATACTTGGACTCATTTGATTATGAATCATTTGGGACATGTGAATCTTGTTTACTTGGCAAGATGACCAAGACACCTTTTACTGGAAAGGGTGAACGTGCCAGTGATCTTCTTGGGCTTATACATACTGATGTTTGTGGCCCAATGTCGATCCATGCTAGAGGTGGTTTCTCCTACTTCATCACTTTCACGGATGACCATTCTAGATATGGTTATGTGTTTCTAATGAAGCACAAATCCGAGGCTTTTGAAAAGTTCAAAGTCTTTAAAGCTGAAGTTGAGAAACAACTTGGCAAGAGTATCAAAACACTTAGATCTGATCGAGGTGGAGAATACTTAAGTCAAGAGTTCCAACAATATCTAGAGGAAAATGGGATTATTCCTCAATGGACTCCTCCATACACGCCACAACTAAATGGTGTGTCTGAAAGGAGAAATCGTACTCTATTAGATATGGTACGTTCTATGATGAGCCATGCATCACTTCCTAGTTCGTTTTGGGGATATGCCTTAGATTCCGCCTCCTATATACTCAACCGTGTTCCATCAAAATCTGTTGATACCACACCTTATGAGATTTGGTATGGTAAGAAACCAAATCTTAATCATTTAAAGGTTTGGGGTTGTTCTGCTTATGTGAAGCGGAACATGTCAGACAAGCTAGAGGCTAAGTCTGACAAATGCTTGTTTGTGGGATATCCTAGAGAGAGTCGTGGATATTACTTCTACAATCCCCTTGAACAAAAGGTGTTTGTTTCAAGACATGCTACTTTTCTAGAAAAATTGTTTATTCTTGAAAGAAGTAGTGGGGGTAAAGTAGAACTTGAAGAAATTCAAGAACCACAAAGTAGTCAACAGTTGGAACAAGAGCTTACGCCACATGTTGATGAGGCGCAGTCGGAAGCTCAAGTTACACAAGAACTTCGTAGATCTAGTAGAACACGTTATGCTCCTGAGAGATATGGATTTCTCATAAGTGAGAGCAATGATGTGTTAGTCATAGATGATGACGATCCTACTAGTTACGAAGAAGCTATGTCTAATGTAGACTCTTTGAAGTGGCGCGAAGCCATGAAATCCGAAATGGATTCCATGTACGAGAACAAGGTATGGACCTTGGTCGAGCCACCTGAAGGGATAAAACCTATAGGGTGCAAGTGGGTCTTTAAAAGAAAGACTGACATGGATGGTAACATTGTTACCTATAAAGCAAGGTTAGTGGCAAAAGGTTATAAACAAAGGCAAGGAATTGACTTTGAAGAAACTTTTTCGCCGGTAGCTATGCTTAAATCCATAAGGATTTTGCTTGCGATAGCTGCTTATTATGACTATGAGATTTGGCAAATGGATGTCAAGACTGCATTCCTTAACGGAAATTTGCAAGAGGATGTGTACATGACACAACCTGAGGGTTTTGACTCCATTGATAGTCATAAGGTATGTAAGCTACAAAAGTCCATTTATGGACTCAAGCAAGCTTCGAGGAGTTGGAACATTCGTTTTGATGAGACAATCAAAGAGTTTGGTTTTCTTAAGAACGAAGACGAGCCTTGTGTATACAAGAAGGTGAGTGGGAGCGCTGTCGTTTTCTTAATACTTTATGTGGATGACATACTGTTGATGGGAAACGACATACCTTTATTACAAACTATAAAGGTATGGCTGTCCAAAAGTTTCTCCATGAAAGATCTAGGAGAGGCAACCTATATTCTGGGAATTAGGATCTATAGAGATAGATCCAAGAGGTTGCTTGGTCTCAGTCAATCGACATACATAGACAAGATGCTAAAGAGGTTTAGCATGGAGCAATCGAAGAAGGGGTACTTACCTATGAGACATGGGATTACTCTTTCAAGAGACATGTGTCCTAAAACACCTGTCGAGATTGATAGCATGCAAAAGATTCCTTATGCCTCGGCAATAGGATCCATTATGTATGCTATGCTATGTACGAGACCCGACGTCTCCTATGCTCTAAGTGTTACGAGTAGATTCCAAGCTAACCCTGGTGAGGGTCACTGGGTAGCTGTCAAGAGTATTCTTAAGTACTTGAGAAGAACTAAAGAATTATTCTTGGTTTATGGAGGACACACTTTGGAAGTGTGTGGTTTCACTGATGCGAGTTTTCAGTCTGACAAGGATGATAGTAAGTCGCAGTCTGGATTTATATTCACGTTAAATGGTGGTGCTGTGAGCTGGAAGAGTTCGAAGCAAGAAACTACCGCTGATTCTACAACTGAAGCCGAGTACATTGCTGCTTCTGAAGCTGCAAAAGAGGCTGTTTGGATCAAAAAGTTCGTCACCGAGCTAGGAGTGGTTCCTTCCATTGTTGATCCTATACCTTTGTATTGTGACAACAATGGTGCCATCGCCCAAGCAAAGGAACCTAGGTCTCATCAACGATCCAAACATGTACTTAGGCGCTACCATCTTATTAGAGAAATAGTTGGTAGGAATGATGTAAAGATAGAAAAGGTTCCCACTGATGACAATATAGCTGATCATCTCACTAAGGCCTTGTCCCAGAAAAAGCATGATACTCATGTAAATGCTTTTGGCCTAAAACAAATGAGTGATTGGTTTTAGTGCAAGTGGGAGTTTGTTAGTGTATGCCCTAAAACCAAGATGGTTTAAGGTGTTTTATATTTACACTTATTTATGTTATATTTATTCATGTGGTATTTTTCTTTATCATCTATACTTGTATTTCCATGTTACTTGTTTAATTGATAAAGTCCTTAGAATATTGATTGTGTATTAGAGATTGTAAGGGGTTACAATTATGAGACTCTAATACATAAAGTCATATTCTTAAATATCCCTAGTCATAGTATTAATGAGATTGGACATCATTAATACGGATAGACTAGCACATACTTTGCCTCTACTTATGGTAAGTAGTAGTTGATCTCATTGACTATGGTGTGCGTGACACTTAAGCTGGTATGTGGATGCTTGTTTGAGAACAAGTTCATTGGGTTGATCCGCCAAGAGTTTTAACTATAGTGCCAATGGTTAAACTCTTAATGGCAATGGTGTAAGTGATCCTTTGACTTGAGATTACCATAGTATCTTGAGTGTGGATTGCTATACTTTGACTCTATTCCTCGGTGCCTGTAAAAGGGTAGCTCATAGGTTAGAGATTGGGTATAGTTTGAAGCATGGAAAGATAGTGAGTAATCAATATAGGATTCACCACTCCTTAATAGGAGAGTATATCCCTATATGGCCACTTGTTGGAAATGTTAACTCATAAATCTTCTGCAGAAGTGATAGTATAACTTGGAAGTAGTTTCAAGGTTTTACATCATGGAGAGTTATATTTCCGGAACAAGAGAATATATATTAGTCATTATTAAAGTATGCACTATACTTTTAGACTAATTGGGATATAGTGTGGTGAAAGGATATTAATTACACGATAACATTGTCATTGAAGGGTATGGTCTACCATATGACTTTCCTATTCACTTGGGTGGTCATGATGCATTGCTAGACGCCACTCATGATCTATAAGTATGAATTGATTAATTAGTGAATTAATGATAAATTAAAAGTGTTTAATTTATCTAGCTCAATTAATGAGTTATAATTTATACTTATTGCCAACGTGAATGGAACCTAATGGGTCACACACATAAAGAACAAAATCTTTGGGTTAAAATGTAATAAAGATAAGTATGAGATACTTATGGGGTTAATTTATGAGATAAATTAACTTAAAGGACTTATTTATAAATATTCTAAGTCTTGCAGGAAATTTGTTTCCTAAAAGAAATAAAGTAACTAATTAGTTTCCTTATGGAATAGATTTCCTAAAGGAGAAGGATTAGCTTAAAGTAAGTTACCTAAACCTTCTTGGTTTCTAATTAGCCTTATTTCCTAAAAGACTAGAATACTACCTCTATAAATAGGTTTATGCTTTGACTCTTGAATTGTTGTTGCAACACAAAAAGAAAAATTAGTGAGAGAAAATTATTGAAAGATAAGCACGCCTCTTTCTCTCTCTCTTGGCGTCTCTCTCTCTCTCTCCTAAGGGTTAGGGTTTTTCTTCTTCTTGTGTTCTTAAATAATTCAAGGGAGCTAGCACTCAAAAGTCAAAGCAAGCAAGCCTACAAGGTTCCCAAAGAAGTTGTTCGTGTGGATATCGTTAGAGGCTCTACGCTTGGAGGGCTTTTCGTGGTAGATCAAACATCTTCTTCCAAGGATCTTTGCCTAGAAGCATAGAAATCTTCTGTGCTTAAGGTAATCTTCATGCAAACCCCCTTGTAAATCATATAGATATGTCAAAGAGATCCATGGTTAAGGTAATAAATTTTTATTTTTCCGCTGCGTTACCTATGCTATTACCTTACATGCTGATCATAAGTTCCACCATTGTCTCCATCTTTTGCCAGCTTTGGAACATATCGCAGAGTCTCAATGGGCTTCACTTTCTGTTTAGTCTCCAATTCATTGCTTGTCTTTCCCTTTGGGTGCAACAATCTACAATTAGTCTCATCATGACCCTATTTCTTGCATTTACCGCAATGTGAAGGCAAGTTTTCATAGCTAACTTTCTACCAATATCTTCCTTGACCACTAGATATCCAAATTCGTTGGGGCAACTCATTCAACAAATCAAGATCTACACAAACCCTTGCTATATTCAGTCAACTCAAATTCATAGTGATGAGTAGGTCGTATCCACAAGGACTAGTCGATTTATTTTCTCTTTCTTTAACAATTAAAAATTAAAAGAGGGGGATTTTTAAATAACTAAACTAAAGGAAATTCAAATCTAGAAATCTAATTATGCAAAATTAATTTAAACGAAATCAAATGGAACCTAGACTCTAGTCGAAGGAATAATTTCCACTCTGGTTTAGTTAAGTGATCATTGATGCATGGATAATTTCATACGTTTATAAATAAATTGGTTGTGGTTGTTAACAAGCTCTAACAACTTGCCTTTTATTACTATGTTGGTAACCAAGGTAAGACCGTTGGTTACTTCCCTAATCAAAAGATAACCCAAAGTAAGACCTCAGTCATTCAACAGCTTAAAAACAAGAAAAGCTACCAATTCTAACTAGCAAATACCTAAGAGGCTTTGTTCAAATTAGATTATCTATTTTCGTGATATAATTCAAAAGTTTCTATTATAATTGAATTAATCACTCGCCACTTATACTAAAAATATAAAACAATTACAGATTTGACATTTTAGATGATTATAGATTATCTCACTATTAACTAGTGATCAATTATGTAATTGGCAAAACAATCCACGAGAATGAATATAATCACCTTGGAATTTAATGAACAATAGATAAATACTCATAAATGTGTAAAATAATTAAAAATAATTAGATCCCACAGTAGTGTATGAACCAGAGTTTCGATTATCCTTCAACTAGAATGAAAAGTTTAGCCATCATCATGGCTTCAAATCCCCAACAGAAATTAACAATAATTTTGTTCTAGAGAGAAAAGAGAGAAAAACTCAAACAAAGTGTTCTGAAAAACCAAAAAAATTAAAAGCTAGGTTCAAGGGTGAGGAAGAATTGCAGACGTCCTTTCTTTCTCTTTTTCTTCTAACGTTTCTTTCTTCCTTTTTTGTTTCCTTTCCAAAGTCAATTTCCATCCTTTCTTTTTTTTTTCTTCCCCAAGTCAACTTCGTCCATTTTTGTTTTTCTTTCTAATTTTCACCAATAAAGAATTCTTTAGGAAAGTGGGACTCCTTCAATTGCAGCCTTATACCAAATCACCTTCTCACAATTTTGCACCTCAACATGGTTAGATCGTGGCCACACTATATCATTTCAAGTCTTTTAGAATTTTGATGAAATTAGAACCTTTCTGCACAATTTCCTAGAAACAAGGCCAAACACCAAAAAGTGAATAAATGAAAAGATTAAATGCCATCTTTAACCAAAATGGGGGGAAATTAAATACAATTTATATGACATTTTAGCACTGTAACGGTCGAAATTTGGCAAAGTTATAGGTCCAAACTGCCTTCATAAAAGCTTTAGTAAATTTAGTCTTGTTTTTGAAAGTACTAATATTGTGAAATTTTGTTATGTAGAAGTCAAATTATGTTTGTTTAAGTGAGCACTAGTCTCAGGTTAGCAGACCCACTTCATGGAGCTCTTTGTCTGAATCCATGACGCTAATCTGCGTGCTAATGATTTGGCTACTGGTTACCCCCCAAAAACCTAATTTTCAATGAATTTGTTCGTTTAATTTTAGTCCAAATGAGAATAATTTCCCTTTTAGTTGATAACAACCTTGGAAGGTTAAACTTGAGGTCATTTGAAGAATTTTAAAAACAACATGTTTACTTACATATTATTGTTTTACAAAATTATATGGCTTGTTACTGATCTTTGAATGTAAATGATGTATTGAAAATTACATGAACTGTTACTGATGCTTGAATGATGTCTCGTGGAGAAACGTGAATGAGGTGCCACATTGATTGTGAAGCTTACTACTCTATCAAAAAATTACTCATGACTATTAATTGCTTGATAGTTGTACTTACTGTAAATTCGGTTGTGTACTTTATCGCACCAAGAATTGTTGGGCCTTACCTTGAGCAAGTTAACTTTGGTCGAGCTTGCAGTGGGCTAGTCAACAAATTCTGGCTGCCTTGGCTAAGGTTTCTTAGATTAAGGGATTGTTCAAAAAAAATATTTGGATAATGGTTGAATTTACCACTTGTAGTGATGTGGCCAAAGAAATGATATTAAAGTGAAGCGGGGCATATTCTTGAACTATTATATGCTATGGCAAATGCTACTTAGTTGCGTATGGTTAGAGGGTTTCGAAATCGAGAATTGAAATGAAACGAAAATTTGTTCTCGAAATAAAACTCATATTTGTTGTTTGGTAATTAGGTTTTGGATTTGGGAATCGGAATGAAACCCAAAAATTTTGTGTTTCACCAAACCCAACCAAATTGGTGGGTTTTGGTGAAAACCACCAACGATACCAGAAAAGGACGTCCATCGAACGTTGGAATGGATCATGCGGATGTCCCCATAGACTGTCCAAACATCTGGAAATACGTCCACATCAATTCCAAGCATATGTGGACGTCTGCACTAGCGTCCGCATCTGGACTTCCACTCGTCTGAATGCTCATCTGGTTGAGTGAATATGATCCCGATTCCTAGCAAACCAAACAATAATTTTTGTAATGATTCTCATTCCGGATACTGAACCAAACACATATATCAGATACGGTGGCTTCATTCCAAACCCGATGGTTTTGATTTCGATTCCCGGGTGCGAACCAAATGCCACCTTAATGTTATTGCATTAACACCAAATGAAATGGTTGCAATAGCAACAAGTACTTGATTAATTGCTATGTGATTAATTGATCTCACTTCTTGATATAAATGTACTAGATACCGAATATTTTACTTATTTATAATATTTTTTTTTTTTGGATTTTTTAAACTTGGTTTTAAAATGAATCTCGCTGGTTTTTAAGCTTAAACTTGGTTTTAAGCTTACCCCCACCGGAAAGGATAGAGAGTGAAAGAATAGCTTTTTTTATTTTTTTTTTGTTCAGTATTAATTATTGGATAGATGTATTTTGAGGCCTAGATGACTTAAATATGGTAAATGCTTTGGAAGTTATATGTAAATTCTAATGTTGGGTTATATTAATTGTAAGTGATTGTTTGTAACTGATAGCTAGCAAGAGTTGGGCAAGCAATTCGAGCAGGATTCAATGAAGGTCCTGGTTGGGGGCATGTCATTATTCGTCTTATTACTAATCTTTGAAAGCAAAAAGGATGTATTGAAAATTATATGGCCTGTTTTTGAAACTCGAATTTGATTGATGCCCAACGGGAAAACGTGAATGAAGTGCCATATTGATCACGAAGGTCACTACTTTATCGAAAAATTACTTGTGACTATTAATTGCTTACTGATACATGTACTTGCTGTGAATATAGTTGTGTACTTTATCGCGCAGAGAAGTGTTGGGTCTTGCCTCGTGCAAGTCAGCTTTGGCTCAATTGATGGCGAGCCTAGTCACCAAATCCTAGCTGCCTTAGTTTCTCAATTAAATTGAATTCGAAATCAGTAAAAATGATTTGAAAATTCATCATTTTGATTACCAACCAATTTTGACTTCTTGTATTCGGTATATCTTGAAATAACCGTTGATTTACTGAATTATTGATTTTAAATTTTTGAAATCAATTCGATATCGGTTGGTAAATTAATTTTTGCCATTTATACTTACCTACATATTGGCCTACGAAGAAGTTGTAGGTAAAATTGGTGTTCGAAAAAAGTGCTTGGATAATAATCAACTTTATCATCTAGAGTGACGTGACCACGGAAATAATATTGGAGTTATGCAAGGTATATTCTCGGACTACCGTATACCATGGCAAATGCTACTAAATGTTACTGCTTGACATTGAATGAAATGGTAGCGACAAGCACTTGATGAGGGCTTCTCGCAGGTCCTCTCGTATCCTCCCTTGACTATGTGCCTAACTGCTTCTACTGCTTAATTCAGATGTATTAAATGCTGAATATTTAACTTGTTTAAAATAGACTTTTTTTTTTTTTTTGAGGATTTTCTGAACTTGATTTAAAAATGGGCCATATTGGGCTTAAGCTCATCCTACATTCAAATTGTTTTTTTCCCCTTACAGGTACTTGACCCACTGAGAAAGGGTAGAAAGCGAGAGAATGGGTGTTTTTTTTTTTTTTTTTTGTTAGTATTAATTATCAAATGGATGTATTTTGAGGCCTGGATGTCTCAAACAAGGTAAATATTTTTGAAGATCTATATAAATTCCAATGTTAGATTTTTTTCTATAAGTAATTGTTTGTCATTGAGACCTAAAGGGAGCTAAACAAGCGTTTTGATCTAGGTTTAGAGGGAGCTACGGTTAGGGGCATCTCAAATTGTTATTCCAATAGAATGTTTATATTTCATGCACTTCTTCGAAAGCAAAACGTGTTCGGATATCCCATTCTTCTTTGCTTTGTTCTTCGTACTTGTTAGACGTTGTCACGTAGCTTTCTTTTTGCGTAAATCAACATTATTGTGCATAATGTCCTCTCTGGTTACGATTGTATCATCGAATATTTCTCCTTCCATCATAGTATTCATCTGGCTCTAAAATAAAATTCACTAATGCAGAAATTCGAAATGGTAAAAAATTCATGAAAATTCTTACGACATAACTTATTAAAATACGAGAAAGGACAATACTTATTCGCAGTGATAAATTTAGGCGATGCTGTTTCCGGAGTATTCTGACTCTCAGGTTAACTAAGAAGTCTCCATTAGCCAAGAATACTTGTATATTAATTGAGAGCATCAAATAGAATCTCCAACCGATCCTACTGGTTGTTCATAAATACATTGCATTCAGTATTTCTGATATCATCATAGGAATTAAGAATATTGAATTTAGAATAGGTGTCCTAGGATAGACATCAAACAACAATTCTAAACGAAATTTATTACTGGTTTTATTCATGAGAATGTAAAAACGAAATGCACTTCGACCACATAGTATGATGCCCATAACGTAAAAGCTTCACCAAAGTAAAGCATTAAAGAAACACGCCTGAGAGCAAATTTTAATCATGAAATAGTGTGCAGCGTAGGCAATAGCATTAATCAGTTGTAAGCATCAGGATTTGCAAGGAGGTATGCCTCAACAGCCTTGAACATGGCCAAGGCCTTCTCTTTTGCTGCCTTAATCTTTCCTTTTTCTCCCTCAATTTGTTCTTCTGTAAGCTGGATATCACCTTGGGTGTGGTATGTGCTGCTAGTTTTGCAAACTGACCCTCCATCAGCAGAGGCTTCAATTTTGATGACATAAGAGATTTTCTCAATCACATCCTTCAATGCATCACCTTCAATTATGGTATAACTGTAAGCAAAGTTGTCTTTGTCCAGTCCATCTATTCTGTGCTTAGCACTCTTAAAGTGGCTACCTAAAATTGAAGCAGAAGGAAATTATTGATTTTCATATGGTTCTTAATTAGAATTAACCTTCGTCAAAAGTAATTAGCTTAATAGTTCCCACTCCTCCATCTCCTTCAAGGATTTCAACACTCTTAATTGCCTGTGGTAAGACCTTGCAAATGAGATTGTCATCCAGGATGAAGGCTTTGGACAATCTTGATGGAGGGATTGAGGAGGTGACTTCGTGATCACAAGTGACAGGGGCCATGATGCCTTGATTTGGTAATAGGGATGGAAAACTAATTAAAAAAGAAAGCTTTCAGTAATGCCTGAGGAATTTGACGGTGCAAACCTAAGATGAGGGAAGGTACTTATAGACTGAAATTGTTATGTGAATCGAAGTGCAAAATACTTTAGTGGGTTTCATGGTCAGTGATGGCGTGAAAAAAATATTTGGCATCAAAAGGCTTCTTAAGTTGACTTCAAGAAATCTGTTTGGGGACAGTGACGGAAATGAATTTCAATGAGTTTGACAATTTTCTCTCTGGACCATTTCTCATCCACATGTTTCCGTCAACTTTCGCATTGCAACTTCAATTTTTATTTTTGATTCTTTGGTCCGTAAAGTTTCTAAATATTGTCAGGTTACACAGCGAACTTTTTGTCGGGAAACATTGCACATTAATCAGTATATCATAAATTACTATAATCTGAACCACATGGATAATGTGTCATAAACCACGTCATTCTTCCTTCTCAATGTTAATAATTGATGCTAGTCCGTCATAATTCAATGACCTTTTCTGTAATCTGCTGGCAATGATTGCATGGCATGCATTGCAACTTTGCCGTTACACATTTACTACTAAAAGGTCATGAATTTGAAGAAACCGTAATACAATTATCAAAGTTGAGAGGCTGAGGGTGGAAGATTGTAAATAGAGCGAAGGAAATTTGGAACACCGGAAAAGACGAGTCAACGGCCCTGAAACGATACTGATGTTTCAGGTAAATTCTTGTACGACCTAATCTAGTTACTTAAATGCTCTTGGATAAAATACTAGCAAAATCCCCCGGATATTTGAATCTTTTAATCGGATAATCAATATACAAAAGCCGACAGTCCGACCGACTCCTATTGACAGTCAATATAGATATGCATTCTGAGATGGCAGGCTGCTGTCTTTAAACAAAGTGCACTTTGGCTCTTGTCCCCTTTGAATACGAAGATGGGGCCTCACAAGTTTTATTTAGCATAAGTTCACGACTCGGATTAAAAAAGTAAAAAATAAGCAGAGCAAATTAAATCAACAAGGTTAAAAATAGGTTTAAAAAAGACGTCGTTTTGCGTAAAAATTGGTTACACTGCAATGCTAGAAAGTTAATGTTAGACTTTTATGTGAGAATGTTAGACAATTATAACCATGTTTAACTTGCAAAAAATGGAGTAGGGAAAAATTGTGAGTCCTGTGTCAACATATATGCATGAACTGTTGCCATTATTTATGAATTATTGCAAGTTTTTAGCTAAAAAGACCATCGATAAAATATAGAAGACACTATGCCACAATCTCTTGTGACAGCTATGTATAGCAATTTAATATTTTTCATCATAAAATATCCAATCATTAAGGGTGGGGAAAAAAACCCGCTAACCCAAAAACCCGTACGATCCAATCCGAACTGACCTGAAAAATAGGATACTCGATCCTCTTTTTGCTCAGTGGGTCAGATTAGGGTTGGGTACCCGCAAAAATCGGATCGAATACAATTCCAAAAAATAAAACTCGCGAGTACCCGACCCGACTCAAGGTATATTATGTAAATATTCAAAATATAGGGATCTTATCATAATTTTATTAAAAGTATTATAGGAATTTTGTTCTGCAATTGACAGGTCGTCCGCTACCTCGTCCGCATACTTATTCTGCAGTGGACTGGACATCCACTATCTCGTCTGCTACCTTGTCCGCATACTCTCTAGAATTAACTAGTCATCTGCTTCATCCTTTGGTGCGTCCGATTGGTCATCTGCTTCACCTTTTACTTTAACCTTTTACTTTCCATTTTGACTTCCTTTTTATTCCTAACTAACTTTACTATAAGCAAACCTTGGTAGAATATTAGTATACATTGTCATTAGTTTATTAATCATCAAAATCAAGAGGAATTGAAACTATAGAGTTCTCAATTTGCCTATGAATTTTCAATAGGTAGCATGAATTAGTGGACATTTACAATTGTTTGTGAAGACCTTATGGTCTCACATCATCTTAGTTTTGATGATTAACAAACTAATGATAATATTTACTAATGTTTTATTGAGTTATCTTTGCAGTAAAATCATTAGGAATCAAAAAAAGGTGAAAAATGCAAAGAAAAACTCATCCGAACGACCATGTAGACGCACCAGAAGAGATGCGAACGTCCAGACAGCTGGAAGCACTCAAAATGTGTTGGACAGAGACCATGCGGATGACCATCTGGACATCTGGATGACCATCCGTTTGACCATCCAGATGCAATAATAGCTAGTTTTTCAGCATTGTGTTTTTGACTGTTTGAGCTCATTTAACCCTTTTTCTCACCCCTATATATACCAATATGTATAGAATTGAAAAAAGACTTTTGCCTACTTAGTTTACAAGTGTTTTAAGAGTGATTTTGAGAGAAAATACTCTTGTGTGAGTGTGTGCTTGTAGTTCTAGGTGAGGTGAATTGGTTGAGATAGAGTAGTTCTTTATTAGGGTGAGTGAAAGCATCCAATTGTAGCATAGTGTGGGGGTTATAAGTGGTGTAAAATCCTTGGCTTAGTTTGGGTAGAGTTAGTGTGAGCAAAGTGGGACTTTGGCTCAACTAGAGCTAAGAAGAGAGAGTAAGAGTGATCCTCCCATATGTACAAGTTGGTTTTCTTACCAACAATTAAAGAAGCTACTAGTGGATTGAATTCCAAGTGGTTTACTTGGGAGTGGATGTAGGTATTGAGTTTGGTGCCGAACCACTATAAAAATCTTGGGGTGCTTTCTTTATTCCTTTTACTTTATTTATTGTTTATTTGTAAACTTTTTTTATTATAACTTTATCATTATTATTGCAAGTTCATTTATCTCTATATTGGTTGCATTATTTTTGGAGCCAACAATTGGTATCAGAGCTTGGACTCCATTAGTAGTAGCCTAACAAGCTAGGAGTGATTCATGGCAACCAATAATGCTTTATTTCTAGAAGGGCAATCCATTACTAGACCTCCTATATTTAGCAGTGTTAATTATGATAGTTGAAGGAATAGAATGAAAATATTTTTGCAATCTATAGATATGGAATTGTGGTACATTATTATTGAAGGACCTTATAAAGCCATAATCTTTGATGAGAAAATAGGCAAGGAGAGGCCAAAACCAAGGAGTGAGCTTAGTCCCTTGGATAGAATCAATCTTACATTAAATGCTAAGGCTATGAATATATTGTACAATTCCTTAAATGCAAATGAGTCTATTAGAATAAAAGGTTGTAAATCGGCCAAAGAAATGTGGAACAAGTTGAGAGAGATTTATGTAGGAAATGATGATATTCAAGAGCAAAAGATGTCCTTGTCACCAAGTATGAATCTTTTAGAATTGAACCTTATGAAAATATTGACAAGATGTATTTAGGTTCAATGATATTATCAAGGATTAGGAAGCCCTTGGAAAGATATACTCTTTTGGTGAGAAAAATAGAAAAATTTTGAATGCCTTGTCCAAAGAATGGGAATCAAAGATCAACGCAATAGAGGAATCTAAAGATTTAAATTCTTTACCTATTGATTCTCTTAAATGTTCACTAACTTCTTATGAATCGAAACTCAAATGCAAAATTTAAAGTGATGAAGAGGCAAAAATCACAAGAAGTATTGCACTCAAGTCCTCTTAAAAGGAAGAAGATATTTCTTCATTTGATGAAGACTATGATGTAGATGAGGATGATCTAACAATCATTACTAAGGGCATAAAGAAATACTTCATCAACAGAAGGAAGGATAAAAGAAGTTGTGCAAGCAACAAACAAATGAAGAAAGTTAAAGGAAAGGGAAAAATATTGAACAACTACAAAATTTCGTGGGATAATTGCAATTCCGATGGAGAATTTGAAGAAGAAAGTGAGACATCCCATGTGGCCTTTATGGCTATTGGAAATGAAAACGTATCTTCTAATTCTTTTTCTAATGATGATTATGATGATAATGATGATGGTCTTGAAGCATTTGTTTCTAATTACATTATAATTTTAAAAGGTCTTATGCTAGAAACAAGGATTTAAAAAACAAAATAAATGCTTTACAAAAAGAAAATTCCAAACTCTTCCAAGAGAACAAAGGTTTGAGAAAAGAGAATGGTGATTTGAAAACTAAAGTTGATTTTAATACCAAAAATAAAAATTTGAGAAGGAAGATTGATGAGAAAATAAAGTTTTTTGAGAAAATTAGGGTTGAACAAGATTTGTTGAGACAAAGATTGAATGAACTTTCAACATTTCTTGAAAATGAAAAACAAAAGATTTTTACAAAGAAAAGAGTGGGCAAATTTGTTTTAAATAGGCATCATACTGCTTTCTGAAAATTGGCTTTAGTTTTATGAAATTTACATTTATTAGAGATCCAAATGCCATTTGTCATTCAACATGGTCAGATGCAAAACGTATGTTATGTTAAGAAAAATATTAAATTATGTATGAAGACCATGTGGATTGAGAAAGGTTATACTAACAATCTTGGACCCAAAAAGACATGGGTACCAAAATCTATTAATTGACTTTTGTATGTTTGGAGATCACCACAAGACAAGGTAGTGTATGGACATTACTGATTAAAGGATAAATGTATTGGTTATTTTCATAATAGTCTATGTGGTATATGTGATTTAATTGATGAATTTGAGAAATTATATTTTGAAAATTTGTTTCAAAATATTTATAGGAAGTTTTCTGGAAATTTGGATTGGTTTTGTTGGATGAAACCTTTTGATGAAAAATTTTGCTTTCTTAAAATTTTTCGACACCGTTGACGGACCTTGAAATTTGTGTATTCCTGAATTCTTGTATGGAAAATTTTTTCTGGAAATTTTCATTTTAGGGATTTTCACGAAAATTCGTTTTCTAGAATTTTGTTTTTTATTCAGATAAAAAGAATAATAATAATAATAATAAATTTGGGCCGTTGACTCGCCAAAAATAGTTCCAGCGAATCGATTGATAAATCTGGGTAAAATTGCCGGAAATGTTCCGACAGAGCAGATAAGGAGGCAGCCTGTGCTGCTGCCGGCATGAGACCAATCACGTCCGGCCACGCGTGCTGGAAGCGCTCTGGCCGCCGTCAGAACATAGAACAAATCTAGCCACGCCGTCGGAGCACAGTTCGGATCCGGACAGGTCGCGAAAGCAATTCCTCGCGTGACTTCTGGTCGGGGAAGTTCATCAGACAATCAAAAATTTCCTGGTCAAAGGTTGGCTAGATCCCGAGAAATTGTCGTATTGTCGTGTGGGGAAGAGCTTGTCAGCCATATCTGGCCGGATATTGGCCAAATAAAGCGTCGCCAGAGAGCCGTTGCTGAAGGAAAAAGATTCGGCTGGATATTGGTCAAGATCCACTGATGGATGTTGATCTAACCGTGGAGTGTCATCGGAGAAAAAAGAGGTGCGGGGAAGAAAATGCAACAGCGGCGACGCAAATTTGGCTAACAACCCTAGGCCTCGAACGACGTCGTTCGACATCCAGAATTTAAAAAATAAAAATAAAAGAGAGAAGGTTTTTTGGCTTCCTCCGATCAACCGGTATGGTTTGACCACACCAAGGGGCTAAACAGCGTCATTTGATGCCAGGACATTAAAAAAAAAAAAAAAAATCTCAGTCCAAAGTATGTTGACATCGCCTGGAAAGGAAAGATTTTTCCTTTTTGCCATTAAGCCCCTGTTTTTCTTTCTTCTTTATTTAATGGCCCAATATTTTATGTTTTAATTATTTATAGGCCCAAAAACTTCTCAAATAATTTAATTAAATCAATTCTAATGTGATTAGAATTAATATACTTATAGATTCATGACTAATATTTTATATATTCTTTTAATGGGATTATTTGGATAATATGTGTGATTTATATTTAATAAACTAATAAGATTCATTTTATTTGAATAACATATCATATGTGAATTTTTTTATTTGACAAAATAATGTAATTTATTAAATTGCATATTGTATGCTTTATTTGGTCAAATATTTATTTGTATATATGATATATGTACACGATGAAACCATCATTTATCCCTCAATAAAAATAGATCACTTCCATTATTATAGTATAAATAATTCTTGTTAGGAAAACTTGTTGAGCTAACTTAAGGTTATTCTATCGGGAATACTTGTTATTATGAGATATGATCTCTGAATAATGATTTTGATTTAAATAAAAAAAATATATCATAACTATTATTATAATTTAAACAATTCTTGTTAGAATAATTTGTTGAGCTAACTTAAGGTTGTTCTACCTAGAATATGTTTACGATGAGATATGATCTCTAAATAATTGTTTTGATTAAATTTAAAATATTAAATCATGAATAGTTGCCTTCCATTGTTATAGTTTAAACAGTTCTTATTCGGATAACTTGTTGAGCTAACTCAAGATTGTTCTACCTTAAATATATTTATACTATGAGATGTAATCTCTGAATAATGAGTCTGGTTTAACAAAGGCTCATGGCTTATTGAGCTAACTCAAGATCATGCATCTCTGAGATAAGAAGTTAGGAGACATATGTGATATGTGTATTAAAAGTTGATACCTAACTATCTAGGAGTTACAAAAGTTGTAATTGGTAATTATCATCTACCTATTGAAATTATTTTTGATTTGTTGAGCTAACTCAAGATTAAAAATAATTAAAATGGGATCCTAGCCCACTAAGAATTTTATGAAAATTCTAGAATTAATTTTAAGGGATATTAATTTGAATGAAATAGTGGGAGCAAAACCAAAATTTTATGTCCATATATAATTTTATTTTGGTTTTGTTTATTGCATAAATATGAAGTCATATTCTATCTTCATTTTCTAGTTGTAGAATGTATAATTACATGAACACATAACCCATTTTATTTGACTCCATTAAATATGAAAATCTTGGACTAGTATAAAGCTTGACAATGGTTCTCAAGTATACAAATATAACCTATGTTCTTGATACCTTGATTCCACATGTCCCGAGTCACAATGTAGCTAGGAAATAAAAAATTGCATAATAGATACATAAATATGATAATGATGCTACTGCTTGTATCATAAAATCATGTATAATTCCTGAGCTATAAAAGAAGCATAAAATGATGGATGTTTTGTCCATGATTGTGCATCATTCAAAGGTTGTTTGATACACAATTTAGGATATCTAAAAGGTAATCTATCAAGGAATCAAGGGATACCTTATTGCTTGTCAAGGGAAAACCCATGGCTAGTCTTGTGAAGGTACAAATAGCATGACAAAGAATAAAGGTATAATCAATATGAATAAGTCTATAGGCATATGTTTCTAATAAAGAAAAAAATTAGTATTAGAAAGGATATTGTATGGCTCGTCTTAAGACTTAGAAGTTGATAAGACTTGGTTAAACTTTGACTTCTATAATGTTTATGATTGAGACAAAGTAATCTACTAATCAAGATTCTTGAATATTAGATACAAGATTGGATCCCATATTTACACAAATATTCAAGATCTTGAGAATAGTAGATTTTTGGCAAAAGGAAAAAGTCGAACTACCTGTAGGGAATGGAGCAACAGTTGTTGCATTAACCTTAGGGACTTATACATTTACTTTGCCAAATGGGCTTATTTTAGAATTAAAGAATTGCTAGCATATTCTTGTGCTTACAAAGAACATAATATATATAGTTGCATTAGATGTGGATAGATTTACTGTTACTCAAAAGAATAAATGTTGTTCTATTTGCGTAATGGTGTTCTAAGTAATACTAGTTTATTAAACAATGGCTTAAATATTCTAAGTTTTGATAAGTCCATGCTTAACATAAACGTCAAGAGACAAAACTTGACATTTTGAAGCAATTTTATCTTTGGCATTTTAGACTTGGTCATGTAAATAAGAAAAGTATATCCAAGTTACATAACAATGTATGCTTGAACTCATTCGATTATGAATTTTATGAGATATAAGAATCTTATTTACTTGTTTAGATGACCAAAACACCTTTTATTAAAAATAAAAGGTCAATGTGCTAGTGATTTTTTCTTGGGCTTATATATATTGAAATTTGTAACCCAATATCGATCGATGCTAAAGGTAGTTTCTCATACTTCATCAATTTCATGGATGACCATTCTAGATATGGTTATGTGTATCTTATAAAACATGAATCCAAGAAATTTGAAAAGTTCAAGACTTTTAGACTTGAAATAGAGAAATAAATTGACAAGAGTATTCGAGCACTGAGATCTGATCGAGGTATAGAATACTTGAGTCACGAGTTTCAAAATGTCCAAAGAGGAGAATTGTACCCTATTGGATATGGTACGTTCTGTAATGAACCAATACACTTCCAATCTAGTTTCGGTAATTTGCTTTAGAAACTGTCTCCTATGCACTTAATTGAGTTCCAACTAAAATTAATTGATACCACCCCATATAAGACATGGTATATGGTAAGAAATTAATTCTTGGTTACATGAAATTCGGAGATGTTTTGCTTATGTGAAGCGAACACAACAAACAAGTTTGAGATTATGTCTTATAAATGTTTGTTTGTGGAGTATTCTAAAGAAAGTTTAGGATGCTATTTCTACAATTGCCTTGAACAAAGTTGTTATGTTTCAAGACATGCTATCTTTTTAGAAAAAGTGTTTATTCTTGAAAGAGGCAGTGGGAGTAAAGTAGAATTTAAAGGAATTCAAAAACCACAAACTAACAGAAATCGACAGTTGGAACTAGAGCTTATGTCACATGTTGATGAAGCGCAATGAAAGCTCACAATAAACAATATCTTCATAGATTTGGTAAAGTACATCATTCTCTTAAGAGATATAGAGTTCTCATAAATGAGAGTAATGATGTGCTAGTCATAATTGATGATGGTTCTACTTGCTACGAAGAGGCCATGTCTTGTGTATACTCTTTGAACTACCGAAAGGGGTAAAACTCACAGGGTAAGAGGATTTTTAAAAGAAAGATTAACATGGATACTAATATGATTACTTTCAAATCAAGGAGTTAGAACATTCGTTTTGATGAGATAATCAAAGAGTTTGATTCTCTCAAAAACAAAGTCGAGCCTTGTGTATACAAGAAGGTGAGTGGGAGCACTGGTTTTTCTTAACACTTTATGTGCTTGACATATTGTTTTGAGAAACCATATATCTACGCTTTAAAATGGTAAAAGGTATGACTATCCAAGAATTTGTGCATGAAACATTAGGAGAGAAATAACCTATTTTTGAAATTAGATCTATAGAGATAGATCTAAGAGGTTGCTTGGTCTCTAAATTTCCGTACATAGACAAGATACTAAAGAACTCTAGCATGGAGCAATCAAAGGAAGGGTTTGTGTACGACATGGAATTACCTTGTTGAAAGACATGTGTTCTAAGACACCTGTTGGGATTATAGCATGCGAAAGAACCATAAGCTTTTGCAATAGGATCTATAAAGTATGTTATATTATGTACAAGACCTAATATCTCCTATTCTCTAAGTGTTATGAGCAAATATTAAGTTAATTCTGGTGAGTGTCACAGAATATTTATCAAGAATATCCTAAAGTACTTAAAGAGAAACTAATGAAATATTCTTGATTTATGGAGTTCACACTTTGAAAGTGTATGGGTTTATAGATGTAAACATTTAATTATTCAAGAATAATAATAGATTGCAATCTATATTTGTGTTCATGCTAAATAGTGGTGTTGCTAATTAGAAAAGTTCTAAGCTAGACACTACAACAGATTCTACAACAAAGGCCAAGTACTTTGAAGCTTTAGAAGCTAAGTTGGATCTAGAAGTTTATTATTGAACTTACAATCTCATCTATGATCCAAACAAGTATTTTGGTTGTACCATTCATTTAAGAAAATAATTGATAAAAACGATATAAAGATAGATGAGATTCCCATTGAGGATAATGTGACTAATCTATTGAGTAAATCATTATTCCAAAAGAAACATGATAGTCATGTGTATTCATTCTATTTAGAGTACATGAATGATTGGTTTTAGTCAAAGTGGGAGATGACTAATAATTTCATAAATTGTTATATTTGATTGTTGTTTATGCAATAATAATAATACAGCATTTTATCATTTTAGAATATGTATTTATGTATTTTCCCAATCACAAAGTCCTTAGAATAATATTTATTATTATTCTCAAAGTATCCCTAATCATAGTATTAACAACATAAAGGACATTGTTAATGCGGATAGATTAGCATATATGATGATATATGAGTGGATTGTTAGAGAACATATTCGCTGGATTGATCTGCTTAGAGATTTCCATAAGGCTAACTATTTGAGTACCAATGGTGTAATCTCTACGTGACAGTAGTGTAAGTGATCCTTTGACTTGAGATCACAAGAGTATCTTTAGTGTGGATTCTTGTACTTTAACTCTATTAGTCCATAATCCGTAATTGGTTATATGTATGATAGAAGTTGGGTATGATGAGAAACACGAATTGATAGTTTATGATCAATATAGGATTCACCACTCCTAATAGTGGGAGAGCATATCCCTATTGTGGCCACACTTGTTGAAATATCAACTCAAAAATGTTTGTAAATGAGTCAATAATTTAGAAAAGTTCTAAATTTATTGAAAAGGAGTTGAATTTCGGGAACAAGAAGTAGTTGTAATTAGTACATTAAGAGTTGACACATATACCTTACTCTTGTACTAATTTGGAATATAGTATAGTGAAAGGATAATAACTGCACAGAATCTGGTTCATAGATAGATTAAGTCAATCACAGTCAATCACATGACTTTCCTGACACTTGGGTGGTCATGATGCCTGGCTGAGGCCAATCTTGATCTATAAATATAAATTAATTAATTTTGATTAATGATAAATTAAAGTTGTTTAATTTATCCAATCTTAGAATCCTTATGATTACATTGACTTTAGTTCAAGTGGGAGTTTGTTAGTTTTGTACTAAAGTCAATTAATTATAAGATTATAATTTATATTTTTTGTCAAGTGATTAGGAACTGAAAGGGTCATACACAACAGAACTAATTCTTGGGTTAAATTGATTTAGATAATTATGTGATAATTATGGGATTAATTTGTGAGATAATTAATCCTAAGGACTTATTAATAAATAGGGTAATTATAGTAATAGAAGAATTTCCTTTTTAAGGAAATTCAAACCTAATAAATATCTTATTTGGTAAGATATCCTAATAGGTAAGGGTTACCTATTATTGAATTCTTGTTGGACAAGATGTCTTAATTATTACTCTATAAATAAATCTTAAACACCAAGATTTGACATGACATATACAATAAGTAACGTTAGAAAATTATAGAGAGAAAAATAGTTTTTCTTTATACAATTTTCTTCACATTGGGAATGTGTCAAGTGGATCTAGCATATTCACTTGGTGTTGATCAATCCTGATGAGGATCCTAAGAAGGTGTTCGTGTAGATACCTTAGAGGCCAGACACATGTGCGACTGTGGTTGATATCATGTATCTTTGATCAGGTTAATTCGTTTAATTACATCATCAAAAGGTACATTTCTATTTTGTATAGATAATCAATGATCCTGCTTAGAAATCAATTTTAATTATGCCGCATCAATTGTTTATTGGAATGTTGATTTCCTAACATGAACTCCTCAACTTGTATATCAAAAAACTATCCATACAGTCTAGCTTAATGATCGTGCACCAACATAAGCTCAAAACTTCTAATTTGCTCATCCTAGTTGAAGGAAATGTCAACGCCTACACTGTAAAGACGAACCAAAATAGTTCTCGAAATATCTTTCATCTTTATAGGCCAAGTTACCTAGTAAACCTCATTAGTCATAGCCCATTTCAATAGAATTACCTTAAAGCACCACATTTAGCAAAGCCTTTTCCCTTTCTAACAATCATAAAACCAAAAACTAAGTTTTATGTAAACACAATTATAGAAAAAGCAAAAAAAAAAAAACAAAAGCCCAATCAAGAAAAAATTGAACGAGAAATAGGAAACAATACACCAAGCACGCAACATTACAGAACATCCAAGCCACAATTGATCCAAAACGGAGCAATTTCCACAAAGCCTCCATTTATGGTAAAGAAAGTGATGCTCTATTTATAAGAAAAAAAGGAGTATCTAATATATAACAGATTTAGTATTAATTACCTGTATCAAGTGCAATATATAACAGTGTCAACAATCATTTGGTTTGTCCTTATTAGTAATAAAGAAAAAAGGAGTATCTAACTACGGATCATCATGTTTCACTAAAAAATGAATTGTATACGAGTATGTAGACATGATTTACCTGTGATGAACAGAGCACAGCCACGAAGAGCAGACCAATCCTTACTGGAATGCTAACTGGAAAAAAGAAAAGATGAAATGTAATATATAGAAACAATCTATAAATAAGAAGAATTTAATGTGAGAAGTTTAAAAGTTTGAAACCAAAATAAGAAATAACGTTAATTTTTTTTGTGCAGTGGGTGTCGAAACAACTCCAACATCCAAGCTCACTAATAATGCCACACTAACTCCCATTAGACATAATTCATGAACAGTTTCTTCAACTATTACAATGCGTGGAACACCAATCATGTGGCAAATAAACCCAAACGTTTGTGCTTCATTTATTACACATGTGTAATGACAACCAAAAGCAACCTCATACCACCACTAATAACATGAAGAAGGAATTAAAGGCAACCAAAGTACCAACTTAATGAGCAAAAATCCTATCATTAACCAACCAAAACATAAGGACAAAAACAAGCAAATTTTAGTAGTAAAAAAGATGAAAAATTAATAAATGATTCTAATCTATTATTCACTCCTAATATAATAATAATTACAATAATAATAATAATAATAATAATAATAATAATAATGAAATGAATTAAAAGATAAAAAAATCAGAGTAAACAAAATCCTCTCTTTTGTTTTGGTTTGACAACTGATGAAGGACAAAAATTTAAGAAAAAAAATTAGGTTGCACTCTTGGATGCAGTTAGACCAAAAAAAATTCCACAAATCCTCCACAGATGACTCGTAGAAGGTGATGCCATGGTGGTGGAGTCATGGTGATGGGTGGCAGCAGTTTGTGGTTGGAAGAGAAATTAAGCAAACTTGGGGAGAGGGAGATAAGGGTTTGAGGCTATGGTGCACCAGTGGTAGCACAGTGGCCAAGCGGTGGATTGAAGGTGATGTGGTGGCAGGAGTTTGTGGTTGGAAGAGAAAGTGTGTAGATTTTAAAGTGGAAGGATGTGCACGTACACTATTTAAGATGGAATTGTTTTTTTTTTTTTGGTTAAATGAAAATCCCTCAACCAGGCTATCCACGTGGCAGGATTTAGACAAACTATAAAACAAGCTTGTCTTTTTATAATATAGGTAGACATAAGAGAGAAGAGAAATTACAAAATAAAGCAACCTGAATCTCATACTTAGACCAGCATAAACCCGTGACACAATTGTCTTAACTTCTCTTAATTCTTCTCAGCTCTTCTCAACTCTACTTAATGATAAATCTCCCTATATATATTTCGTAAGATCTTAATAATAAGAAACCTAATTAGAACATGAAACATAATTTTATAAGAACATCATACATAAATAAATTATAAAAAAAAACTCAACTAAAACATAACTTCTAAAAACTAAAAAAGAAAAATAACTTGTAACTCTTTACAAGTTTGGTTTAATTATATGCCAATAGGTTTGAAGAAAGAAAATCTCAGTTAATGAAAAACATGATTAGCATTTTTTTTCTAATTTAAAAAATTATATTTTTTAAATTAGAAAAAAAATGCTAATCATGTTTTTCATTATCTTTGATTTTCTTTCTTCAAAACTATTGGCATATAATTAAACTAAACTTGTAAAGAGTTACAAGTTATGTTTTTAAAGGTAACGTAAAAAAGATACACTCCTCCCTCTCTCTTCTTCATATGACTGCTTGTAACTAACTTTTGAATTTCAAACTTGTTGCTGCTGGCCATGGCCATTTGCCTGCTAGAGAAGCCACCAGAAAAACACGGGGAGCAATCTCCAATGTCAAAAATGTCCTTTGCTCAATTATTCACTAAGCCTGAACAGGTCGTTGCCATTGCAATCAAACATGTTGCTTCTTACAAAGGAAAGGCCACTATTTTCTTGCCAAATTAGAGATTGAGACGATCGCCGCTCCTTTCAAACATGCTCTGGTGGGTGAATTTTTGTTTGTTCGTCCAAAGTTGGAGGTTATTAGGAAGTTTTTGCAGGTGTTGGATTTGAAGAATGAAGTGCACATTGGGCATCTTGATTCACGACATATCCTGATTCGATGTGTTTCAGAGGCTGATTTCTTGAGGTTACGTACGAGAGGGACTTGTCATCTGGGGAAGAGTCCTATGCGTGTATTTTGCTGGATTCCAAAATTTCATGTGCACAAGGAATGTTTTCTTTACCATTGCTACAGATTCACTTGCTTAACATACAATGCTTGTTTTCAATTGTCAATGTCATCGGCAGGCCATTGTTTATGGACTCAGCCACAGCTTCGTTGATCCGTCCTAGCGTTGCTTGTTTGTGGGTGAAGGTGGTCTTGTTGAAGAACATTCCTAATTGTGTGTGGGTTGGGATTGAAGGGGAGTCTTCTGGATTTTGGCAGCAAATTATACTTGAAAATTTGCCATCGTATTGTGACTCTTGTTGGAAGGTTGGGCACTCAGCTACTGAGTGTAAAAGAGAGTTGGGAATTGAGACAAAGAGAGGCAAAGAGCAGGTGGAAAAGAATCGCCAACGATTGGCTACTCTCAATATATACCTGTACAAAATGTGGGGACTGGTGGTGTTTGTGACAGCCCCACCTTACCCAGAGGCGCACCAAAGGGCTTAGCGGACTGCCTGCCTAGCTCTCGCCAAGACTCACTCAAGCACGCACTCAGCACATTCATGTACAGTTAACCCAAAATGGAATACATTCACATAGTTCAACTTCAGATACAAAAGTCACTAAAATGGACAGGCCATGTACTACAAGTTTACATGTCCAAAATATACATATTATTTACAATGGTAACCAAACAACTCGGTTGACCAAAATACAAAACAAAAGTCTACTATAACTAAATTCGCCATTCCCAGCTTTAAGAGTGAGAAATACTTGAGTAAAGAAAAACAAATGAAGGAATGAGCTATAATAGCCCAGTGAGTGCCCAAATCATGCAGGCAGGCCAAAAATCTATTATTTCAGAAAAATAAAATAATTTAACAAGATATTTAATCAGCACATGAACAAATAATTAAACAATTAGTCAATGGCGGATATAGGGTTCAACCACAGGAGCAAGCTCGACCGCAGGAGAAACAAGTACCGATTATATAAACAAGGCATTGGGACCGAGATAATAGCTCAGGTCCGTGCCAAGGTCATACCGGTATTATCAAGCAAGACCCTAACCACCACACACCTTATAACCTCCTAACATGCTACCACATCCAGGGAGTAACCTCGACCTTGGAGGGTCAACACGCAAGAAAGTTCAACCCGGAGTTGACCTCTTAGAGGATTAACAATTCATGAGGGAATGAACATCACGCCCTAAAACACCCAGCACCTTATATCCTCCCACGCCCGTTCAAGTTGACTATCCGTGAAGTAACGGTGAAGTTAGTCACGGAAGTCTCAAACACAAGTAACACATTTAATCATGAAAACAAGTAACACATTGTGGAATAGATGCGATAAAGTACACATCTTTCCTCAAGTAGCATATTTTATCGCATAATATTTGCAATCATAGCATAATATTTACAAATGAAATATCACGTTACATGCATCATGCACACATAAAGACACTCACCTGAAATGCCTACGAGAATATTTCGTAAAAAGGTCGGGTCTCACTTTCGGGTCCTGAAATAAAAAAAAATAATCTAATGAAAACTAGATTTAAACCCTAATTAACTTAGTAAGAAAAATCAAGAAATATCCCCTTTTCTAAGGTTTTTGTTTTAGGGTTTAGGGTTTAGAGTTTAGGGTTTAGGGTTTCCATTCTAGGGTTTTCATTTTAGGGTTTTTATTTTAGGGTTTTCTAACAAAATTTTGGCATTATTTCCCCTTAAATTCGGCCCTTCCAACTTGGTTTTCCATCAAGATTTCAACCATCAAATCCATAATTCCACAAGTTCTACAACTTCCAAGTTCAATCCAAGTTCAAATTCCATCAAAGTTCCACTAAAATTCAAGAATTCACTTCCAAGAATCTTCAACCAAACCATATACCCCATGAAATTTTTCAAGGTTTAAATACCAATTACTACTCAATCTAACCAAGAAAACACTATCTCTAACAAGTAAGACTTCAATTCAAGCATAAATCTTCAAGTTAAAATCATAAGAAGTCAAGATTAAACTAGTACAAAAAAACCAATTAAACTTGAAATTAATGGTTAAAGCTTGTAGTACATACCTACAACAAGCCTAGAACTTTGCTTAGAAGGAAGGTAAGCTCACTTTCTATGGTGAAATTTGCTCAAAGTTGGAAGAAAAAGCTCCAAGAAGTTGAAAGAAATATGAGAGGAAAAGAGAGAGAGCAAGGCCGGCCAAGGAAAATGAAAAGGAGAAGGAAATAGTCTAGGAAAATAGAGAAGAAATAATGGAAAAGTTGGGAGAAAGATTAACCAATAAAAATATTACAAGAAGCAAGTTAGGCTTTAGGCTTTGTAGGCATTAGTGGTAAACTTGTTTTAATTTAATTGGTGACACAAGAAAGATCTCTTCCACCTAGTAATTAATAATATTATGACATAAATATTAAAGCAAAAAGAGAAGAAATAAAGAGAAGGGAAAATCCGGCCATGAGGGAGAGAAAAGAGAGAAAAATTCGGCCAAGGGAAAAAAAGAAAAGAAAGAAGAATTTTCGGCCAAGGAAGAAGAAAAGAGAGAAAGAAAAATTCTGCCAAGAAGAGAAAATAAAGCAAGTGAATAAGTGAAATTTTTGAGAAAAATGAGCTAAAGTTTAAGTAGTAAAAAAAAAACTAGAAAATAGTAATATAAACTAGTTAAAATGAAACACTATGAAAAACTAATGATCTAATGAATTTAATCCAAGTTTAATTCTTAGGTTTTCTACTCAATGAGGAAAGAAACTTAGTTAATTAACCTAATTAACTTAAGAAATCCTCCAACTAATAAATCAAGAGTTAATGCTAGATTTCAAATGAAAGAATTTTTCTTTTAAGTACGTTTTAGGGTTTTTTTTTTCCTACCATTATCATTATTATTTGGAGCTACTTATAAACATACATGAATAAAATAGTTTCATATGAATTTCTAAGGTGTCACAGTGTTCATGAAGGTGCGAAGAAGGCTAACTTCATGCATGGTAAGATGAATGGTTTAACGGACAACATGGAGGTTGGGGTTGTGGAGGATGCACAGAGGATTTCGACTGTTCATGAGAAGGAAAATAAAACTACTGACCAACCTTTTTATTCATTGAACAGGCTAGCGAACCTTATATTGCACCTGCTGAACATGCTGACATTGGTGAAGTAGATGCGGTTTCTCCGGTCATGCACGAAGAGTTGGAGGTTGGTGAATCTGTTGAGAATGACAAGCAAGCGTTAGGCGAGAAAGCTGAAAACTTTCGTGCAGTGGAAATTTCTGATCAGGCTGCTGTTCTAGTAGATGATATGGCTAATCAGGTAGTTAGCAGGTAGCAAGAGGGGGTTGTTGGGGATCCTGTTCAGAGGGTTTTGATGTAGCAAGAGGAGACTGATGGAGATAGAGTTATGCAACTACTAGGAGAGGGTTTTTCTACACCTGTGAGTGATGAAGATAAAGCTCCGGGTGGGATGGAAGTTGCTGTTCTTCCTTCATCTTTAGCTGTAGGAATTTTAGAGACATTATATCATTCATTCATGGAGCCAAAACAAGGTACAAAGGCCGTTCAAGCTAAATTCCTCTCCGATAAGGAATTGCATTCAATGGCCAAGTCTTCTCAAAATTCCTTTCACTTGTTGTCTAATGATTAAGTGTTTATTTTGAAATATACGACAGCATGCAAAGCCTTCAAATTTTAGAAGGGCGAAGAAGTTATTTCGTGTACATAACATTCAGTTTGTTGTTTTATGTGAAACTAAATTGGATGGTGGTAGATTGGAGGAGTTTCGATTGAAGTTAGGGTTTTCTTCTGCCATCAATAATTCTATGGGTACCATGTGGCTTTTTTTAATAACCCATTCTATTACTCTATTCTTGGTGATAGTGTTCAACATATATCAGTGGTGGTTAGTCATAATAATTTGGATTCGACTGTTTTGGCATATTTTGTTCATGCCAAGTGCACTGATGTTGAAAGGGAGTCTCTTTGGGATGATTTGTTTAATGATAGGGGTTTGTGTGGGTCTCCATGGATGGTATTAGGGGATTTTAATGTTATTTTGAATGCAGAGGAGAAGAATGGGATCGGCCTTTTATCATGTCTCATGCAATGAAATTGTTGAATATTTTGTGTTTTTTCTAGCTTGGTTGACACAGGTTTCTCTAGATCACCTTTTACATGGTGTAACAATCGAGAAGGTCGTTCGAAGATTTGGAAGATGCTTGATAGATTATTGATCAGTGATGATTGGGTGGCTCATGGTTTGGTTGTTTTAGTGGAGCATTTAGCAAGACATCCCTCTAACCATTTGCCTTTGCTTCTTAATATGATGACAAGATCAACAGGAAGCCTCGTTCATTCCATTTTCTTAATATTTAGACAGAGTACGTAGATTTTTTACGTTTGGTTAGGGGGTCATGGAAGGAGGAATATGCGGGGAGTCCAATGAATATTTTGAACTTAAAGTTGAAGCGGCTGAGGAGAGGTTTATGTGAGTGGAACAAGCTATGTTTTGGGAATGTTTTTCATAATGTGAAGGCGGCTGAGCAAAAGTTGTTGGAAGCTAAGAGGGAGGCTGAGTAGGATGGCTCCATTGATGTGATGTTTAGACTGTGAGTGCTCAAAATGGCCTTCAACATCAACTTCTACTTGAAGAGAAGCTTTGGAAGTAGAAATCTCATGCCAAATGGCTCAAGACTAGGGATCGGAACACAAGATATTTTCACTCTATTATAAAGCAAAGAAAAGTTCAAACCATCATTCACCGAATCAAGGATGCGTCTAACCAATGAATGTGCTCAAAGGAATTGATAGGAAAGGAGGCCGTTAATTATTTTCAACAATTATTTTCGATTGAGGATAGTCCTTGTAATTTTGAGTTGCTACAGGTTATTCCTAGGATTATCATGAATGATGATAATTCTATGCTTGAGGATATTCCATTAATGGAGGAGGTGCATAAGACTATGATGAGCATGGATGGTGACAGTGCTATAGGACTAGATGGATTCACGGGTGAATTTTCCTAGGTTGCATAGATATTGTTAGTAGCGATGTATATCAGGCTATTCTGAGTTTCTTTGCTGGTGCAAAGTTGCCTAGAAATAGCACCTCAAACTCAATAGTTCTCCTACCTAGAGTTCAGTTTCCTCAGAGATTTTCTAAGTTTCACCAGATAAACTTGTGTAATTTTTTAAACAAAATTTTTTCGAGGATTCTTGCTGATCGGTTATCTTTTTTGTTGCCAAAGATTATTTCTCCTCAGCAAAGTGGTTTTGTGAAAGGTCGCCTTATTTTTGATAAATTTTTACTAGCTCAGGAGTTGGTTTTTGATATTGGAAAGAAGAGTTTTGGGGGGAATGTGGTGATGAAGTTGGACATGATGAAAGCCTATGACAAAGTCTCCTGGTTATTTTTGACAAAAGTGTTGAGAGCATTTGGTTTTGGAGAGAGATGGATAGACATGATATAGAGAATTATTTCTAATATTTGGTTCTTTGTCATTGTCAATGGGGCTCCAATTAGCTTCTTTCATTCAACACGAGGTTTGCGTCAATGCGATCCACTACCTCCTGCATTTTTCATCATTGGTGCTGAAGTTTTACCCTATTCCTTGAATGGTTTGGTTTTGAATAAGGCATTTAGGGGCTACAAAGTCCCCAGGAGGTGTCCTCAGATTACACATCTGGCGTATGTTGATGACGTTTTGATTTTTTCAGGTGTTACAACTTCATCGTTGAGGTTAGTCATGAAGTGTTTGGAGGAGTATGAAAAGGTGTTTGGGAAGCTCATTAATAAAGGTAAAAGTTGTTTTTTAGTGCATGATAAGTTGCCAACACACAGGAAACAACAAATAATGCGAATTACTGGATTCTCACATAAATCATTTCCTGTTAAGTATTCGGAGGGTCCTTTGTATGTTGGTCGTAAGAAAGCATGTTATTTCTCTAAGCCAACTCATTTTTTGGTTTCACGGATTTCTTCTTGGAAGAATTTTTTTCTGTCTAAGGGTGGAAGACTGACCTTGATTAAGAGTGTTTTGGCTTCTCTTCCTATTCATTTATTAGCTGTTGTATGTCCTACGAAGGGGGTGCTCATGTTGGCAGAAAGGGCCTTTTCTAAATTTTTTTGGAAAGGTTCTATAGAGTGTGATCAGCATCATTGGATAAAATGGAGGGATCTTTGTTTTGCAACCGAGGAGGGGGGTGTAGGTATTAGATCTCTATCTGAGGTTTACTCAACATTTTCTATAAAGTTATGGTGGCAATTTCGAGCTCAGTGTTCTTTGTGGTCTGATTTTCTGCGTAAGAAATACTATTCTAATGTTCATCCTAACTAGGTTCAAGTATTTGTCTTTGCAACAATCACTTGGAAAAGGATGATACGAGTGCGATCTTTAGCTGAATCTTACATTTATTGGATTTTAAGGGATGGAAGATGTAGTTTTTGATTTGATAAATGGCTTGGATCACCTTTGTGTTGGAGAGCAAATTCTTATTTTGATCATAAAGTGATTGATTTTGTAGTGGATGACAAGTGGAATTGCAAGATGCTGGAAAAGTGGCTACCTATCGATATTGTGCAGGAGATCATTCAATTTGCCATTCCATCTTCTCTATCTTCTCTAGATTTATGCGTGTGGTCACTTTCCAATAATGGTAATTTCTCTGTGTCTTCTGCTTTTCAATTGGTTTGTACGGTTAAATGTAGATCATGGATTTTTGATAGATATGGCACCCTTGAGTCCCTATGAAAGTGTTCTTTTTTATGTTACAATTGGTGTGTTAGAAATAACCTGTGCAAGATACTATATGGAGGTTAGGGTTTTCTAGTCCTACAAAATGTTTTTGTTGTACTGTTGCGAACTCTAAATCCCTTAGGCATTTATTTCTGACTGGGACCTTAGCCTCTTTGGTTTGGCAATGGTTTGCAGTGCATTAGATGTTGCTCATAATAATATATCTATCAAGTCTTGTTTAGCTGCTTGGTGGTTGAAATCTTCTACCACTAAATATCTAGATTTTGTGCTTCATGTGATGCCTCCAATGATTTTTTGGCACATTTGGAAGGCTTGGAATTGTTCTATGTATGCAGGTGGTCAGATGAAACGGAGGACTATCTGCATTTCTACTATGAGGGATATTAAAGCTACGTCTCATATAAAATTCCCAAATGTGGTTCCAATTAGTTTGGAGTGGAATGTTTTTTTGGGAGTTATTTCATTGATGAAGGAACAAAAAGTGGGTAGATGGATTAAATGGGTTAGGCCTCCAAATTGTCACTTTCTACTTAATATTGATCCAAATTGTCACTTTCTACTTAATATTGATGGTTGTGCTAAAGGTAATTCAGGTAGTAGTGGCGGCGGTGGAGTTTTACGTGATGATCAAGGCAATTTGATTTTGCCTTTTCATGTTTTTTTGGGCATTCTACGTGTCTCCAAGCAAAAATGAAAGCTTTGTTGTATGGTTTACAGTCGTGTGAGCAGTATCGGTATGATAATGTTGATGCTCAATTGAACTCAAATGTGTTGGTGGATATCATTGGCAAAGGTACGGGACATCCTTGGTCTATACGTTTTAGAAATAGAGCGGATTAGAGGATTTCAGCAAAACTCTATATCTCATTATTTTAGACTGGCTAATAAAGTAGCTAATGTTTTAGCTAATGTAGGATGTGATGCTCTTTGTACTTCTATTTATTTCTTGTAGACACCAAATTTTGACACACCTTTGGTAAAAATGTGTGTTACTTTATTTTAGGAGATATTTTTCATTTTTCGGGGGGTCAATTACAGTTTTCATGCAATTATATCTAATTTTTCATATCAGGGGCAAAATGGTAATTTCACCATGTAAATATTAGTTTATTTTATTCTATTTCCTAAATACATGATTTTACTATTTTTATCGTTATTTATGATTTTAATGATTTTCAGGAGTCATTCATTATTTATTTAAAATTTTAGTATTTTTTTTATTTTGTTTATTTTATTTTATTCAACGGCATGTTTTCCAATGCGCTATTTTTACGAGAATTTTCAAGTGAAAAATTTTATATATGCATTTTGAATACTCATAAATTTTTTGTAAAAATCTCATAATTTTTAGATGTCGTTTAGTATTTATTTAATTTTTGTCTTTTTATTTATCAAAGGCACGTTTCCCAAGAATGCGTTAATCATAAAAATTTTGAGTGAAAACTTTAGTATATATGTTTCATGGGATAATATATTTTGTGTAAAATTTTTTGTGATTCTTAAAAGTCATTTAGTATTTTTGTGATTTTCGTAATTTTTTGTCATATTACGTCACATTTTCCAATGCACCTTTATTTAAGAATTTTGTGTGTGAAATATTTTATATATGTGCATTTAATATTTGTAGATTTTATGTAAAAAATTTTTGATAATTTTTAAAGACTATTTGGTATTTATTTCAAATTGTATCTTTTTGTCTATGATGTGTTTTTTAACGGTAAATTAACTTTAAAATTTTAATTTTTGTTATAGTAATGCTGAATTTTAGTTTTTATTTTAGTTTTATTATTTATTTTATTTACTGTTTATTATTTTTTTTATTCTAAGAAGTCCATAGAATTTTTATTTCTATTCCAATTTTCTTCATTTTCTTACATTTTTTTTCTTTTTCTTTTTCTCTTTTCTTCTTCTTTACAAATTTAAAAAAAAAAAAAAGGCTGGAGCAGGCTGCGTTTTGCAGCCTGCTGCAGCAACATCATAGCTGCTTAAGCTGCAAAGCAGCTCATAGCTGCTCTCTGTTTTCCCCAACTGCTCTTGCCTAATCACATCACTTGCATTCATCGTTTTATCAGATTTTTGGAGATTTTGATTGTTTTTTGGTTTTGAACAACACACACACAAACACACCAACACACGCCAGTTTTCATCTCTCACCATTCTCTCACCATTCTCTCAATATTTCTGTTTTTCCCTCTGCAACTCAGACAGACACAATACACCTCCCTTTCATCAGTTCACTCTTTTTCATTTTTTCACTCTCACCAGCACACACCTCCTTCACCTTACACTTCCCCTGCAAAACACACAAAAAACACACAAAACACATTCACAGACATCACACTTCCTTTCACTCTCTCGGCAAAATCACACACAGCACACACACCAGGCACACACCTCCTCTTTCTCTCGGCACAAGCTTCACAACCACACAGCACAAAAAACACACAGAAAGCACACAACACACACACACTTGCACACACTAGATTAAACACTCAAAATTCACTCACAGATCAGCTCACACACTCTCACCTCTCCCTCTCGGTCTCCCTAACTCCCTCTGCATCCCCTCCCCTGCACATTCAAACCACAAACACACAGACATTACACTTGATTCTTCACTACACACACCTGCACTTCTCCTTGCACACACATACAGCACACACTAACACACACTCATTCACGCATAGTTCACAACCACACAGCACAAAGAATACACAGACACACATTCAAACACACACCTGAGCACACCTTTCACACCCACACCAGCACATAGCTCACGCCACCTCCACAGGCACAAACACACCTGCACATTCACACCAATACATACACCACAACACACGCCATTACATACACACCCCTGCAACACACAAGCACACGCCCACAATCACAGTTCAATCACACTCATACACACGACTGCACAGAATACACACACAGGCACACACACCCCTGCAAATCAGTCAAAAAAAAAAAAGAAACAGTAACAACCACAACTCCACAGCTCCAGTTCAGCCACGTACCACCAGTTTCAGGCCACACTGCCGTGAGCTAGTTCGCCGCTGCAACCAATTTCCACTTCCTCCATAGGCCTAGTAAATCTGTTGGCCTTTCTTTCTTTGTTTTCCCCTTTATATATAGCATCTACTTCATGATTCCTGATGGATGTTCTTGATTTATGTTATATTATGTTGACTTAGTAGATGTGGGTTTGATTGAAGGATTTTGGGGTTGAATAATTGAGTTTTAGGAATTTCGATTAAGGTTGGATACAATTCAGAGAGATAGAGAGAGAGAGAGAGAGAGTGAGATTGAGAGAGGGGAGAGAACAGAACCGGGGGGGAAGAAGAACCAGAGAAGAAAGAAGAAGAAAAAGAAAAAAAAAAAAAAAAAAGAGAAGAAGGGAGAACAGATCGGGGAAGAAGAGAGGAAAAGAAAGAAAAGAGAGAAAAAGAAAGAAAGAAAGAAAAAAAAAGAAGAGAGAAAAGAAAAACCAAAAAAAAAAATGTTTTAGTGAAACTATGTCGTTTTGACGTAGTTTCACTCAAAACTGCGTCGTTTTGGTTAGTTAGTTTTTTTAATTTATTTTTAATTAATAATAGCTATTTATTTTATAGTCCTTATACTTTCGTTAATGCTACTATGGCCCTAGAAATTTCTGATTTATGCATTTAAGTTTCTATTTTTTATAAATTGACCCCCATAATTTAATTTTCTTTGCAATTAGGTCCCAATTAATTGCATTTAGGGTCCCCCGACTTTGTACAATTATAATTTTGGCCCCTGCACTTTTCAATTTCCATTTTTGACCCCTACATTTCTCGGTAATTACATTTTGACCCCTAGATTTTTTTGGAATTGCATTTTTACCCTTTGATATTTATGGAAATTGCAATTTTACCTCCCAAGCTTGCTGTTATTGTACTTTAGGCTTTAAATGTTGCTGAAAATTGCATCTTGGCCCTTATACATTGCTGGAAATTCTATTTTTGCCTTAGAATACTTGCTGGAATTTCATTTTTATCCCTCCCAATATTGCTGGAATTTTATTTGAGTCATTATACTTGCTGGAATTTTATTTTTGGCCCCCTATTGTTGCTGGAATTTATATTTTGGTCTTTTATGTTGCTGGAATTTGTTTTAATGCCTCCATTAATTGTTAGAAATTGTATTTTAGTCTTTTATTTGTTGCTGGAATTTGTATTTTTATACTTATAGTTGCTGAAATTTTTATTTTAACTCTTTTATATAGCTGAAAATTACAATTTGACCCTATACATTGCTGTAAATTATGTATCATTTAATGACCTTGCTGAAATTGTATTCTTGGCCTTAAATGTTGCTGGAAATTTTTATTTTTGGCATTATACTTGCTGGAAATTATATGTTAGCCTTTAAATTTGTGTTAAATTATATTATTATCTTAACTATGGTTTGAAATTATAATTTTACCCTTTAGTTTGTTATATATATATATATATATATTTTAGAATAAGAGTTTTTCATTAATCAAAATTTATTTCATATCCACAATTAGATATTGCGGGTCTCTTGTCTAAATTGTTTCATGACTTTTTTCGTAGCCCCTTTTACTCAAGTTGAGTGGTTGGCCTATATTCATTTTTCACCAGTTGAACACAAATTTTACTAAAGATCTAAGTTGTTTTATCGTCCCACACAACTTTTTGGCGAGGGAATTCTGCAACCTTGAGTTTTCCCCTTTTCTTGGAGGTTTCAGCTTCACTTTCCATTTTGCTGCCTGCAAAATCGCCGTTTTGGATAGTTGATTTCCACTTGAGGTCACCGGAGATTCTTTTCCGGTGAGTTCATCGATTTCCACACAGAGATCATCGGAGATTATTTTTCGGTGATTTCCTCACTAGTCCGAAAGGAGATGAGGGAGAGACAATCGGCTTCCCCCACCCTTTAGTTTGTTATAAATTACATTTTTTACTCTAGAATATTGCCCAAATTTCTGTTTTAGTCCAAATCTTATAATATTTTATTTTTACCAAAAAAAAATATTAATTAAAATTAGTTAAGTCCTCAAAGTTTTAAATTATTTCTTTTCACATTATTTATTTATTTATTTATTTTATCAAATCTATAATTAATATTCTAAAATTGGGTATTGTTAGTCTAATTAATGTTCAAACTAGTTTCTTTATTTTCCTTTTAGTCGTTTTAATAATTCTTATTTAGGGCATTAAAAGTTTAAGTATATATTATTGTATTTTATCTTCTATTATTATTATTTCTTTATTTTCGTTGTTTTGCTTTATTTATCTATTTACTTATTTATTTTTACTTAAACAATTTTCATTTTTCTCCTAAATGATTAATTATTATTATCATTATTTTTCTTTCTCTTATTTTGTTTATTATTGCTATAATTGTTTGAATTATCATAGCATGTTCATAGTGATTGGTATGAAATTATTTAATTAGTAGTTTATTTATTAAATAGTGGTACCTTGACGCGTTTGTTGATTTTCTTAGCAATTTGTATCGGGTTTACGAATGAGAGGTACCTCTATTATCCTTTTATTTTTCTTTATGTGCTCTTACGTGCTCCAATGTGTTTTTCTATGTGTTTCCATGTATCTTTGTGCTTATAATTTTTATCCATATGTGAGTGTTTATTTATTTATGTCATATTATTTACTCGAATTTAATTTTTGATTATTCAAAGAAATGTAATAGATAGGTAATATTCTATTTAGAAAGAATTTTGTATTTAGATAGTTAATGTAATAGATAGTTTATGTGTTATCTATTTAATAAAAATCTTATGTATTTTAGATAGAAAATGTAATAGATAGGCTAGATAGGTTACCTTTTATTTTATTTTTTAGATTGTAGTTAGGCTTTCCCGGTGTAGTAGTTAGGGTTTTGTGTGCTATATGTGCTATGTGCTTATGTGTTTTATTTGCTTTTCTTTAGGACTTCGCATCTAGAATATCATGCTTATGTGTTCTGTGCTCCTATGTGCTATTATGTGCTTTTTATGTGATTATTGCTTTAATCTATGCTTTATTTATTTACTTATAATATATGTGTATCGTCGCCATACTAGTCTAACGCTAGTTGTGGTTAATTTCGGTTTCTTCGCTAGTCCAACGCTAGCGGAGAATTTATAGAAAAATAGGCTAGTCAAATGCTAAGCCTTTAGGTCATTTTAGTATTAGGATCATTTCTCGCGTGTTCATTCCATGCCATTTCACACACATTTTTTTTTAGGCCTTTTTCCATTTAGAATGATTTTTATATATATACTCTATCATCTACTATCTATTTTTAAATACATGTTTAGTGCATAACATTTAGATTCCAATACACATAGAATTTTAAGTCATTTGTGTGATTTGACTAGAAATAGTCATCTACTCACGTGGGAAGCGATGGCGTACATGTCGTTCCCCCCTCTGTGAGTAGGAACAGTTAGTCACGAGTCCATTCGTCTCCCGTACCCATTATGTTGCATTCCCATTTTCTTTGTTCACTTACTATCTATATTACTATTTTTCTTTTCTTTTGCATTCCATTTTGCATCTACACTCGTGACTCCATCGAGGTCTAGACTCGTTTTTCGCAATTAATGCGGTAATTCCGACTAAACCTCAATGGAACATTTTGTCCCTTAACGATATTCATTTTTAGGATTAGATTTGCATTCATATAGTTGCATCCAAATACGATAAAATCTTAGGGTTATATTAGGAAAATTTAGACTAAACCTCGCAACTAGTTTCGGCTAGGTTGAAGGGGTGCCTTAGGCGCAAGCCTTTGCCTTCCCTTTCTTCAACTGTGACTCCCGAACCTTTTTCTCTTGTTTTCAAAGACCTGGAGTCGTCTAAAAGGGTTTTTCTTGGTTTTTCTATATTTTTCAAAAAAATCATTTCTTTAAATAAATCATTCTTAATTTTCTTATCTTTTATAAAATATTTTCGGGTGACTTGGTACACCAAAACTCAATACCAAGTGGCGACTCCTTTTCTTTACTAAAAAGCCCTTTTTAGACTTTATTTTCGGGCCCCAAAACCGTCGCATTTTCAAAGTCCCATTTTAGGCCCTTTTTCTTTTGTTTTTCAAAATAAAGCATTTGTTTGTCACATTTTATCAAATTATCTTTTATAAAGTATTTTTTATAAAAAAAATTATTTTTACAAAAATGTACACTCTTTTTTCCAATATAAACAAAATCACATTTAATTCTTTCTTTTCTTTTTTCTCGACCTCACTTACACTTTATTATTTCTATTTATTTTCGAAAAATGGGGCGCGACATTTCTCTATTAATGAGTTGCCTAGATTAGTGACGTGGTGTAGATTAGGTGTAACAATTATAAACAAAACACACAAATCAAGTAATAAAAACATAATCTCCCAACTTATTCCGCAAGTGCACGGGTCTGTTGTAGTGTTTGGAGTATTAGGTGTCGAATCCCACGAGGAATCAAATATGTGCAACTACTAAAGCTTTTTCACTAACTTTTATTATCTAAACACAAATGAAATTAAGTGTGATAGGTGGTCCCTTCAATAGAGTAGATTTATGATTGAGAACTTTTGTAGAATTCAAGCAAGAAGCCTAGAATATAGATTCCACTAATGAACCAAGCATGAATGACCTACTAAGTGTTATCTTGCTTTGTTTAGAATCCAATTCCATATGTGTCATAACTAGATTTCTCTATGAGATGACAAGATTTCGACTATTCTCATGATGAAACCTTATGAAATCATGAATTGTATTGATCCACTTAAGCATCCATTATTTTCATATGAAAGTCTTAAGCATTACTTGTTCACTTTCCATTGTTACATGCATTTCTCAATGTCAAGTAGCAAATAGATGACTTGTTTAAGTTGGCCAAGCAAAAACAAGTGTTAAAACTTGAACAAGCAAATAAACAAATGCAAGCTTAGCAAGTACAACAACATGTTTGTTGATTCATTAGCTTTATTTATGATCTAGATGAAGCCTTTAGTTCAACATAGTTAATGAAACAACTAAAAGTTCAACTTCAAAGATAAAATTCATGGCAACTATTGAAAGTAAAGAGAAAGAGTTTGAGAATTGCTCAACCAATATGAGAATTAGTCCTCTTCTTTATTCACCTTCAATTGATTGCACTACAAATGTCTCTTACAATGTTCTACACTACTCTATTGAAGGATTTAGAGAATTCTACTAATTCTCTCCCAAGCTAAGTAGAATATTAAAGACTATATCTACCTTTCCTCCTAAAACTTGTTACAAATGTCTCACAAATGAATTCTATACAGTATTCTTGGCCAACAAGACAAGTGGCCTATAAATACTCTCCCTAATCAACAGAAAAAAAAAAAGAAAAGGGAGAAACCCTAAAACACTTTGATTTTTGTGCAAAGAGATTACACACACACACTCTACACTCAAAAAAACACACACAAGCGCCACCTACTGTTCATCTTCATTTTTCATTCACTGTTCATCGTCCTTCAAAATCGCAGCTACTGTTCATATCTTCTGCAAAATTCATCATCAACTGGCTTAAAAGGTAACGTCTTCATTTGATTTCTTTCCTTTTAGTTCACTTTTTTTCATTTTATTGTCAAAATTGAATAAATGAAGGTATAAAATCTGGGTTTATTTTGTGATTTAAGTGGCTCTTCTAGTTTCTTTGCTTTCAGTTCTGTTTTTGTTTTTGGTTCTGGTTAATGTTCTGGGATCTCTCCACCGTCTCTCCCTCTCTTTCCTCAGTCCCTCACCATTCACGCATCACCCACCATAGCTGCCATCAAAACCAATCCCTAAGCCATTACAGAACTAACAAGCCACTGCCACCACCGTTCACTCATCAATTCTTACCCATTCAACCTATTACTATCACAAGCCTACCACCACAACGCCTCCCATCATCTTCGACCTGCACAAAAGATAAATAAACAGCAAAGAATTCTACCAATTAACCCCAAATCACCACACGAACACATCAATACCACCAATCCCAACCCAAAAACACCATCGCCCTTGACACCAAAGCCAGCTCCAAATAGCCCTAGAGACAATTCAATCCCAACAGACAACCGGAACCCCATCATTGAATTGCCAGCAAAATACCCATCACCACCTGCGGAAACTTACACATAGATTCTCACACACACACATGCCCACAATTATCTCAATCCCCTCTCACCTGCTCCCTCATCTGCAGAAACAGCAAGCAAGAAGCCCAATTTCCACCACCGCAGTGCCACCCGAATCACCCTCCCTTGCCACCACTGTCCACCCATTGCAATCACAAATTGCCATGATTCTCTACCTTCACTCAATAAATTCACTCCCTGCATCACTACAGGCAGCCATCAAAACCACAAGCTGGTTTCAACCAAGCAGTTGATAACCAATTCACCACAACAATAGACAGCAATACCAAAGCATCACACATGACCTGCAGGGCCACCAGACAACCCATAGCCTCCACCATTCACAACCAAACTCCATCTTCACTGCTTGCAGAGAAACAATCACTCAATGCCCAAACCCCAATTTTAGTCCCAAAACCACAGTCAAAGCACCCCCATCGTTTGCAGAACAACCACGCCATCCAGCAAACCCCCACCCAGCAAGTTCAAATCAGTCGCATACACATACACATACAGAGGACATCCACACACATACACACACCAGCATGCAATTGGTCAAATCCTCACCAGAATAACCCAAACCATCACCGCCAAAAATCACTGAAATCAGCCTTCCAGAGCACTATATTCACCAGCGAATTCACCCAAGCATCACATCCCACCACCTGAAATCATCACCAACCAAACCCCACCCATCAATCCCCATCATTTTCTCACTGATTAGTCCCATCCTCACACGAACCAACTCCAAAAACCATTTGCTCAGTGAAAGAAATAGAGGATGCTAGAGAAAGAGAGTGAGAGGGCGAGAGAGAAAAGAGATGAAATCAATAGAGAATGGCGAGGCAGAAAGGAGATTTCGACGGAGAGAGAGGGGAAATTTCAGAAGGAAAAACAGAGAAATAGATAACAAAGGAGGAGAAGAGGGAACTGAGAGAAAGTGGAAGAAACAAAGAGGCGAGAGAGAGAAACTGAGATGGAGAAGAACCACAGAGAGAGAGAGGGAGAGAGTGAAGCAGATGAGAGACCAAATCGGAGAAAACGAGAAGAAGCAAGAAATGAAAAGAAGAAAAAGATCAGTGAGAGAGAGAAGAGAGAATCGGCGGGTGAGGTAGAAAGAAGAAGAAGGAGGGAGAGAGAGAAAGAGAAAGAGTGAAATTAACAAAATTTGGGGAAATTAAAATCTGATGAGGGAGAAAAAAAGAAAAGAAACTAACAAAAATTTAGGAAGGGTGTGCTTTTGTGTTTTAATTCAGTTTAGTTAAGTTTTCTTTAATTTAGTTAATTTTCTGATTTAGTTTAATTAGGATTGGTTTAGTTGGTTTAGTTGATTATTTTGGTTAATTAGTTCAGTTAATTAAGTTAATTTGGACATTTAAATTATTTATTGAATTCAGTTAGTGCTTTTTGGTCATTTTATGAGTGCATAATTGTTCTTTTATGTTTTAGTCCCTGAAGTTTTGGGAAGTTTTGTTGTTTTGTTTGCACATTTTCAATTTATGCATTTTGGTCCCTGTTTAGTATAAATTGGCCTCGCTAAGCTTTATTTCTTTCAATTATATTTTGAATTAATTGCAAATTGTTTCACTCTTGATTAAATTCACTACTTTGCCCCCCATTTTTACTTTAATTACATTTCTATCCCTTATGTTTTTCGCAAATTTCTTATTTTGCTCCTTTAGTTTTATAGAATTTTGTGGCCCCCTTGTCTGCCAGAATTTACATTTTATCCCCATTTGTTAATATTCTATTATGATTTATTTTATTAAATAGTGGTACCTTAACATGTGTATTCATTTTTAAGCTTTGGTACCGGGTCTCCAAAGAGGTATCCCGACTTCTAGTTATTTTCCTCTTTATGTGCTCCAACATGCTCCAACGTGATTTTATGCATTATTTTTATTATTATTTGCACGCTTTCTTATTTTACATACTTTTGCGTATTTATGTAGTTAATTTATTTTATTTAATTTTGAATTTTTATTATTATTTTGAAAAAATATAATATTTTGTATTTAGCTAGTCAATGTAATAGTTAGATTATTTTTCTCATATTTTAGCAAAATTGTGTAATTAGATAGAAAGTGTAATAGATAGGGCATTTTAATTTTCTCCCTTTAAACTGTAAATTAAGCCCCCGGTGTAATAGTTAGGGTTTATTTGCTTTTGCGTGCTTATGTGTTTATTTCTTTTATCGCTTTCCTTAAGATTTTGCATCTAGAATATCATGCTTATGTGTTATGTGCTCCTATGTAATCTTATATGTTTTTATATGTTTAATTTGCTTTTAATTCATGCTTTAATATTTAATTCATAATTTATGGTATTTCGTCACCACACTAGTCCAACGTTAGTTGTGGCTTCATTTGTTCCGCTAGTCCAACGCTAGTGGGATTTTTAGAACGGGCTAGTCCAACGCTAGACCCTCATGACATTTTAGTGTTAGGTGTACTTGTGTGCATTTTACATCCCACTTCACACATGTTTAGTTTTCTTTCCATTTGGCATGATTTTTATCATTATTATTATTATTCTTATTATTCTTATTATTATTATTATTTTAACATATTTTTAAAATGCATGACATTTAGGTTGCATTTCACTTAGACTTTAGGACATTTGTGTGATCCGACTAGAAATAGTCGTCTACTCACGTGGGAAGCGGTGGCGTATAGGCCGTTCCCCCCTCCGTGAGTAGAAACATTCAATCACGAGTCATTAGTTCCCCACACCCGTCATGTTGCATATCCACCTTCTTTCTTCACTTACTATATATTATTATTTTCTCTTCTTTTTGCATCACATTTTGCATAAAAACTCGTGACTCCCTCGAGGTCTCGACTCGGATTTCGCAATTAATGCGATAGTTCCAACCAAGCTTCGACGGTACATTCCGATCCTCCCGATACCCATATTTAGACTTAGGATTTTGCATTCATTTAGACACATCCAAAACGCGATAGAATCTAGGGTTAATTTAGGAAATTTTGATTAAACCTAGCAACTAGCCTCGGCTAGGTTGAAAGGGTGCTTTAGGCATAAGCCTTTGCCTTCCCTTTCTTCAAATGTGACTCCCGAACCTTTTTCTCTCTTTTTTGTAGACCGGAGTCGGAAAAGGGTTTTAAATGATTTTATAAATTTTTATTTTTATTTTAGTTTTGTTAAACAATTTTCGGGTGACTTGGTACACCCTAACTCAGTACCAAGTGGCGACTCTATTTTTCAAAATAAAACCCTTTTTCAAAAATTATTTGGCCAAACCTGTCACACTTTCAGTCCCGGCCTTGTTTTCTTTTAAAATGTCATTTTTCTTAAAATACACTTTTTTTTACTAAAACTTGATTTTTCTTACACACGCACGGTTTTTCTAAAAACCTTTATTTTCGAAAGGGTCACCGAGACCGGACCGTCTTTTTAGGACGCGACAGTCGACGACCCCACGAGCACCCTTTCACCTACGAGTTTTCCAGACATGACAACCCCCACTTGATTTCTGATTTTTGTTGCGTTGGACCTGATGTGTGCAAATATTTTTCACGTATTTCGAATCATGTTGGTGGAGAATTGGATTTTTCCATTATTTTTGCACAATTTTCCCCTCAAGTTGTTCATTCAACTTTAACTCTTTGAATCTCCATTGACTTTGATCTTTCTTGACTCCAATTGATCCAACAAGAGTTTAAGTATGATGAACCTGCAATTATACATAAGAGTTGTGCATTAATTTGCTCAATTAAAAATTTTGCCTCAAAAACCCTAATTCCGGACTAAACCCTAATTCTCATGACTTGTTGAAAAAAATTAGTCATTTGCAACCAAAAATACTATTTAATACTTAAAATATAATCTAAAATATATAATATTATATATAATAGTATTGGTAAATTTATTACTTATCAATTAGCTTTTGGTGAGTTTAAGCTAGATAGATAGATTAGGTTTCCCTTCATTTAGGCCTGGTTAGCTATTCATGTGCTTTTTGGAGGTAAGGATTATGTCCCTTTCCTTGTTCTTTGCTTTTTTAATTAATAAAATTTAGGGTTGGCATCTCTCTCTCTCTCGTGTATGGGGTTTGCCAAAAAAAAAGTAAAAAAGAACAAATGGAAGAAAAGATAATGTGTGATATCCCGTCGCACATAAAAAATGTGAAATAACATGGACTAATGTATAAGTTGAGTCTAAGCACTCAAGTCCAACTTAGGATATCTAGCGAGGACGAAGCCCAAAAATTGGACTTGGTTGATAGGGTGTGACATAATAGTATCAAAGCGAACCTCGTGTGGTATCTACATGGAATGAGACTGGGCCTATGGCATTGAGATGCGACTATGCAAGGAAGTGAAGGAACTAAGTGCTATACGGGGCTTAGTGTTACGTCAACCTAAGGGTGAGAGCTACCTCTAAAGCCCATATGAGCCACCTCTAGAATCTGACGCAACTGAGTGAACAGTCTGAATTGTGAATGGATTGGGCTTTGCGAGGACGCAAAGCCTAGTAATGAGGGGTAAATGTGATACCCCATCCAACATCAGAAATGTGAAATAACATAGACTAATGTATAAGTTGAGTTTAAGTACTCAAATCTAACTTAGTATATCCATTTTGCACTAGCGAGGATAAAGCCCAATAGTTGGACTTAGCTGCTCAGACTCTCGTCGTGCGTTAGGCCTGCGAGCTCAAGGTGTGACAGAAACATCACACACATACACATGCATAGTTAGGACATGTATGTACGCTTATGGCCCTCCTAACTAGAAAAAAGTTAGGCTAAATTTCTAGTACCACTAGTTTTTGCACTGAAAGATCTAAGCCTATCTATGTATGAACATGTATGTATGGATTATATTTCGTTTGATATGCCATAATTTTGGTATATGTTGTGGATTAATGTTTTGGGTGTGATTATGGATAGTGTGTAACGGAATGAATGCATGTATTATAAATATATAAGTATATACATAGCTGCTGAGGCTGGTGAGAAAATGATAAAATTGCTTACTGAATATGTTGGTTGCTCATCCCATTTAGGATATTTGTTTTTTTGCAGGTCCTTTAGTTCGGGATAGGCAAGTGAAGCATTTGGCTTATCAATAGAAGAATTTATTTTATTTTGAAGATTATATGGTTGGTAGGCCAATCACATTTAAGTCATTTTATTATGTCTAGTTTTAATTATATATGTAGAGGAAAAAGAAATTGGGGGCTTTTATGGATGTTAAGCTTCATTACTTAAGGATGTTTTTAATGACTTGAAGTATTTGGCAATTATGTTATTTATAAATTAGTACTGCTTTGATTATTTTTTAAAGCATTACGTATTGGGTGAGTCTAATACGTGGCGTGTTACACCCGAACACGGTGGGTGACATAACGAGCACCAAAAGAAAAATGAAATCTTTCCACGGTAGAAAAGCCATGGCCATTGGGTATCAAACAACGATATTGTTCAGTTCATTCATACGTACTTATCTGTGTTTTGATTTGTCCTAATCATGGATACAGTTGAACGCTAACGAACAAATTCGCGCCGAAACATTTAATAGACTTTTTTAATACTCTGTTCAAATTCTGCCCTTATATCCAGGAAACAAACTATTCTCAAACATAAACACTGAACAAGCTATATTGGAATAAAACTCAATTCATTTAAATGTCTATTATTAAGACTTAACAGATATTTTACGGGGTAAGATATAAGTTATAGAAAACGGTTTTTAGTTTGAACATATTCTATGCTTATAGAAAGGACAAGATTGCTTATTTGTTACAATAATAGTAGTTTCATATACTATTCTTGTTAATTGCTTACGGTAAAAGATGAAAAGGGGAAGCCAGAATGAGATGTCAATATAAAACCCTCGATCAATTAACATACTAAATACATAGTCCCATACTTATATCAGTGGAAGTACATCAAAAGGATTTTCCATACAAAAGCAGTTGTCATGAACAATATTTGAATGATCTTTATCTAGGTAAATAGTAGTAACAAAAACTGTTTGGACATTTCCATGTCTAAGAAATTATCTTAAATTGTTTTTCAAGCATGTTTTTAAACAAATTTTTGTATTTTTAACCATCTTTTTTTATATCACGTACGTCACAATTTAGATTGCAATCTTAAAAAATAGTAAGTATTAGTCTTTTAACAATATTAAAAAAAGCACAATTTAAACAGTCAAAACAACAACTTGAGCCGTGTTGACCGTTTTCATGCGTTAATAAAAAGAGAATTGAATTTCAGAGTCTAAATTGGGTCAAAGATCAGGAACTTGCTTCAACAACTTGCCACTTTAACCATTTTAAGAAACAAGATGGACTTTATCTTTCAGATCTTCAAAAAACTAAGAAACCTTGCACTGAATTACATTTGGACCATTCCCGTGAACAAAGTGTTGGCAACACCAACTTCGAACTTCCAATCCATTGTTCTCGACTATTATTGTATCAAACTCACCAACTTTTTTTTTTTTTTTTCAAGAATTACGATTTGAGAAATATCAGTGAACCTGATTATTGCACTAAAAGTTAAAAAAGAAAAAGGAAATGAAAGAAACAGGCTAGAACAACGGCCAGAATATAATTGGACAAAAACACATGTGCAAGTGAATCGCTATTCTAAAATTCAACGGGTATAATATTAAAAGATATTAGAAGACTCTGTTTTCCTAACATAAAGATAACAATAAACAAATTACATATTTAGTATCAAATAAATTATATTCCATCAATTTTAAGTGGAAATACAGGTAACCTTATTAAACAACCTCAATTCAAGTGCAATTATTGTCTATTTCATTTCAAAATGCAAAATAACTTTTCCATGATTTTTCAAGCAAGTTAAAAAAAAAAAAAGATGTAGAATTTTCGTAGCACGGGCAAATGTTAGTTTTGTACTATTAAATAGTGAAAAAGGCTAGTTAAAAAGGCATGTGAGAAGTAAACAATAGTGTGTGAATGTTATTTAGCTAATGATAATCATCTTATGAGTCCAACTGCGACTGTGCAACTTGGACGAGAAACCTGCCCGAGGCAAAAATTATTCGACAATGTGATGTTTTGTACCATTAAATAGTGAAAAAGGCTAGTTAGAAGCCACTTTTTTCTTGATTATTTTTTAGAGTGCATCCTTGGATGGGTCATGGTATTATCATTAAAGAATACTTTTCCTTACAAAATTCCAGTGTTGAGTTTTGCCACGTTTCTCCTCATTCACTTTTGACACTATAAAGGACAAAAGATGCGTTAATTCATTGGATTCTTCAAAGAGCATTCAGACGAATTATAAGTTACACAAGCCCAAAGAAATGTTCATTAAGATAAGCATTAGAAAACAAGAGATCAGAAGCTCAATAGTCGGTCAGCTATCTAGAGTTGGAAGGCAAAAGATAAACACAAGGATACTGCACATGCTCTTGGTCGAGTTGGTGTGTACACCAATCGAAAGCAAAGTGTGCAGTGGCCATCGAATTTCTTATGCACGCTGTAATTAAACAAACTTGCAATAAATTCTTACCAGCAATCTGTTTGATTGCCCGCCCAACAATAGATTAGGATTTTTTTATATATATCGTAAAATTGGTTAATTAGGATCTTGAGAAGCAACATGTGTTAAAAAAAATTATGACGAAGACAACTAGAATTATATCTGGTGTTGCAAGGAGAGAATATGAACAAAATGGAACGCTGCAAAGGTACTTAAAATTCACTCTCAAACTCTACACCTGAAAAACTTTTTTATACTATACTAAGGGTGCATTTGGTTCATGGGCGAGATGTGATAGAATGACTCATTCTTGAACTATGAATTCTGGAAGGGATCATCCTTGAATTAATAGTGTTAATTGTCTAGTATTTAGTTAATATTGGGTTTAAAGAGATATCTTAAGAAATAATCACTCTGTTTCGATGGTTGTTTTTAGATATTTTTTTAAATATTACTGTAGCAGTTTAAAGAAACTTTTTTTGGTAAACATATATGAAATTAGTTAGAAAATATGTTTGAAATTTTTTAAAAAAATATTTTTTTAAAATAGAACTAAACAAACAGAGTGAATATCATTGTATATTTCGTTGGAGATTTACAATGCCTCTAAACCTATAATATTATTTTTATTTGTAATAATTGTAGGGCACAGTTTAGTAGATGTAGTGCCTTGTGGTGATGGGGTTCCATGGTGGTGGTCGTGCTCGTGCTCGTGCTTGATGATGGTGCAATTTGAATGTGGTGGTTGTACACAGTTGTAGTGGTAGCAGTGGTTCAAGGTAGTGTTTGTATTTAACATATAAAGAGCGTCAACTTAAATTGGAGGAGGTTATATTTTACTCCTCTGATGTAAAAATTTTAATGTTCATATAAATTTCTTCAAGAATATGACCTTCACACACACAACAGATGTTGTTATTGCAGAGCAATTTTTTAGATGACAATATTACCCTCCATGTTTGAATACCCAATCCAATTAAATTTTTTTACCTTTCCTCCTCCTACACCCCCTCCGCCCCTTTGCTTCTTACCTATTCTTCTCTTCTGTTCCACTAGCTACACCTTCCATCTTCTTCCCATCCTTTTTCTGCCCATTTCTCCCTTTGCTACCTCCCTACTCTTCTCTTCTACTCCACTAGCTACACCTTCCATCTTCTTCCCATCCTTTTTCTGCATGTTTCCACTCAGTCCTCACAATTCATCCACCAAGCAAAATATAAATAATTCTCTCCACGTTTTTCAACTACTTGTTCTTTGGCTGCCAACCCATCCCACAATTTTCTCACATATTAAAAAAATTACACAGTAGTCCAAATCAATTGATGCAAATTTCACGACACAATCAACTTATCAAGTGAAAAAAATTAAATCAATAAAATTTTACTTTAGTTTTGTTACCTTAATAAGATCGTTTAGTAATTTTTGAAGTATTAAATATTAAACAAAGAAGGGTTTGTTAAGATTTTATGTTTTGTTCAACAAAGAAAGATTCATAAAAACAAAATAAAAAAAGGGAGAAGGTTCAAGTAATAGTTTCACAGAAAGCATTAAACAAGGAGAATGGGGGGCGAACGAGAAGCCACCAACCTCCAAAAATTTTTTGGGGAGTGGGCAGAAGGAAAGAGGGAAATGCAGAGCCAACAGACAATAGGATATGGAAAGAGAAAATGATAGATTAGGCTAAAATGCTTTGTCACTTTGTGGAGTTCATGAAAGGATGAGTTGAAGTAATTACCATAAAGTATGGAGCATAATTTTGTCAAAATGTAAATGTCAATGTCATTAACAAAAAGAATCACATTCTTTTTATGAAATTTGAATTTTTAAAATAATTTCCACATGACATTTACATAGTTTTTCAAAATTTTGCTGGTTAATTAGCTAACATTTGTCAAATGTCCTTTCCTTTTCCAAACTGAAAAGTTTGAAGATCAAAAATTAGATTTCGCAGGTTTAAAGAAGCAAACGAATCAATACATTAATTATATATAAGCGTAAGTAAAACTCGTTGAACATAAATGAGAAATGACTACTTTGCAGTGGCAAATTTATAGCTTAATAACTAAGGCTACGCTATTTTCGTAGTATGCCAAGAAGGTTCTATTTGATGTCTCTGAATCCTACCAATTTTCGTCCTTGAGCACATTTATTTGCATTACCTATATAATAATTGAGATCTCCATATGGAATCTCCAAGATATACTACTCATTATTGATACATACAATGCGATCAGAATTTTTGAAACTACGATGGGAATTAAGAAGACTGAATTTACAATAGGTGTCTTAGTACAGGTATCATACAATAATTTTAAATGAAGTTTATTATAGTTTTATGCATGAGAAAGTAAAAGAAAAGTGCACTTCAATTCTCATATTATGATAGTCGTAACTCAGATTATTTAATACAACAGCTTCATTCAAAAAAAGCTTCAAAGAAACAAGCCTGAAAGTAAATTTTAATCATAAAATAATGGGCAGCGTAGGCAGCAGCATTAATTAGTTGTAAGCATCTGGATTTGCAAGAAGGTAAGCCTCAACAGCCTTGAACATGGCCAAGGCCTTTTCTTTTGCTGCCTTAATTTTTTCTTTTCCTCCCTCAATTTGTCCTTCTGTAAGCTGGATGTCGCCCCTGGTGTGGTATGTACTGCTAGTTTTGCAGAATGACCCTCCATCAGCAGAGGGTTCAATTTTAATAACATAAGAGACTTTCTCAATCGCATCCTTCAATGCATCACCTTCAATTACGGTATAACTGTAAGTGAAGTTGTCTTTATCAAGTCCATCAACTCTGTTCTTAGAACTCTTAAATTGGCTACCTAAAATTCAAACAAAAGAAAATTATTAATTTTTAAGTACAATAATTTCAAGAATGATAATTCACATCTACATAAAACGAAATGACAACGGTTTGAACAATGTATTAAAAGTAAACACGCAATGCATGATTAGAGTTAACCTTCGCCGAAAGTAATTAACTTGATGGATCCTACTCCTCCATCTCCTTCAAGGATTTCAACACTCTTAATTGCCTGTGGTAAGACCTTGCAAATGAGATTGTCATCAAGGATGAAGGCTTTGAACAATCTTGCAGGAGGGATTGAGGAGGTGACCTCATGATCATAAGTGACAGCGGCCATGATGCTTTGATTTGGTAATAGGGAAAACTAATTAAAAAGGAATGCTTTCAGTATTTCCTGAAGAAGTTGATGGTGCAAACCTACGATGAGAGAAGGTACTTATAGACTGAAATTGTTGTGTGAATCGAAGTGCAAAATACTTGGGTGTGTTCGTGGTCAGTTTTGGCGTGAGAAAAATATTTGGCAGCACAAGTCTTCTTATGTTGACTTCCAGAAATCCTTTTTGGGCAGCTGACAGTCCTACCGACTCCTAATGACAGTCCTACGCATTCTGAGATGGCAGGCTGTTTTGTTCATATAAAGTGCACTTTGACTCCGGTCACTTTCAGAATACTTGAACTGCTGCCATTATTGATGAATTACTGCAACTGTTCTCTAGTGCACGTTTTTAACCCAAAAGATCATCTATAAAATATAGAAGAAACTACGCCACATTCTCTTTCGACACCTACAGATAGTAGTTTAATAGGTCTCCCCAGAGTCGATCCAATCATAGGATTAAAAGAAAACTGTACTTCAGCTTTGTTCCAACGGTGTCATCCACTGTTTGTTGAACATTTGCTCAATCTTTTACAAACATAACGGATTCAACGCAATCGCAATTTCTTATATCAATATGGGAATTGTGAAAATTAAATTTGTAAGATTATAAAATGATAACGAAGTGGAAATTTAAAATTTGATTATTTTAGCTACGGAGCATACATGTATATAATAATGTATATTAAAGGGAGTTCATAGAAAATATACCCTCAAGATATTGTTCTACACACCAAGTCATAAGAGATTGCTTAAAGATGAATTATCAACCACCAAAATCTCTACAAGGGTCGAACCTCTAACAGTATTGACATGAAAAAAAAAAGACCTTTAAAAACCTCCAAGATCTGTTTAATCTTTCCTTTCTAGAGCTAGCTCTATTAAGATTGAATAATTAATTGATGGAGAAAGAAAACCAAAAATTCCCGTAACACGGTTTTTTGAAAAAACTGTGAGAGAAAGAGAGAAGAGAGAGAAAGATTAGTCATTTTCTTTCTCTTTCTAAAAATCGAAATTTTTTTTTTGTTTCCTCGTATAATTCTTGGTGTTATCTTGTTATTAATTGTTTTGATACTCAATAGATAAAGATTTGTGATACTTGTAACTAATTATTAGACATAATATATGAATATTTCCTAAGTCCAATCCTTTAATGAAACTGACTACTTGTCTTGTAAAACTTAGACTTATTGAAATAAGCCTCTATTGTTAATTTATCGTATTAATCAATTTAAGTAAAAATTATAATTCTTAATTAATTAATTAAAATTACATAAATTAAATACTTTAATTTATCATGAATTCAACTAATTAATTAACTCGAACCTATTGATCAAGATTGGTGTCTCTAGCAATGTGTCATAACTGCCCACGTGAATAAGAGAAGTTAAGTGGTTAGATTTCACCATTGATGACATGTAATTATATCCTTTCATTGCACTATATTCCTAATTAATTTAGGAGTACAAATTTGGTGCCAATTCCTCTTCGATTATATATTCTTTGCTCCAAAAATATAACTCCACTAAAATAGAAGCTTTAGACACTAACAAACATACTCTCACTTTTGCAAAATATCTATTGAGTTATATTTTTTAGCAAGTGGCCAGATGGAATATACTCTTTGACTATTTTGAGTGATGAATCTTCTATTGATAACTCACCATCCTTCCATACTTTATACTACACTCAGTTCCAACCTTATGATTCACTAAATAAAAGCTAGAAGAAATAGAGCCAAAGCATAGTAATTCGCACTCAAGATTTCATGATAATCTCAAGTCCACCGATAGTTATCCATATAATATCTCTTAGCATATGAATCCACTGTACTTTTTCTTTAACAAGCATCCACGTATTGGTTTAATCAATGAAATCAACTGATACCAAGTAGAGGCAAAAAATATGCTAGTCTATCCATATTAACAATGTTTGAACGTTGACTTTTTGGGAAAAAAAAAATCCATATTAACAATGTTCAATTTTGTTAATATTATGACTAGGAATTTATGAGAATACAATTATATGTAATAAGAATTACATCATTATAACTCTTTATGATTTCTACAATCCTTGATCATTAACTCTGTTGGAATAATGACTTATCCAGTCCCTGACCGAACCACCTACAAAAAGAGCACCTCTAGAAATAACGTTCTAGAGCTTCTTGCTTGGGTACCACTTGTTGGTTTTTTATAACATTCTAGAAATAACTTTAATAATGCTTGAATCCTGTTTAATGCTACACCACATTTCTAAACCAAGATAATTAGTAATATTTTGGTTTGTTATCATTAAAATTAGGATTACAGCTCTATCTCATCTTCAAAAGTTTGATAAGAGGTTGGATAAAATGGAGGAAAGATAGATTAAAATTGAGAAGAATCAACTTAAGACGATGAAGAAGACAGAGGGTATGAGCAAGAGAGTTGATCGCATAGAGCATGGACAACTCTTAGGTTTGTCTTTCAACATCTAGTCACAGTATAATGCTTTTAAGCAGCAACATTTGTGTGAATTAGATGGTAACAGTGAGTTAGAAGAAGAGGATCAAGATGTAGAGATAGAGGCTTCTGAGGATAGAGAGCAGCTGGATAATTTGCCACATGCGTCATACGATGAGCCACTTGAGTTACATGAGTAGTCTCATGAGCCAGAGGCGACCATGACCAGAGTTGAAAGTATTGCACGTGAGGTGGTTCAGAATATTCAGGATGATACTAAGAATACCATCTCAACAGAGCATCCACACACTCCCACTACTCACGCCCAAAGTGACATTTCAGGAGGTAGCTATTATGCCCTACAAGCATAGGAAGCTATAGACTAGTGTCTAGTGCTTAGGAATTAGTAGTTGATTAGTTTGATCTATTATTGATACTAGTATGATGTATAAAGCACTTTAAGTTTTTTAATATAAGTTCTATATTCTTACAATTGTTGCCATTCTTCCTAATTTATATTGTTGCTTTTTATATGCTGCATTTGAGTTATATGTTCTTTTTATTCCTTGTTTTTATGGACATAGTGCATCATCTAAGGGGGAGTCTCCTAATTTTGACGATGCCAAGAGGGGGAGTAAAATAGTGTATTAAATGATGAATTAGCTTTGCATGCTTAATTTGTAATTTGCATATTGAATTTGAGTAATATTGCTTTTTGGTTTATTTTTATCACCATTGGTTTGTCATCATTAGAAAATGGGAGAATGTAATCCTAATTTTAATGATAATAAGACGAAATGCTGCTAATTATCTCGGTTTAAGAATGTTTGTGTAGCATCAAAATATGCCATCAAATTTTATCTATTCAAGCTGGAAGATTGGATGATATGCAGAGTAGTTCGACCACCAATTCAGATGCCATTTCAACCTGTTGGCCGTCTAAAGTAGCTTTGGACACCACTTCGGCCACTAGTTTAGCCTTCCGAAGTCATTCCAGAATAAACATAATGGTCAGAAACCTTTGGATGCTTATTCAAACATCTGTTTGACTACCCGAAAACTTTTCAGAATGATTAGAATCGTTCAAAAAGTGATTTGGATGCATAATCGGCAATCCAAAGACATTCTCAAAAAGTCAAAAGTGTTTAGCCAATCATCAGACGATGGGCTCCTTCTTCACCCGTCCAAAAAGATCAATTTCAGCTCAACATTCAAGGTTTTGGACAATCGTCCAGTCAGTATCTTTGGCGTTAGGCTGGCCGAATGTCCCAACGGCTAGTTTTTCCATCATTAAATGCTTAACCATTGGAGGGTTGTTGGAAGCAATTTTTGCTAACCTATAAAAGCAATAAAATCCAAATTTATTGCTATCGATTGTATTGACAATTAGTGACCTTTGAATCACATTTCTTGAGCAAGCAAAAGCATTCTTTTTGCTTTTTTGTGTAGTAAACAAAGTAATGAATTCTTCATTGTAAGAGTGAGCAATTCATTTGTATCTTAGAAAGGTTATATTGAGTGAGCTGTAAAATCTCTTAGCTCAATTAGTAAATGTCTAAGGTGAGCAAGAGGTGAGTCAATCTTTCTACAAGGTGGTATTGTGTCACCTACAAGTGAAGGAATTCAATTGAATTTATACTTCAAGTTTAGTGAAATTTGAAAGTGTTTTGTTTGATCAATCCCTCTTATTCTTTACTTATTTCTTTGTTTATTATTCATTGTCTTGTTATTTGTTGCACTAATTACTTAAGTGTTCACATAGATAACTTAGTAAATTCATATTTGAAGATTTGCTTAAACTAAGCTAAGTTTAATAGGAATTTAATTCTGCCTCTCTTAGGTTGCTTAAGAACCTATAGAATGTATCATGAAACAAAGCTATTCTTCCCATCACTATTCTTGTTAGGTATGTGTCTAACAACACTTGACACATACACATGCTTAATTAACTTCAATAAAGATTTTTTCTATTGCATGTCTCAAGGACACAAAATAACGGAGGAGCAGACAGTTGTTTTAGTATAAAATATCCGCACAACTTTTTTTTTTTTTTTCAAGCGATTACAATTTTATTACAAATGTATGGGGCAAGACTCCTACCCGAATACTACCCGAATACTACCTACCCCTTATCCCTTTAAACTTAGCTCCCCCAAACACTACTTATCTTCTCTCCTTGAACTCAAATTCCTAACTACTGTAGTAGTAGTCAGGACTACTACTGGGCCATTGGCCCAATCGCTCACACACCCTTTTGTGTTTTCCACGCATTCTTGCAAGTAAAACTATATATTGTTAGTATTTTTCAAGTCTATTTCTTCAGAAGATAACCAATTAGTAATTTTCTAGAATTTATAATTTTTTAATTCGATTTAAACATAATATATTTCTTGTCACTTATCTCCAACTATTTATCTTACTATAAATAGTTTTACGAGAAACAAACACATTTAAATTCAATATACATCCATCTCAAATTAAATTTAAAACAACTAATACATTTTATTACTTATATGTAATTAATTACGATACTACTTTAATATTTAAAATTTTTTCAGTTATTTGTAACTAATTATGATACTATAAAAGAGCTTTATGTAATATAGAACACTTTAATTTAAAATCACAAATTTGAATTTTAAATATTCAGTGAACTAACAACTCCATCAAAACCAAAATAACATTACCCAGAGCAAATCAAAAGTCTTATGCTTAACTATGTGTATTACCAAAATATTCCTCATTTCACCATAGAATTTTTTCCTCCTGTGCAGTTTTTCATACTTTCCTTTATCTCCGTACTGTCTCATTCCATTTTTCTTCACTTACAATTTGCATCTTAAAAAGGGTTCATGCGTTTCTAAATTATGTAACAAAAGCAAACGAATCATTTCTAAATTATCTCCTACCTTTGTTTTTGGGGAATCAAGGAACAAAGCCAGAAAGAGTTTTTTTTTTTTTTTTAAGCCAGAAAGAGTTAAGCCTGCAAGAAATAAAAAGGTAATAATGACATAACATAAATTATTAAATCTAATGATTATTAACTCTGGATATGCGTTTTCCTACACAAAGCCAACAATATACCGGTAATTTAGCATATGCGTTCAATATTCTATCGAAACTCAGGTGACCACATTTGTTATTTTTATATTAATCTACATCTAACGAATTCTGAATGTCTCTTAACGAAAAGAAATTCTTTTTTGGGGGCTGCGACAAATGTTGGTAATATGAGTCAAAAAATTTTGCAATACAATGGTGAAGACATGCCCTTAAATTTGGTTGGCCACTTAGAAATTTCTTCTGTTTTTAACTGATAACTTAGTTGACCAAGTAATAAATAATTTTTTAATTTACAAATGAATATGGTGGTAATATATCTACCTGAATAATAAGAATGCTCAAACAGCTATCTAACGTACGTACGTATATCGAGCTGAATGCTTAAACCTTCAACCATGAAAATGCTTAGAATTTTCCATTGGCCGACACATAAAAATCAGAACAACATCAAATGTAAATAGTTTTCAGTAATGCTGGCAATCAGTCCCAAGCCCCATTGGGATCCCATGCCCATATTTTATTTGGGAGGGATGGGTATCAATAATATGGGATTGGGCTTATTTGGAATTATACCCATTAACACCCATTTAAATATGGGTATGGTTGAGAAATGATTGGGATTCCCATACCCAAATATAGACAAACCTTGAAATAATTTATTTTTTATCAGATCCACCTCTTCTATACTTTCTTTTGAAAAAATCCTTCATTTTAAGCTGCATTAACAAAACGTCTTTCATTTTTTATTTATTTTTTATTTTTTAACATTTTTTTCAATAACAATGGAATACCCATTTTTTTAATGATGGACAAGTTGGAAATTTATTTTTGCATTCTTAGCTTCTTTATTTCGCCCTCTTCGATTCATCTATTTCTACTATAAATATTATGTTAAATTTTATCTATTGACATCAATTTTATGTGGTTAAACTGATCTTTATACTAAAAAAATTCATGTGAATTTTATATATTGAGTGCTTTAATTTCAGTTCAACCTTATTCTCGAGAAAATTAGTCTTTATATTCTAGTTTCATCAAAGTTTGTAATGTCCATGAACAAATGAGATGTTGATTTATTTTAATTTTTATTTGCTTCATTACTTTAGTAATAGATTTTAGTATCAGGAGTTTTAATAAGATACTATCTAAATTGATTTTTTTATGTATAGATAAATTAAATATCTGCACATCTTCAATCTATCCTCTTTACATGTAACAATTGAAAAACTACAGTTTATAATTAAAAGATTAAAGAGTATTAATAAATGAGATTTAAAAAAATAATAATATAAAAACAAAAAAAAGTTAGAAATTTATTGAGGTTAATAAATTTAAAAAATAAATGATATAAAAAATAAATATTCATGTTAAACTAAAAAAAACAAGTAATCTAAAAAAATAACAATTGATTAATAAGGAAAAGATAATTTAGAAAAATAATAAAATGGGATAAATTGGGTTTTTGGGCGGTATCAAATGGGACTAATCCATTTTAGTCCCACCCATATTGATCCCATAACAAATATGGGACTGTTTGGGTATGACCCATATTTCACCGTCCCAATTAAATCCCACCCAAATCCCGCCCATCCCGCCCATTTGCCATCTCTAGTTTTCAGCAAGTAGTTACATGCACTAATTCCTTGTACAGATATCATCTGGCATGAAAAAGGCGTTGATCCTATCAAGTCGAGTACCTAATCTAAACCTAGATCCAGCGTAAGAAAATTAGCGTACTCTAGATGATGATTGTATACAACGTGAATAAGCAGTGCTCAAGATAAGCAAAACGTCGCCCATTAGTATCTACAAATTAACAACGTTGCACTATAACAACAAGCATACTAGGCTTCATCGTAATTAATTTTTTGCTTCTTCCACTTGTATGCAGCTTCAAGAATTTGAGATTTGTGGTCTGTGTTTCTTCAGGGAACAAATAGTCAATTTACTCCTCATTTCCTGCTGGACCATCCTTGGTTTCTGTTTGTCTCCTCTTCTTGAGTTTCTTCGGACCAAATCAACATTGCTAAGCTCCCCATAGCTGCTTCTAACTTTAACCACTCTTCAAGTAGCATTGCCCTTTCCTTTTTTAGATCAGGTGCAGAGGTTCTGAAGTAACTAAGTGCTCTTTCAAAAATCCCTCTAGCCCGCTGAATGCATTTTTCCTTCTGCTCAAGATCATTTTTTTCTGGCTCTTCCGCAGCAGATGCTTGCTCGGTTTCAGCCAAAGATCTTTCCAGTTCTGCATACTAGCTCCAAGCATAGCAATTCTCCGGTGACCAGCTAGATACTTCTCACACAGCGTACGGCAATGGTCTATGTTACCTAGTTGAATCTCTATTTCAATGTACTTCTTAAAGATCTTATCCTTAGGAGCCTTCCCAATTGCAACTCCAAGGATTTTTCTAGCCCTTCGAGATTTAACCGTCGGATTTCAAACTGTGCAGCCGACAACCAAATCTTTGAAAATGAAATTTTCACATGAGGAATGACTTTGAGGCTCAACTTGTAAACTTCTCTTGTACGCTCCATGTCCTGAGCATCAAGCTCCTCATACAAAGCATAATTAATCCGTAAGTATATATATCTCTGTCAATACCGCTTCTCCTCAGCCGCAGGAAGGTTAGCGATTGCTCGCTCATAAACATCTCCGACACTATTTTATCCCAACGCTTTCTTCCAACCGTGTATAATCAAACCAAGCATCATAATTCAATGGATTCTTCCTGGCTTCATCCTCATACTGAGACCTCCTCTTCACCACAATAGCATCCTCTATCCCCTCCCTATCTCCATACTGCTTCTCAAAAGCCACAAACTTCCCGTACAAATCCTTGACCCTCCCTTTCGGTATATGATGAAGTGCAAACTTGTAAATACGCCTGGCATTCTCCACCTCTTGACACTTCTATTAAAATTCAGCAAATGCCACAAACAATTGCACAGCCACCTAATCCACTGCCCTTTTGTCGCAACAATTCCTTGCCCGATCTTCATCTCAAACTTATCCAAGAGTAATTGCTTAGTTTAGGACTATTTGAGGATCTATTATGAAAATAGGACATTTTTGGGTAGTGCTTCTAGGAGTAGGATAATGGCAATTGTGGAATGCGGCTTCAGCTATTTTTTTTTTTTTTCATTTCTGGGTGGGCAGGGGTTCGGTTGAAATTTAGGCAAAATCCCATTTGAGGAGTGTGATGTCTGGGTAACATCGCATTCTTCAAATGTGATTTCACCTTAATTTGAGAAAAAGGTGAAATTGCATTTGTAGAATGCGATGTCACCCAAGACATCGCATCCCTCAAATGCAATTTTACCTTTGACTGTCAAATCCAATTTTATGTTTTGACCGTCTGCAATGTACTTTTACTTTTTCCTTTTTAAATTTTAGGACTTGGGTCTATGGTTTTTATTTTTTGTCATTTGGGTTTTGGGTTCTGCCTTAATTTTTGAGATTAGGTTTAAGATGATTTAACATTTTTAGTTTTGGGTTTAAAGTATTTATGACTTATTATTAGATTTATAGCTTTTATTATTGGGTTTATTATTAGGATTTATATTTTGTTTTTGAGGTGAGGATTTAGAATTTGGAGTTTTTATTGTTGGGTTTTGAGTTTATGGTCTTAATTTTTCATTTTAAGGTCTAGGGTAGCGTATATAATTACACCCTAATTAGGGATTAAAATTTATAATTTGGATACATAATTGTAGAGTTTAAAGTTGGTAGATAATTATAAGGTTTGAAATATAGAATTAGGGCTTAGGGCTTATTAGATCTTAGGGTTTGGAGTATATTAGGATAAATGTGAATAGAACAATGAATGCATAAAATACAATGATATTAGAAATGAAAAGAATTGCAAATAATGCATAATGAAAATATTACAAATAAGTAATAATATATTATTAAAAAATTGAAAGAAATAAAAATAATACATAAAGAGTTCTAATGCGGTCCTAATGTCACATGAGTCCTGCATCTAGTTGGCCTATGAATTCAACGCGTCCTACGCTGTATGTCTTTGAGTACATGTTGGTGCTCTTGCTCATTGTGTATAATGTCCTTAGATTATTAAGTAAAGCCTGCAAAAAGCATAGGTGAAGTAGAAATGCCTGTTGTAGAAGTTTGCATAATGTAGGGTGCACGAAAAGCTAGGTATGGCAAAGTAGTTGAAAATTGATTTTGCACATTAAAGGGGGTGATCGAGGATGATGTAGTAGGCTACTGCGATGGGCCTTCGTTGTGATCGTACAAATGAGATGAGACATACCAGTTGGATAGGAAGGGTCTTTACCGTCATCATACGACAGAGAAAGACCATAGCCAGTCGGCTAAAAAAGGGGCCTTTATTGTGATTGTATGACTGAGAAGCACCATAATCAGTCGGCTAGGAAGGGCCTTCACTGCAATTAGTCTCCTTGCCAGATCAAACATGACGACAACGTCCTCCACCATGTTGGCTTCCAGGGACATTTTGAGGAGCCCTGTGAACTTGGCGAGCACTTATGTGATTGTCAGCATCGGGATCAAGCAACTCTATAGGGCGATGTGAAAGATAGTCTAACTCTCCAACCTCACTTAGCGTGTCATATGTCATATCCCATATGATAGTCCACACATTAGTCGTTGTAGGTTCAGTGTAGGGCAAGTTATAAATGGACAGATGATGCATGCGGGACACCATGTCAAACTGCAAAAAAAAAAAATATAAATAAATAATATTTTGTTAAAAGTAATACAAAATTAAAAAATATTTATAAAGCACTTACAACGTAGTTTGTTTTGTAGCCATCACCTTAATAACCCTCCGGTTAAGTAGGACGGTGACAAGGATTCGAAACGTACAACATTGTCCTCTCTCTATACCAATGGATGTATTCATGTAATGGATTTCTGGTATTGGCTTCTATAACTTGATGTCATGCAGCAGTTTTGTCAATTTCCTTAAATCTCTTCCACTGCTTTGGCCAAAATAGTTACGGTAGTGAGCAGCTAGTTCTCTGTTTTCATTAAACATCTTCATTGTCCAATGAAATGTTAACTCGACACATGCTTTGATAGGCATCTATCTTACCCCACGTGAAACATTATTGTGGCTCTCACATATGTTTGCGGTTGGCGTGCTCCAATGATGATTATCGTCATATACGAGACACCATTTTTGTACATCAATTTTGCAAGATAATCTATAGCCTCCCTAAACTAAGTTCTTAGTATCTACATGGAACGCCTACATTTGAGTGGCTATCGAGCACTCCTGATTGACCAAACCAAAATTTTAAGTTTATTGCTTCTCCATCTGGTCAATACATTACTTCGGACATAATGGAGACATAACCTATGATACGTGAACGGTTCTTACAAATAATCAGTATTTTCAATAGCATTGCGAATACCACTGTGTTTGTCTGATACAATGCATATTGGATGCCAACCCTGTACAACAAGTTGATAGAATTGATGTAAAAATCAAGCCCAGCTCACTTTCGTCTCCTCAGTAACAATTGCATAAGCAAGAGGTAGTATGCAGTTGTTGCATTAACTATCTCAGCAACCAATAACTTCCCCTTATACTCACTACGCAAATGAGTACCGTTGGTATCCACTTGGCTCAACTATCAATACTATAGGCAAGTATACTTATCATTTCGTAGTATAGCGTATAAGGAGTACCGAGTGTTGTACCCACAGAGACTTAGCAAGTACTAGTAATTACTCGCAAATGAGTATCATTGGTATCCGGTTGGTTCAACTATGGATACTATAAGCAAGTATACCTATCATTTAGTAGTATACGCATAAGTACCGAGTGTCATATCCATAGGGACTTAGCAAGGACTAGTAATTACTACTTGCAAATGTGAATCTATTCCCTTCATACTTGATCCCCTTAAGTAATCAACTTTCACAGTTAATGGACAATTGCATATACCTATGATTAGTTCACTATTAATCAACAAGGGAACTCTACTTTCATTTTTCTTTTCTTTTCTTTTTTTTTTTAAGAATGCTTAACTCTTCCTTAAGACATTAAGTTATCTTTTGACGTGAAGAAGAACATTGATGATGAAGATCTTCGATTACTCAATACTTCGTACACTCAAGTAGCTATGCTTACTCATAAGTTTTAGTAGCCTTTTGATGTGAAAGTCGACATTGGTAAATGAAGACCCTCGGTTACTCAGCACTAAAACTAGCAGAGTAAGTCCTAAGCTTTAAGAATTTTATTGTCCCCCTCTCTTACTAGTATACTAATCATAGGATATATTTCACTCCACTAATTCTATCCATTACTAACTCTCCAAAATCAAGTACTAGAGAAACTTTTCCAAACCTCAAAATTACAGCATAATTAACTCTATTTTGCCTAATATACTTTCACTAAAGTAAGAGCTTATGTATACATAATAATTTCTCCTTAAGTATTGCACGTATTGGTTCCATTCGTGCAGGAAAACTAACCCTAGTTAATTGAGATAACATAACTTCCTAAAAACTCAAAGGATAGGAAATGCAAAACACATAATTGGACCATTGTTGTGCAAAAATTTTGACAGAGTTTTCCCCTTTTTAGGGTCAAGCCCCTACCAAAAAAAAAAAATCCAAATCAATCAGTATCCAACATATCACTCAAGTGGACAAATGAACTACCACAAGTACAACTCTCCCCCACACACTTAAATCACACATTGTCCCCAATGTGTGAAAATAGGCAAGATAGAAAGGAAAAGTAAAGAAGGAAAAATAAATCGATATTCCCCTGAGTAGGTGTTGCCACTTGGTACGTGGTTGCACTACAACTGTAAAGCCAAGAGTTGCACAAACTACTGCAATCACATAGACAAAAGAAACAAAAGAATTACATTATCTAATTACTTAGTACAGGCCGCGAGATAATTAATAAAGAAGAAAAACAAGTGAAAAAGAAAAATAAGAGAGAAATATGTCTTATATAGGCCAAAAGAAAAAATAAAATAAAATGAAAAGATAGGAAAAACTATGATCATGGAGGCGGTGCACCTTGTCCATCATGATTGCCTCTTGGGCCTCCAAAGTGAAACGAGTAGAAAAGCTCTTCAATACCACCAACTTGATAGTCAAGGTTATCTAGTTGCCATTCGACATGTCCCATGGTGCCCATAAATTTGGTTCGTAAGTTGCCTACTTGCACCATGAAATCAGTCCGTAGAGTACCAATGGCTACCAAGATCTCTTCATTCCCATGCGGGGGATTGCGGCCCCTAGAATGCACCGTTTGGGACGACGGTCCAGCAATAGGCTTCATGTTAGGTTCATCTTCATCCTTCTTGTCATGATGGCCTCGTCCTTGAAGCATTTCAATTGCCCACGGTTTGCCATCAATGTTCTTCAGCAGCCAGAGATTCACTATGTCTCTAGTTCATATTTCCAGTCTATATTGGTTGTCAAAGCGAACTCCGTAATGCCACATAATTAGTGAAATAAGCCTAGGAAAACCAAGTCCAGTGGTAGCAATCTGCGACATAGTTGTCTTCATCATATATGTGAAAATCGCACTAGGCAAGGGGCTAGGCTCAAGCATGACTGCCATTCACCATCTCATCCAGGAAGTAGATGTCACTGGCTCTAGACTCATTGAGACTGCTTCTCCTTGGGAAAACGTTATGGCCAAAGATGTAGATGATAACATGATATGGGGCATCAAAGTCAATGGTGTAGTACACTTCACGATTATCATTCCTAGCCAGTTTGCTCATTACTTCAAACTTGGCAGCCCCCTGTTGTAGAGTCCACGAGCCCCTTCATTGAAATTGACTAACATACCAAACTGGAGGTCCTTCATTCCTGCATTGAAGAATACTAACTAAAGATGCATGATTTAACTCAATTCGTCTTTCGTGAACCGTAGTAGTTAAGCATATTGCACCATACTTAGCTCTATCTACATTCGCGTAGAACTCACAGACCAAATGAGGGTAATAATGATTTGGAAGCCGCAAAATGGGATCCCAACCTAGCCGGACAAAATTCTTGGTAATGTGAAGGATATTGTCCACGGCTTCATCTACTGTCTTCTGTTGCCCAATTTCTGCAAGTATGCAAAATCATAACAAGTAATACAATGATGAGTAAAGATCATTCCCAATAGGATTAGTTACTTAGCCACCTATCAATTCGCTTTTATTTGTCTAAGGCTTTTGATTGAATTTAAGAAGACTAATAGTAAATTCTCAACTAAGATTACTTTGAAACTAAATTAATACTAAATTAACTAAACTAGAATTACACAAACAATTAAACCTAAAGAAGAATCAACAACCCACGAATATTAAGAATTAATCCTCACTTACAATCAATTCAATTAATTAATCTATGAATTACCCATGCTTTATTATGACCTGAGTTTTTCCAAAAGGCATCAATTAAACTCTCTTGATGTTTAATGACTAAACCTTAGTTAGATCAATTGAAGAGCAAATTAACCCACTCTCATGGTGCTAACTCGTTAGACAATCAACCTAATAAGGCTAATATGAGCAACTCCTATGGGTATCTAATTACTTATCACAATCTCTTGCCAATAAGTGACTAGATTGATGATTGTAGATCTATTATGCTACCATCTCTCAATGCGCAGCACAACATAAATTATAACCAGTGGTGGCCAAGCATAATTAAGCATTAAGAATAACAAGCATCACATAATAAAAGCATGGTTCATATATAGATTAATCAAAATAACATCATGCTTAGAGCATTAATCCCTAATAACAAATTTAGCCACTCATACTCTTACAATCCAAAACAATAAAATCCATGAACACTAAAGAATTCATAAAGAAAAGAGAAAGAGACAGATAAAAATCTGCAGTCTTGAGTTCTTGATCTTCTTCTTGATCTCTTTCTTGGTGATTCTTGTGTTGTAGGGTGCTTTTCTAGGGTTGCCATCGCTTCTTTTATATTTTCATGTTTTCCCAATATTTATCAGTGCTTTAGGCTTCCAGAAAATCAAGTCTTTTAGTTGAAAAAGGAAAGAAATCGCTAAAATCACGATTCTAGTTGCGACATCTTCTGTTTCGATCGAACCAACTAGTTCACCCGAAATAGAATGCTGAAACTTTGACTGTTTTTGTTCTTTCTTGGCACTTTCAATTTCATCCAATTTCCTTCACTTCTTCCTGCCAAAAACAATACAAATAAGTTCCATTCTTCTAAAATAACTTTCCTCAAATAAAATTATCCTAAAAAGACTAAATTTTGCCTAATTAAAACTACACATAAATTATCTCTAAAACACTTATAAATTGAGCACACATCAAATACCCCACACTTATGACTTTTTGCTTGTCCTCAAGCAAACTAGCATGATCATTCAAGATTTCAACAATCCAACCAAATTTCCATCAACTAAGCTAAAGCATCCATCACCTATAATTTTTTTTTCAAAAATTGATGTCAAGTAGCTTCAAGAACTAGGAATGGTCATTCAACGAAGAATAATCACACAAAAATTGACACAAAAACTAAATTAATAATAAGTAGTACTTCAATCATCTTTAGTCTAATAATTACCAAGTATTGTTAAAACAATTTAGATTGCAAAAGAACCTATCAAAGTCCTACAAGCAAGGAATCACACACGAAGCTTTAGGGTGTCAAACTATTTTTTTTTCTTTCTCTTTCTATTTTTTCCCGGTTCATGGGTGCGTTTTATGCTCCATCCCACTCTATGCACACTTAACCTTACTTAAGATGTCATTCAACCTTTTTACGCGAATCACTAACATGGGGCTTATGAAAATACCCGGTTACTTAGTCAAATCACAATCTTAAGTGGCTACTAGCACTATCCATAAATTCAACCCATATCTCTAAAGTTTAAAATCAGCGGAATAATTTAACTTTAATGATCTTTGGGCATTCACATTTTTTTCTTTTTTCTTTTTTATTGAGCACTCTCATTCTTATAACTCAAATACATCCTCACAAGCTTGACTTCAACATGTTGTTCCACAACCAAATTCTTACGCAATACAAGGTAACTAAAAAACTAAGGAAGTAATGAAGATTCCAACACTAAAGAACAAAAATGCCAATTATGTGTGATCATCGTGTTACTAACTACTCAATTCTCAAAGCTAATAAAAAAATTTTATCTAAGAAATGTGCTAGTGATAGATACTTCAACCTAACGATGAAATTCAATCTTCATATTTCCATCTAAATAATCATGTTCATCTACTCAATAACATGTCAAACAAACACATTCGCACCACCCCACTTCAAAGCCATAACACTAACACAAAAATATACAAAAACAACAACACTAACACATTAATGACACCAAAAACATGACACAAAACTAAATGCTTCAAAAATTCATTCCACAAGTTCCTCCCCCCACACTTAAATTCTCACATTGTCCGCAATAGCAGGAACCAAGACACAAGCAACACAATTAGACATAAGTAGCACACAATAACTAAACACAACTGTAAAAGAAAGCATGACAAATGAAAGTATGAAAACAATACTCCCCTAAGTCATGGAGATGGAGGTGGTCGAGATGTCACACGGAGATCCAAAAATTCAATATACTTCAACAGTTTGAAGTTGTGGTATTATTAATCACTCTCTACATCCGACAAATGGCGATCAATCGAATCAAGTTAAGTCACCATCCTTGAGTTAACATCTGCCATGGAAGTCAATTGATCATTCATAGCTTGGTTGATGGCTCCATATCATTAAGTCGGTGTAGAACTTGCCTCCACCCAGTCTCCTCCTCGTCATTAGATTGATTCATCTTCTCTTTTCTTTTACCAGCTTTAGCACTCTCTCCTTGTTGAGATTCAACAATCATTGTCTTGAGTGTTTCCACCATCTCAACCTCTTCGTCATCCTCGACATTCAAAACAACATTATGCCTCAGAGTTTCACTAGCCTTGGTAGCCAAACGTGTCTTATAACATCGTCAATACAGAACAGGTTTAAGTTGCATACCAGGCCAAATAACTTCTGCCTGAGTCAATGCTTCAACATCCAAATATGAGCTCTTACATCCCTTCAAAGTCAATGCCTCAATATCCAAAATACCGAGATCAATGGCAAGTCCAGTCCCAATGTAATGGTGCATTTGTGATGTTGACGCACATAGACAAAATTTTGGAAGATAATTGGCATGAGTGAGACTCATTGCTTTGAACCCTGCAAACAATTCAACAAAAACAAATCTTTAGCAGCAACTTTGTTGCCCTCTTCTTCCCAAGGATCGAATGACAAAAGAATTTGTGAAGAGTAAGAGTTGCATGATCATGAATAATGCCACTCGGGGAATTATAGGGGTCAAAAATCGATTCATCCCTCAAATTCTTCCAACACAAAGCATAAAAAAAATCATCACCAAGCTTAGAAATACCACTCTTAGGAAACCCAAAAGCTTGAAACATCAAATCGTAATTAATGACAACATTTTGACCAAGCATTCTATATTCTAGCACTTTGTTATTACCTTGATCAAATTTAAGAGTTGTATAAAATTCAAGAGTTAAATCCCTACAAATATGATGAGGATTTTTCAAAAATTTCTTAAGTCCCAACCTACCACAAAACTCCTTTATTTTCTCTTTAAGTGCAAGCTGTTCCAAAACATCAAGGTCTAAATATCTAGGAAGAGCAAAATGTCTTTTTGTCAAAGAAAGATACCTGTCACCCTCCTCTTGGGTGTAGATAGGGAATGAGGTACCATATTGGGAAGAAAGATCCTTGACCTTCATTGAAGACATGGCTTCGTTCCCCTTCCTAGAAGAGTCTTTAGATACTCTTGCTTTTTGTCTTAGAGGCATGGTATTTCAAGAGGTAAGTATGGGTAGGAAAATTTGGGTGAAATTTGTTGGAGGAATTGGGAGGGAATTTGGAGAAGGAAGAAAGTTAGAGAGAAAGGTTGAAAAGAGAGAGGTGGGTGGCGGCTAGGAAAGAAGAAGGAGGGAGAAAAAAATTGAAAGAAAACTAGGGAAAACAAGGTTAGGGTGAGTTTGGAGTTTGTGGTGCCCGTTAGTGGGAATTGGTGTTCTACTGTAGCAATTTGGCCGAACAAGCTGTTTCGGTTGAACTGATCAGTTCGATCGAAACAGAAACTGTTATGCAGGCCCCCCCTCCCTTTTTTTTTTGCAAACACATGCTAACTTCTTTACTTCCGAAGAAAGGACTTGGAACTGTAGCAAAAATAAGACAAAGACTAATTAAAATTAATACCCAAAAGAGTAAGGAATAATTAAATAACATCAAAGAAAAACATTAAAATAACGAAGATAGCTTAGATTGTCTCTCAAGAAGCGCTTGTTTAAAGTCATTAACTCGACTTTCAATAAACCATTGGTTAAGTGAGAGAAAGGAGGGAAACAATTTTCCTATGGTCATCCACGAGCTTTCCTAAGTATGGCATGCAACGATGCCCATTTGCCTTGAATAGCTCTCCCTTGGAATTCTCTAACTCTAAAGAACATTACTAAACACTTTTGTCACGTTGAATGGTCCCCTCCATCTAGATTTAAGCTTCCCAAGAAATAATCTCAAACATGAATTGAACAATAAGACAAACTCTCATTCCTTAAATTTTTTGGGAACAGTGTGAGCATCATGCCATCTCTTAGTTCTCTCCTTATAAAGCTTAGCATTCTCCTATGCCAAATGTTGAATTTTATCCAACTCGTTGAGTCGCAATAACCTCTTCTCACCAACAATCTTCATATCAAAATTTAGAGGCTTGATTGCCCAATATGCACGATGTTCCAATTCGACGGGTAGATGACATGCTTTTCCAAAAATTAACCTATGTGGCGACATTCTAATAGGTGTTTTAAAAGCTGTCCTATACGCCCACAAAGCATCATCTAACTTATTAGCTCAATCCGTTCTTGCTCCATTCACCATCCTCTCTAAGATTCTTTTTAATTCCCTATTTGAGACCTCCACTTGACCGCTCGTTTGGAGATGGTATGGTGTAGCTACCTTGTGATGCATCCCATATTTCTTGAGGAGAGATTCAAATTGATGGTTGCACAAATGTGTGCCACCATCACTAATAATTGCACAGAGAACTCCAAATCTTGTGAAGAGTTTCTTGAGAAATCAGACCACCACCTTATCCTCATTTATTGTAAAAGCTATTACCTCCACCTATTTAAATACATAGTCAACGCCCACAAAGATGTATTTGTTTCCATAAGATGATGGAAACGGTCCCATAAAGTCAACTCCCCATACATAAAAAATTTCCACCTCTTGTATATTAGTGAGAGGCATCTCATTCCTCTTTGAAATATTTCCCGCTCTTTGACAACGATCACAATGGCTAACAAATTCTGTAAAATCTTGGAATAACGTATGCCAATAAAATCCACTTTTCAAAACACGCTCAGCTGTCCTATTTGCTCCAAAATGACCAACATACGGTGAGCTATGACATTGAGTAAGAATCTCAAATATCTCCTCTACAAGTACACATCTTCAAATCAATCCATCTCCACAAATTTTGTAAAGAAAAGGATCTTCTCAGAGAGAGTGCTTGGCTTCAAATAAAAATATTTTTCTCTATTGGTAAGATAATTCAACAGGAATTATCCCACAAGCAAGAAAATTCACCACATCAGCATACCATGGTGCACAAATCTCACGAACTTGCACAAGAGACTCATCAAGAAATTTTTCATTAATATCCATCTCTTTTGTACTACCTTCAACTGCCCCTTTCAACTGAGAGAGATGGCCTGCCACTATATTCTTTATACCTTTTTTATCTCAAATTTCGATATCAAATTTTTAAAAAGCAATATCCATCAAATTAGCCTCGAATTTGCATCCTTCTTGGTAAAAAGGTGTCACAAAGTCGCATGATTTGTACAAATGATCACCTTCGAACCAAGTAGATAGGAACAGAACTTCTCTATTGCAAAGACTACCACTAACATCTCCTTTTCAGTTGTAGTGTAGTTCATCTGGGCTCGTGAGAGCGTACAACTGGCATAGTAGATGACGTGCACCTTCTTGTCCTTTTTCTGATGTGAACACGCGAAAGAGACTAGCCAAGAAAGCCTTGAATCTCCAAGAAAAGCAACTCGTTAACTCTTGACAATCTTGAAACACGTCCAAATCATCAAAGACATGGAATTGTTTGTGCCTCAAGGTCCTTCAACTGTAAGGTAATAAGGGGAGTAACGCAGCGGAAAATTTAAAAATTTATTACCTTAGCCAATGGATCTCTTTGATGTAATCTATACGATTAAAGGGTGTTTAGCACAAATACCTCAAGCATAGAAGGTTTCTATACTTCAAAGGGCAAGATCCTATTCGATGAAGGTGTTGATCTACCATGAAAAAGCCCTCCAAGTGTAGAGCCTCCAACGGTATCCACACGAACATGATCTTTAGGAACCTTTGGGCTTGCTTGCCTTGCCTTTTGAGTGCTAGCTCCCTTGAATATCATGAAGAACACAAGAACAAGAAGAGGAAGAAGACAAAACCCTAACAATTAGGGAGAAGAGATGTGGCATTTTTCTTGGGAAGAAAATCGCCCCTTAGCTCTCAATTTTTCTCTCTCTAAATTTTGTGCTTTGTGTTTCATCAATCTTCCAAGAGTCAAGGCATGGACTTATTTATAGATGTAGTATCCTAGTCTTTAAGGAAACAAGAGCAATTGGAAACCAAGAAGGTTTAGGAAGCTTACCTTAAGCTAATCCTATTCCTTTAGGAAACCTATTCCAAAAGGAAACCAAATAGCTTCTTAATTCCTTTTAGGAAACTAATTTCCATCAAGACTTAGAATATTTATAATTAAGTCCTTTAAGTTAATTTATCACATAAATTAACCCCATAAGTATCTTATACTTATCTTAATAACAATTTAACCCAAAGACCATGTTCTTATTGTGTGTGACCCATTAGGTTCCATTCACGTTGGCAATAAGTACAAATTATAACTCATTAATTAATTAATTAAGAGCCAGATAAATTAACACTTTAATTTATCATTAATTCACTAATTAATTAATTTGCACTTATAGATCATGAGTGGCGTCTAGCAATGCATCATGACCACCCAAGTGAATAGGAAAGTCATATGGTAGACTATACCTATCAATGACAATGTTACCGTGTAATTAATATCCTTTCACCACACTATATCCCAATTAGTCTAAGAGTGTAGTGCGCACTCTTTAAATGACTAATTAATGATTTCTTGTTCCCAAAATATAACTTTCCATAAAAGTATAACCTTGAAACTCTTTCAAGTCATACTTTCACTTTTGCGCAAAAGATTCTTTAAGTCATATTTCAACAAGTGGCCAATCCGGGATATACTCTCCTATAATAAGGAGTGGTGAATCCTATATCGATTACTCACTATCCTTCCATGCTTCATACTATGCCCAATCTCTACCGTATGGGCTACTCTTTTACGAGCACCGAGCAATAGAGTCAAAGCATAGCAATCCACACTCAAGATACCATGGTAATCTCAATTCTAAGGATCACTTACACCATAGCCATTAAGAGTATAATTCATTAGCACTATGAATAGTAACTCTTGGCGGATCAATCCAATGAACTTGTTCTCTAACAAGCATCCACATACCAGCTTAGGTGTCACACGCCATAGTTGACGAGATCAACTACTACTTACCATAAGTAGAGGCAAAGTATGTGCTAGTCTTCCCATATTAATGATGTCCAATCTCATTAATACTACGACTAGGGATATTTAAGAATATAACTTAATGTGTAATAAGAGTCTCATCATTGTAACTCTTACAATCTCTTATACACAGTTAATATTCTATGGACTTTATCAAATAAACAAGTAATATTAATAACAAGTATTAAATGACAAAGAAAATGCCACATATATAAGTATAACACGAAATAAGCGTAATAAAAATCTCAAAAACCAACTTGGTTTTAGGGCATACACTAACAAACTCCCACTTGCACTAAAACCAATCACCTATAGGTTTTAGGCCATGAGCATGACTATCATGCCTATTCTAGGGACAAGGCCATGGTGAAAGGATTAGTGACACTTACATTGTGGGAACTTCCTCTATCTTTTCATCATTTGTACCAAACTATTTCCATAAATAGATGGTGGCACCTAACTACACTTTAGGATCATGGATGAGACTTTAGTTCCTTGATTAAGTGATGGCACAATTGTTTTCATAAAACAATGGAAGGAACTATTCTTTGTCAACAAAGAATCCCTTGATCCATAGTAACTTCTAAAGCTACCATGTATTCGCCTTTGTTGTAGATTATGTTGTAGTGTCTATCATAAAACAGCTTTATCCACTACAATTCAACGTGAACACCAATTCATCTCATGATTTACTTATCATCCCTATTGGATTAAAAGTTTGTATCTTTAAATCCACACACTTCCTAAGTGTGATCTCCATAGTCAAGAATAGTCTTTTTAGTGCTACTCGAGTACTTAAGAATATTCTTTGATAACCATCTAGTGACACTCACCAGAATTGCTTGTAACACTTAAAGCAAGGAGACATCGGGTCTCGTACATAGGATAGCATACAAAATAGAACCCATTGCAAAAGCATACGGGATCTATTAATGCTATCAATCTCAACAAGTGTCAAAGACACATGTCTCTCGAAAGAGTAATCTCCTATCACATAGGTAAAACCCCTTCTTCGATTGCACTATGCTAAACCCTTTAGCATCTAGCCTATGTACTTGGATCTAGTGAGACCAAGCAATCTCTTGGATCTATCTATATAGATCTTAATTCCCAGATTAGAGATCGCCTCTCCTTTATTAAGAAATTCTTGGACAACCATATCTTTACCTTTAAAGTATGTTGTTTTCATCAACGATATGTCATCCATATATAGTATCAAGAAAACGACAACGCTCCCACTCAACTTTACATTTACACAAAGCTTGTCTTTGTTTTCGAGAAAATCAAACTCTTCGATAATCTCATCAAAACAAATGCTCTAACACCTTGACACTTGCATGAGTCCATGAATAGGCCGCTTGCACACCTTATGACTATCAATGGAAGTGAAAACCCAAGGAATATGTCATATACATACCTTTTAATTCCCGTTAAGGGATGGAATTTTCATATCCATTTGTCATAAAAGCAGCTATTGCAAGTAAAATCTTAAATGGATTTAAGCATGGTCAATGGTTGAATGGTTTCTTTCAAAGTCAAGCCTTTGAATTGAATCCTTTTCCCATTAATCTTGCTTTATAGGCAACTACGTTACCATCCATGTCAGTCTTTCTCATCAAGACCTACTTGCACCCTATGGGTTTTATCCGATTAGGTGACTTGAGCAAGGTCTACACCTTGTTCTTGTACATGGAATCCATTTTGGATTTTATGGCATCTTGCCACGTCAAGGAGTCTACATTAGACAAAAGCCTCTTCGTGACTAGTAGGTTTGTCATCATATATGACTAGTACATTATTGCTCTTTCTAATGAGAAATCTATATATCTCATATGTGAGAAATCTATATTTCTCAAGAGTATAACGCACTCTACCAGTCTTTTGAAGATTTTGTGCACTTTGAGCTTCCGTTGCGCCTCATCAACATGTGGCATAAGCTCTAGTTCCAACTATTGATCTTTGTCAACTTGCGGTTCTTGAACCTTTTCAAGTTCTATCTTGCTCCCACTGTCTCTTTTAAGAATAAACTATTTTTCTAGAAAAAGACATTTCTTGAGACAAACATTTTTCTCAAGGGAATTATAGAAGTGGTATCCATTGTTTTCACAAGGATACCCCACAAATAGACATTTGTAGAACATGGTTGAGTGTATAGGAGTTGGCGTCTAAGACAAGAACCCCTAAAATGAGGTTAGGAATTGTAGTATGGCTCATCATAAGTTTGCACGCATATCTCATAGGGTACAACTTCTCCTCTTTCACACATCATCAACAATGGTGTGTCAAGTGGAGACCATTGAGAAAGAATCACATTCTTCTTTAATTATTTTGAAACACTTGACATTGAGTATTATCCATATAGATCAAATCTTTAGTATTTTAATACTCTTGTCAACTTTTTTTCTTACTTCAACTCTAATGACTTTGAACACTTCAAAGGCCATGGATTTGTATATCATATGATACACAATCATATCCCATATGATCATCCATGAAAGTGATGAAGTATGATAAACAACCTTCTAGCATAGATCGACATTGGGCCAAAAACATCTATATGTTGAAGCCCTATGAAGATCACTTAGCACATTCACCTTTTATGATAAAAGGTGTTTTGGTCATCTCTCAAAGTAAATGAGAATCGCATGTCTCAATCAATTCATAATTGAATGAGTCCAAGTACACAACTATTATGTAATTTGGAAGTGCATTTCTTATTCACATGACCAAGTCTATAATGCCAGAAGGATAGTTGTTTCAAAAATATAGAGTTTTTGTCTATGTTTGAGAATGGACTTATCAAGGTCTAGGATTTGTAAAACGTTGTTTTAGTGATCTAATACCACAAAGAACACCATTACGTAAAAGAACAGTATATATTCTCTTTTGTAATGGTAAATCTTTTCACATTTAATGTGAATTGATTTCATGTTCTTTTGTAAGTATCAAACATAATAACAATGTTTTAAATTCTAAAACAAGCCCAGTTGGTAAAGAGTGTATAAGTCTCTACAAGCGAGTGTAGCAACTCTTGCTCCATTCATCACACGTAGTTTGACTTTCTCTTTCCTTATTGTCTACTATGCTTAAGACCTTGCACATTTTTGCAAATATGGGATCCAAATCCAGTATCTTATACCCAATGGTCTTAATTAGTAGATGAATTTATCTCAAATATAAACATACTTAGAAGTAGAAGCTTCACTTAAGCCTCTTTAACTTCTTAGTATTGAAACGAGCCTTACAATTCCCTTTCCAATAGAATTGGAAACATGTGCCCTTAGACTTGTCCATTTTGATCACACCTTTAAGCTTTGTCATAGCTACATTGGGTCTTCTCAAGACCACACTAGGGTTTACCCTTGACAAAGCAATAAAGTGCCCCTTTCTTCCTTGATAGACTACTCTTTAGATATCTCATATCTAATGGTCCTAGATTGTGTATCAACAACTCTTTGAGATGCACAATCACAGACAAAAAGATCTATCAATTTATGCTACTTTTATAGCTTAGGAATTATAGATGACATTATGATATAAGTAGCAATATCATTATCATCTTTTATGCATCTTGTATGCACATTGTTTCCTAACTATAATTGTCTCTATAGGACAAGTGGAAGTGGGTATCAAGGACATAGCCAATTGTGCTTAAGAACTATTCTCAAGTCTTACACTAGTCCAAGAAAATCGTATATAAATGGAGATATAGGGTGATAAGTGTGTTCATGTGTACATTCATTCTATGACAAATGAAAAGATAGTACAAGTATTTGTTTGGTGTTATAATTGCAAACCAAAAATGTGGGCTTTGAATTTATTTGGTTTGCTCCCACTATTTTACTTCAAATCAATAACCCTCAAACTATTGATTCGGGAATCCGTTGGAGATTCCTAGTGGGCTAGGATCCCATCTAGTTAACTTTGAGCTTGACGGTCGGCCAACAACCCAAAGCTAACTTCGATTAGGTAGGTAACTTTTACCAATCGCAACTCTTGTGACTCCTAGATAGTTGGGTATCAACTCTTGATATTCACATCTTATGCTTTACCCAACATTGCCTCAAAAATGCCATAACCTTGACGGTCGGCCAACAAGTTATGCATTTTTGTTAAGTCAGACCCATTATTCAGAGATCACATCTCATAACAAAAACATATTCCAAGTAAGGTGACCTTGACGGTCGGCCAACAAGTCAACACTTAATAGGAACTCTTCGTTTTTTGTTATAATAATGGAAGGCAACTTATATATTGACTTAATATCGCCTCAAAAATACCATAACTTTGACAGAAGGCCATCAAGTTATGTATTTTTGTTAAGTCAGACCCATTATTTCGAGATCATATCTCATAGTAAAAAACATACTCTAGGTAAGGTGACCTTGACGGTGGGCCAACAAGTCAACACTTAACAAGAGCTATGATTTTTACTATAATAATGGAAGGCAAGTGACTTAATATTTTATTTGAGGGATTTTATTTTAATTATACAATATATAGTCTCATCATAGCATGTAATTAAAATATATCGACATATAAAATAAAAACATGCATAATAAACCGTGGATGATTATGGACGTTACTAAGATATTTTCCTCGAGCCTTAAGGAAAATATACGGTCAAATTCCTAAGAGACGTGATCAACTCCTTGATGCGTTCCTTGGGAGGTCTCCAACTCTTGATGAGCCTCCATGGTTGCTCCTTGGTTCCATCTCCATCTTCTTTGTACATTACACTTGTAATTCTAATCTAAACAATTTAGAAAATTAAAACCTAACTCTAACCTACACAATGTACATTACATGTATCGATTAAGAAACCTCGAGTTACATTCGAGGGGAGTTAGGTGAGTAGAGAATTACATGAGAATAATAGAGAAGGCAGGACACGCAAGGCCCTATTTTAAAACCCAATACAAGCCAACCATCAAAATAATAAAAATTTAACCATTCAATCACATTGGTTATAGTCCTATAATCATCCACCACTGCCATCACATTATTTAACAATTAAATAATATAAATTTTTATTTAATTCAAATCATAAATCACATGGTCTAATCAAATTAGATTAATATCCTTGAATTATTTGTCTCAAAAAATGCTAAAGAAGGCTTATGGTTTCCAAAATTGTCTTTCCAAATTTAACACTTAAAATTGGAAAGAGTTTTTTCTAAAATCAACTTTCCAAATTTTAACAATTAAAATTGGGAAGAGTTTTCACAAAAATTTACACAAAAACACATTTTTCCAAAAAATCAAAATTTTCTCGCTAGGGTTCTGCCTTGAGCCGTGAGTACACTACCCACGGCTCGTGCCCATGGCTCGCGGACAGACTTGAGCTGTGGGTAGCCAGACTGTGGGTAAATCACCCACGGCTGAGCCCACGGACTCATGAGCCGCGGGTTGAGCCGCGAGCAAAGTGCCCACGGCTCAGACTTTGAAAAATACGATCTCTTAGCCGTGGGTTTAGCCGCGGGCAAACACCCACGGCTGGCCTTCTGCAACTTGCGAAAAACGATTTTTCTTGATGTTTTTCAAAACTCTTTTGAACCAAAACGTGTTAAAACCCTTTTAGCACTTAAAATTAGTCTAGAAACCATAAATACAACCTTAAGAACTCATCTTAATTATTTAAAACACTTTTAAACAATTAAGAACTTATCTTAAAAATCAAACTCTTGATTTTTCTAAAACAATTTTGAGACAAAATTCATCAAGAACAAACCATCCATATTTATGACAATTAAATAAATACAAATCATATAGATATAATCAAAGTAGGCTCTGATACCACTGTAAGGTAATAAGGGGAGTAACGCAGCGGAAAATTTAAAAATTTATTACCTTAGCCAATGGATCTCTTTGATGTAATCTATACGATTAAAGGGTGTTTAGCACAAATACCTCAAGCATAGAAGGTTTCTATGCTTCAAAGGGCAAGATCCTATTCGATGAAGGTGTTGATCTACCATGAAAAAGCCCTCCAAGTGTAGAGCCTCCAACGGTATCCACACGAACATGATCTTTAGGAACCTTTGGGCTTGCTTGCCTTGCCTTTTGAGTGCTAGCTCCCTTGAATATTCATGAAGAACACAAGAACAAGAAGAGGAAGAAGACAAAACCCTAACCATTAGGGAGAAGAGGGTGTGGCATTTTTCTTGGGAGAAAACACGCCTCTCTCAATTTTTCTCTCTCTAGATTTTATCTTGTGTTTCATCAATCTTCAAGAGTCAAGGCATGGACTTATTTATAGATGTAGTATCCTAGTCTTTAAGGAAACAAGAGCAATTGGAAACCAAGAAGGTTTAGGAAGCTTACCTTAAGCTAATCCTATTCCTTTAGGAAACCTATTCCAAAAGGAAACCAAATAGCTTCTTAATTCCTTTTAGGAAACTAATTTCCATCAAGACTTAGAATATTTATAATTAAGTCCTTTAAGTTAATTTATCACATAAATTAACCCCATAAGTATCTTATACTTATCTTAATAACAATTTAACCCAAAGACCATGTTCTTATTGTGTGTGACCCATTAGGTTCCATTCACGTTGGCAATAAGTACAAATTATAACTCATTAATTAATTAATTAAGAGCCAGATAAATTAACACTTTAATTTATCATTAATTCACTAATTAATTAATTTGCACTTATAGATCATGAGTGGCGTCTAGCAATGCATCATGACCACCCAAGTGAATAGGAAAGTCATATGGTAGACTACACCTATCAATGACAATGTTACCTGTGTAATTAATATCCTTTCACCACACTATATCCCAATTAGTCTAAGAGTGTAGTGCGCACTCTTTAAATGACTAATTAATGATTTCTTGTTCCCGAAATATAACTTTCCATAAAAGTATAACCTTGAAACTCTTTCAAGTCATACTTTCACTTTTGCGCAAAAGATTCTTTAAGTCATATTTCAACAAGTGGCCAATCCGGGATATACTCTCCTATAATAAGGAGTGGTGAATCCTATATCGATTACTCACTATCCTTCCATGCTTCATACTATAGCCCAATCTCTACCGTATGGGCTACTCTTTTACGAGCACCGAGCAATAGAGTCAAAGCATAGCAATCCACACTCAAGATACCATGGTAATCTCAAGTCTAAGGATCACTTACACCATTAGCCATTAAGAGTATAATTCATTAGCACTATGAATAGTAACTCTTGGCGGATCAATCCAATGAACTTGTTCTCTAACAAGCATCCACATACCAGCTTAGGTGTCACACGCCATAGTTGACGAGATCAACTACTACTTACCATAAGTAGAGGCAAAGTATGTGCTAGTCTTCCCATATTAATGATGTCCAATCTCATTAATACTACGACTAGGGATATTTAAGAATATAACTTAATGTGTAATAAGAGTCTCATCATTGTAACTCTTACAATCTCTTATACACAGTTAATATTCTATGGACTTTATCAAATAAACAAGTAATATTAATAACAAGTATCAAATGACAAAGAAAATGCCACATATATAAGTATAATACGAAATAAGTGTAATAAAAATCCCAAAAACCAACTTGGTTTTAGGGAATACACTAACATCAACTTCGTTGGATTCCTCCCTCTTGAAGCAATCTCGACCCCTACACAACAATGTGAGTAGATACCTAGTTGACAATCTAAGGATTGAATACAAGCCAATTACAAAAAACTGTAAGCAAGGAATTGAACATGTCGCCACAAGGATCACCCTTGATAAGACTTAAGAGTAGTTCTTAATCCAAAGAACTAAGAAGTAATTCTCACAATTGAGAAAAAGACTCATAAAATTTATTAATCTTACATATCAAATTCATGAACAATAAGTTGTCCATAAATAGGCTTACAAAACAACTAATAGAGAATTCTAGAAGCTTAACAAAACTCACTAGTTGCAACCTATCAAAATATGGTAACTTTCTAAAGAGATTACAACTTGTAAACTAAGTAAAATACTTAACATAAAGGACTTAAAAATACTAAAAATTCGTCCAAAACATCTTCATGGTTAGACATCCCTCATTAAGTTCAATTGGGCCTCCATCTTGCGACTTTGAAGGCCTCCAACAAGTCCAACAACATCCAACCACTTGCACATATCTTCCATTGGACTAAGTGATGTTCTTTGGGCTCTTTTTGAAGACAAATTTGATCCATAACCAATATATCAATCTTTGGCCTAGATGATGCTTCTTTGAATCTTCTTTGAACACATATTTAATCCATAGCCAAGGAATAAACTTTAAGCCCAACTTCATCACTTGAGCTCCATGATTCTCAAGTCCAAATGAAATTTTGAGTCCAAGAATATGCTTGAAACAAATTCTAATGACTTGCACACCATTGTCAATGATGAACAAACCCTCCTTGAGCTTGCAATGTGCTAAGTGCTCCTCAACTCCATGTTCAACTTGCTTGACTCATGTAGGTGCCCTTGGAATGCCTATCATTCCCTCATTCCTCGAAAAAGATTCGTCCTCGAATTGCCTACACCATAGAAATAAAGATAAGTAACGTTGAAAGTTTGATTCAAGACACAATAACTACCTAGCAAGTCTAATTCACAAGTTAGCTTAAGAATGTTCTCGAGACATGCAAATTCACCTAAAAAATAATTAAACATATGCAATGATGGTGCAAAAATTGAAATATGTTTTAAGTCCAAAAGCTCTCTCCTATGAGCATAATCTTTAAAAACTTGAACAATAATAAGAACATTTGGACTCATTACGTGATAAACAGTGCAAAGAATGAAAACTCCAAAAATCAAAATTAGGATGTAAAGAAACACTATGTTGCATGTCAATAAAATGTGACCAATAATTCAAAGAATAAATAAACTTACTATATACAAATTCATCATGCAATAAAATCCAAAAAATTCTGAAAACATTATCCCTTAACACATTAAAAACCGTAAGGACAGAATGTAAAGCAACATAAATCTTTCCTAACAGAATGCAAGTAGTGAACTACATTGGAAATGCAACTTGGTTCATACTAACATTAAAGGCATAATCATGCAATGAGACACTAGAATGTAAAAATAGATTAGAATGTAAAGAACAAAATCCTCCATGCCACCAATCGAATAAATCAAATAAATAATTTCCAATGGTAGGTGACGTTCAAACAATGTCCTTTGTCCATTTTCTCATGTTGTTGGATCACGGAAACTCCTTTAATTTCCTTAGTCAATGACGAAATAACAAAGTCAGATTCAATGCCATGAAGAAGAGTCCATGTGGAATGGCATCTTTCTTGGAGAACCAATCTACAAAAAGGACACAAAAGCACTAGGAACAAATTGGTTAAGTGGGTTAGCAAAATACACGTTCTTCTTTGGAGTTCAATTTTACAAGTGGTGTAGACCTCACAAGTAAAACACTCTTTTCCTCACTTTTGCAATCTCTCTTATTCTTTTCTTTTTCCTCAATTTGTTTCTCCTCATTAATCTCACCACTTTTGCATTTGTTTTGCACACATTCTTCCAATGGCACTTCAATGTCTACAATGCATTCCTCCATTGGTGATTCACAATTAGCATCAAGCACACCAGCATGTATATCATCTCATCTTTAGACTCCTCCAATGGTAGTGCATCATCTTCACTAATTGTCAACAATTGGTAGTTGAGGCTCTTTAGGCTCCTCAATTTCAGTTGACACCTTCTGCCTATTCAATTTTAGGAACCCTTTCCACTTGATCAACTACAAGAGTTTTTTCATATTTACTCAAAAACCTAGTTGATAATGTCATTGAGTTCAGCAAGAGAATCATCTCCCTTTGATTTCGAATTAGCTTTGTGAATCTTTCCATGAGAATTGAATTGAGAATCCCTTGACCGAATTGGTCTCCTCTCCTTCTTCCTTGAAGTATAATAATCTTTATCATCACGATCAATAGCATTCTTAGAAGATTTGGATGGAGATTTGGAACAACCCTTTTTATTAAACAATCCCTTAGCTTCCCAACTATCAAATCTTGCATTGATGGAGTCACATTTACTTTGAAAATTCTCACATAAGATCCATGAGGTTGTTATCCATCTCTTAAACCTACAAGAAAAAGGTTAGTAACAAAAATAGATATGTCCTTTCTCACCACTCCCTTAGTGTTTGCACTCTTCACTCTTGTATCTCTCAAGTTATAATGGCTTTTACCCGATGATAATCTCTCCAACTAAGCCTCTTACCACTCTTGAAATCACTTCTTGTAAGTTCTTTAGTAAAAACCTGCTCAATCAAGCCTTACCAAAGTCCTTTAGTAACCAATTCAATGAAGAGAATAAGAATGATGGAAATAGGAAGCATTAGAGTTAGGTTCGATTCACAAAGAATGCAAGAATATTAAAGAAAGCAAGAATATGACCCAAGGACACAATAGATGAGATCCTAATGTGTGGTTCTTGTGTGTGTGAAATCTCAAATAATAGTGCTTTCTTAAAAGAAAAATAGTGCAAGAATTAATTCTTTGTGAAAAACAAAAATTCAAGTTTTCCTAGTCCAACTAGGATTTGGTCTAACTCCCTTCCAAATTCAACTACAAATCAAAACCACTTTAGGACTTGATTTCCCCTTCAAAACCACGTCCAAATATCCCTTTCCCAGGCTGAAATTGATGCCAAAACAGAAAAGAGGAAACACTTTCCTTTTCCCTCTATGTTCTGGAAATCCAAGCGCATATAGGATTGGGGTTGGCAGCCCTTTTCCCTTGTGTTTTAGGAATTGGTGACTTCTCCTATATATAGTGCACGTTTTATGCTTGTTTTAGGCTTCAAAATTTCGTGCTCTTTGCTGCTAAAACACATAGAAACATATCACAATCAAATCAAATCTTCCCACACAACAAAATTCAGCAACACCCAAGCAAACCCTAACTCGGCGGTAGCAAACTTCTTCAAGGAAACTAATTTCAAATAAGGTAAGTTTGCTATTTTTTCTTTCTAAACAACAAAAATACTTCCTTAAACACTTAGAAAACGTGCTGGATAGAAAGAATTTCAATGAAAATTCATTTTCAAGAAACTCTTCAAGAACAATTTTCTAGCAATCAAGAATTTCAAGAATCTGTCTAAGAACTTCAAGATTTGTGTTCAAGACTTCAAGAAAATAATTTTAGCAAGGTATGTCTTAAAAACACAATACAAATTCACCTCAAAACACCACACAAGTCGTGCTGGACAGAAACAAAAAGTGCAAGGCTTTTTCTCTCCTTCTTTTGCACGACTCTTAAACAGTCTTTTTCCTTTCAACTTGTGCACGGTTTTTGCTTCTTTGTGCACACCTGTTTTTTTTTTTTTTTTTTTGAACGACCCAAACAACCTTTCAAAACCAAAATTCACACCAGAAAATTTTGAGTTTTTCTTGAAAAATCATTTTTCACAAAGCACACAAAAAGAAAGCAAGATAACACACAATAGGAACAAGAAAACCACACAACCTAGAATTCTTGATTTTAGACAAATCAAGAACGACTCTAAAGACCTAGAACAATTTTAGGATGGCACAAGAACAGAATTTAGACACAAAAAAACAACACAAAACAGTGAAGATACGAAGAGAACAAAAGCTAAAAAAATTGGACAGATTGAGAACAAAGAAAACAATGCAAGAATAGGACACAAGACAAACGAATATTGACACAAAAAAAATAAGAAGGATATACCCGAATTTTCAAAAGGAAAATTGGGTTGGAAAAACCTGGAAAAATTCAAGGAGTTGGCTTTGATACCAATTGATGTGAACTGCGTGGAAGAGACTAGCCAAGAAAGCCTTGAATCTCCAAGAAAAGCAACTCGTTAACTCTTGACAATCTTGGAACACGTCCAAATCATCAAAGACGTGGAGTTGTTTGTGCCTCAAGCTCCTTCAACTTCGTTGGATTCCTCCCTCTTGAAGCAATCTAGACCCCTACACAACAATGTGAGTAGATACCTAGTTGACAATCTAAGGATTGAATACAAACCAATCAAAGAAAAACTCTAAGCAAGGAATTGAACAAGTCGCCACAAGGATCACCCTTGATAAGACTTAAGAGTAGTTCTTAATCCAAAGAACTAAGAAGTAATTCTCACAATTGAGAAAAAAACTCACAAAATTTATTAATCTCACATATCAAATTCGTGAACAGTAACTCGTCCATAAATAGGCTTACAAAACAACTAATAGAGAATTCTAGAAGCTTAACAAAACTCACTAGTTGCAACCTATCACAATATGGTAACTTTCTAAGAGATTACAACTTGTAAACTAAGTAAAATACTTAACATAAAAGACTTAAAAATACTGAAAATTCGTCCAAAACATCTTCATGGGTTGGACATCCCTCATTAAGTTCAATTGGGCCTCCATCTTGCGACTTTGAAGACCTCCAACAAGTCCAACAACATCCAGCCACTTGCACACATCTTCCATTGGACTAAGTGATGTTCTTTGGGCCTCTTTTTGAATGACAAATTTGATCCATAACCAATATATCAATCTTTGGCCTAGATGATGCTTCTTTGAATCTTCTTTGAACACATATTTAATCCATAGCCAATGAATAAACTTTAAGCTCAACTTCATCACTTGAGCTCCATGATTCTCAAGTCCAAATGAAATCTTGAAGTCCAAGAATATGCTTGAACCAAATTCTAATGACTTGCACACCATTGTCAATGATGAACAAACCCTCCTTGAGCTTGCAATGTGCTAAGTGCTCCTCAACTCCATGCTCAACTTGCTTGACTCATGTAGGTGCCCTTGGAATCCTATCATTTTCTATCCTAACACACATCCTACAGTAGATGAGAATGAACTTATCTATTACAAGGACTACCACCAACATCTCCTTTTCAATTGTAGTGTAGTTCATCTAGGCTCGTGAGAGTGTACAACTAGCATAGTAGATGACGTGCACCTTCTTGTCCTTTTTTGCACATGATCTCAAATGGTTGGGACCAATCTAGAGAAGAAATTATTGGGACAGACACAAGTGCCTTCTTCAACCTGTCAAAAGCACACAAACATGCATCATTAAAATTGAAAGACATCATTACACAATAAATTAGTAAGAAGCCTAGTAATAATAGAAAAATCCTTTATAAATCATCAATAAAATCCTGCATGACCCAAGAAAGCACGAACTCCCTTAAGAGAAGTCAGAGGAGAAAGAATCTCTATGACTTCGATCTTTGCTCGGTCTACCTCTATTCTTCCTTGGATATTTTGTGCCCCAAAACAATTACTTCTTCTACTATAAAATGGCACTTCTCCTAATTGAGTACCAAACACGTTTCTTCACATCTTCTCAACACTTTCTCAAGGTTGGCTAGGCAAAGCTCGAAAGAATCCCCAAAAATAGAAAAGTTGTCTATAAAGACTTCCATTATGTCTTTAATCAAGTTAGACAATATAGACATCATGCACCTTTAGAAGGTAATAGGTGCATTGCACAATCCAAAGGGCATGCGCCTATAAGCAAATGTACTATACAGACATGTGAATGTGGTCTTCTCTTGATCATTGAGAAAAATAAAAATTTAATTGTACCCAAAGTATCCATCAAAAAAGCAATAGTATGCATGACTCGCCATCCTCTCTAACATTTGATCAATAAAAGGACGGAGAAAGTAATCCTTCTTTGTCACTGAGTTGAGCTTACGGTAGTCCATACATACTTTCCATCCCGTTATCGTTCTTGTTGAGATTATCTCTCTTTCTTCATTCTCTACCACAGTTATCCCTCCTTTCTTGGGTACACATTGAATTGAACTTGCCCAAGAACTATCAGATATGGGGTATATGATACCAGCATCGAGTAGCTTGATAATTTCCTTCTTGACCTCCTTTTTCATATTGGGGTTTAATCTCCTTTGCCTTTGAGCCGTGGCTTGAGTTCTATCCTCAAGATTGATTGTATGCATAATGAAAGAATGACTAATCCCTCCTAATATCTGATATTTTCTGACCCATAGCTTTGATTCTCCTCTTTATTACCTCTACTTCCTTCTTCTCTTGCTCCACGGAGAGTTTGTTTGAGATAATGATAGGCAAGTTATCTCTATCTCCCAAAAAGGCATACTCTAGATAAATAGGTAGAGGTTTGAGTTCTAAAGAAAGTGGTTTCTCTACAGATGTAGGAGTAAGTGCTTCTGTTCTCACCAAAAGTCTTCAATTTTTTCCCAGGTTTGGTCATCATCAGCTTATGTTTCAGGCGAACCAGTTGAATCAATCGAAATAGAAGGTTTTGCCAATTTTTTATTTTTCCCCTATTATTCAACTTGATGCTCTTCTTTCACACACTCATCCACAACATCTATCCGCATGCAGGGTTGATCTTCCAAAAGGTCTTTCATGACTTTGGACATATTGAATTCTATCTTCTCATCACCAATCCTCAAGTTGAGCTTCCCTTCGTACACATCCTCCAATGCTCTTCTGATATTCATAAATGGTATTCCAAAAATCAGAGGGCACTCTTTATCTGCTTCAAAATCTAAAACCATAAAATCTGTTGAAATTTTGAATTGGCTCACCTTGACAAGAATGTCTTCCACCACTCCATATGGCTTGTTAACTGAATGATCTGCTAATTGCAGCAACATGGAAGCATTCTTGATATCTCCTTCCCCAAACTTCTTGAAAATAGACAAAGGCATCAAGTTATACTGGCTCCTAAATCCTACAAACATTTAGGAAATTCTAAATTACCAACTACGCATGGAATTGTAAAACTCCCTGGGTCTTTAAACTTAGTTGACAATTTGCTCATTATAATTGAGTTGCAATATTCAGTCAAAGAAACTATTTGATTGTCATCTCAATTTCTTTTGTTTGTGATTAGGTCCTTAAGAAACTTGGCATAGTAAGGCATTTCCTTTAAACCTTTAGCAAGTGGCATATTAATTTGAAGCTTCTTAATCTTCTCCAGAAACTTTGCAAACTGTTGATCAAGTTGGTGCTTTATCAATCTTTGAGGGAATGGCACCTTGGGTACATATGGAGGAGGTAGCTTCTTTACTCGAGTCTTTTCTTCTTCTTCTTGCATTTTATCCTCCTCTTGCCATTGCACTTCTTCCTTGCTTCTTTCTTGCTTTTCTTGAGATGGTGCCAATTTCTTTCCACTCCTTAATGTAATTGCCTTGAGTTGCTCCTTTGGGTTCATTTCAGTATTGCTAGGGAGACTTCCAAGATTCTTTGAAGACATGGCATTAGCAAGTTGCCCAATCTGAACCTTAAAATTATAAATGGAAGAGGCATAATTCTTTGTCACTTGATCGAACTTCAATTCTATCTTCCTTTGGTTTTCATTTTGGTTAGTTATCTTCTCACCCAATCCTTTCATTAACTTCTCCATATTGGCTTCAAAAGATGACAACCTATCTTGATGAGGAGGCGGTTGAAATCCTGGTGGCCCTTGTTGCCTTGCTATGTTAAAATTTGAATTGCCACTATTATTACTCTACGAAAAATTAGGGTGATTCCGCCACCCCGGATTATAAGTACGGGTTATTGATCGAACTTCCTTGTACTTGAGCCCTCAAAAGGTTGACTTGCTCGGGATGATAAAAATTTCCAATACCACATTCATTGCTATTATGACTTATATCCCCACAAAGCTCACACCCTGCTTGAATAGCTGCAATAGAATTTGATGAAACTCTCAAGTCATTAAGTTGCCTAGTGAGGTTAGCAACTTGAGCTTGTAATGAGGTCAGTGGGTCCACAACAAGAAGTCCCTTTTTCTCCTTTATATTAATTTGTCTTGCTCTATCCGTTAGTCATGAACAATTGTTATTGGCCATCTCCTCGAGAAGCTCATGTGAATCATCTATGGTCTTTCTCATTAAAGAACCTCCAGCAGCGGCATCTATTGTATCTCTTGTAGTTGTATTTACTCCATTGTAAAGGTTTGAATCAACAACTTCCTAGGAAGATTATGATGTAGACAGCTTCTTCGCAACTCCTTAAAACGTTCCCATATTTCATAAAGTGACTCTCCCTCCTGTTGCTAAAAATTGGTGATCTCCTTTATGATTCTTGCTATATTAGCAAGAGGGAAATACTTTGCTAGGAATACTTGAGCTAATTGCATCTATGTTGTGATAGATTGTGATGGTAAAGATTGGAGCCAAACTTTAGCTTTGTCCCTCAATATGAATGGAAAGAGCCGTAACTTGATTGCATCATCTGACACTTCATTAATTTTAAAGGTGTCACAAATCTCCAAGAAATTAGCTATATGAGCATTGGGATCCTCATTAGCTAAGCCATAAAACTGCACAGTTGCTTGAAGCATCTGAATAAAAGACAATTTAATCTCGAAGTTGTTTGCATTGACTGCCGGTCTTGAAATTCTTTGTTGAGACCCATTCATTCCTAGCATTGGGAACTCCAAGAGAGTCCTTGGACACTCTTCATCTTTGTTATCCATAAATGTTTCCTCTTCTTGCTTTGCATTCTTAATTTCTCTCAAATATTTGGTGATTTCAGGTTTGTACGCCTCAAGGTGTTGGTTTGCTCGTCGAGTGATATGCATACACCAAAACCACACCTATTTAAGAGAACAAAAATAAAAATAAGTAAAATAGAAAATAAAAGAATTGTGCCTTAAATCAAGAAAAATTGAACTGATTATGATGCTAAATAAATTTGATTCCCGGCAACGGTGCCAAAAACTTGTTGTCCAATTTCTGTAAGTATACAAAATTGTAACAAGTAATACAATGATGAGTAGAGATCGTTCCAACAAGAATTGGTTACTTAGCCACCTATCAATTCGTTTTTATTTGTCTAAAGATTTTGATTGAATTTAAGAAGACAAATAATAAATTCTTGACAAAGATTACTTTAAAACTAAATTAATACTAAATTAACTAAACTAGAATCACACAAATAATTAAACCTGAAGAAGAATCAATAACCCACGAATATTAAGAATTAATACTCACCCACAATCAATTCAATTAATTAATCTATGAATTACCTATACTTTATTATGACCCAAGTTTTTCCAAAGGGCATCAATTAAACTCTCTCAACGTTTAATGACTAAACCTTAGTTAAATCAATTGAAGAGCAAATTAACCCACTCTCATGGCACTAACTCGTTAGACAATCAACCTAATAAGGCTAATATGAGTATTAAGAATAACGAGCATCACATAATAAAAGCATGGTTCATAAATAGATTAATCAAAGGAACATCATGTTTAGAGCATTAATCCCTAATAACAAATTTAGCCGCTCATAGTCTTACAATCCAAAACAATAAAATCTATACACACTAAAGAATTCATAAAGAAAAGAGAGAGAGAAGTGTAAAAATCTGAAATCTTGAGTTCTTGATCTTCTCCTTGATCTCCTTCTTAGTGATTCTTGTTTTGAAGGGTGTTTTTCTAGGGTCACCATCACTTCTCCTTGATATTTTCGTGTTTCCCAATATTTATCAGTGTTTAAGCTTCCAGAAAATCAAGTCTTTGAGTTAGAAAAGGATAGAAATCGCTAAAATCACGATTCTGTAGTGACACCTTCTATTTTGATCGAACCAGTTGGTTCGCCCGAAACAGAATTCTAGAACTTTGACTATCTTCATTCTTTCTTGGCACTTTCAACTTCGTCCAATTTCCTTTACTTCTTCCTGCAAAAAACAATACAAATAGGTTTCATTCTCCTAAAATAACTTTCCTTAAATAAAATTATTCCAGAAAGACCAAATTTTTCTAATTAAAACCACACAATTTACTCTCTAAACACCTATAAATTAAGCACACATTATCTTCTCAACTATTATTTCCCCATGCTCATGCTTACGATACCATTGTTCATTATCCCTCAAGGTGAAGCGTGTGGTATCCCATTGCGGTTGATAACTAGAGGATCCTTCACCGCAAGACCTTTTTTGGGCAACATACTTCTTTAGCATGATTAATACCAATAAAATTCAATTAGGGAAAGTAAGGATAGGATGTCAATTGCCCATAAGACCATAACTTTCCTACCAAAACCAAATACACCATACGATTGGTTTGCACCCGGAATCTTTCACTTAATGCATTCATACCCCAAAGAGAAGGAACATGCAAGGATATAAAACTATAAGAGAATAGGTAGAATTCCAATAGTAGCAAAACAAAATCATCCTAACAATTAAACTCAATTCTACATGGTAGTTGGAAATCCCCTTGTATGCCCAAAATATGAATAACAATGCTCGTCAAACACAATGATAACATTTCGAATCATAATGGCAATGCATAACCAAAGTCACATCATGCCCACATCAATAAGGCTAGGATTATATACATTATTCATATTATCAAACAATGGTATAACCAATGTGACCACTAAAGCATCACATGAATCATAATATCCATCATTTATCATATGCTTAATTCAACAAAATCGCTTAAAATTTGATTAGCCCATACTTTAACTATCCACACAATACCAATTAGAGCACATTAGTATCTATTCAAATAACCCAAGAACCAATAATTCAAATAAAGAGAATATAGGCCATGAAAGAACATAAAGCATAAAAATAACCAAATTTATGGAAGCCCATACCTCAAGAGTGTATTAACAAGGCAAATAATCCAATGAAAACACCCAAAAGTCCAATAAAAATCGTCTAGGAAACCCAAGAAATTGTGAGTCTTCAAGTACAAAGTTTGCCCAATTTCAAGTAAAACTTTTGGAAAAGTTGAGTTATGTGAGTTTGTGGTGGTGTATAATGCATAGGTGATGGAGATTTAGAGAGGAATTGAGTGATAAGAAGAGGGATTAAGGGGGTTGGGTGGATGGGATTAGGGCTTTGGGTGAGAGAATCGACAAAAGAGCGCAGAAAATTAGGGAAAAGGGGGTTTATGTTTGTTCGCAATTCTATTTGCAGCACCACCCGCGGTGTGACTGGAGCTGCAAATGGAATCATGACTCTTTTTGTTTCTAGCCGTGGACCCAGCGGGTGGGCTACGGCTAACCCCTTCTTCTTCTTCTCTTTTCCTTTTTTTTTTTTTGAAGGGTTTCAAACACCCAACTGCGATGTCATCTGCGGTATCATCTGCGGCTCGATTCCCTAAGCGGATTCCCATCCGCAACAAGATCCGCAGCGCGGATCACGTTGCGGATAGTAGGTTTTCCAGACTTTCTGTTCCCAGCCATAGTCACATTCGCTTATTGAATGACGGTACGACTGGGAACAAATAGTTTCCTATTCATTCTAATTCCAGTTGCAACCTCACTTCCAGCGTGGGTAAGGGCACGAGTGACATCAGAAACTTCGAATTTCCTCCCAAAATCTGCATAATCATTCTATCAACCCAAAATTAATGTCCAAACAAAACATAAATCCACCCAAAATTAAAAGAAAAATTGGGTAATCAACTCTATAACTAAAAGTAAACCTTAAAATGCAATAAAATAGAGTGAAAACCCCTTCTTTAATCCAAAAAATCTTTCATCATTCAGGTGTAAGGTTCCTCCTCTAACTTATGACCTGCAAAAGCAATATAAGAAAAACAAATTAAATCATTCTTAACCAAAAAAAAGAAATACCAAAAAAATTACAAAATCATCAATATAAATGTTGGGTTGCTTCCCAACCAGCGCTTTGTTTAATGTCGTTAGCTAGACACCCTTAATGCTCTTTAAGCTTGCAGATCATCGAGCTAATAAACCTTCTTTCTTTGCTCTTCAAAGTCACCACCTTGGTAAAGCTTTAGGCGATGTCCATTCACCTTAAATGTACCATTCTCCTTGTGTAAAATCTCAACTGCACCATTGGGAAAAACTTTGTTAACGATGAATGACTAAACCATCTAAATTTTAGCTTATTTGGGAATAATCAAAATCTCAAATTGAATAGCAAAACTTGATTGCCCTGCTTGAACTCTTTGCTCTTTCTAGTCCATCTATCATGCTAAGCTTTTGTCCTCTCCTTATATACCCTTGAATTGTCATACGCCTTTTGTCGCCACTCATCAAGCTCATTCACTTGGAGGTTTTGCTTTGCATCTACACCTCTCAAATTAAAATTAGTCAATTTGATTGCCCAATATGTTTTGTGTTCAAGCTCAACCAGCAAGTGACAAAATATACCACAGACTAGCCTGTATGGTGTAGTGCCAATGGGAGTTTTATAGGCAGTCCTGTAGGCCCACAGAGCATCATCTAACTTAATGACCAGTTTTCCTGTGAATGCTATACTTTTTTCCCTAAAATCCTTTTTAGCTCCCTATTTGTAACATCTACTTGGCCGCAAGTTTGGAGATGGTAAGGGGTGGCTACTTTGTGTGTAACACCAATCTTTTAAGAACTTTTTGAAATTGCTAATTACAAGAATGTGTGCCCCTATCACTTATTATGGCTCTAGGTGTGCCAAAGTGGGAAAATAACTTCTTAAGGAACTTAACCTCTACCCTAGCATCATTAGTTGGTAGAGCTTGAGTTTCTATCTACTTAGAGACGTAATCCATAGCTACTAGGATATATCTATTCCCAAATGACACAAGAAATGGGCCCATAAAGTCAATGCCCTATAAATAAAAAATTTCACACTCAAGTATATTAGATCGGGGCATTTCGTCTTTAGATGAGAAGTTACCTGATCGTTGACAATTGTCACATTGTTCAACATACCTCTTGGCATCTTTAAAGAATGTGGGCTAGTAGAAACTTGATTCGACTACTTTATGTGATGTCACGTTAGCATGATAGTGTCCTCTATGGCAATGCTCTAGAATTGAATCTATTTTTAGGTAAGCCACGCATCTCCTAATTACGTGATCTGCACAAATACGAAATAAGTACAGGTTTTCTCACAAGTAATGGTGCAAATTAGAAAAGGATTTCTTCTTTTGCTAATTTGTCATTCCTTTAGGAATAAACCGTGCAGCTAAGTAGTTGGCTAAATTAGCAAACCAAGGAAAAAACAAATTAGAAAAGTTAATCAAATAGAGTTTCTCATACAAAAACTCATCATTTATCTCTTCCTCAACAAGTCTCTCTATATGGTCATTCTCCAAGCGAGAGAGGTGGTCTGACGCCAAGTTTTCAACTCCCTTTTTGTCCTTTATCTCGATATCAAATTCCTACAATAACAGAACCCAATGAATTAACCTTGGTTTTGCATCATTTTTATTTAGAAGATACTTTAGTTCTGAGTGATCAGTGTAGACAATGACTTTAGACAAGATATCCATGCAATGTATCACTATTTAAAATAATAAAAAGTAAAATACCAAACACTAATAAGTTGGGGAAATGTAAATTATAGCAAATTAGGGAGGCAAAAATAGAAGTAGAGCAAATTAAGGGCCAAAATAGTAAATTCCAGCAATTTAAAGGGCATAAATACAATTTCCAGCAATTAATAGGGATCTAAAACTGAAATTCTAACAAGTCTTAAAGGGCTAATGAAAATTCCTGCAACTAATGAGGGGTCCAAAACAAATTCTAGAAATATGTGGGGGATAAAACACAATTTTCAGCAGCAATAGAGGCACAAAAATATAAATTCAAGCAGCTAATGGGGCTTAATTTCCATTAATGAAGATTTGATTGAAGGAGACTAGGAAAAGGGGGCAATGCGTAATTAAAAGGGATTAAACTGAAAAAGAACAGAAAGGTCTTTAAGGCCTGCGAACAATACTAGAGAGACAAGGACTTAGATGCAAAACTATCACTATATAAAAAAACAAAATAGAAGAATGTGCCAAAATAAATTAAATCAAATCAATTAACTAAGCATTTAATTATCCAAACTAATTGCTAATTTTAAACTAAAACAAAACATAATTAAAAAAACCAAAACCAGTAAAAGAAAACAAAACCAATAAAAATCACCCCCAGTAGTTGAAGTTTTTCTCCTTCATTCTCTCTTACTGTTCTTTCTCTCTTATGTCTTTGTTCTCATTCTCTCCGTCTCTCTTTCTTTGTCCCCTATTTCTCTGCCTCTGTTTTCTCTCTAAGTTCTCTTGAGACTTCTCCAATTTCTTTCTTTGTCTTTCTCTCCACCGAATCATTCTTCCCCCCTTTTGATTTTTGTTTTCTCTTTGTTTTCTTGCTCATTTTTCAACTCTCTCTGTTTCTCTTTTCTTTTCCCCCCTGTTCCGTTTCTCTGTTCTCTCCAAATCTCCATCTTTAGTTCTTTCTGGTTTGCCTATTTCTCTCTTCTTTTTCGATTCTCTATTTCTTCTCTTTTCTTTCTGCATTCTGTCTTTCTCGTTCTCTCCCTCTTCCTCTTGTTTCGTTCTCTTTCTCTTAAAATCACTTCCCCTTTCTATTCTCTGCTCTCCCTCTTCCTCCCTCAACTGACATAACCAATTTCTCACAATCTTCACTCAAATTCAAAAATCCTTAAATTCATAACAAATCAGGTATTATCCTCTGTAAATTTCGTAGATTGAGCAATAAATCGAGGGGAATGGAAGAGAAGGGACCAAGGATTCACACCTGTTCTTGGCCGAAGAAGAAAATGGTCCATTGATGATTGTGGTCCGCGGTTGAACCTGGCGATGTTATTGGTTGTTGCAAGTGGTAATTTTGTGGTTGCGGGTGCGGTGGTGAAAATTGCCCTGGTGGTGATTGAGTTGGTTTGGGGAGCTACGGGTGAGCTAATTCTAGATTGAGGGGGCTGGTGACTGGATTTGGTGGTGAATTCATGAAACTGGCTATGGTCTGCTATGGGTGATGATTGAAATCAGTTATGGGCGGTGGGAAATGGTAGTTTTGGGGCAACTGGGCTGTTGGTGCTGGTGCTTTAACAGTGGCGATAGATTGGAGTCACGCGGCCTGGTTCTGATTTGGGATGGAATTGGGTGGTGCGTGGGGGTTAATGGATGGTTGGGAGGATGATTGTGGCAGTAGCTGAGGCGCCTGGGTAAACTGGCGTTTTGACTGTCTTTGGGTGATGTTTCCAATGGTTGTTTGATGAATTTAGGCGTTGGTTTTATTTTTTCTGGTGCTTTTGTGTGTAGTTGGGTGTGGCTATATGGTGGTTTAGGTGCAGGCTTGGGCAGTCAAGATCTGGGATGGCTGGGATTGTACTGCTTTGATGGTGGTTTACAATGGTGGCTACGATTGAGAATTGTGGAATTTTGGTGGATGTTGGTTTTTTGACTGGTGGGTGGTTGTTGGATGGCTTCAGGTTGAGATTTGCTATCTGTTTGTGGTGAATTGATGATTTGTAAGGGAGATTTTGGATGGGAAATAGGGAATTTGGTCTAATTTGGGATGGTTTGGGAACTTTCAGTGAGACGATGGAGTTGAGGGAATTCTGGTGGTGATGGTTGGAAAGGTGGAGGATTAATTTGGCTCTATGTGTGTATGTGAAATTCTGGTTGATTGTGTGTGTTTGTGCATGTAAATGTGTGTGTGAGTTGCTCTGTGTTGGAGTGTGTGTGTGCCTGTGTGTCGTTTGTGTGTTTGAATGTGTGTGCCTGTGCATGTGTGTTGTTGATTTCGCTTCAGCAACTGTGTATGTGCTAGAATCTGTGAGTGTGTATGTATTGCGTGTGTGTTTATGTGTATATGTGAGTGTTGTTTGTGTGTGCTGGAATCTGTGAGTGTGTGTGTGTATAGTGTGTGCGTCTATGTATGTATGTAAATCTATGCGTGAACTACTATGTGTCTTTGTGACTTTGCATGTCTGTGTGTTGTGTGTGAAGTGAGTGGATTTGGACATATGGATGTGTGTATGGGCTCTGTGTGTGTTCGAGTGTGTTTATGTTTGTGAATCTGATCAGGTGAGTATGTGTGTGTGTGTTTGTAAATCTGTGTGTGTTTATGTGAAAGTATTGAGTTCGTGTATTGCTTGTGTGTGTGTTAATGTGTGTGTTAATGACTGTGATGAATGTGTATGTTGGAATGTGTGACTGGAAAGTGAAATTGTGTGTGAAATGTGTGCTGAAATGTGTGAGATTGTATGTGAATTGTGTGTGCAAAATGTGCTGGTGTGTGTTCGTGTGTGTTGTGTATATAACTGACTTTTTTTAAAACAATGTATGAAAGTGTGTGTGAATGAGTGTTTGAACGTATGACTGTGTGTGAAATGTTGTGAGTGTTTGTGTTTGTATGAATGGCTGTGTGTGAGTTTTGTGTGACTGCGAGAGATCTGTATGTGTGTGTGTAAAAGAGAGTATGTGTCGTGTGTCTGAGAGAGAGTGAGCAGTGTGTGAGAGAGAACGTGAGTGCGAGTTCTTGGTGTAGTGTGTGAAAATTTGAATATGTGTGGTGTGTGTTCTTGGTGTGGTGTAATGTGTGGTGTGTGAAAACTTGAAGATGTGTGGTGTGTGTTTTTGGTGTGGTGTGTGAAAACTTGAAGATGTTTGTAGAAAAAAGTGTGTATTCTTAGTGTTTTTAGTGAAATAGAAAAACTAAAAAAAAACTAAAAATTAAAAAAACTGAAAACTCTCCCTAGACCTTTTTTTATTTTCTCCCCCTTTTTAAAATCCCCAAGTGGGGTATTTATAGTGAACCAAAGACTTATCTTCCAAAAAATGGCTAAAAGACCAAAACGTCCTTGATTACCAAAATTACAATTTTATCTTTAAAAAACTATTTTCTCTTACAAACTAAAAAAAATTAAGAAAAATGTAAATAACAAATTTGTTAATAGAAATTCACCCTAAAAATATTAGAGAAAACTTTAAAACATGCTTAAAAACCAAAAAATGAATTTGGGACCCAAAATTTGGTGAAAAATGAGTTTAGAATGTGAAATGATAATTTTGCCTTTAGATAACGAAAATATATAGAAAATAGCTATTGGTTTTGAAAAATTATGAAAAATTAAAAATAAGCTTAAAACTCTAGAAAATGCATTTATGAATAAAAAGTTGACGAAAAATAAATTTAATCTATAAAATGATGATTTTGCCCTTGAATGTAGTATTTACAGAAAAAATAGCAATTGTCTCCAAAAAAATCAAGAAAATTTAGAAACATGCTTAAAGAATTAGGAAAATAAATTTGGGACCTGAAATGAGCTAAAATGGTATTCGCAAGGCAAAATTACCATTTTGCCCTTATGCTGGTAAAATATAAAAAGAATACCAATTAAATTCGAAAAAATCACAGAAAATAAAAAAAAAACATGTATGAGAGTAAAAATGTGAATTTAAAACCCCCAAAACTAATAAAAAATATTTACAGATAAAAATTGCTATTTTGCCCCTCGAAATTATTGAAAAATTAAAATTTGACCCCAAAAATATAAATATCTTCCCAATGTTTGGAAAGTAAATGGTGTGTCAAAATTTGGTGTCTGCATGATCTCTTCTCTTGTAGAGGTAGTTATTGATACTGAGATGGGGGTTGCTGTCTTTGTTGTCCTTGGCTTCCTTAGGAAAAATTGAGCTGATTCCTCTACCCTGGGTTGTATGTAGTATTGTAGGGATTATTTTGTTGCCTCGGTGCATTGCTCATGTATTGACATTGCTCTTCTATATGGTACATGGCACTAATCGATTTGCACTCCTAATTGCTATGCCCTTCCCCACACAAGTCGCACTACATCAATTGAGCTTGTCTCTGTGCAACTGACATCCTATCTATCTTTTTACTCAATGCCTCCACTTGGGTTGCTAGAGCTGTTACTGCATCAACGTCATACACACTACCTGCTCTATTGGTCTGGGATCGCGTGAATTGCCATTGATAACTGTTCATGGCCATCTCCTCGAACAACTCTTGGGCTTGCTCTGGTGTTTTCCTATTAAGTGTCCCTCCTGCTATTGTGTGAATCATTTACCTGGTGGTTGCGTTGAGCCCGTTATAAAATGCTTGAACTTGAAGCCAAGTGGGCAACCCATGTTGTGGATACTCTTGCAAAAACTCCTTAAATAGCTCCCAAGTGTCATATAATGTCTCTGACTCGATTAGGCAAATAAGGATATGTCGATCCTCATTTTTGTGGTCTTGGCGGGTGGAAAGTACTTTGCTAGGAATTTCTCCGCCATTTGATCCCATGTAGTTATAGACTCTCTTAGAAAGGAGCTCAACCATTGCTTCACCCGATTTCGAAATGAGAAAGGAAACAACCTCAAGCGAATAGCATCATCCGATGCCCCATTGTTCTTAAAGGTGTCGCAGATCTCCAAGAAACTTGTCAAATGGCAATTTGGATCTTCATCAGGCAAATCATCAAATTGTACGAATTGTTGGACCATTTGGATGACATTCAGCTTGATCTCGAAATTATTAGTAGTTACTCTTGGCTGGGCTATGCTGGACTCTGTGCCAGTGAGCAGGGGTCTAGCATAGTCTGACATTGTTCTTTGTCTCTCCTGCTAGTGTGGTCGTGGTGGTGCATTGATTGGGTTGAGTGGATTCTCATCAAACGAAAGATTTTGAATGTGAGCTTGGGGATTGTTCTCCTCAACCATCTCCAATTGTTGTTAATATTCCTGTTCAATTTTCTCTGCTCTTTGTAAAAGTCTCTCCCTGAGAGTTTGACGGAATGTCCTTTCAATCTCTGGATCAAATGCCAATGGAGTTGAACCGCTACTCCTGGTCATACACTAGGTTAAGTCCTGTAGTAGCAATGCAAACCAACCAAATTAATAAAGAATTGAAAGAAATACGTAGACAATGAAACAATATAAATGAAAAAGCCATGACTATATTAATAAACTTAAAGCTTTCCTAATATTGCTTAGGATCCCCAGCAACAGCGTCAAAAACTTAGTATCTGCTTGGCTCAACTATGGGTACTATAAGCAAGTATACCTATCGTTCTGTAATATAGCGTAAAAGGAGTACTAAGTGTTGTACCCACAAGGACTTAGCAAGTACTAGTAATTACTCACAATCTATTATCTAGCCTAAATAACGCAAGGTGTTGAAGGAACAAACAAACTAATCTAGTTAAATTAACGGATGAGAAACCTAACAAGTCGAATTAAAGAATTGGTTAAATAGGGAGTGTAACAATCTCTAACACAAGACTTAGAAGTGGAATTCCCCCAAACCTCTATTATTAGCTTTAATTTATGTTTAATGGATTGCCCAATCTCAATTGACCCTAAAATCCCTTAGTTAAGTTGCGATCTCTCTCTAGACTACAACTCCTATCACTAGGTTGATTGAATGGAATTTCTTCCCAAATCAAAACCCCTTGTAGATGCAATTGAATCAATGAATTTTATCTTACAAATGGATTCACACCCAAATTAGGAGAACTTATGGAATCCTATTTCTAGCAATTCGTGCAAGTTCCTTCACTTGAGAGTTGTTCTTAATTGATAGAGTAATTTCTCAATTACCAAGCCAATATAAACTATCAAGATTGAATTTGTGCATAAAAATCCAATCTAAATTTATCAATAAACTCACAAGTAAATCAATTAAAGAATGGATCTTTCCATTAAACAACAAATTAGAACATGATAAAACAAAGGTTAGGGTTCAACTTTTCTAAGTCTTCCACAAATCTACTTCATAGTTAAAGAAGAAAATTCAATAGACAACAAAGGAAGCATAAAGAAACTCATTCTCATGTGGTGTTCTTGAATCTCCTTTGTTGTTGTAGAAATTTCTCTTCCACTGCTGTAATTTCTCCTCTCTTCTGCTCTTGAGTCTTCTCTTGTGTTGTTTCTCCTTCTCTTCCTCTTTTTGCCCTAGAAGAGTATTTTTTATTAGGGCTATTTCATTTCCCCCAAACATGGGTTGCTTCCTCAAATTCACCTTGAAAAGGAGCAAAATCACAAACTTACACAAGCCATCAGTGGCCCTATCCGCAGCGCGGCCGCATTCGCGGATGGGTTATGGCAATCATCTGGTGGCAGCCACGGCATCATCCACAGTGCTGATGTCGCTGTGGCTGTAGACAGAGGCTCCATTCCTCCTCAACTGTGCTATTGCGAATGCCACCGTGGCTAGAGACAAAAGCTCCATTCCTCCTTAACCATGCTATTATTCTGTCTCATCCGCGAGTACACTCAAAACCATTTCTTCAAATTTTCATGGCGCCCTTGTGAGATCTCTTCTTCAACTCAACATACGCTTAAACCATACTTTGAAGTTCGGTGAGAAAGGGCGAAAAAACTATAAAAAACACGAAAAAAAACCCACATGAGTTGCTTTCATACACAATTCACTCAAGAACCTAAAAGAAAGAAAAATAACAATTATTAAGTGCTAATTAAGGGAAAAACCTAGTAAAAACTAACACAACTAAAAAAACTAATCACTTTAGCCATTATCAACTATCAATACTCACAAGAGGCCGGCAAGTCTGAAATGCATCAATAACTAGTCCAAATGTCAATAATACATACTTGAAAGTCTTTACGATATTAGAACTGCACGGATGATGCACAAATTGAACGATAGTCCTAGGATTAAACTGCACCAAGGCTTCAACATATTTTGGAAGTATGTCAAAATTAGGCTACCAATCACTGTACACCATTTGGATTGCTTTTGTACGAGTGTATCAAGACTTCTTATATGATATATCCACATGCTGGTGTTGCTTGATATTAGACATTATGTATTTAACCTTATATGTTGGAGCATTTACAGTTGAATGCATAATATGTCATGCAACAACTACAGATGTCAGACTTCTATTATTATTCCCGTGTAGTGCACCAACACACAAGTGGTCATCTACTAATTAGTAATTTCCCACATCCCATGACTTTTTTTGCAATTTGCCTGAATGCACCAATCACACTAAAAATAAACTAATGCAGATGATGTACGGGGATTATTAATAGCATACTTGCACTTTGCAACCCACGTAATCTTTTTACTCTTGACTACTTTGAACTCCCTGTTTTGCCTGATTGACCATAATCATACTGCTTTATTAATTTGCTCCTTGCTCTCAAATAGCATATGTAAATGGATATCATCATTTTTCTCATTCCAAATATCCAGCCACTTTGTATGTCCTCTATCAGTTGGATTGTCATATGATGTAATTCCAAGATCCTCAAAGAATGACAGTCCAACAGGAACATACTCTTGAGAAGGATCACATGTGAATCCAATAGGAACATCCTCTTGAGAAGGCAAACGTGACCATTGAGATTCAGTTGAGTAGGGATCCAAATCGTCGTTAGATTCGGGGGACAAAACATTTTCTGAATCAACCACTTCACTATCCTCCTCGAAAGATGCAATATCAGATTGTTCCAGCCTTCCCTCAAATTGCACTAACCTTGCTATAGAGTTGTCACTCACACGACTATGCAGATGGGTACTATGAATAGAATCAACATTGTGAAATTCCTGTTCTCCCATATCAGTATAAGGATGCATGCGTGATGTACCATATTTTGCCTCTGCAAATAGATTCTGTCAAGGATAAATTTGCACGGATGCGTTGACACTCAACATAGTAGTGGACACCATCGGAGTACAATATTACAGTGCATATGGATTACAAGTTGGATTTTATTAATACAAGAAAGGGGTTAATAGAGACATCATTTGCCTGCCAGCATTTGTCCCATCGACGGTGTCTGGAGGAGGCATTTTGACAATTCCCTCCTTTTCAATGTAAAACTCAGCACTGTAGCCTTGCAAATTATCATTCAAGTTATAAATTACCTACAACCTATCATCATCGAACACTTCCCATTCCATATGCATTTGCGGACCACATGGGCATCAGCGAATTATTTTTAACTTGAACCAATCCCATAAAGTGGTATATTCTATCTACCAACTCATCGTACGTGATTCTCTGTTTTATTACGAATGACGCGTTAGGTCGACGTGGTTCATAACGGAATGATGTCCCTTCATATTGAATTTCACCTCCGCAATACAAGCTCACTGTAAGGGGGTTGGTTAAAGCCATCTTCATGTTACCTTTTTTTTAGACGAAAAAAACATTAATACTACATAACAAACACTGAGTAAACGTATAAATCCAACGCCTATATTGAAGTATTCTCATTATTAGACAACATTATTTTCAGGTATTCTCTAAGTCTTCGTAATTCTTTATTATTATTCTAACCAACCATAATTTTTAATTATTTACAGGATTATCTAAATTACATGTTTTAAAACAATTTTTTATAATTACTTATAATTCTTAATTTTTTCTATTTTCCTAATTCTACTATTATTTTTACATCATTTATCTTACACATTTTTTGGACATCACAACCACTGATATATCACAATAAAAATTTATAAAAAATAACTTTTATTAACCTTAGTGTGCAATCTTTTATTAATTTTCTAATTATTTTCCTAATTATATAATTACAAAAATTTTTTCAATCAAGAAATAATCAATTTAGTGCAAATCAATTATCTTAGAAATAAATCATTTTTTGAATTGTTTCTAATTATTAATTACTTTATTCTTTTTCCTATTTTCTTGAATTATTTTATTCCTTTTTTGGTGACTATTTTTTCTTTTTTTAATGATTTTTGTACTTATATACATTACACATCTTTTAACAAAAATTTAATCATTCCAACTTAATAGAACTATCTTGGAATTCATTATATTTTTTCCTACTTATTCCTAATTTCTTTTTATAATTTTTTTATTTATTACTTATTTTTCTAATTATCTACGTTACATATTTTTTTAAACCTAAACTAATAACTACAACATGCTATCATAACTACAAAATACTATGTAAATTTTAGTTAGTTCTTCACTTATTCCTACTTTTTAATAATTTCTCTCATATGTAACATTAAAATATTTTTGTAATTGCTACTTTTTAAATTATTTACCTACATATCCTTTTAAATTTACTTCCTGTGTATTTTAGTATTTTTTTTCCTAACTTCAAAATATTTTCAATAATTTACTAGTTTACAGAATTCATCCAAACACCAACATTAAATGAAAAAGCCAACATGTTCATGAGTAGATTAAAAAACCAACATCATATTTCATCAAAATAATAAAACAACACCAACATATTAAAAGAAATTAAAAGCATCCATGTATTACATCAAAATAAAAATATAATCAGTTTAACAGCATTTTTATCAATTTAGCAATTTAATATAATCAATTTATATCAATTTAACACAGCATTTTATATCAACTATAATCAATTTAACAGCAACTAAGGTACTACGTGTTGATTATGTGAGGGAAATCAACAGTTTTAACTTAATTTATGAAGACTATTGGTCTTCAATCATGGTTTGACTTAATTTCACATTAGATATAATTGAAAAAAATGGACTTAAATTGAAGGAGATAAAACAGGGACTAACGGTTCTATGTAAAAAGTTAAGAGACTATATTTAGTCCATGCATGTTCCTTCCCTTTTCTGTTGATTGTTAAGACCTTAACCAAATCTAAATCTTTAATATCCTATTGTCCACGAACATTTTTTTGGAATTAAGGATAGTGAGAAACGAACTTTAGTCGAAGGTACTGAATATGCAAGGCTTCAATTGGTTTGTATTACACATCTTTTCTGCTGCCACATGCCATTAGGACCTAAAGCCACTGCGGCACCAAATTCTTAAAAATCTACGAACGCAAATGGAAAGATGTCACAATTAGGTATCAAATGGTGAAAGCCTTTAAATGTTGGCTTCCTAAGTAATGACTTGGAACTACTTAATGATCATTTCTGTGGGTTTTTTTAAACTTGCATAAGTATGACTTTTAAGACTTAGTTCCGCATTTTTCTACTACTACTGCTCTCATAGTCTCGAGATGTCTAAATTGCCAATGTAAATGCAGTAATTTGAATCAGTGACCTAAATCACCATTTTTGCTATTGATGACCCTCTGTACCATTAATTAATATTCATGGCATGTACAATATAGCATCTATTTCAACTTTCCATTTGCTTGGATAAAGTTCAATTTACAATTGGCACTAATCTGTCGTAGGGTGCCATAATTCTTAAGGCCGAATAATTAGTCCAATTGAGTTACATTAAACAGTTTATTTTTTTCTTCGTACTAATTTATTTAGATACATATGAAAATTTTGTGGATTGCTATTACTCAATCTTCCTTCAATGTGTTAAGAACTATACCCAATTTAACAGATGGTTTTTGAACAAAAATGTAAAAAATGATAAACAATCAATTTTACATATTATAGCATAAAACATCAGCATATATTATTAGAAAACTGCAATGTATATAAATAAATATTCCAATATAAAAAATAGAAGATGGAAAAACTAACTAATTAAGAGAGGAGTGATTTTTTTTCTTTGCTTTCGCAGCAAAGAGCAAATGAATGCAATGGGGTTGAAGGGAAATTCAGGAGATTGGGTTCTGATAAGAAGAATGCAAAATTTAGGAGAAAATGAAATAAAAGGCTTGAGCAGAAAAGTGGTCCGGCTGTGGTATAAAAGGCAAAGACAGCACATTCCAAGAATGCGTTGTCTTACTCGTGACACTACCACCCCAGAGCAGCAGAGTAGTACCAATAGCAAGCAGCAGGTAGGGGCCAATTTCGGACAGATGACATCACATTCATGGAATGCGTTTTCTAAGATAACGCATTCTACAATTGCGATGATCCTGCTGCCAGAAACACTAAGCAATTATCCCCTAATCCAAGCACTCACTTTAGGATGGCATTCCACAAACCTCTCTAATATCGCCACCCGCGCCCTCTCAACCTCATTATACCTCAACTCGAACTCAATATACGGCACCCCAAAAACATTCCTGAGTATCTTTTCCATGTGAATGTATTTATACCACAACTGATCAATCTGGGCAAAAGTCATAACGGCCTCGTCCCAAACGTTCCTGGCATGATTAATGAACTTGTTTTTCATCTTTACTCCATCATACTTCAACCGTGTAGTGTGATCACGATAATCTACCTTGAAAGCTCATCCCAAATGGAGCCAGCACGGGTGAAATCATTATGGGACTCCCTTTTTATAGGGATCGTTTGCGCGTGTTCTATTTGTTATTGGAAGAGCAGCGAGATTGTTAGCTGAACCAAGTTCACGGACTTACCTGTGGACCTTGTAGTTTAAAAAAATGTCAAGTAAAGTGATACATGGTAATATAAGAAAATAATATTAAATAATATAAATGTGCTGTGTGGCTTTATTTTAAATCATATGATATACAAATAGATCTATAAACCGGATCTATTTAAGAATTTTCTGGAACAGCACGTGGTGTTCTAGTTGTTTTTGGGAAAGGACTTTTTTCTTTTTCATTTCCTTTTCTTTTTTGGTTTTTTTCATTTCCTTTTCTTTTTTTAAACAGCTATCTAATATGTCACCTACGCTCATTCAAAGTCCTATTCAATTAGTTAAAAAAAACAAAAACTCCCAATCTAATGACACCAATATGTATGTATTTCTTATGATAAGTCATTTTTATATCATGTTATTATATAATTAACTAATCAACACAAAAAGGGTGACAGATTAAATCAAGATATGCTAATATGATAAAAAAAAAAAATTCTACCGAATTCTATTGTGAGTAAGATGCATTGACAAAATAAATGATTACATGATTTTGATTTTCAGAATAAAAAAATTGGAACTATCACAGTGTACTTCTGTGATCTCTCCATTTTGAAGGGTTTTGGGACTTCTCTGTTTCATTCATGTATTTAACCCCTATATTGTGACAGCCCCACCTTACCCAGAGGTGTACCAAAGGGCTTAACGAACTGCCTGTCTAGCTCTCGCCAGGACTCAAGTCAAGCACTCACTCAGAACATCCACGCATAGTTAACCCAAAATAGAATACATTCATATAATTCAACTTAAAGGTACAAGTATCACTAAGAAGTTTACATGCCAAAATATACAAATTATTTACAATAATAGCCCAAACAGTTTGGCTATTACAATATATAAAACACCTACTATATCCAAAACCTGTCGTTCCAGCTTTAATATTACGGGAACCCTGTGTAAAGGAAAACAAATAAAAGGGATGAGCTATAATAGCCCAGTGAGTGCTCAAATCATGCAACCATACCAGGAATCCATTATTTTATTGAACAAAATAATTGACAAGTTAAATAAACAGGGTATGAACAATTTAATTAACAAGTAGTCAATGGCAGATATAGGGCTCAACTACGGGAGCAAGCTCAACCGCAGGAGGAGCAAGTACCAATCATGTAACCATGACGTTAGGACTGAGATAATAGCTCAGGTCCTCGCCAAGGGTCATACCAGTATTAATCAGCAAGTACCCTAACCACCATTCACCTTATAAGCTCCGTACGGGCTACCACATCCAAGGAGTGATCTCGACCTTGGAGGGCCAACAAACAAGCAAGAAAGTTCAATCCGGAGTTGGCCTCTTTGAGGATTCTCAACTCAAGGGAAAGAACAACATGCCCTAAAACACCCAGCACCTTATGTCCTCCCAAGCACGACCGGGTTGACTAACCATGAAGTAACGGTGAAGTTAGTCACGATAGCCTCAAGCACAAGTAACACATTGGATCACAAAAGCATGTAACACATTGCGGAATAGATGCGATAAAGTACACATCTTTCCTCAAATAACACATTTCATCACATAACATTTACAAGTATGACATAGCATTTCATGCATCATGCACACATAGAGACACTCACCTGGAATGCCTAGGAAAATATTTCGTAAAATGGTCGAGACTTGCTTTCAGGTCTTGAAATTCAAAAGAAATAATCTAATGAAAACCTGATTAAAACCCTAAGTAAATTGGTAAGAAAGTTTAAGAAATAACCCAATTATTTCTAGGGTTTAGGTTTTAGGTTTTTATGTTTTTAAGGTTTAGGGTTTTGAACCTAGGGTTTAGGGTTTTAGATTTAGGGTTTTGGTTTTAGGGTTGTTCTTGTTCTAAGAAAATTTAATTCATTAATAGATCATTTTCTAAAAATTTCTGCACACCAAATTCTCTAAATTTAGCATATTCTAGGGTTAAAATCTCACTTGTCATTTTTTTCTTCTTTAATTCTACTGAAATTTCGGCAGCATCTCCCCTTAAAATCGGACTAACCCAAAATTTTACCTACAAGAAATCAACCAACCAATCCAATTTCCAATAAGTTCTACAACTTCCATGTCTCAATCAAACCCAATTTCACTCAAAATTCCACTCAAATTCAAGATTTCAACTCCAAGTTTCTTCAACCATGCAACATATAATACATGAAATTTCAAGGTTTAAATACTATCTACTAGTTCATCTAACCAAGAAAACACTTAATTAACAAGCAAAATTTCATTTCAAAACTTAAATCTTCAAGTTTAATAACAGATATCTAGTATTAAATTTACACAAAAGACTACTTAAAACTTGGAAATAATAGCATAAGTTCATAGTAAATGTGACAGCCCCACCTTACCCAGAGGCGCACCAAAGGGCTTAGCGGACTGCCTGCCTAGCTCTCGCCAGGACTCGAATCACGCACTCACGCAAACCTCCGAGCGTAATTAACTCAAAATAAATAAACTAAAATAAAATAAAATGGAATAACATAAAATACACTCATATTATTTACTTAAAGGGTACAAGTCACATCAAAAGTTTACATGTCATAATTTACATGATTTTCACAAAGATAGCCTAACACAGTTTGGCTATTACAATAACTAAACATCTATAATAATCAAAACCAGTCGTTCCAGCTTTAATTTTATTGGAAACCTGAGTAAAGGAAAACAAATAAAAGGAATGAGCTATAATAGCCCAGTGAATGTCCAAGTCATGCAATCATATCAAAACTCATTATTTTAGTAAATAAAATAATCAATAAGTTAAATAAACAAGATATGAACAATTTAATTATCAAGTAGTCAAGGGCGGATACAGGGCTCAACTACGGGAGCAAGCTCAACCGCAGGAAAAGCAAGTACTGATCATGGAATCATGACATTTAGACCTGAGATAATAGCTCAGGTCTTTTATCAAGGAACATGCCAGTTTTTATCACGCAAGCCCTAACCACCATTCACCTTATAACCTCCGTACAAGCTACCACATCCAGGGAGTACTCTCAACCTGGGAGGGCCAACACGCAAGAAAGTTCAATCCGGAGTTGGCCTCTTTGAGGATTCACAACTCAAAAGGGAAAGAACGTCACGCCCTAAAACACCCAGCATCCTTATAACCTCCCAAGCCTGTCCGAGTTGACTATCCGTGAAATAACGATAAAGTTAGTCACGGAAGTCTCACGCACAAGTAACACATTGAATAGTGAAAGCATATAACACATTACGGAATAGATGCGATAAAGTACACATCTTTCCTCAAGTAGCACATTTTATCACATAATATTTGCAAGTGTAACACAATATTTACAAGTAAAACATAATATTTCATGCATCATGCACACATAAAGACACTCACCTGGAATGCCTAAGAAAATATCTCGTAAAATGGTCGTGATGCGTTTTCGGACCCTGAAATTTAAAAGAAATAAAATATAATGAAAACCCAAGTAAAACCCTAGTAAATTTAGTAAGAAAAATTCAAGAAAATACCCCACTTATTTCTAGGGTTTTGGTTTTAGGGTTTCTAGGGTTTAGGGTTTACCTATTCTAAGAAAATTTAATCTATCACTAGATCATTTCTAAAATTTCTACACTTCAATTTCCTTCAATTGAACCTATTCTAGGCTTAAAATCTCACTTATCAATTTTTCTTCTTTTAATTCTACAAAAATTTCGGCAGCATTTCCCCTTAAAATCGGACTAACCCAAATTTTTTTCCTGCAAGAAAAAGCAACAATCCAACCCAATTCAACAAGTTCTACAACTTTTATATTCAACTCAAGTTCAAATTCAATCAAAATTCCACTAAATTCCAAGAATTCTACTCCAAGAATCTTCAACCAAACAACATATAACACATGAAATTTCAAGGTTTAAAGGCCATATACTAGTCTATCTAACCACAAGAACACTTTATCTAGCAAGTAAATCTCAAATTCTAACTAATTTCTCCAAGTAGTATCAACAAGAATCTTAGTCTTAAACTTGCATAAAAACTAATTAAAACATGAAATTAATAGGAAAAGTTCATAGTAAATACCTTAGATATGCTTAGAACTTTGCTTAGAAAGGAAAGAAGCTCACTTCCTATGGTGGATTTGCCCAAACTTAAGAGAGAAAACTTGAAGAAGTTGAGAGTAAAATGAGAGAAGAAGAGAAAGGAGATGGCCGGCCAAGAGGGAGAAGAAAGAGAAAGAAATAGTCTAGGAAAAATGGAAAAGAAATGAAGAAAAGATGGGAAAATGATTAACCAATTAAAACCTCACAAGAGTAAAGTAAAAAGGTGATCTTTTAATGCAAGAGGTGCTAACTTGGATTAATTTGATTGGTGGAGCTCAATACCCTCTTATCACTTAATACTAACAATAATAAAACACAAATTATTAAAGCAAAAATAGAGTAAAATTGGAAGAGAAAATCCGGCCATAAAGAAGAAAGAAAAAGAAAAGAATTTCGGCCAAAAAAAGAAAAGAGAAGAGAGAAGAATTTTCGGCCAAGAGAAAAGAAAAGAAAGAGAAAAATTTCAGCCAAGGGAAAAGAAAATAAGGCAAGAAAATAAGTGAAATTTTTGAGTAAAATTGAGATAAAATTCAAGTAGTCAAAAGACTAGAAAATAGTAAAATGAGCTAATCAAAATTTAAACACTAATATAATTTAAATGGTCAAGTAAAATTATTCTAACTTTAGTACTTAAGTGTTCTTGCTTAAAATGAAAATCTTAACTAATTAACCTAATTAACTCAAGAAATCTTCCAACTAATAAATCAAGGTTTAACACTTAACCCTAAATAAGAAAAAATGTCTCTTGTAAGTGCATTTCTAGGGTGTTACAGTAAATACCTCAATCAAGCTTAGATCTTTGCTTAGGAAGAAGAGAAGCTCACTTTCTATGGTGAAGATTGTCTAAAAATGGAGAGAAAGTTTCAAGAAAATGAAAACAAGAGAGAGTAGAAAGAGAACAAGGGAGGGCCAGCCAATGGGTGAGCAAAGAGGGAGAGAAATAGGTCAAGAAAATAGAAAAGAAATAAAGAGAATAATGGGAAAAAGTGCAACCAATCATAGCAAGACAAGAGTCATCCTAGGTTTAGATTTTTTTGACATATTAGCTACTACTTGGTTAAATATGATTAGTGTAAATTTTTAATCACTTATCACCTAGTAATTAGCAAGCTTTATGGCACAATTTTTAAAGCAAAAAGAGAGAAGAATAGGGAGAGAGAGGGCCGGTCATAGAGAGAACAAAAATCAAGTGAATAAGTGAAATTTTTAGGTCAATTTTTGAACTAAAGCTCAATTGGTCAAAAGACTAGAAAATGGTAAAATTAGTTAGTCAAAATTAAACACTATTATAAACTAATGGTCCAATGAAATTATTCCAAATTGAGTACTTAGGTGTCCCACTTAATAATGAAAGAATCTTATTTACTTAACCTAATTAACTTAAGAAATCTTCCAACTAATAAATCAAAGATTAACACAAAACTCCAAGTAAAGAAGTTTGCCTTTTTAAAGTGCAAACTTTCGGTTTTTCCCTCTTCTTTTCTTTCTTCTTCTTTTTTTTTTTTTTCTACCAATGAGTATAACATGAATTAAATGGTTTTTGGTATGAATTTCTAGGGTGTTACATATATTGCATCAATCTAGGAAGAAAAAACAAACTCAAACCTTCTTGCAACAGGTATCAAAGATAATCTGACCAATCAAAGGAATTATCAAGCGGAATGTACGTAGCTTATAATGAATAAAAATGTAAAAATAATAGAATCAATCAAAAAATACATTAAATAATTGTTTAAAATAATTTCTAATTCCTAATTTAGTCATAAATAATCTATTAAAAGAAAATAATTTTTTCTTTTTTTTTTAAGAGGATCAATGAAAGAACTCCACCCACCCCTCATTGATTCGATTGTTGATCCGGACTCGGGACCTATAGATCACATGTGAGTGCATTACCAATTAAGTTGCATTTCATTGTTTATTAAAAACAAAAATATCGAGAAACTTCAAATATTTTAGTTAAGGTAGGGTTAACAAGTGTCATTAAATAAAAGATTAAGGCTTAATTAACAAAATTTGAAAAGTAATAAAAAATTTATCTGTTACATATATTTACCATTAAAATTTATATTAGTTTTTTAAATACTCTTTTGTAAAGACTTGCTCATAAAGAATTATTTTACAGCATTATTTAAATATTTTTAGAATTTTCAATTTTTAATTGAAAAACATAATTGTCCTGACTTGGTTATTTACCTCCAATCAATTATCTATAGCTTAACTAATGTAGATCACTTTTCAATAGCATATTTTATCTTAGTTTATATCACTTAAAAAATATATATAAAAAAAATTATCTTTAGGAAAATTGTTGATCGACTAGAAAACTAACAAACATTGCAATTAGAGTTGTCATACGAACTGAGTTGTTTACGAACATAGCTCGGTTCAACTCGTGAAGTCAACTTATTCATATAGCTAAACAAGTCGAGTTCAAACAAAAAATTGAGCTCATTTATTAAACAAGTGAAACGAGCCTTGTTCGCGAATGTTCGTTTGTGTTTGCGAAACGAATATTTGTAAACAAGGGGTAATAATATCTTTTCACTCTTATTCTCCATACATTAATTCCCTAATTGACTAAAGGAGCTTGTTTGTATTCGCGAACGCTCTTTTCATTTGTTTGTGTTAAACGAACCAAGCTCATACGAGCTTGTTTAGTTGGTGTTAAACAAGCCAAGCTCATTCGAGTTCATTTGAGCTCGATTTGTTAGTGTTAAATGAGCCGAGCTCGAGTGTCACGCCCCGTGCCCGAGACGTGGCACCCGCCATGCCCTAGGCTAAGCTAGGACACAAGGCTAAATCAAAACAATTATCGTCTAATCATAACATAAGGCTCCAAAATACCAAGATGCCCAAAAGAATCCATTTCATTCATCATCAAAAGATATACAACGTTCATTACAATTCTCTTCCCCAATAACAAAAATAATTGGGAAGATATGTATAACCTAATCCATACAAAAATATGGCTATACATCAATGCTATCAAAAATAACCTCATTCATGTCTACCCTAACTAAGACTATGAGGCCCAAATATCATTCCAGTCACCTTCAATAAATTCATCACCTGCAGGGTTAAACAAAAGAGGTGAGTGATATAATCACCCAGTAAGTAGTAAAGGGTTCTCTTTGGGGCTTAAGTTTGTTATTCATACATAGGTACATTTCCAAATCAAAATCAAAGTCATAGTCATCATAACATGTGGTCACGTTATAAATCATACATATTCAAACGTCACATAATGCAATTCAAAGAAAAAGAGAGCTCAAGTATTTAGTGGACACATGACCCTGGAATTCCAGTTGTTAACTATAACCCGGTTAACGCGGTTCAAAACCAACTACAACCCGGTTGGTCCGGTTCAAAACTAACTATAACCCAGTTAGCACGGTTCAAATTATTTGCTACAATTACTAATTTAAGGAACTAGTCCCGTCATATAGCCATTTCACATACAAGAGCTCAATCAAGTGTTCATTCCAAACAATTCATTAGACCACATAACTTATTTCATAGAAAACCAAAGTAATCAAACGTAAGCCCATTTATATAAGGAAAATATCATCCCATTCATTTCTCATCATTAAAAACATTTGCAAAGCAAGGAGAATCAATTGCTACTTACCTCACTCCAAGACTAATTTAGATAGTCCGAGTAGGGATAAAGTCCTTCGTCGCCTATAACACACAATAAACACCCAAATTATACTCTAATTCTATCAAAGAGACATAACCAAACTCAAATTCTACTCAAAAGACAAAAGAATAACTTCCCTAGAAAACAAAATGATCCGCGCCCGCGGGTCGAGGAGCGTCCACCCGCGGCTCACAACAGGAAGTGAGCCGCGGGTGAACAGTGCTGAGCCGCGGCTGCGGCTTGATCCGCAGCGCGGATCGTGCCGCGGATCAGCCCAGAAAGTTGGCTTGATCATCCGCGGTTCCATCCACGGCGCGGATGGGGCTGCAGATGGCAGCCATAAACGAGCCAAAAACGACCTGCAACTGCTCAAAAACACCTCCAATACTATTCATCATCTTCTCACTCGATCCAAACAACAAGACAATCCTCAAAATGACATAATAAGATAAGAAAACACTATCTTAACATCATAAGCAACATATTTCATGAATCATTCTCAAAATCACACAAGATCTCCAAAAGTCTCATACCCAATTCTTCAAATCTCTAACTCACCCACCTCACACATCCATTATAACTCACAAGCACTTACACTACCACAACCAAACATCAAGTTAAGGGATAAAACCAACTAATGGCATCCAACCAAGAAACATTAACTACTCACTCTACCACCACATCACATAGCAAAACTAAGAAAAGAAATTAGCTTTGAGAAAAGAAATACCTTGGTTGAAAGAATCAAAGGGATTGTTGCTTGCTTCCTTTGGAGAATGGTGGCCTTCAAGGTTCCCTTCAAGTGGGAGGGATGGAAAGTCTTTAGAGAGTGAAAGAAAGAAGCCAAGGAGAAGAAGAATAGAAAATGGTGAGAAACCTAATTCATTTGGGGATAAAATCAAAATCACTGAAATTTGCTAATTAGTCCTTTGACTTTCTACATATTACACAATCTCCCACTAAGGCCATTGACCAAAAGGTCCCTGGTATCACATCGAGCTCCCTGTTCTTTTAACAAGCCGAGAACAAAAAAAATTGGCTTATTTAATAAACAAGCTGAGTTAAGCTTGTTCATTTATTAAACAAGCACGAGTTTGAACACTTAATACTCGGCTCGACTCGGCTTGAATAACACGTCTAATTGCAATTCAAATTTTTTGAATGTTGCAAAAAATTTTTTGTTTATCACAATCTTAAAAAATATTAATTTTAAAAGTCTTTTATTTAACTATACGTTCTAGCTAAATTATTCAATTTGTATTGTACCATTCTCTAATAAGAAGTTGGCGTAAGTATCATTAACGGAATTTTTGTGTAACTTTTATCGTTCCTTTATTTTATAGAGTTTTTATTATATTATTTTATTCGTATTGCTGATCAATTGTGTGCCGTAAAACTATATCTTCTAATTCAAGTATTCACAATTAATGATGTCATATTCAAATCGAAAAGGTAAGGGAATAGAAAAAATGAGGATGCCAATAAAAGAAAAAGAATTCCTTTCCTAGTCGTCTTCAACTCTTCTTATTGACCAATCAAACATTTAGTCAAAACGGAGCAGTGCAGAATATTCTTAAACAAATTTGAGTTCAATAAAATGGTTAATTTTAAATAACATACATTTTTTCCACTATATAGCATACAAATATTCAAACCGACTTCATTTTATTGAAACTAACTTTATTTTTCTTTAAGACCAAATAAAGAAAAACTATATAAGATGCATAATTTTTTTTCCGTAAGCATAAGCAATATTTATATTATTGAAATTTGAAACTGACTCTATCTTCCCTTAACATAAAAACAACAATAGGAAAATTACATGTCAAATAAATTATATTCAATCAATTTTAAATGGAAATATAGGTAACGTTATTTTAAAATGTTTAAATATATTCCTTCCAGGATGGGGTTCCAGACACAAATAGATACTCTCCCAGGCATGTTCCTAGTCAACTGGTACTAAGAATTAGTAAATTCACCCAATACGTTACTGAGCTCTAGGGGTTGGCAAAAAAAATACCGACCTGAAAACCTGCCTAATCCAAATTGACCCAATTTGAAAAATAGGGTACTTGAACCGTCTTTCTCTTGGCGGGGCAAACTAGGGTCAAGTACCTGCAAATTTAGAGTTGGATACAGATCAAAAAATAAAATTCTATGGGTACCCGACCTGACCCGAGGGTATATAATATAAATATTAAAAAATACACGGACCTTATCATTATTTTATTAAAAGTACGTACATGGTCCGGACGTCCGTTACCCCATCAACGTATTTTCTAGAATTAGCCAGTTGTCCGCTTCATCCTTTGGTGCATCTGCTTCGCTTTTTACATTCTATTTTGACTTCTTTTTTATTACTAACTAATTTTATTGCAAATACACATTTTTAGAACATTAGCATACATTGTCATTAGTTTGTTCAAAACTAAGATGAATTGAGACTATAAAGTTGTCAATTTGCCTATAAGCTATCAATTAGTAACATGAATTAGTGGACTTTTACAATTGTTTGGGGAATTAGAGAAGTCAGGAGAATTTTGGAAGGCCTTGGTGTATGATTTTGTATTCCAGCTAATACAAGTTTCAATCAAACAAAAAAAGGAGCGGGTGATATGAGCACGGTTCACGATGGATCCCGTGGAGATGAGCTTTTCACAACTGAGCTGAGGAAGCCAAGGATCATCTATCAAGCAACCCTATGTTGGTGCTCAAGAACAGGGAAATTGCATGGATTGATCATGGATACGCTTAAGGATGAAACTACGTGGGATGGCTTTTTACAATCACCAAAACTTGTTACACTAATTTGGGTCAAGGAAGGAACTTTACGTGAAGATGGATCATTGGGGAAAGCCATGGTTGACCAAGGGGATGAGCAAGGTGTTCAAGTCATGCAAAAAGATGGAGGAATGCAACTTCTGACCAAGGCCGCAACCCAGGCCGTGTCGGGGCCTTGCCCACGGTCTCCGTCAGAAAGGTTGAAGCGAGACAGTGTTGTTTCTGATCTAAGCCGCGCCGACCTGCGGCTTCCCCCAGAACGTACGATTTCGTCTTAGTTTAGGGTTTCTCTTAGTATTTTATTTATTCCATAGTTGTAATCCGTTCCTAATAGTTAGGCATGATAGACTATGATTAGCGATCGTGCTTATCCAGAGTTTTATTAGTGATTTACTTTCCATATTTTGTAATATGCTTCTAAGCCTATTAAAGGGCTAACTTTGTTCGTTCAATAATAGATTATAAGATTTGGATTATTTACCCTAAAGGTGTGTTCTCGTGAGCTCATTCAGAGCGCTTTCTTGGTTCTTGGATTAGAACCGTTCTCGGTCTTATCAAGCCTATGCTTGTGGCGACCAAAATACCCGCTTAGAGTAATTCTTTCGCATTTGATCAAGATTCATAGAGTCATAGTTTAGAACCCTAGGGATTCTAAACTAGAGTCATAGTTCATCTCGACCTAAATTAGAACCCTAGGGATTCTTCGTTCTTCGTTGAAGAATATTTGAGGCTTCTACTTGGAATCGTCAAGCGATCTTGGCCGTTCACAACCTCGCGCGCATCAGCAGGTCAGGTACCCTATGACCCACCCCTATTTTTTGGGTACCAGAAGACCGAGTACCCAAAGGCATTAGAGTCGGGTTAGGATCAGAAAATTGCTGACCCGACAAGTTAGGTCGGGTTAGCCAAATCGCTTTAGGGCGAGTACCTTATCCATGTCCACCCCTACTGAGCGCAACATGGCATCCCAATCAATCAACTTGGCTAGCATTAGGGACATTTCTAGAGAATATCCACATCACCTAGAAGTTGATAATGAAAGTTTAATGGATTCCGGATCCAGTTCATCTTGATTTTTCAACAATTTGATACAACTAGGATAAACTTGTTTTAAATTTTTAGTAACTTGATTTACGGAGACAAAATTATGAATCACTAATCTTTACAAAATTGTTATGAAAATTTACACAGCTTTTGTGTTAGTTTACACTAACGGGAGGTCCAACAGTTGGACCTGCTATATATTCAAAATGTAACTACTATCTTTTTAGAGAAGGTTATAATAATTATGTTTTATTTGAAAATTATATGCTTACGTCCAACTAACATTATAAATTTCTCTTCACATGGTTATTATGTTTGAAAAAATATGAGGTAAAAATTAAAATTTTGAATCATTTATTTTGAGTGAGAATGGAAAGTAAGTGGATAAAATTTGAAATTAAAGAAAAGTAACATTACTATTGAGACGTTTAAAAATAGTAAGTTTGACAAGTATAGGCGGATGAATGGGGTAAAAGAAATTCAGAAAAATATTTTGGGAAAAAATCATTAAAACTTAAAATTATAAAGAACAAGAACATGCAAACTCCATAATTTGTGGATAATAATAACTTTGGAAATTCTGTGATTAAACTCCTAAATACTTGATAGATGAAAAATCTTACTTAAAATATATTCTGACAAACGTGAAATTGAATAAACTGCTATTTACCTTGACTAAAACAATTATTGGCAGTTTAGACCTAACATAAATTTCTATTTACCTTGACTAAAACAAGTATTGGTAGTTTAGACCTACAGTAAAATAACTCTTTCCAGGAACATAAAAATATGGAAATGAAATTTTGGTGCAGAACTAAATTTTTACCCAAAACTACTGAAAGTTGGAAGAGTGATCCCAAATACTTTTTACCTGAGAGTCCTGGAATTAGTAAAACCGAGTAGATAGTTCCAAACTACGTGTCTACACTGCATAACATTAATTTGAAACAAGAAGGCAACTAATGTTCCAGAACCAAATAACATAAAGATCATGTAAGCAACTGAATGATAAACTTCGAAAAGAGTTGATCAATTCGTTACCCCATAAGAAAAAAGAACTCACTACCACGTTGTATAGATAGAAATAAGGACAATCAAATGAAAAATACAATCCGGACGAACGAAATTGAAGAGGAAAAATACATCAATAGTATATTTCAGGCACTAAGTTTTGGTAACAGCCTGTCCAACCTCTTTAACAAAAGCTTTTAGACTAAGTTTAGACGAACCTCCTTCCTTGGCAGCATCTCTAGCCATATCCTTCCACTTTTTAGCATTTTTCCTCGTTTCTTGTCCTCTCTCTCCTTGATCCATTACAATTTCTAAGCTCCTCCTGATTTCATCAGCCTCAACAATTCCTTTTTCATTGGCCTGAGCTCTTAATCCTGTCTTCCAGATATCTTGAACGAACTTTGAATTTGTAGTTTGATCTGTCCACAATGGAATTGCAACCACTGGCACCCCAGAAACCAAACTTTCCAAATACGAATTCCATCCACAGTGAGTCACAAAACATCCTACGGAAGCGTGTGACAAAACCTCCACTTGTGAGCACCATGGAACTATCAATCCAAGCTTTTCCAACTGATCTTTACAACTTAACTTTTCCTCTAGTTTCTCACCATTTGATGATGTTCTAATCACCCACAAGAATGGCTTATTGCTTTCCAGTAATCCATGTGCAATCTCCTCCATTTGTTCTGGCGGCAGTTCTGTGTAGCTCCCAAATGCTACGTAAACCAAGGATCCGTCGGACTTTGAATTCAACCACTCAACATAACCCCTAGAATTCTCAATCAAATCCCCTCCAAAAGAAAAGTCCGAAGGATCACTTCCATCTAAGAAAGCTGAAGGGATCAAAGGACCAATTGCCATCATTTTAAACTTCTCTATTGCCTTTAAAGGCTCAAACTCCAAACCCTCAAAACTGTTTACAAGAATTTTGGGATTCGCTTGTTTTTCAAGCACCTCCGTATGTTCCTTAACTGCTTTTAAAGCGAAATTGTGAAAATCGGGACTTGAAGGGATTAAAAATGAGGGCAGATCACGACCTGAGAGCAGTGGCAAACCTGGTAGCTCAATAGTCTCAAAACGTCTGCGGTTTGCAATTTTTTCTCCAAATCCTTTAAGATAGTAATAGTAAATATCCCAAACAGCAGCAGCTTGAGTCCAGAGAAGTGTGGATGGTATCTGAAGTTCATTAGCGACTCTGCCTACCCAAGCAAGAAGTGGGGTGTAGATAACATGTTTAAAAGGATGCCCATCTTTTGCTTTGGCCTTAATGAGGTCGGCCACAGCTTTAGAGCCATGTGTGCTTACTGAAGAGAAAAAGCCTCCAAAATCATCAGAACCCCAAACAAATCCATTATCATAACCATCGGAGAACGGAACAATGCTTAGTTTTTCTGCAAATAAATCTGATGTCTTAGCCATACGATGAGTTGCTGAAAGACTTGTTGAGAAGGTGACTTTGACGCCAATTTTCAGCAAGCATTTGGCTAATTGGATGGTTGGATTGATTTGGCCTTGCCCTGGAAATGCAACTAGGAGAAAATGGCAGTCCTCCATGTTTTTTTTCTTAACGTATTTTCGGGAATTGTAAAAGAGAAATGTTAGTTATGATTGAACTTCCTGGCGAATTTATTTATAGGTAGCAAATGTTGTTAAGGATGTTAATTTGCATGGTTTTAGTTTTGGACACAGCTATTATAACGGATGATACAATTATTTGCCCATTACATTGACCAATTGAAGATGTGGTTCTCAGTGTTTTGTCCTATTGTTATGCTATTTATGGATTTGACGATTCACGATGGATTTACACATCAAATTTAACTACCAGTCCAATTTTATAAAAAACCAAAGAACCCGTTAGGTTTGCCAAAACTGAGTGACGCAAATCGGATCCATAATTTTCCTAAACAATTACAACAATAATCATTCGTACTCGTATCCATGTGCAATTACATGTGCAATTTTAGAGCCTGGTAGGCCTACCAAAACTGAGTGACGCAAATCGGGTCACTAATTTTCCTAAACAATTACAATAATAATCATTCGTACGTCGTATCCATGTGCACTACGAAGTGCAGAACTGCGTGAAGGCAAGAAGGATAAGGACTGAACAATTACGTGTTACGGTTACCTTGGGGATAGGTGGATATTTCACCACATTTTTCAAGAACAATAATAGCGTCAAATACGTTATGATACTTATCACAGACACTGATGCGTATCTTTTGAACTATACCAAAGAACTCTAGGCAAGTGCACCTATCGCTTCGTAGTATAGTATACAAGAGCACCGAATATCGTCCCACAAGGGACTGGCAAATACTAGTAATTACTTGAGTTCTATTATCTAACCTAATGAACGCAATTGGACTTTTTAAAGTAAGAAACTAAGGAAAGTGTTATCTAATCCACTAAGTTAAAAGGGAACAGTAAGGGAGAGTGAGAAGTAACAACAAGAACGACAAAAATAAGTCTAGATATGGTATCCCCCAATTACATAATCAATGAACGAATTACCGGGAAAATGCTATTACCTAAACTTGACCTTGACCCAGAGTCCCAAAATTAGATCGTAACCTTTCTCAAGAGATACAATCCCTACCCTCTTGGTTGCTCAATTGGAATCTCTTCACAATTAACCCCCCAATTAGAAGCCTTAGGATTAATGGACTCTAATTCATTAAGTTCTTTCCAACACTTAACGATTGGGGGCAATTCATGGAACCCTATCTCTAGTGATTCATTCAAATTGCCTTAATTTGTGAAATGGTCTAGTCATACGTGCAATTTCTCAATATACCCATACGAAACCAGCCATAGAATCAAGAATGCATGCAAAATCCCAATTCCATTAGACATGAATAATCACAAATTAATCCAAATCAAGAGAGTAAATAGCATAAACCAACAATCGATCAATTAATTACATAAATGGGTTCAACCAAATCTAGACTACTAGTGTTTACTCCATAAAATTCAAAGAAACTACATTAATTAACAAAGGAAAACTGTAAAAACTCATTGTAGTTGAAGTTCTTCAATCTCCCTCTGATAGATATTCTGCAATTTCTTCTAGGTAGAGAAGATTCAAGCCTCTTCTTTGTCCCTTGAAGCTTCTTCCTCTTCTCCCTTTGATATCCCCTTCAAGGAGTCTCTCTTTTTCTTTTTTTTTTTTTCCTCCCAAGAAACCCTAGGAGAAAGATAGGATTTTTCCACCTCCTCCAATTAGCACTCATATCAGCTGTTAAAATGGTGCAGATTCGCGACCAGGAACCGCGCGCGTGTCTGCCCGTTGATCTTCCGCGGTTGCTAAAAATCTCAAGGAACCGCGGATGGGTCCGATGCACAACCGCGCGCGGTTGGTCACGCGGTTGATCGTCTTAGCGCTGTCCAACGCACTCCCGCGCGGTTTAACCCACGTTTGCTCTCTGGGTGGAACCCGCGTATAAAACCGCGCGCGGTTGATTCTCGCGGTTGACCTTCTGTGCAGAAGCCGCGCGATAGACCCGCGCGCGTTTTCGTCGAGCTTGTCCGCGGTTTAGCATTTTTCTTCACAATCTGCCCTTTTCTTCTCAGGCCTTTTTCTCCAATTCTGACCTACAATCCTATCCTTGATCTTTTCACCTGGAAAAACTTCATAAATGAGTGCACATACATTGCTCTATTTTGTTCCAATATGAAATTCAATAGGCAACAAGAAGTAAGTCTAGAAAATAGCTGGTTTTACCCAAAATTACTAAATAAAAGTACTAAAATATCCTACGCAAACCACCACTTAGACACTCTAAAACATGTGTAAGAAAAACTATTATCAACTTCCCCCATACTTAAGCCGTTGCTTGTCCTCAAGCAATTAGTCTATACAAACCCAACAAACGACTTAGAAGGGGCACTTAAGCAATCTAATTCAAAGAACACTTTCTCCAAAAAGAACTACACGGACACATATCATACCATCATTCTTTCATTCAAAGTACTCATAATACAAGGGGAAGTAAGAGCAATTATACATTGAATTTAGTAGTTTCAACGCGATATTTTCACCCTACTCAATCTTTGCTAGTAAATGAGTTCCATACGTAGCAATTAACACACAAGAGAGCCCGGTTAACAACAATAGTTACTGAAAGAACTTATCTCTTCACCTTGAGTTGGGCCTTTCATTGAGTCATGAAGTACTCTTTTGACGCGAAGATCGACACTTTGGGGTGAAGACCCCCGGTTACTCGAGATTTCATTTGCTCAACTTGCTATGCATACTCATAATTTTGATGACTTTTGACGCGAAAATCGACATTGTTAAATGAAGATTCCCGGTTACTCGACACCAAAACCAGCGGAGTAACCCCCAAACTCGCACTTTTTTTTTTTTTTTTTTTTTTTGCAAATTGTGTGTCATTACCCTATATGTTCATCAATTAACCTGCAATAATCGAGTAGGGTCTAAATATCCCATTAACTTCATTGAATTCTCACATAATTACTCAACTTCACCTAATATACTTTCCCAAAGTAAAAGACTACCAATGGTGCGATAGTGACCCGTAGTTTTTTTTTTTTTTTTTTTTTTTCAAAAGTTTCTAAGAAAGGACCTGGATAAGGTGCACCTTGAAATCTGAAAAAGTTGATGAGTTACTTGAAAAAAAAATTTGACAGAGTCTCCCCTAAAATAGGATTAACTCCCTGTTAATCAAAAATTCAACCAAAGCAAAATTCACCAATATAACACATCTCAATGCCAAACAATATTACCACATTTTATTCCCTCCCCCAGACTTACGATTTACATTGTCCTCAATGTACGAGAAAGATAGAACAAAATAGCGAAAAAAAAAGAAATAGATATGAATAAAGAAACTAATACCCCCCTTTTTTTCGCGTAGTAAGATGCCTTGGTCTAGATGAAGACTATAGCCTTGCCACCCGGGTGATGAGAGGCGTTCAACTGCAGCCACATGTATTTCGAGTAGTCTAAGTAGTGTTAGGACAAAAGAAAAAAATAATAAATTAAAAATGTAAGGAAAGTCAAAACAGGAAATAGATAAAAAGCAATAAAAGTCTAGGTAGTTATAATTACAGGCCAATTTAAAGAAGTCAAGTAAAGTAAAGTAAAGAACACAAAGAAAGTACGGATCCAAACACAATAAGTAGGAAAAACGGGCAAGCGGGTCTAGGCATCTCCGAGACTGCCTCCTAGATCTCCCCCAAAACCTCCCTCATGTGGGCTACCCTGTGGTGGAGGAGGCTGTGCCTGATAAAAAGTCTGGTGTTGTTGGAGTGCTCGAATCATCTCTAACTGCTCGTCTAATCTACTCACCATCCGAGCCTCCATCCCCATCATATCACTACGCAGGCTAGCCTCCATCATATCCACTCTCCCCATCAACCTAGTCTCCACTGTGTTCAGAGCTCCTTGCAACCTATCCCAGTCAAATGGGGCAGCGGATGGTGAGCCACGTGGGGAACGTGCTTGGCGAGCTGGTATTCTCGAAGAGGATGGCCCTGCTTCTCCCATGTCCGTGCCTCCTTCCTCCTCCTCGCCGCCTTCTTCTTCGTCTCTCCCTTCATCCATCTCGCTCTGAAGGAGTGGGCGCCCAATAATGGTGGAAATGAGCTGCGCGTCTAATTTAAACTTCACTAGTGTGGAAGTGTTGACATAATCTTTTGATGTCATACCTATTGCCTCGGTACCTGTGAAGTCAATTTGTGCTTCTTGAAAGAGACGAGTGAGTAAGCGAGGAAGTCCGAGGCAATTGTAACCTTTCTTTCCCCTGGCTACATTCCTCATATAAGATATCCATATGCTGGGCAAGGGAAGCTTTCGTTTTTCTGAATTGCTGCCAAAGAAGATGAGCTCCAGTGGATACATATCGGAAGAACGCACCTCATTCTTACTACTCTTTCTTGGAACCACATTGCAGCCAAAAATATACAAGAGGATATGCTGCAGTGGCTGAAACTTGTTGGCCAGAATCTTCTGCTCTCTTATCTTTCTAAACCCAACCGGATGTACGTTGAATTTTTCAGCTGCACTGTGTAGTGTCCAAGTTGAGTTGACATAGAAAGCTTTCTTCATATCCACATCTCGCCCTTCATTCCAGCACTGAAGGATATCAGCTATGGTTTCTCGATAAATTTGCATCCTAACACCCCTCACTGTAGACTCGATGTAATTCCCACTATACTTATCTTTTTCCACAACATTGGCATAGAATTCTCTGACCAGCTCGGGGTAGATGACTTCTGGGAGACTGAGAATGGGGTGCCATCCTATCTGGCTAAGGTGATCGGAGAGATGAAAGTAAGCCTCTATCTCCGGTACCACGCTTTTCTCTTTTAAAATTTGCTTGCCTCGGCTAGCTTCATACCAACGCTGGTTCTCCAAAGAGGTGAACCGCGTATTATCATATCCTTGTGCTTGTCTAGATCCGGACCCACTGGTAGAACCGACATTTCTCCTCTTCCTTGATGATGAGGCCATTTTCACCTGAAAAGGTTTGTTTCCATGATTAAGTTCCACATTAACACTAATCATACACACAAGTGTTTAAGCAGACCATCACATGTAAGTTAAACCACACTTGGTTCGATCAATCCCTATGTCACTTACTTAGCAATTTCTACTATAAGAAATGCCATGATCACACTACATTCAAGAAATTGCTCACTATCATAAAATGTCCAATTACCAAGTAATTTGCACGATGACAAAATCACCAAGTAATCACTCTATAAAAATATAACCTTATCTCACTCAATTGCTAGCCAATTCAAACATGTATAACACAATTTCTAACCAAAATTACTAACATCAAGCACCATTGGCTAAAATTCCCACCTTTAATCATCTAAATCGAAATGAGACTAAAAATTGACAAACTCATGCTTTGAATTTAACTGAGCATACCTAAATATGAGAAATTACTGTCAAATTAACCCATTAAATTAACCCAATATTCATCACAATATTCTGACAATAATCTAAGAGAAAATTCATAAATTACTCAATTATTACCTCAAATGTAATGAAATAAACATAAGATTAGTGGGCTTACCTGATAAAAGCAAAACTTGTAGTAAAGGTGAGATTTTTCCTTTGGAAGATTAGTTCCTAGAAAAACCCACTCTTTTGCCCCAAAAAAAACTCCAATAAAATTCGCACAAACTAAAAGAAGGGGGGTAGAATGTGATGTGTGTGCAGTGTTTAGGGTTGAAAAATGGTGAAAATCAAGGGAATGGGGGTTGGGGTTTTCGTGCGTGAGAGAGAGAGGAAGGGAAAGAGGGAAAAAGAAGGAAGGGGAATGGGAGAAAAGGGTTGCGTCTGTTCAATTATGTTCAAAACCCGAACAGAACCCGCGCGCGTTTCATTAGGGTGTTACGCGGTTTCTTGCGCGGTTTCTTTACAGAACACTCTGTGGACAACCCGCGTGATAACCCGCGCGCGGGTGGTCACGCGGTTTGTCACATGCAGAAACGTTCAAGAGACAAACGCGCGAGGGTGCACGCACGGTTCCTCGTTTGAAAAATCAGAACTCTCTGGACACGAACCGTGTATAAAACCGCGCGCGTTTCTATCCGCGGTTTATAAATGAAAATGAAACGTTGAGAAAACGCGCGAGGTTCCTTGCGCGGTTTAATTGGCAAGGTCTCTGGACGCAACTCGCGTGATCACCCGCGCGCGGGTAATAACGCGGTTTGTTTCCCGTGCGCCTAAGCGCGGATGTTCTTGCCTGCGCGTTTCTATTGCCAAACTTTCTGGACACGAACCGCGTGAGGAACCGCGCACGGTTTGATCTGCGGTTCTTGTCCAGAAGAAATAGAACTAAAATAAGGCAATGAACAACTCTTAGCCAAATTTTCATCCAATAATACCCACTCCTAGTTCTCCTAACACAGATATATGCCTCTCACTCTCAAACAAGCATAATTCAAAGGCTTTTTTCAATGAGTTGGTGTACTTCCCTTTTTTCTCGACTTATATCCCTTGCGCAGTGGTGAGCCTTAATTTCTCCAAATTGACCTGCAACCAAACAAGAACCACTTTCACTGATCAACACAGTAAGGATTATTCCAAGGAAAGAAAAGAAAAATTAAGAAAGAACACTAAAAATTGGGTTGCCTCCCAATAAGCGCTATGTTTAACGTCGTTAGCTCGACGTTCTTCAAGCAATTTATGATTGAAGATTACTGAGATAGAGAACCTCCTTCCGTGACTCTTCCATATCTTGGCTTAGGTATGGTTTTAGCCTTTGTCCATTAACTTTGAACGTCCCCTTTTCCTTGTGTGTAACCTCTACAACACCAAAGGGAAAAACTTCGTTAACCACGAAAGGACCGGACCATCTCGATTTCAACTTACCTGGAAAAAGACGAAGTCTTGAGTTGAATAGCAGCACTTTGTCTCCCGGTTTGAATTCCTTGGGATGCTTGATATTCTTGTCATGCCACGCTTTCGTCCTCTCCTTATAAACTCTTGAATTCTCGTAAGCCTCACGACGCCATTCCTCAAGTTCATTCAATTGCAAGATCCTCTTCTCACCTGCACATTGTAAGTCAAAATTCAGAAATTTAATGGCCCAATAAGCTTTATGCTCAAGTTCCACCGGTAAGTGACAAGACTTCCCATAAACTAATCTAAAAGGTGTCGTTCCTATGGGTGTCTTGTAAGCGGTTCTATGGGCCCATAAAGCATCATCCAACTTCAAAGACCAATCTTTTCGAGAACGCTCTACGGTCTTTTCTAAGATCCTCTTCAATTCCCTATTGGTTACCTCGACTTGGCCACTCGTTTGGGGATGGTAAGGGGTAGCTAACTTGTGTGTAACACCATACCTAGTTAACACCTTTTCCATTTGTTGGTTACAAAAGTGGGTACCCCTATCACTTATAATTGCTCTAGGAGTGCCAAAACGGGTAAACAACCGTTTAAGGAATTTAACAACCACTCTAGCATCATTGGTAGGGAGGGCTTGAGCCTCTACCCATTTAGAGACATAATCTACCGCTACTAGAATGTACTTATTCCCATACGACACGGGAAAGGGCCCCATAAAGTCGATGCCCCAAACATCAAAAATTTCACAAACTAATATGCCCGACTGGGGCATCTCATCTCTATGAGAGATATTACCTGAACGCTGGCAACTATCACATTGCTCCACATACCTCTTAGCATCTTTAAATATCGTGGGCCAAAAGAAACCTGAATCCAATACTTTTCGGGCTGTCCCATTAGCATGATAATGACCACCTGCCGGCCCCGCATGACAATGCTTCAAAATCAACTCGATCTCTGAGTTAGCCACACACCTTCGAATGATATGATCTGCACAGATGCGAAACAGATATGGGTCTTCCCAAAGGTAGTATCTTAATTCAGAGAAGAATTTCTTCTTCTCCTGATACGTCATCCCCTTGGGAAGAACCCGCGAAGCTAAATAGTTAGCTATGTCTGCAAACCAAGGTACATGATCATAAGAAGAAGAAATTGCATAAAATCTCTCATCAGGGAAATCATCACTAATTCCTCCTTCAATTAAGTCCTTTTCTTCATCATTCTCGAGACGGGAGAGGTGGTCCGCTGCCAAATTTTCCGCTCCCTTCTTGTCTTTAATTTCAATATCGAACTCCTGCAACAACAAAATCCATCTAATGAGTCTTGGTTTAGCATCATTTTTGCTTAAAAGATATTTGAGTGCTGAGTGATCTGTGTGCACTATAACTCTAGACAAGATAAGGTATGATCTAAATTTATCAAAAGCAAACACTATCGCAAGCAATTCCTTCTCCGTTGTGGTGTAGTTTTCTTGAGCCGCCGTCAAGGTTTTGCTTGCATAGTAGATAGGTCGAAAGTGCCTATCCCTTCTTTGTCCAAGTATGGCTCCAACTGAAACATCACTAGCATCACACATGATCTCAAAAGGTAAAGACCAATCGGGAGCAACTATAATCGGGGAGTGGGTCAATTTTTCTTTCAAAATTCTAAAAGCACTCATACAATTGTCATCAAAATCAAAGACCACATCCTTTTCAAGCAATTTGGTTAGAGGTTTAGTTATCTTTGAAAAATCTTTTATAAACCTTCTATAAAACCCCGCATGCCCAAGGAAGCTTCTTATTGCCTTAACCGAAGTTGGTGGGGGCAATTTCTCTATAACCTCTATTTTTGCTCTATCCACTTCTATGCCTTTCTTAGAAATTTTATGTCCCAAAACAATCCCCTCTTGAATCATAAAGTGACATTTCTCCCAATTAAGCACCAAATTTGTTTCCTCACATCTTTCTAGCACTCTCTTCAAATTTTTCAAACACAAGTCAAAGGAATCACCAAAAATAGAAAAGTCATCCATAAATACCTCCATGATGTCCTCGACTAATTCATTGAAAATGGCTAACATGCACCTTTGAAACGTGGCCGGTGCGTTACACAACCCAAATGGCATCCGGCGATATGCGAAGGTACCATAGGGGCAAGTGAACGTTGTCTTCTCTTGGTCTTCCGGTGCTATGGGAATTTGAAAATAGCCCGACAGTCCATCCAAAAAGCAGTAGTACTCATGGCCAGCCAACCTCTCGAGCATTTGATCGATGAAGGGCAAAGGGAAATGATCTTTCCTGGTAGCATCATTGAGCTTTCTATAGTCGATGCAGACTCTCCAACCCGTGACGGTTCTCATCGGGATCAGCTCATTCTTCTCATTTGGTACCACCGTCATGCCTCCCTTTTTAGGTACCACTTGCACTGGACTAACCCATGGACTGTCCGAGATGGGGTAGATCACCCCCGCATCAAGCAACTTTATCACTTCAGCCTTGACCACCTCCTTCATATTTGGATTAAGACGCCTTTGATATTGCACTACTGGTTTGAAATCATCTTCCATCAGTATCTTGTGGGTACAGAAGGAAGGACTAATGCCTTTAATGTCTGAAATCTTCCATGCAAGTGCTCTTTTGTGTTCCTTCAAGACTTGTAAGAGCTTCTTCTTCTTCTCATCATCTAGACCCGCTGCAATAATCACCGGTAGTTTGAAATTTTCCGCCAGGAAAGCATATTCCAGATGCTCCGGTAACCTTTTTAATTCAAGCTTGGGTGGGTCCTCGATTGATGGTTTGAGAGCTCCTTCTCTTGATCCCTCGATTTCCTCATACGCTCGGGTACCCTCATATGGTCTTCTTGCTTCTAGGTGGGCAACTTGTTCAGCTATAATTGGGTGGAAAGTCGCCTCCTTCCCTTGGATGATGCATGCCTCCAATGGATCATTAATAATGACCTCCTGCAAAATATTAACCGATTCAGTATCAATAGCATCCATACAAAAGCAAGTATCATCTCTATCTAAAGAATGTCTCATAGCTTCTGGTATCTTAAAAATCACTTCCTCATCTTCTACTCTAAGGGTAAGCTTTCCGGCTTGAACATCAATTAATGCCTTAGCTGTGGCCAAGAAGGGTCGTCCCAAGATGAGGGGGATCTCTACATCATCCTCCATATCCAAAATCACAAAATCAACGGGAAAAATGAATTTGTCAATTTTAACCAACACATCCTCTATAATTCCCTTTGGATATTTTATGGATCTATCTGCCAATTGAATGCTCATCCTAGTGGGTTTAGGTTCTCCTAATCCTAATCGCATGTACAATCCATAAGGCATCAAATTTATGCTTGCACCTAAATCAGCTAAAGCCTTATCAATAGTCAAACTACCAATATTACAAGGAATAGTAAAACTCCCTGGATCCTTGAGTTTCTGCGGTAGCTTGTTCTGTAAGATGGCGGAGCATTCTTCATTTAGCCTCACGACTGCCAGTTCTTCGAGCTTTCTCTTGTTTGATAACAAATCCTTTAGAAACTTGGCATACTTTGGCATCTGTGAAAGAGCTTCAACAAAGGGAATGTTAATATGCAATTGTTTAAAGAGCTCTAAAAATTTACCAAAGCGCTCAGCCTGATTGTCCTTCTGAAGTCGGCTGGGGTAGGGGATTGGGGGTTTGTACTCCTTTACTGCCTTCTTCATGGGTTCTCCATCTGTCTTTTCGTCCTCATTGTTTTGTCTCTCCCCTTCTTCTCTTGGATCTCTCTTTTCCTCAACCGGTAATTCCTTAGCCTGCCTTGGTTCCTCCTTTTTCACTTCCTTGCCACTCCTTAATGTGATTGCTTTTGCTTGTTCTCTTGGATTGGCCTCGGTGTTACTTGGCAGGGTCCCTTGAGGTCTTTCGGACATCAACTTTGCTATTTGCCCAATTTGATTCTCCAAATTATGGATGGATGCTTGTTGATTCCTCAGGGAAGTCTCCACACCTTGCATCCTATTTTCCGATGTGTTGATGTACTTGGTTATCAATTCCTCAAGGTTTGTTTTCTTCTCAAATTGAGGTTGAGGCTGATATCCCGGTGGTGGTTGTTGTCTTTGTTGCCCTTGATTTCCCCAAGAGAAGTTTGGGTGATTCTTCCAACCCGGATTGTAAGTGTTGCTGTATGGGTTGTTTTGTTGCCTTTGACTATTGCCCATGAAATGGCATTGCTCATCTGCTTGTTGCATTCCATGTATTGCTTTGCATTCCTGGTTGTGATGTTCACCTCCACATAGGTCACATTGCATCACGTGCAGTGGTCTTTGACTCACCGATATGCCATCAATCTTTTTGTTCAGAGCCTCAACCTGGACTGCTAATGCCGTGACTGCGTCCACATCATAAACTCCTGCTGGTTTACTTGGCCTAGAACGAGCAGCCTGCCATTGATAGCTATTCATGGCCATTTCTTCAATAAGATCTTGAGCTGCCTCCGGCGTTTTGCTATTCAAAGTGCCTCCTGCAGCCGCATCAATCATTTGCCTTGTAGCTGGATTGAGCCCATTGTAGAATGTTTGTACTTGCATCCACGTGGGTAATCCATGGTGGGGACACTTCCTCAGTAATTCCTTGAATCTTTCCCAAGTGTCATACAAGGTCTCGGCTTCAATTTGAGCAAAAGAGGATATATCATTCCTCATTTTTGCAGTCTTGGCTGGAGGAAAATACTTGGCTAAGAACTTCTCTGCCATTTGATCCCAAGTGGTGATTGAGCCTCGGGGTAGAGAACTTAGCCATTGCTTGGCCCTATTCCTCAAGGAGAATGAGAATAACCTCAACCTGATGGCATCTTCTGTTGCCCCATTGATCTTGAAAGTGTCACATATCTCCAAGAAGTTGGCGATGTGAGCATTCGGGTCTTCATCCGGTAAGCCGTCAAATTGAACATGTTGCTGCACCATTTGGATGATGTGAGGCTTAATCTCAAAGTTGTTCGCTGCTACTGGAGGACGAACTATGCTAGATTCAGTTCCCATCAACGAGGGTCTAGCATAGTCAGACATCGTCATTTGTCTTCGAGGTTGCTCTCTCCTTTGTTCCTCTAAGGGAGGATCGAGTGGAGGTTGATTCTCCGCCATTTGTAGCCCTTCTTCCACTATATCTCGATAGAAATCCGAAGTAATTTCCTCTAACTGATCCCTTAACTGTCTCCTTACTGCCCTTGTAAAGGTTCGTTCTATTTCCGGGTCAAATTCGAAGAGGGATGAACTAGAGCTTCGGGTCATACATCAAAAAAAATAATCCTGCAAAGAAATTCCATAATAATAAGTAAAATAAATAAAACTCAAATGAAAGAAAGAAACATATTAAAAGGTAAATAATGGCAAGAGTAATAAAATGCAAGTTCTCCTAATATTGCCGAAGTCCCCGGCAACGGCGCCAAAAACTTGATGCGTATCTTTTGAACTATACCAAAGAACTCTAGGCAAGTGCACCTATCGCTTCGTAGTATAGTATACAAGAGCACCGAATATCGTCCCACAAGGACTGGCAAATACTAGTAATTACTTGAGTTCTATTATCTAACCTAATGAACGCAATTGGACTTTTTAAAGTAAGAAACTAAGGAAAGTGTTATCTAATCCACTAAGTTAAAAGGGAACAGTAAGGGAGAGTGAGAAGTAACAACAAGAACGACAAAATAAGTCTAGATATGGTATCCCCCAATTACATAATCAATGAACGAATTCCGGGAAAATGCTATTACCTAAACTTGACCTTGACCCAGAGTCCCAAAATTAGATCGTAACCTTTCTCAAGAGATACAATCCCTACCCTCTTGGTTGCTCAATTGGAATCTCTTCACAATTAACCCCCCAATTAGAAGCCTTAGGATTAATGGACTCTAATTCATTAAGTTCTTTCCAACACTTAACGATTGGGGGCAATTCATGGAACCCTATCTCTAGTGATTCATTCAAATTGCCTTAATTTGTGAAATGGTCTAGTCATACGTGCAATTTCTCAATATACCCATACGAAACCAGCCATAGAATCAAGAATGCATGCAAAATCCCAATTCCATTAGACATGAATAATCACAAATTAATCCAAATCAAGAGAGTAAATAGCATAAACCAACAATCGATCAATTAATTACATAAATGGGTTCAACCAAATCTAGACTACTAGTGTTTACTCCATAAAATTCAAAGAAACTACATTAATTAACAAAGGAAAACTGTAAAAACTCATTGTAGTTGAAGTTCTTCAATCTCCCTCTGATAGATATTCTGCAATTTCTTCTAGGTAGAGAAGATTCAAGCCTCTTCTTTGTCCCTTGAAGCTTCTTCCTCTTCTCCCTTTGATATCCCCTTCAAGGAGTCTCTCTTTTTCTTTTTTTTTTTTTCCTCCCAAGAAACCCTAGGAGAAAGATAGGATTTTTCCACCTCCTCCAATTCGCACTCATATCAGCTGTTAAAATGGTGCAGATTCGCGACCAGGAACCGCGCGCGTGTCTGCCCGTTGATCTTCCGCGGTTGCTAAAAATCTCAAGGAACCGCGGATGGGTCCGATGCACAACCGCGCGCGGTTGGTCACGCGGTTGATCGTCTTAGCGCTGTCCAACGCACTCCCGCGCGGTTTAACCCACGTTTGCTCTCTGGGTGGAACCCGCGTATAAAACCGCGCGCGGTTGTTCTCGCGGTTGACCTTCTGTGCAGAAGCCGCGCGATAGACCCGCGCGCGTTTTCGTCGAGCTTGTCCGCGGTTTAGCATTTTTCTTCACAATCTGCCCTTTTCTTCTCAGGCCTTTTTCTCCAATTCTGACTACAATCCTATCCTTGATCTTTTCACCTGGAAAAACTTCATAAATGAGTGCACATACATTGCTCTATTTTGTTCCAATATGAAATTCAATAGGCAACAAGAAGTAAGTCTAGAAAATAGCTGGTTTTACCCAAAATTACTAAATAAAAGTACTAAAATATCTACGCAAACCACCACTTAGACACTCTAAAACATGTGTAAGAAAAAATTTTATCAGACACCTAACTTAATATGTTACTTTTGGACTAATACTATCCTAACCTAATTTCAAAAGAGTGTTATATTATTGCAACTTACTAAAAACGTATTTCTCTAAATTAACGCAATTTAATTTAATTTTAAAAGAATATCATATTATCCTAACTTATTAAAAATTCTAAAATTGTTTTTAATAAATAAAAAATTAACCATAATTTTTCTTAACAAAAAGAAAGCCATCATTGCTACTATTTTTTTAATCTAATTAAAACCCTAAATTCTAAAAGCTTAAACCTTACACTCTGAATCTTGAATCCTAAATCCTAAATCCTAATTCAAAAGTAAATATAAAATCTAATAATGAATATGTCAGCAAAAGTTTTTTTTCCTAGGGTCTATGTTGCAATAATAAAAAAAAAGTGATACTTACGTAAGAAATCAGTATTTCAGGTTATATGTAGAATAAGGATTAGAGTTTGTAATTGATGATGACTCTTGAATGGTTCAGATTTATTTGTAATTAAAAATCTAGTTACAGTTTTTGATAGTGTTATTTTCTATTTTTCAACCTCGATCAAGAACCTAATTTGATATGAATTGCAAAGATCATGTGTGTGCATTTTAAAAATAAATGCATATATGAATAGGTATGTAAGCAGAAAAAATGATTTTCATGTGTTTGTGATTTATTTGTATATTTATTTTTTGATGCTAGATTAAAACACGCTAAATTGGCTATGCATTACATGCCTACTCTCAACAATTCTTTTATTTGATTTTGGTTTCTAATTTTGAAAAATTTATTTTGTGATGTTTTCAACATAGAAAAATCTATTTTGTGATGTTATTTTTCACCCTACATTTAGATTTTTTAACTAAAATCATGAGCAACTGATTTTCGACTGTTGTAAAATCAATTTTTATAAAAATCAAAATCCAGCTGTTATGTAGCTGGAGTGGGAAGAACCAGGAAGCGAAGCTGCGAGTTAGAGTTGCTGAGTCAGAAGGAGAAAAGGAGAGTTGAGCTGGATTAGGAAGTTACAGACTGAAGCAAGCCAACCGTTAGTTAGGTTGATAGTTAGTTAGATTGAATGTAACTGTAATTCCCACCAAAAAGTAGTTATGGTAGGATTACAGATGTATAAAGGAATGCATGTAGTAGGATGACAATTATCAGAAAACTTCATTGTGCTTGTTATCTTCTAAGCTTATCTTAATTCTCTGTATATCCTCTTCTCTATTTCTCCTATGTCCTAACTTTCTTGTAACTCAATTGCCCAATTGCAATTCTGGAATTGTTAATTGAATTGATTACGCATCACTGGTATCAGAGCACCGATCTTGGCTATGGCAAACAACAGCAAGAAGCAAGAACTTAGGGATCTTGAGAATTTGATCAGGGAAACTGATGAAAAATGTGGCCGAGCCATTACTAAAGTACAGGAACAGAATGGCAAGGCCATAGAAGAGATTAAAGTAATGATCGCAAGAATAGCACTGCAGAATACCAAATTAATAAACAGAAATCAAACAGCCATCCCCAATAGTAACTTTGTGTCACGACCCGAACCTATAGGTCATGACCGGCACATAGCTCGAGGTGGAATAAACCGCCCCAAACCACGTAAGCCTAACTTTCCTATAAATTCTACCGAAATTTCGGCAGCATCTCCTCTGTATTTGGACCTTTCCCAAAAATTTAAAAATACCTGCACAAGATTTCAGCCAGCCCAAACATTTCCAATACATTCACAATACATTATTTTATCTCATTCGCAAGTCATCAATCATCCATTTCCACCAGAAAAAAATTATGCCATAAGAACTTCATATATTTCTATATAAACATCCCACGGTTCATAATTTACAACCAACGGAGCAACTATACCAAAAATAATATTTACAATACCAAATATTGCATCACATGACCATAAGTGCAGAATAATACTTATACTATCCTACACCCGGAACAACAAAAATAACCGGGTAATACCTCTGAATTGAGTGGCTATGAGATTCTCCTTTTTGTTCTAACTCTTGCACTTTCTACAAAATACTGAAAAATATTGAGGGGTGAGTTTCACACTCAGTAAGCATAATACATATTATAAACAATTGTAAACAATTTATTTAAAATCATCACTTTTGGTATAAAATCTATATAGTCATCACATATGACATAAAACATTCAAATAAATCACCTTTTCATTTCAAAAACAACTTTTGATTATTTCTCGAAGTCACAACTATGCAGAACCTACTATCCCCCGAAGGGTAACTTTGTCCCCGAAGGGCTATCCCCCGAAGGGTATCTGTCTCTGTTCCCCGAAGGGCTATCCCCCGAAGGGTGTACTATCCCGCGAAGGGAGGGAATCACTGCGGACATTCCCTAGCCGGCATATACTAGGTGCACCCAGACTAACAATAACCCTATTAGTTTTAGTTAGCTCTGCACAGAGTTACTTCCAAATCGTTTTCACAACTAAATTCTTTCAACTTTATTTGACAAAAATCATTGTCATAAACAATCATTTACTTTCTCATTCTTTAATGTAAAACTTTAACAATATATAAAAACATACTTTGAAAAAAAACGTCAAATGTATTATCTTATACAATCAACGTAAATCATTCACCTTTAAATACTTTGCAAACTCATTTAAACTTTCATGTACAAAATAAATCACTTTGTATACATTTTCTCAACGTACATCCACTTAACAACATATATGTATGTCAATTTCAATTTATACAATTTGCATACTTTAAAATACTCACAAAATACTTTGCAAATAATATACAATACTAGTGATTCATAATATGTATTACACTTACCTCAATTAGATTATGCACCAAAAATTTCGGAGTAGAGTCTCCTTCTTAAGCGGCTTCCTCCGCCACTTGCTCTCTTGAATCTATTATATAACATAACCATCAAAAATTAACCACTAAAAATATATTAGAAAAATAATACTCTAACTTTGATCTAACCCCAAGGCTTAACTCAATCACTTACCCATCTTACATGGCCTAAACTATAATCAAATCTCAACTTTAATTTCCCAAATCAACTTTTTCCTCCTCTTACTAGAAATTAACACCATAATAAAACTATTAACTCTAGATATACCAAGAAATCATTTTTCTCCAATTTCCTAAAATTTCTTAAACCTTTAAATTCCATCTACTCAATTTCTATTCCATGCATGCTATCAATTCCACCAAAAATACCATGTACTTATCATAATCTATTTAATAAACAAGATTTAAGTATAAAAATTTACCTTATTTAGCTAAATCCAAATTTTCTTTTTTTTTTCTTCCTTTTCTTTTCTTCCCTATTTCTCTTTTCTCTCTCTCTCTCTCTCTCTCTCTCTCTCTCTCGCTGGCCGAACTTCTCTCTCTCTTTCTCCCCTTTCTTCTTCTTCTTCTTTTTCTTCTTCTTCTTCTCTCTTTCCTTTTCTTTCTTCTCTCTTTTCTTTTCTTTCTTTCTTCTCTCTTTTCTTTTCTTTCTTTCTCGCAGCTTCTCTCCTTTTGCTACAGAAAATTCTGCAAGCTTCTTGTGGGAAAAAATCCCACCGACTGACTTTTCTCTTTTTTTTTTTTTTTAGGTCAAATGACCTTTTTGCCCTTTACTAATATTGGGTATTACACTTTGGAAGTATTCTTGGAGCTGGATCCATGAACCAGGGTCATAATCATTACATGAAGTTAGAATTTCCCAAATTTGAAGCTGAGGGAATAATCGAATGGAGCTATAAAGCGGAGCAGTTCTTTGAAATTGATCAGACCCTAGAGGTGACAAAGGCAAAGATAGCATCTATTTACCTAGAAGGAAGAGCATTCAATTGGTATGAGTCCTTTCTCAAGACAAAGGAAGTTGGCAGAATAATTCCTTGGGGTGAGTTTGTGGAGGCACTCACAGCAAGATTTGGAGAGCAATTCTTTATAGATCTTGTAGCGAAGCTTAAGAAATTGAAGCAAGTAAACTCAGTTCAACAATACTTAGAAGAGTTTGACTTAAGGTTGAGCTGGATAGATTTGAGTGAATGCCAAGCAATCAGCCACTTCTTGGGTGAATTGAAGGAAGAGATAGAATTGTTGGTGAGATTGTTTAATCCCACCACATAGCAGGCGATGTATGCATTAGCTAAGGTACAAGAAATTCTATGGGTAAAATGGAAGGCTAGGAACCACCCTAACAAAAATTATGAAGGAAATCGGGCGTGGCAGAGTTCAGTAGTCAAGACCAGTACCCACCTGAATGGTCCTCTTAAGGGATTCCCTCAAGGGACCTCATCAAGAAATGACCAAGGTGGGAACCCTGTAAGAAAGTTTGTGAAGAATATTACAAGCAAGGAGATGGATGAAAAAAGACAGAGGGGATTATGTTTTTGGTGTGAGGAAAGGTTCACTCCTGGACATAGGTGCACGAAAAAACAATTGTACATGCTGACTATAGAACAAGAAGAAAGTGAAGAGGAGTTGGTGAAAAAGGAAGAGTAAGGGGAGCATTCTGAAGTTATGAAGGAGATCCCTCAACCTCAGTTGTCTATCCATGCCATCAATGGGACTAGCAGCTTCCAGACCATGAGAATCACAGAGAGGGTGGGCAAAAAGGCTCTATTCCTTTTGATTGATTCAGAAAGCACCCACAATTTTATGGATGCAAAGATAGCAAAACAATTGGGGTGTGCTATCACTTCCATTGCAGAAATCAAGATGACTGCTGCCAATGGGAATGAGTTAAAATGCACAGAGGCTTGCAAAGGGTTCCAATGGAGAATGGGAAGTCATCAATTCCAAGATGATTTCTTAATACTTCCCTTAGACAATTATGACATGGTACTGGGAATACAATGGCTATCAGGATTAGGGGACATCATTTGGAACTTCTATACATGAAGTTTCAAATAGGAGCACCGGATTATGTTTTACAAGAAGATGATGATAATTTACTGAAGTGGGTCAACCATGAAGCAATGCAAAGAGTTCTTTCCAAGGAATCTTAGCTTGCATTATCTCAATGCTATGCTATCACCTTGCGAGATACTCATACTAGGAGAATTCCTGGGGAGATGAACATGGAGTTGGAAACAGTCATTAGAAAATTACCTACAGTAGTTACCCAGGTGTTGAGACAATTCACAGATGTATTCCAGGAACCTAGAGGGCACCTCCTCCCAAACGTCATGCTCACAAGATTAGATTGAAGGAAGGAGCGCAACCAAAATTTATAAGATCATACAGGTATGGACCAGTACAGAAGGACATCATTGAAAGGATGACACAAAAGTTTTTCTGGACGCAGAAGTGATACAGGCTAGAAACTCTCCCTTTTCTTCACCTGTCATTTTGGTTAAGAAGAAGGATCAATCCTGAAGGATGTGTATAGACTACAGGGATTTGAATAGCTTGACTGTTAAGGACAAGTTTCCAATTCCTGTCATTGACGAATTGTTAGAAGAGTTGCATGGGGTGTCATTCTTTTCAAAGTTGGACTTGAGATCTGGTTACCATCATATCAGAATGCGGCCAGAAGATGTGTACCAGACTGTATTCAAAACTCATGTGGGACATTACGAGTTTTTAATAATGCCATTTAGCCTTACTAATGCTCCATCCACATTTCAAAGTCTTATGAATGATGTCTTTAAGCTGTACTTGAGGAATCTGGAGTATTCTTCAATGATATATTGATATACAACAAGAATCTGGAGTATCATGTTAAACATCTCAGTATGGTGTTTCAAGTATTGAGATTGCACTCCCTTTTTGTCAAGCTCAGCAAGTGTAGCTTCATAGTGGAATCTGTAGAATATTTGGGCCACTTTATATCAGCACAGGGAGTATCTATAGACCCTAGGAAAATAAAAGCTATACAGGAATGGCCAACCCCAATTTCTGTCAAATAGCTCAGGGGATTCCTAGGATTGGCAGGTTATTATCGCAGATTCATCAAGGACTATGCTCAACTGTCGCACCCATTGAATGCATTGTTAAAAAACAACACTCCATTCTAGTGGAATTTGGCAGCACAACACACTACAAGAAATTGAGCTTTTACTCGCACAAATGATGTGGGGGTAAAAAAACATTATGTGTAGGTAAATGTCTTTACCTACACATAATATAAATGTTAGCAAATATCTCTATAGGAGTGTGTATAAATATTTTTACCTACACATCTACGTATGTGTGGGTAAAAGTAATAGTTATACCTGCACATATATGCATGGGTAAATATATAGAGTATGTGTGGATAATTTTGTTATTGATTGTGGGATGATGACGTGTACAATGACGTGGATGATGACGTGGATGCTAACGAAACTTCCATGCTGGCAGAGTTTGTATGACGTGTATGACTACGTGGCGTGTGATGTGGCTTAGACGTGGCATAGACGTGGCATAGATGTGGCATGCCAATTTTTATATGTAGGTAAAACATTGATCCTATGTGTAGGTAAAAGGATTACAATGTGTGGGTCAAAAATGAAGTATGTGTGGGTAAAAACTTCACAATGTGTGGGCAACTTTTATACCTATATTGGTGGAGAATTCATATGTGCAGGTAAACGTATGTATATGTGCAGATAAAATTTGCTGTATTTTTAGGTAACACATTTGTATGTGTGGGTAAAGGCATCTTTATGTGTGGGTAATGTTTGCATATATGTGCATGTAAAAATATATATGTGTAGATAAAAATTGTTATTTTTTTGGGAAACACATTTGTATGTGTGGGTAAAGGCACCTTTGTGTGCAGGTAATGTTTGCTTAAATGTGTGGGTAAAAATATAAATATGTGTAGATAAAAAATGTTGTTTTTTAAGAAAACAAGAAATAGAAAAGCTCGACAACAACTGACTTCAATAGATATTGTATTGAATGTAGGACCAATCCTGGAAAGTAAATTAATAATAATAAATTAATAATACTTTGCACAACTTTTGTCTTATTCACATATAATTCAGTCCACAACAAAAGACAACATCTGAACTGCTACTTGGTAATCCATTCCAGTATAAGATGAAAATCACTAAATTAAAACGGTTCAGTTTGATGAACATACATGGTATAACATTTTGGCTGCCTCCTGATTTGCCAACTTAGCTTGAAGTTACAAAATCATCTTTCCAAGTACTAGATAGAAGCTACAGTCAAAAGGTTTGAATCCAACCAAATGAAAATGTGCCAAACTATGTTTATTGCCTCTTCCAAACCACCTTCAAATTGAGGGCCTAGAAAATTTAAGGACACTGATGAAATGAATCATAAAAATCAGAGGTGTTTTTTCCCATCTGTGGAAACAGCAGACAGCTTTGAAAATGTCCATTGCTTGGTGTTAGTATATAGAAAAATTAGCACAAATTGAGAGAAACAAAGAAGCATGATCAGCGCTTCAAAAAGGAAAGGATACTTCGTTGGAGGTGTTATTGTCAAGTAAACAACATGAAGTAGGAGAAAGCAAGGCAGAAGAAATAATTTTAAAGTGGCAAAAGCAGTGTGAGTCTCCTTTTGGTGTTGTCTTCTACCAGGCACATAGTAAAAAAGGATAAAGAGACCATATAAAGCAATATATGGCAGAACTAATTTATCTCGGGTAAGAAGAGGGAACATAGAGAGTAAAGCATTTTGTGTCAGCCACAAGAATACAAAAGGCTTTTCCACGGCCAAAAAGCTTGCAGGCAGGAGTGGCAACAGGATAGATTTCTCATGTACTGCAATTTTACCATCAAAAGAAATTCAAATGATTATCACTTGATACGTTGCAACCCAATCAGGAAAGACTAGATGAGCACAATATTAAGACATTTAACTACCTTGAAATGAGAACAAGTAGAAGGCAAGAGCACTATTCAAAAGTCCCATATAGGAAGCTCGATTTTCTTGGAAACCCATATCAGCTGAATCATGGAAGGCAGACATGTAGAAATAGTTGCAGCAAGACTAAGAATCTTTAGGGGTTGTGTATTGAACAATCTCTTCCACTTTATGAGGACTGAAGTGGTACACCAAAAATTTGCCACATAATCCTCATATATACCTCTTTCAAAAGGAGCCAGACGGGATAGAACCTACAACAAGTATCAAGCTACTTCAATGAGTAGCAAAGAATTAGCCCAGATAGCAATTCAGTTTACATGGGAAACATGGGTACACTTAGCACTTCAATAACCCTGCTATCTCAAGATCCTAGTTCAGATATTCACCCTCTTATTCTTTTAACATGAATTAGCAACTATATCACAGCCAAGATACCCACAAAAAAAAAAAAAAGAAGAAGTCAACACTAGACATATCAAATCCCAGCAGGAACCCTTTACCCCATTACATTGTGTATCTTAGTTTATTTCTTTTGTAGAGAAAGAGCTCTAAGGTGTAAAACTTAGATTCTCCATTCACCTCAAACTACATGTCCAACTATCCTATAGTATTGTCCTAAGCCAATACTATATCTCTACAGAAATTCTTCCCGATTCCCATCCTAATTTCCCGCCAAAGTTGAAGGGCACAACCATATCAACATGAAATTTAGATCATAGAATACGTCTACCATGAATAGATAATGTTGCTCTTCCTAATGTTTCCAATTTGAATAATCATGGTTTCTTTATGTGCTCAATAATGACCAATTACTAAAAGGATTAAAGTTGACGAACAAGAAAAGGCAACAAAAAATTGCAAAAAGACCAAGAGAAAGTCAAATCAATGCACTTTACCTCAAAAAATGCTTCTGCTGAATAAAGATAGGGCCCCCAAACAACAGCAAAGGTCCCCAGTACTGCCAGGCCCAGTTTTGCGACCTCAATCACTGGATTTTTTTGCCTTAGGCATTTTCCCAAGAGATAGCTGAAAAATGCAGGAGCAAAGTATGTACTCATCTGCACTAAACCACTAAAGATCAATGCTCCAAAGTCACTTTATTAGCTAGGAAAGCAACAAATAAATTGGGGCTTCTTTCCTACTCAGATAAAGATGTTAAACTACTGAATTTTCCAAATTCTTTCAAGACATTCACCTTTAAGGCTATTCCCATTCCACAACCCATTGATGAAAATTTTAATGATTCCTTCTTTTAACTCAGTTAAGACTACATATGCATTGCTTCTTTCTCACCACATCTAAGCAATTTTGTGTTAAATTTCAGTAGTAATGCAGTATCTTTAGCAAGTTTTATCGGTTAAGTCAACTTGGCACACATGCAGATGTTCCAATATACATGTATAGATTGGCACACATGCCCTGAAACTTGCCCTAAGCTATCAATCGTTCACCCTCAAGAAAAGAAGATACAAGCTGGGCCAGATCATCATGCACTTTCAAATTTCAGATATCCCCAAAAAGGAGCTTTAATAAATTTCATTTCTTAAACACAATCAAGCAAAGCATGAAAAAAGTTGTAGAGATTTCATTTATATATAACTTCACGCACAATCTTTTCGAAAACTAAGAAAGTAAATAAGCTTGAGCAAACTTAAAGATATAGAGCAACGATGAAAACCAGAAATGGCACCTAGTTTATGGTTGAGAGCAAGACTAAAAAGTATAGAACCAACAACATCTCTATCAGAGAGGATCACTGCCACAGACGCAACAGTAAGTCCTAAGCTAATACAAATATACTGATCCAAAAAAGAAAGTCAACATTAGTACAATATACCAGCATTACATCAAAAACCAAAATTTAAAATTCAAGTAATAGTCAATGGAGGAGTCATCCTTACCTGAAAATGACCATGATCAATCAATATGAGACATGGGTTCAACAAACTCAAGGCAATGTGCCAAGCCATATTAATCCTCTGCACATTAGGCTTGCCAAAATAATAAACAATGATAAAATAAAGCACTGCAGGAAAAAATATAAAAACATCAGACGATAAAATCGTCCACCTCATCAACAATTTCCTGCAACAAATACATATCAATTCTCAAAATCTTCTGAAAAAATCCACCCTTTCAACAATCACACTGAAATTTTACAATCCTTTAAAAATAACCAATAACCTAAACTACTAATATCACAGCAGTCCATCAATGAGTTGGCTACAAAAAAAGTCCAGAAACAACTGACCAAGATATAGAGCAGAGAGGAGAGTATAATGGTCCAATAATGGCCAAGAAATGAGTCGACTACAAAAGCACAACTAAAAGGGGCAATAACTAATGTATGATTGGTTATGGTCCCCAAATTTCTATCACAAAAACTAAACCTCCCTTGGTTGCAAGAAACTAATGTATGATTGGTGAACTTTTTTGAAGACCAAATTGGAGAATCAAAGAATAATTGGAGAAATTATAGAGAGAATGACTTGAGTTAAACAAATATTACTTACGGGGGGGTGCCAAGAAGCAGAGCAGAGGACGGGGCGGAGGAGGAGGAGGAGGCGGCGGTGAGTAGAACTGCTAAGGTGGTGATGGTTGTTTTGGAATGGGAGGAAGAGCTTGTTGGAGACTTAGTTGATTTGGGGATGGAATGGAGAGAACCGATAGTAGGAAGGAATATTAGGGATTTGTTCTTTCTTTTGTTGATTTAGTTTATTTCTTGTATTTTCTTTTATTTTAATCAAAAAATACACTAGTGTTATTTTAATTTACAAAATTACCCTTTACTTATCTAAAGTCAAACATATTACATTCAGTAAATTTTGCAAATAAAAGTGGATAAATTTGTAATTTCATATATAATATTTAATAATGTGTGTTAATAAATGATGTGGCATTTTTTTTCCACATCATCATGCTTATAATGAATGGCAAAACCACTTTTACCCACACATAATTGACATTTATAGTTATGTGTGGGTAATATAATCAACAAAAAGGACACACATTAGCATTCCAAAAAAAATTTAAAATGCCACCAATTTTCAATTTGGAGGGAAAACTTTTCCACTCAATTCATGTGTAACTATTGACACTTACCTACACTTAATGCAAATAAAAAAAGTCACATTAGCATTTAAAAAATTGTAAATCAGGCACCAAATTCTCAATATTGAGAGGGAAATTGTCCCACCCGAATTCATATGGTAACAATTGACTTTTACCTACACTTAATGTGAATTTAAAAAATGCCACATCAGCAATCAAAAAAATAAAAAATGCCGCCATTTCTCAATATTTGGTAGCGAAAATTTTCCCACCAAATTCATATGTAACTATACACTTTTACCTACACATAATAAATGTCAAATATATAGTAATTAATCATATTAGATTTAGCCACACATATATAATATATGTGTAGCTAAATATCCACACATATTATGTGTAGCAATTTTATGTGTGGGTAAAAACTAAATTTCCTGTAGTGAGGCATTTGACTATCTAAAGCAGGCACTGACAGTAGCCCCAGTGTTAGCATTGCCTAACTTCTACCAAGAATTCGTCTTGGAAACAAATGTATCTAGCTTAGGAATTAGAGCAGTACTCCTACAAGGTGGGCATCCTATAGCCTATATCAGCAAAGTGCTGGAACCTAGGCATTAGGCTCTTCCAACCTATGATAGAGAGATGTTCGCTATCCATTTGCTGTAAAGAAGTGGCATCAATACCTGATGGGGAGGCATTTTGTCATCAAAATTCACCACCAACCTTTAAAGTTTTTGTTTGAACAAAAGCTGACCACTCCCAGTCAACATACGTGGTTAGCCAAATTGATGGCATACGATTTTGAAATACAGTACAAATCAGGGAAATCCAATATAGCAGCAGATGCCCTCTCCAGAATCAGGTCACAGGATGTGTGTATCCAAGCCTTGTCTGTGATATCCACAAAACTTTGGGACAAAATTCAAACAGCTTGGCAGGAGGATGAATAATTACAAGCTGTTATTCAAACATTATTGCAAGAGAAGCAGTGTTCTAACTACACTTGGTCCAACAACCAGCTAAGGTAGAAAGGTAGATTGGTGATAGGTTAAAACATAGAGCTGCAGGACCAGGTGCTGAAGTACTTCCATAGTAGTGCAGTTGGGGGTCACTCAGGCATTCATGCAACTTATCAGAGAATGGCAACAGTGGTGAATGTGGAAGACAATTAAGGAATTTATTAGACAGTTAGGATCCCTTGGACGCTTCCTAAAGTCATGTTTGATGAAGATGGAAGCATTGACAACTTAGCTCATTGGAGACTTGAAAGATTACTGAATTTGCATGATCGAGCTAAAGGTTGTTGGCCAAAGTTCTTGTACGATTATGTTGTTCATCTTGGGCTTGGAGATTGCAACGTTTATGCTGATTGTTGGGGCCAAGTTGTGAGCTTATATTTGTGGATCAAATATGTCTTCAAGGAAGGACTAATGGAGCTAATTCAGCTATCCAAAGAAGCTCAATCTGTCCAATCCAGCCAAAGAGAGTCGTACGCCACTTTTGGACTTGATTTAACCCTAAATGGACTCACTTGGAGATCCGTCCAGTTCAGCAATATTAGAGGCGTGATTTATTGTGTTTTATAATTAGATATTTAAGTCTTTTATGTTCTACTAGTTTACTTTGGGTACAAATTGTAATCTTTAATAGTTACCTTTTGTGATAGGTTACAACTAGTGCTAGTTTTCAAGTAGTCTTTAACCCTAATTAGCACAAAGTGTACCCTATATAAGGGCTGTTACTATTCATCCAATTTTGAACATGAATTATTTGGAATTTTACTTCTAATGTGCTTGAGAGCATATTGAGTTTCCTTTAGTTCTTTGGCTAAAGAACTACTCTTAGTTGCTTGGCAAAGATATTGTTAAGTATTCAACAATCTTGCTTAGGGTTCATCTTTGAGGGTTTGAATCTATCCAATAAGATTGTCGACTAGGTGTCTACACCACGTTGTTGGTTAAGGGTCTAGGATCGTTTATTAAAAGGGAGAGTTCAGCGAATCTTGTTGAATTTGAAGCAAAACAATCCAAGCTGTTCTTGGGGTCTTCGACAAGTTACGAAGGGGTCAAGAAGATTGGGTTGTATACTAGGTGTTTCAAGAGTCTTGGACCGTCTACTCTTCCATTGAACGCATCAAAAGTCTTAGGGGTGAGCACATTTGAGGGAAAAAGCCACAATTCTTTGAGTGATACGCGAGGGTTGAGTGTATACACTAAGGGAGTGGTAAGGCAATTTCCTTTATTTTTGTTCATCTTCTGCTAACTTATTTTTGTAGGTTTTACTTGACCATGGCCGAGCAAGGAGATATTTCAATGAAGGACATTCAATTTACATTAAAGACCATGCAAGAGAAGTTTAGAAGGATGTATAACCACATGGATGATGTGGAGTCCGCCATTAAGGGAAAAACAAAGTTGACCACTAATCCAACTTATGAGGAGGAGCATGAAGAGTATGATTCTAATACTGAATAATTAAACTCCTTTGGTGGTGACCGTGGAGAATTATTGGTCACTAGGAGGCATTGAATGTACAACCAAAAGACAATGAGGAGAATCTACAACGAGAGCATATTTTTCACACACGTTATACTGTGCTCAATAAGGTATGTAGCATGATCATTAATAGTGGTTCTTGTACTAACGTTGCTAGTACCTTATTTATAGATAAGTTGCACTTAGAGACTGTAGAGCATCCAAAGCCCTACAAACTTCATTGGCTTGATAATCAAGAAGAGATCAAAGTGACTAGATGTGTGCTTGTTACTTTCTCAATAGGCAAGTACAAAGATGAAATTTGGTGGGGTGTTGCCCAATGCAAGCATGCCATATTCTCTTAGGGCATCCTTGGTAATATGATAGAAGAGTTTCATATGATGGATACAAGAACAACTACTCTTTTAAGTAGAATGAATGAAAATTTGTTCCTAATCCAATCTTGCCATCCGAAGCTCATTCTGATCAAGTAAAGATTGCAAGGGATTTTCAATTGCAAGCTAAGGAGAAGAATGAGGAAAAGAGTGAGAGGGAAGTCATGCAATATAAAAAGAGTGAGGAGAGTGTTTCTTCTACAAGAGCAAAGAAAAGAGAAAACAAGAGTGTTTTGTTAGTTAGATCAATTGCTAGATCAATAACTATTGTATCCATGTACTATAAAGAAGAAGTGTACTTTGCTAACTTACTTTATAACTCTTTTCCTAGTCTTTTTGTGGTGATTTTGCAGATTAGTTCACAAGGAGAAATGCCACATGTATGCTATTTAAATGCAACTCCTCCTTCAATTTACCTTGAAGAGGACGAACCCGTGTTGAAGGAGTTGAAGCCAAGTTCAAAAGCCACGTTGAGCTTGACAACTATGATGGATCCAACTAATTTGTGGCCTAATTTTTCTTATTTTAGTTGTTTTAAATTGCAAATTAGTTCATTCTTGCATATTTGTTTTGTTAGTTTAGATGATTATGTTTTGCATCTAGCATGTTTAAATTCAGCTATTGCAATCTGTCCAAAAGACTTTCTTGTGTTTTCTTATTTATTTTTGGATGATTTTCAGTTTATTTTATGTGATATATCATGCAATATTGTGTGCTTTAGGGTTTGCATGTTAGTGCATATTTTCTGTCCAAAGCTTATTGATAACTCTTGTGTTTGTCATTATGTTTTCATTTATTTTAGACCATATACACAATTTTTAGGGAGTCAAACTAACAATTTTCAGTTTGTTTATCTTAAGATTTTAACTTCTAAAAATTATTTTTCCTATGTGTTTGTTTATGCAAGATATCCTAGTGTTCTCACTTGTGACAATATTCATGTGTTTTTGTTCTATCATTTGCATTATTTTAGTGAGTTGATTGATGATGTTTTCCATATTCTAGGGTTTATTTTGCACAGTCCACTTGGTATTATTACATATCATCTTCATGTCCCACATTCTCTAAATATGCATGTTGTTAGTGATTCCTATTTAGATTTTGTTCCCGAGTCTTTATTTGATCATAATTTTTATCTTGTTAATGCATGTTATTTTGAGTCCAATTATGGTTTCATAGACTTTGGAAATCGTGTTATTCTTTTGCATGAGTTTAGGGATGGTTTTCATCTTAGCAAGTTTGTTTTACGTAGGAGTCAAACTATCTATACGTTTTCTATGTGTGTTTCTGAGTTTTGTCTTTTTTTATCCTTAATGAACAAAAGTTCTTTGGATACTTGTGTTTGTTCTTGCATTAAGCCATCCGATTCTCATGTTTGTTTCACTATCAATATTCTAGGTAGTAATATTAGTTTATTTGACCTCGCAGATTCGAGGAAGAATCTTTTCGAAGGAGGAGGGATTGATATGATCCAAGGATCAATCGCAATTTTGTTGCTGATACATGCTTTCTATGAGCTTGGACTCCAACGTGTGGAGCAAGGAAAGCTAGCTTGTTTGGGCCTTGATAAGATCAATTTATGGTTGATCATGAAAGGGATGTTCAAGCTTCCTTGCTGTTTTGTTGATTCACGTACACTTGGGCCTTTTTTTAGACTCATTGTTCAAGTTATTTTACAGCATAAGATGGGCCAAGAGTTGAAGTTTGGCTATGGATCAAGTTTAACTACAAAGAAGCTTCACAACATAGTATTTGGGCTACTCAAGTGGACTCATGGAGCATCTAAGAGAAATCGTCCAACCCATATGTTATTGGATTGAAGATGGAAGCCCATCATCATCTTGAAGTTGGCTTTTTGGTCTATTAGGCTTTAGCATTGGACCACCAGCCCAAATGCAAGAAGAATGGCGTCTTTTTAGTTGTTTTAATTTATTTCTTTCTTTTGTTTAGACTTCTATAGTAGTTACAAGTGTTTTAAGTTAAGTGTTTCAATTAGTTAATGTTTAGGTTTAAATAGTTGCTTTATTTTCTAAGTTCTAGAATCATCTATGTAACCCTATCAATAGAGGGTACTATTCATACGAATTTTATAAGTTTTGATGATTAATTAATTTTGTGAGTTCTCAAATTGAGTGCTTCTTTTGTTCTTTGCTGATTAAGAACAACCCTCGAAGTTTTAGAGTGATTCCAAGTTCAAAACCCTAGCTTAGAGTTGCCTTATTGGTTTAATCAAGCGTTCTAGGTGCTGATTCCTTGAGTTCTTGTTCGTTCCATAAGGAGGTTCAAAGCTTCCTTGAATTTTTGAGTTGTTCATCTTGCATGTTCAAGGCTTTGGTGCTGATTCTAGAGTCTAGTTCATCCAAGGGGAAAGGTTCAAAATTCATACTTAGTCTTTCAAGCAATTCCATGTTTATCCGCGCGTATCAATTTATCTAATCATATGTCCAATCTCTCAATATACTCATATAAAATCAATACTTGAATTGAAGGATGCACACAATTCGCAATTGAAAACACATAATAAATCACGAATAAACCTAAGAACAAATTGGGTATTTAATTAATCACAAAAAATAACATGATAATTTTGGGTTCATCCTATTGAGATTTTAAACAACTCAATTCATAATTATAAGAAAAAACCCAACAATAAGCCAAAAAAAAAAGGACTCATTCTCATGTAGCTTTGTTAAATTGTCTCCTGAATCTTAACAAAGTCTTCTTCTTGCTTTCCACCATTGAAGCCCTTGAGTTATCCTTCTACTCATGCTTTTTTTCTTCCTACGTCCCTTTAGATGTGTGAAGTTGTGTATATGATATGTATGTTCTTCCATCGAAGTGGGTTTATCTTTCTCTAAGATTTGCCCCAAAGTGCTTAAAAATCATAGCTTTATGCAATCCAGCTACTCCTTTGGCTATGACATGGCTAGATTTTTCCCCCATCCTAATCCTAGCTACACCTCCACCCGTGGCACGGGTGAGGTTGAGGCTCAGGTCAGAATGCTCGGCTTCCTTTCTATGAAAGATTTCACCTCAAAGATAGTCGAGTTAACTTTTCCTCAAAACATGAAAGTTATATCACTTTGAGTTAACTTTCCAACACAACAAGAATAAAGTCATTTAGAGGTCTGCAGGCTAAGATACAGTTGAAACACTAAGAACTGATCAGAACAGCATCACAACACAAATATGCTTCGATAACTTAGAATTTTGACCATAGAAATTTGAGAACTGGACATTGATATCCCATATGAATCGTAGAAAATTGTCTTAGCTTTAAAATGCATCAAGAATCATCAAAATCTAATTTTTCTAACTCGGGATATTGCCAAAACACTGAGACATGTCATGCTACAAAACCCTTTTTTCTCCAATTTTTCTTCTTCATTTGATTTCTTTGCTCCACTTTGAGAAATTCTTGACTTCAACTCATTACCAACTTCAAACCATGCTTCAAAAATAAGAAGAAATAATGAAAAAATACAGAGAAACTAATGAAAAACCCTAATAAGTCTAACCTAAATAGTACTAAAAACAACTACACATTGGCAATTATCAAGAAATATCATTGAAACACTTACTGTTAATGCAGTGAATCTTCTGCTAATTGGGATTATATGTGAACATTAATTAGGTTGTCGGTGGATTAGTTAACTAACAGTTCATTAATCACGATCTAGTACACATGCAAGAATGTAATAAAAAATGGTTTCTATATTTAAAAGTCATAGCTATGCACAACTTGGGGGTGTTACCGGGCTCTAGAGTGGTTCATGAATTCTAATAACATCATTAGTTATTTATTTATTCGCTAGTAGTAGCATCACAAACGTCTATATTACAGACACATCTTCTGCCTTTGCATGAGTGTTATGTTTTTGCTCAAATTTAGGTTAATTAATGAGGATATGTTTTACTTTGTAGACTTCAACCAACACAAGGAGGGTTTTACTGTTCTATCTTCTTTCTTTCTTACATTTGGAATACATTACATTAAATGTAAGGGAAATAGGATAATGTTGTGTGCTAATGAGTTGATGCTAATAACTGTGATTTTTGTCTAATTTCCCTATTTGTTGAAATTACTTTATGTGACTGGCAAGTGCTTTCTACAAGCACTAAGAGATGATTATTATGTAGTTTGGAGTTTTGTTCATATAGAAAGTATATCCTGCAAACTAGTTGGAATTACATCTAAATTTTGCATGTTTGATGAGAATTTCTTTTCTTTACTTAATTTCACATGTTAAAGGTTGAGTATGTTCAATTAGTGCAATCATATAATCTGTGATGTAACACTTATTTTGAGAGATTTTTATACTGCAAAAAAAAAAAAAAAGAAGAAGTAGAAAAGGGATAAAAAAGAGAATGATGTGGTTTTTTCTACTCCGATGGTTCTTGTGCTCAATAACCGGAAGTCTTCATCCGAAAATGTCAACTTTCGAGTCAAACGGTACTTGAACTGTGAGTAATGCATTGTAAATTTGAGTAAGTAAATTGTTGAGTAAAAAGACAATTTTACTTCTCAAATATAGTTTTTCCCACGGCTTAAAGATTGAAGTGTTGAGTACCAGGAACCTTCATAGCCAATGTTGGTTTTCGTGTCAAAAAACACTCTCATTTTTTAAGTGATTAGTTCACTAAAATAAATTCCCTCATGTAAAAAATAAAATTGATCATAGACATGTAATACTCTTTGATTGATCATATGATTCATTTGCTTGTGAAATTCGATAAGGCAAAGCATTTAAGTTGAATTTGTTTAATTTTGATATAATTCCTTCAACTTTGCTTAATAGTATGAGTATGAAAGACAAAATAATAAATTGCATAATGGTTATTTACTCGGTTTTGAGGAAATACATTTTAGAATGCACATTTGTAATTTTAATGCTTGAATCATTAGTTGATATCGCAACTTTCAATTCCTTGAGGACAAGTAAGGATTCAAGTGTGCGGGAATTGACGAGTGTCACAATGATGCATTCTAGTATATTTGTTTGACTCCAAATTAGAATTTTTTTGAGCTAGAAATAATTTTGAATAGATTGATGCACAAGCTTTGTGATTTTTGCAGGATCATGACATTGAAACAAAATTTGGATCAACTAGAAAAGAAAAAAGTAGAAGCATTATCATGTTCTAGCATAAATGGATGGTTGGATATTTTCATGAATCATCAATTCAGACACCTTAAAGTATTTTCTTATATTGATTTAGTAAATTTCCCTTTAAAAAATGATTGCAAAAGAGGATGGGTTAAAGGCAGACCATCTTTCCTTTCCAGCAAAACATTTATTTCCCTAGTTTTTCTCTTTGAGCCTTTTAAATATATTATTTTCGTTAGACAACCCACTTGAAAGTCGCGCTCCCCACACAAGGGCAATTTTGTGATAATTTTATCCCACACTGGAGCAAATTTTACTTCGACTTGTGTTTCCCAGGAAAAAGAAAGAAAAGAAAAGAAAAAAAAGGAGACAATTGGGAAGAAAAAAAATAAAGAGCCTGAAGAAAGTAATGAAACAAGGGCAAATATTTTTTGAAAAATGAAAAAAAAGAGAAAAAAACCCAAAAGCCAATAGCAAAACTGGAATGAATATTTTGTAAGAAAGAAGAAAATTGTCAAAATTGGAGTAAATTCTTTGCAAAAGCAATCTCAAGTTCATTAAGCCTTTCATGAATTTTGCCTTCCAGCCTCAACTTTTCCAACACATTACTTAACTCCGTTACAAGAGTCGAGAGTGTTACCGACTTCCATCTGTACTTTGTGATGATTTTTGAAATGAAAATTTGCAAATTAAAAGGGCATATGATGTTAACAAATCTATCCAAAATTATCAAGGGAAGAGTGTGTTACTGATGCAAAATATTTTTCAAGTACTAGTCTGTTTTAATGAAAAAGGAAAAAGACCATCTCGAGTTTGGATACTGCTGTTCATTTCATTTCTTCCTCTGAAGTCGATAATTCAGAAGGGCACTATGTAACACCCTAGAAAATGCACATATAAGAGACATTTTTCTTTCTTATTTAGGGTTAAGTGTTAATCCTTGATTTATTAGTTAAAAGATTTCTTGAGTTAATTAGGTTAATTAGTTAAGATTTTCATTTTTAAGCAAGAACACTTAAGTACTAAAGTTAGAATAATTTTACTTGACCATTTAACTTATATTAGTGTTTAAATTTTGACTAGTTCATTTTACTATTTTCTCGTCTTTGGACTACTTGAAAATTTTGCTCAATTTTTCTCAAAAGTTTTACTTATTTTCTTACTTTATTTTCTTTTTCCCTTGGCTGAAATTTTTCTCTCTCTTTTCTTTCTTTCTTGGCCGGTTCTCTCTCTCTCTAATTTACTCTATTTTTGCTTTAATGATTTATGTCTTATTATTGTTTATATTAAGTGATAAGAGTTAATAATTTCAACCAATCAAATTAAACCAAGTCTCCATACTTGGATTAAATTCTCACTCTTTGCTTTACTCATGTGGGACTTTCATTGGCCAACTAATTTTCCACCTTTTCTTCATTTCTTTTTCATTTTTCCTAGACTATTTCTTTCTCTTTTTCTCTCCCCTTGGCCGGCCATCTTCTTTCTTCTTCTTCCCTCATTTTTGCTTCCAACTTCTTGGACTTTCATCTCTCAAGTTGGAACAAATCCACCATAGGAAGTGGGCTTCTATCTTTTATAAGCAAAGTTCTAAGCATATCTAAGGTATTTACCATGAACTTATCTTATTAATTTCATGTTTTAATTAGTTTTTATGCAAGTTTAAGACTAAGTTTCTTGTTAATACTACTTAGAGAAATTAGTTAGAACTTGAGAATTACTTGCTATATAAAGTGTTCTTGTGGTTAGATAGACTAGTATATGGCTTTTAAACCCTGAAAATTTATGTTTTATATGTGGTTTAGTTGAAGATTTAAGTTGGAACTTAAGAACACTTAAAACAGTCATGCTGGACCAGTTTTAGTAAAACTTTCATAACTTGGTGTAGATAACTTGGATTCGAATGATTCTTGTTGTTTTAGAAACTAGATTCATAGGGCTTTCAAACGGTATAAAGCTTGCAAAGTTGGCTGAAAATTCGGTTCTGCGTAAACAGTTTTGATGAAGAGCCAACTTGGGGCCTGATTTTGAACCTGTTCTAGTTGGAATTTTAAGTGATGATCTTCATGAAAGTTGTATCCCTATAAACGTACTTTCAAACCATGTAATCACAATTCCCTAGTTCTTAGTGTATTGACCCCAGCAATGGTACGAAGTTGGCTGAAAACCAACCCTGTGCAAAGTTGGGTGATGATTCTTGGAGTAGGGATTTTGAATTTGAGTGGAATCTTGATTGAATTTGAGTTTAAATTGAACATAGAAGTTGTGGTACATGTTGAATGGATTGGGTTGTTGAATTTTCTTGCAGGTTTAAAATTTTTGGGTTAGTCCGATTATAGGGGAAGTGCTGCCAAAATTTCGGTAAAACCTAGGAAATAAAAGTGATTAGGTTATGATTTAAGTCTTTATAAGCTGTAATTTAGTGATTTAAGCGTGCAGAAATTTTTGTAGACTAGTTATTAGTGAATTAAACCTTTCCGAGCCAAAACCCTAGAAGGTTAGGAAACTCTAATTTTGAAAACCCTAAACCCTAGGGTAAAACCCTAAGTTCCAAAACCCTAGAAATTAAACCCTAGAAAGACTTGGGGTATTTCTTGAATTTCCTTATGAAATTCCTTAGATTTTAGTCAGGATTTTTATACGATTATTTCCTCGTGAATTTCAAGATCCGGAAGTGAGACGCAATCATACTACGAAATCTTTTCTTAGGCTTCAGGTGAGTGTTCTTATGTGTGCATGATGCATGAAATGCTATGTAATACTTGACATTGTTATTTCGATGCTTGAGAAAAAAAAATGTTATGTTTCACTTGTAAATATTATGTTACACTTACAAATATTATGTGATATAATGTGCAACTTGAGGGAAGATGTGTACTTTATCGCATCTATTCCGCAATGTGTTACATGCTTTCACTATTCAACGTGTTATTTGTGCGTGTGACTTCCGTGGGTGAGTATGGGAGAGATATAAGGTGATGGGTGTTATTCGGTGTGTGTTAATTTTCATATCTGAGTAAAGTCCCGAAAAGGGCTAACTCATGCTTGAACTTTGTGCCTGACTTTGGACTTCCGTGGCTAACTTCACCGTTACTTCACGGTTAGTCAACTTGGTGAGTTTGGGATGATATAAGGTGCTGTGGGGTATAGGTGTACGATATTCTTTCCTATATGAGTTTCATTCCTCGAAGAGGGTAACTCTGGATTGAATTTTTCAAGTATCTCGGACCTGAGCTTTTACCTCGGTCTCGATATCCTTGTTGTCTTGATCATGTTCGATACTCCTGCGGTTAAGCTTGCTTCCGTAGTTGAGCCCTGTATCCTCCTTTGACTACATGTTAAATTAAATTGTTTATATCTTGATTTATTAATTTAATTGTTCGATTATTTCTTTTACTAAAATAATGAGTTCTTGATATGATTGCATGACTTGGACATTCACTGGGCTATTATAGCTCATTCCATTTTATTTGTTTTCCTTTACTCAGGTCACCTGAAAATTAAAGCTGGATCAACTAGTTTTTTATTACTATAAAAGTTTCAGTTATTGTAATAGCCGAACTGTATTAGGCTATTTTTGTGGAAAATCATGTATATTAGGACACGTATACTTTTGATGTGAATTGTACCTTATGTTAAATAAAATGAGTGTATTTTATTTATTTCATTTTATTTTAGTTTATTTTATTTTAAGTTAAGTACGCTCGGACGTTTGCGTGAGTGCGTATCGAGACCTGGCGAGAGCTAGGAAGGCAGTCCGCTGAGCCCTTTGGTGCGCCTCTGGGTAAAGTGGGGCTGTCACACACTATGGTTAGCGAAATGCGATAGTTGAAAGCTCACAAGTGATAAAGTCAATGTGCTTGTATTGGGCTATTTTGGAAAAGTTAATGACTACAGTTGCTTGAGGTTTTTCATCTATAATTGATCATCTTTAGCCAATCTTGGAATTCAATTGAAATGACATCTAAAGATCAATGGGAAAATTTTCAACCATTATTTCAAAATCAGTTTTGAAAAATGTTTTATTTGACTCTATTTTGTTTATTTATTCTTTGTGTGTTTTCTTTTATTTACTGTACAAAAGTATTTTTAAATTAGTACGTGTAAGATGTTTTTGTACAAAATGAATAATAATATCTACTTTCATCAAAGTCAAATAAAATCACAGGCAATCCTAAATTCATCAGAAGTTAGAGGCGTGCATGAAGTGAAGAACTATTTCGGAAGTATGATCTTTAACTGTGAACCAAAATCCATTAAGTTCGGGAGCTTGTAAAAAGCGAAAGACTATATCAAAGATTCACCATGGCAATCCTCATGCTCATATGAGCTAGTGTAGTCAAGGGATTGCCAAGTGGTGGCAACGCTCTTGCAATTGTAGTTGTTTTTTTTTTTCTTTTGCAGGTGCGTTCATACCATCATCAATTGAGGACTTCATCAAGGATAAAAAACTAGGGCAATTTTTATTTTAAGTTAATGATGATTTAAAAAAGGGAAGTAAAATTTGAAAGATCAATTTCAAAATTGACACTGGGGCAAATTTTTTGAAAAAAAAAATTGATTTCAAGATTGGTTTTAATACCATGTGACTGAGGAAAAATTTTGTGAAAAATTGATTTATACTGGGGCAAAAAAAATTTTCGAAGGATTGATCTCAAATTAATTTTGATGTTTTATGCAAAATCAAATTTTTTGAAAGGAATCATTCATAATTGATTTGATGCTATAATGGGGCAAAAATTTTTGAAAATTTTTGATTTTAAATTGAATTGGATGCTATGCTCGGCATTTACTTTAAATTTTACTATGTTTAAATTTTTCGGTGCAATATTCTGCCTGTTAGCTTGGACCACTTTCTTTCTACTTTTATTCTGACAATCCAGACCTTGTATTTTATTTTATCCTAGTAACCCAGGATCGTTGCATTTGTTTTTTGTCCAGCAGTCTAGACCGCTTCATGTTTACTTTTTTAGTCTGATAGCTTAGATTCTACATTTTTCATTCATGTGTTCATGCGTTCGTTTGACAGCATGAACCCCATCAGCATGTTTTATTTTCAAATTTGCATTCACCAAGTCGCTATCTAGCATCTATTCAGCATACTGCATGGTATTTTAATGTGTCTAGTAATTTGCATATTGTGTTCCCTCTTCACTCCTTTCTTTATTCTCAGTTTTCGGCAGGCTTAATGCTAGCATTGAGTACCTTTTTATTTTAAGTTTATGGTAGGCTCAATCTTAGCATTGGGTACTATCTTTATTTTCAATTTGCGATAGGCTAAATTTTAGCATTGGATACCGTTTTTATTTTCAGTTTATGGGAGGCTAAATTGTAGCATTGGTTACCGTCTTTATTTTCAGTTTGTGATAGACTCAATTTTAACATTGGGTATCGTCTTTAATTTCAATTTGTGGTAGGCTCAATTGTGACAGCCCCACCTCACCCATAGGCGCACCAAAGGGCTTAGCGGACTGCCTGCCTAGCTCTCGCCAGGTCTCGATGCACGCACTCACGCGACCATCCAAGAGTACAGACATTAAAATAAACTATCATAGATTAAAATGGAATAAAAGAAAATACACTCTTGTTACTTAACTTAAAGATACAAGTCACATAAAAAGGTCTCATGTCATAATTTACATAATTTCACAATAATAGCCTAACACCGTACGACTATTACAATAACTAAAATACTTATAAGAACCCAAAACCAATCGGTCCCGCTCAGTTTTTCAAGTAACCTGAGTAAGGAAAAACAAATAAAATGGAATGAGCTATAATCGCCCAGTGAATGTCCAATTCATGCAACATATCAAGAACTCATTATTTTGGGTCATTAAAATAATCAATAAATTAAATGAACGATATATAAGCAATTTAATTAACAGGTAGTCAATGGCGGATACAGGGCTCAACTACAGAAGCAAGCTTAACCGTAGAGGAGCAGGCACTGAACATGTAGCCACGATATTTGGACCGAGATAATAGCTCAGGTCTTAATCAAGGAACATATCAGTTTTTATCAAGCACAATGCCCTAACCGCCAATCACCTTATAACCTCCGTACAAGCTACCACATCCGGGGGAGAAAAATCTCAACCCTGGAGGGCCAACACTCAATCAATAAAGTTCGATCCGGAGTTGGCCTCTTAGAGGATTCACAACTCAAAAGGAAAGAACATCATTCCCTACAACACCCAGCACCTTATGTCCTCCCACTTGCAGCCGGGTTGACTATCCGTGAAATAACGGGGAAGTTAGTCACGGTAGTCTCACACACAAATAACATTTTAAATAATAAAAGCATGTAACATATTGTGGAACAGATGCGATAAAGTACACATCTTTCCTCAAGTAACACATGTACTCACATAATAATTGCAAGTTAAGCATAATAGTCAAAAAGTAAAATTATCACATTTCATGCATCATGCACACATAAAGACACTCACCTTGAGAGCCTAAGAAAATATCTCGTGGAATGGTCGGGTTTCACTATCGGGTCCTGCAATTTGGAAGAGATAATCTAATGAAAACCCGATTTAAAACCCTAATTAACCTAGTAAGAAAATGCAAGAAATACCCCATTAAATTCTAGGTTTTTTTTTTTTTTTTTCTAGGGTTTAGGGTTTAGGGTTTAGGGTTTAGGGTTTATATTTTAGGGTTTTCTAGGGTTTTTCTAGGGTTTTCTAACAAAAATTGGGCATTATTTCCCCTAAATTTCAGCACTCCCAATCTTGTTTTTCATCAAGATTTCAATCATTAATCCCACAATTCCACAAGTTCTACAACTTTCTAGTTCAATCCAACCTCAAATTCAATCAAAACCTCACTAAATTTCAAGAATTAAGGTCCAAGAACTTTCACCCAAACAACATGTTCTTCATGAAATTTCAAAGTTCCAAGGCCACATACTAGTCTATTCAATCATAAGAACACTTTATCTAACAAGTATATATCAAGTTCTAACTAATTTCTTCAAGTTTTACTAACAAGAACTTGGAATTAAACTTGAATAAAAACTAATTAAAACATGGAATTAATAAGGCAAGTTCATAGTAAATACCTTAAAGATGCTTAGAACTTTGATTAGAATTGATAGAAATCCACTTCCTATGGTTGATTTGTGTTAACTTGAGAGATGAAAGTCCAAGAAGTTGAGAGCAAAAATGGGGGAAAGAAGAAGAGAAGTTTGGCCGGCCAAGGTGAAGGAAAGAGAGAGAAAAATAGTCTAGGAAAAATGAAAAAGAAATGAAGAAAAGATGGGAAAATGGTGGTCCAATAAAATTCTCACAAGAGTAAAGTAAAAAGTAGTCTTATTAATGCAAGAGTTGCTACTTGGATTAGTTTAATTGGTGAAAATTAATAACTCTTACCACTTAATAAATTCATTAGTTAGACATAAATTATTAAAGCAAAATAGAACAAAAATGAAAAGCAAGAACCGGCCACATGAAGTAAAAGAAAAGAAAAAAAAAAAAGAAAATTTCGGCCAAAAGAAAAGAAAAGAAAAGAAAGAATTTCGGCCAAGAAAGAAAGAAAAGAGAGAAGAAAAAAAAAAATTCCAGCTAGGGGAAAAGGAAAATAAGACAAGAAATTAAGTGAAACTTTTGAATAAAATTGGGCAAAATCCCAAGTAGTCAAAAGACTAGAAAATAGTGAAATGAACTAGTAAAAATTTAAACCCTACTATAAGTTAATTGGTCAAGAAAATTATTCTAACTTTAGTACCTAAGTGTTCTTGCTTAGAATGAAAATCTTAACTAATTAACTTAATTAACTCAAGAAATCTTCCAACTAGTAATTCTATGATTATCACTTAACCCTAAATAATAGTAAAAATGCTTCTTATATGTGCATTTTCTAGGGTGTTACATCCTCCCCCCCTTAAAAGAATTTCGTCCTCGAAATTCTACCTGGATTTTCGAAGAGCTTGGGATAATTCCTCCGCATTTCTTCTTCTGTCTCCCACGTGGTCTCCTCCAGGTCATGATGCTTCCACAGGACCTTGACAAGGGGAATTTGTTTATTTCTCAATTCTTTTACTTTACGGTCCAGGATTTGCACTGGTTGCTCTTCATATGCCAAGGTTTCGTCAAGCTCAATTTCGTCTGGTTGAAGCACGTGCCTAGGATCCGGATGGTATTTTTTCAAGACCGACACATGGAAAACATTATGCATTTTTGATAACTTCGAAGGCAAGTCCAATTGGTAAGCAACCTTTCCAATACGCTTAACGATTTTGAATGGTCCCATGTACCTTGGTTGAAGTTTCTTCTTCTTCCCAAACTGGATGCCACCCTTAAATGAAGAAATCTTGAGGAATACTTCATCCCCAACCTCGAACTCCAGCTCTTTCCTTCGGGTATCGGCATAACTTTTCTGTCGACTTTGAGCAGTTTGAAGTCGTTGTTGGATTAACTTTACTTTCTCATAAGCTTCTTCTATCCAGGGTACTTTTTCTGGACCCAACACTTTCCGCTCACCCACTTCATCCCAATAGCCGGGCGTTCTGCATCTTCTCCCGTACAGTGCTTCAAATGGAGCCATCTGGATCGAGGATTGGTAGCTATTGTTGTAAGCAAACTCAATTAAGGTCACATGTTGATCCCAGTTGCTACCAAAATCCATCACACTTGCCCTCAACATATCTTCTAAAATCTGGATTACTCGTTCGGATTGGCCATCGGTCTGGGGATGGTAAGCCGTACTAAAGTTCAACTTCGTTCCCAAGGCTTCGTGCATCTGTCCCCATAGTCGGGAAGTAAACCGAGGATCTCGGTCTGAAACAATACTAATTGGAATCCCATGAAGTCTCACCACTTCATCAATGAACATACGAGCAAGTTTTTCTAACGGGTAGGTCATGTTCATCGGCAGAAAATGAGCGGATTTGGTCAAACGATCAACGATTACCCAAATCGCGTCATGTCCCCTCTGAGTTCTCGGTAACCCAGACACGAAATCCATGGTGATGTTTTCCCATTTCCATTCTGGGATCTCCAAAGGTTGTAGTAGCCCTGACGGTCTTTGATGTTCAGCTTTTACCTGCTGACACGTAGGGCAAGTCTGCACATACTCTGCTATTTCTCTCTTCATATTGTCCCAGCAATATAGTTTCTTCAAGTCTTGGTACATTTTTGTACTTCCCGGGTGCACCGTGTACCTGGACCGATGGGCTTCATCCATAATCACTCTCTTCAACTCTTCGTCTCTCGGGATGAAGATACGATTTCGAAATCTCAACAGTCCCTCGGGCCCCACGCTATACTCAGGTATGCTCTCCGCTTTGGCTTTCTCTATCCGTCTCTGTAATGTGCGATCCTTGTCTTGAGCTTCTTGGATTCGTTTCAACAATTCAGATCGAGCATTTACATTTCCACAAATCACTTTAGAGCCAGCTATTCTTGGACTGCTCTCGCTTAATCGCTCCAATAAATCCCATTCATGGATGGCCAAACTAGCCATTTGCACCTTCCTACTTAAAGCATCCGCGACAACATTAGCTTTACCTGGGTGATAATTAATGGTGCAGTCGTAATCTTCCAATAGCTCTACCCACCTTCGTTGTCGCAAATTTAACTCCTTTTGAGAAAACAAATATTTTAGGCTCTTGTGATCGGTGTAAACCTCAAAAGTGACCCCATACAAATAATGCCTCCATTTCTTGAGTGCGAAAACCACAGCGGCTAACTCCAGGTCATGTGTGGGATAATTTCGCTCATGAGGTTTTAACTTACGGGAGGCATATGCCACTACTTGATTTCCTTGCATTAACACTCCTCCTAAGCCTTCTCGTGAAGCATCAGTGTACACCCTGAAGGTCTCTTTTCCATTGGGCAATGCTAATACTGGGGCAGATGTCAATCGCTTCTTAAGCTCAATGAAACTTTGCTCACACCGTCCATCCCAAATAAACTTAGTGTTTTTCTGAGTCAAAGCAGTGAGTGGCGTGGCTATCTTTGAAAAATCTTTAATGAATCGCCGATAATAGCCAGCTAAACCCAAGAAACTACGAACTTCGGTGGGATTCTCGGGTTGTTTCCAACTAACCACGGCTTCAACTTTGGATGGATCTACGGCTAAACCCTTTCTCGAAATAATATGACCCAAGAATGACACTTGGTCCTTCCAAAATTCACACTTACTAAACTTAGCATACAACTTTTTATTCCGCAAAGTTTGTAGTACTACCCTCAAATGTTGCTCATGTTCTCCCCGAGACCTTGAAAAGATTAAAATATCGTCAATAAAGACCACTACAAACTGGTCTAAGTAGGGTCTGAACACCCGATGCATTAAATCCATAAAAGCCGCCGGGGCATTTGTCAACCCAAATGGCATCACTACAAATTCATAATGCCCGTATCGAGAGTTAAATGCAGTTTTAGGCACATCTTCCTCTTTAATCCTCAATTGATAATATCCTTGCCGAAGGTCTATCTTAGAAAAGATCACCGCTCCCTCCAGCTGATCAAATAATTCATCAATTTGAGGTAAAGGATACTTATTCTTTATAGTAACACTATTTAACCCTCGATAATCAATACAAAGCCTAAGAGTACCGTCTTTCTTCTTTACAAATAACACCGGGGCTCCCCAGGGGGATACACTCGGCCTGACAAATCCTCTTTCCAACAAATCTTGGAGTTGAATCTTAAGTTCTTTGAGTTCGGCCGGGGACATGCGGTAGGGAGTTCTAGAGACTGGCGATACCCCTGGTGTCAATTCTATTTTAAATTCCACTTCCCTCTCAGGAGGTAGAGAGCTTAATTCCTCCGGAAAAACATCGGGAAATTCTTTTACCACCGACACATCCTCAAGTTTTACTTTATCCTCAGGTGTATTAATTAAATAAGCAAGGAATCCGACTGCCCCTCGAAACATTAATTTCCTAGCTTGCATGGCCGAAAGAAGATTTGAGGAAGCTAGGGTTTTCTTAACATCCAATCTCAAAATAGGTTCCCCCGGTATATTAAACTCCACCACTTTCGTCCCACAATTTAGTTGGGCACTATACCGGGTCAAACAATCCATGCCTAGTATTACATCATAACCCCGAATAGGTAAAGCTATGAGATCAGCTAAAATGTTTCTCTCTCCTACTCGAAGCTCGCAATCTTGGTAAACAAGATTAGTTGTTAGGCAATGGTCTCCAGTCGGAGTCCTCACTTCAAATTCATAGGATAACTTAATAGGTTGTATCTCTAAAGTAAGCATAAATTGAGGGTTCACAAAGGAATGGGTGGAGCCAGGGTCTACTAGTAATTTAGCCAGACGATGGAAAACAAGAATCATACCTTCAATCACTGCAGACGACTCCGGGGCATTTTGCTTATCAAGGGCATACACGCGAGCCGGCACTTTTCGTTTATTCCCGCTCTCCCTGGCTTGATTCGTCTCCTTGGGTCCCGGTTGAGCGGTACCCGGTCCACTGGCGGTTTGCCGCGGGCATTGATTTACTCGGTGCTCACCACTGCCACAAAGCAAACATTTTCGATTCTTTCTCCAGCAATTTTCTTCAGTGTGGTTGCCCTTGCCACAATATCCGCAGGCACTAAAAGCTGCCGAGGATTGTTTTTCCTTCTGAGTATCTTCTTTTTGTTCACTTCTGGGAGGAGCCCTTCCCATCGGAGCACCTCTGGATCTACCAAACTGGGCACCTTGCCCAATTCTCATTCCTCCTGTCCCCCGTCCCATCTTAGGAGCTGGAGTGCTTCCTGTTGAAGGGCGAGCGTCACTGGTATTTCCCCGTTTTCTTGCTTTCACAGTGCGGACCAGAGACTTGGTTTCCTCCACCTGCTGCGCCTTTTCCACCGCAGCTTCATATGTCTCAATAGTGGCGGCAGCGAGGGCGTCTTGGATCTCCAAATTCAATCCTTGAAGGAATCTTCTCACCCTTCGTCTTTCAGTAGCTACCAATTCCGGGGCATATCGAGAAAGTTTAGTAAACTGAGCCTCATACTCAGCCACCGTCATCAATCCTTGTCTTAACTTCAAAAATTCATCTTCCCGTTTTTCCTGTACTCGCACGGGAATGTACTTCTCTTTAAATTCCTTGGTAAAATTGCTCCACGTCCTCGGTGTCTGATATCTCTCCCACTTAGCATTGATCAAATTCCACCAAGGGGTGGCAGCACCCTCCAATTGAAACACGGCAAATGTCACTTGCCGTTCCTCCGAGTACTTTAAGACAGTGAAAATTTTCTCAATGTCCTCCAACCATTTTTCAGCAATTTCGGGTTTTGGACTGCCATTAAACTTAGGGGGATTAAATTTCTGGAATCGCTCCAAGGCTACATCTTCCCCTACACTCGGATTTCTCTGAGATCCACCAATTTCCACTATCGGATTCGGCCGAGTTCCCAATTGAGTTAGAACATCGGTCATTCGATTCAAAATGGCAACCATGGGATCAGCTCCCGAGGGTGGATTTACACTAGAAGTGGCCTCTGCATCCCGGTCTTGACGACGGGGACGTCCTCTCCCACGACCGCGTCCACTCATATTTTAGTATACTATAATAACATGAATAAATTTATTTTAATAACTACATGATGAATATCAAAATTCAATATAAAATGCACAAAGTCGTGATTAACAAAGAAACCAAATTTCATGCCAGAAGATCACACATTTATACAAGTAGTTCAATTTACACATATCAAAAGTCAGATACAAAACAGGTCATACATATAAGCATAACAAAACTAGCATAAGTTTTAGTACATAACTCCATCCCAAGATCCAGTCTACGACCTAACCCAACCGGACCGATCCAGCTGAGCTCATATCTATGTCCCGCGCACCCCCAGGTGCACCCTCGGCCCCAGGAGGTGGAGGCACTGCCTGACCTGGCCCCAGGTGCGGAGCCACATCGCGCACCTCATCCAGTACATGGCCTACCAATAGACCACTCTCGTCCGTGAGTCGTCCCGCGTGGTCCTGGACGTGCTGTACCACACGTGAGAGGCGACCGTGCAGCTCCTGGAACTGCACTCGGTAAGCATCCGTCCTCTGCTGCTCTTCTCGAACAGCAGCCTCTAAGTCCCGTATCCTCTGAGCCTGAGTCCTAATAGTCTCTCTCAGCTCGTGAACACGAGCTCGAGAACCATCCCTTTCGCCCTCTACTCGTCTACTATCCTCTATCAGGGATAGCACAACATAGTCGGGGTATGAATAGGTCCTCCAACATCCGCAAGCTGGTCGAACTCGTCGGGCCGGTGAAAAAGTGCGGTATGGGTGCCCCGGTCCCTCGCGAAAATGGACAAGGGGTCTCCGGCGATGCTCACGCTGCACCGGCGCTGCAACCGATGGCGATGGTGCCTCAATCCTATCACTCTCTGACATCCCTACAGGTTTAAATAATAAATTAATTAGATCTATCCCACCAATATTTAATAATAATCAATACTTAAATATCACACTCAAATATCAAGCTTAAAAGTAGACTAAACACAATCTCAAGCATATACACAATAGTGCCTAGGTACGGAAATTCGGATTTTATCTCTCACACTCAGGTTGATCAGGCCCAAGCGTAACCGACTCAACCCAAATTTCCTACCCGACACCCCTGTACAGGACTAGCACTAAAGACAGGATTCAAGCCTAAGCTCTGATACCACTTGTGACAGCCCCACCTCACCCATAGGCGCACCAAAGGGCTTAGCGGACTGCCTGCCTAGCTCTCGCCAGGTCTCGATGCACGCACTCACGCGACCATCCAAGAGTACAGACATTAAAATAAACTATCATAGATTAAAATGGAATAAAAGAAAATACACTCTTGTTACTTAACTTAAAGATACAAGTCACATAAAAAGGTCTCATGTCATAATTTACATAATTTCACAATAATAGCCTAACACCGTACGACTATTACAATAACTAAAATACTTATAAGAACCCAAAACCAATCGGTCCCGCTCAGTTTTTCAAGTAACCTGAGTAAGGAAAAACAAATAAAATGGAATGAGCTATAATCGCCCAGTGAATGTCCAATTCATGCAACATATCAAGAACTCATTATTTTGGGTCATTAAAATAATCAATAAATTAAATGAACGATATATAAGCAATTTAATTAACAGGTAGTCAATGGCGGATACAGGGCTCAACTACAGAAGCAAGCTTAACCGTAGAGGAGCAGGCACTGAACATGTAGCCACGATATTTGGACCGAGATAATAGCTCAGGTCTTAATCAAGGAACATATCAGTTTTTATCAAGCACAATGCCCTAACCGCCAATCACCTTATAACCTCCGTACAAGCTACCACATCCGGGGGAGAAAAATCTCAACCCTGGAGGGCCAACACTCAATCAATAAAGTTCGATCCGGAGTTGGCCTCTTAGAGGATTCACAACTCAAAAGGAAAGAACATCATTCCCTACAACACCCAGCACCTTATGTCCTCCCACTTGCAGCCGGGTTGACTATCCGTGAAATAACGGGGAAGTTAGTCACGGTAGTCTCACACACAAATAACATTTTAAATAATAAAAGCATGTAACATATTGTGGAACAGATGCGATAAAGTACACATCTTTCCTCAAGTAACACATGTACTCACATAATAATTGCAAGTTAAGCATAATAGTCAAAAAGTAAAATTATCACATTTCATGCATCATGCACACATAAAGACACTCACCTTGAGAGCCTAAGAAAATATCTCGTGGAATGGTCGGGTTTCACTATCGGGTCCTGCAATTTGGAAGAGATAATCTAATGAAAACCCGATTTAAAACCCTAATTAACCTAGTAAGAAAATGCAAGAAATACCCCATTAAATTCTAGGTTTTTTTTTTTTTTTTCTAGGGTTTAGGGTTTAGGGTTTAGGGTTTAGGGTTTATATTTTAGGGTTTTCTAGGGTTTTTCTAGGGTTTTCTAACAAAAATTGGGCATTATTTCCCCTAAATTTCAGCACTCCCAATCTTGTTTTTCATCAAGATTTCAATCATTAATCCCACAATTCCACAAGTTCTACAACTTTCTAGTTCAATCCAACCTCAAATTCAATCAAAACCTCACTAAATTTCAAGAATTAAGGTCCAAGAACTTTCACCCAAACAACATGTTCTTCATGAAATTTCAAAGTTCCAAGGCCACATACTAGTCTATTCAATCATAAGAACACTTTATCTAACAAGTATATATCAAGTTCTAACTAATTTCTTCAAGTTTTACTAACAAGAACTTGGAATTAAACTTGAATAAAAACTAATTAAAACATGGAATTAATAAGGCAAGTTCATAGTAAATACCTTAAAGATGCTTAGAACTTTGATTAGAATTGATAGAAATCCACTTCCTATGGTTGATTTGTGTTAACTTGAGAGATGAAAGTCCAAGAAGTTGAGAGCAAAAATGGGGGAAAGAAGAAGAGAAGTTTGGCCGGCCAAGGTGAAGGAAAGAGAGAGAAAAATAGTCTAGGAAAAATGAAAAAGAAATGAAGAAAAGATGGGAAAATGGTGGTCCAATAAAATTCTCACAAGAGTAAAGTAAAAAGTAGTCTTATTAATGCAAGAGTTGCTACTTGGATTAGTTTAATTGGTGAAAATTAATAACTCTTACCACTTAATAAATTCATTAGTTAGACATAAATTATTAAAGCAAAATAGAACAAAAATGAAAAGCAAGAACCGGCCACATGAAGTAAAAGAAAAGAAAAAAAAAAAGAAAATTTCGGCCAAAAGAAAAGAAAAGAAAAGAAAGAATTTCGGCCAAGAAAGAAAGAAAAGAGAGAAGAAAAAAAAAATTCCAGCTAGGGGAAAAGGAAAATAAGACAAGAAATTAAGTGAAACTTTTGAATAAAATTGGGCAAAATCCCAAGTAGTCAAAAGACTAGAAAATAGTGAAATGAACTAGTAAAAATTTAAACCCTACTATAAGTTAATTGGTCAAGAAAATTATTCTAACTTTAGTACCTAAGTGTTCTTGCTTAGAATGAAAATCTTAACTAATTAACTTAATTAACTCAAGAAATCTTCCAACTAGTAATTCTATGATTATCACTTAACCCTAAATAATAGTAAAAATGCTTCTTATATGTGCATTTTCTAGGGTGTTACATCAATCATAGCATTGGATATCATCTTTATTTTCAGTTTACGGTACGCTCAATCACAGCATTGGATACCATCTTTATTTTCAATTTGCGATAGGCTCAATCGCAGCATTGGGTACCGTCTTTATTTTTGGTTTGTGGTAGTAAGCTCAATCTTAGCATTAGGTACTGTCTTTATTTTTAGTTTGGGGTAGGCTCAATCTTAGCATTAGGTACCATCTTAATTTTCAATTTGTGATAGGCTCAATCGTAACATTGGGTATCGTTTTTATTTTTAGTTTGTGGTGGGCTCAATCGCAGCGTTGGCTACCGTATTTATTTTCAATTTGCGGCAGGCTCAATCGCAACATTGGGTATCGTCTTTATTTTCAATTTGCAGAAGACTCAATCTTAGCATTGGGTATTGTCTATATTTTCAATTTGCAGTAGGCTCAACCGTAGCATTGGGTACCATTTTTATTTTCAATTTGCGATAGATTTCAATCTTAACATTGGGTACCGTCTTTATTTTCAGTTTGCGATAGGTTTAATCTTAGCATTAGGTACCATTTTTACTTTTCAGTTTGCGGTAGGCTTGATTGTAGCATTGGGTACCGTCTTTATTTTTTGTTTGCGGTAGGCTCAATTTTAGTATTGGGTACCGTATTTATTTTTCAGTTTGCAGTAGGCTCAATCGTAGCACTAGGTACCGTCTTTATTTTTAGTTTGCGATAGGCTTAATCTTAGCATTGGGTATTGTCTTTATTTTTAAGTTTGCAGCAGGCTCAATTTGAGCATTGGGGACCTTCTTTATTTTTTAGTTTGCGGTAGGCTCAATTTTAGCATTGGGTTCCGTCTTTATTTTCAGGTTGCAGTAGGCTCAATCTCAGCATTGGGTATTATTTTTATTTTCATTTTGTAGTAGGCTCAATTGTAGCATTGGGTATAGTTTTTATTTTCAATTTGCATAGGGTCAATCGTAGCATTGGATACTGTTTTTATTTTTAGTTTGCGGTAGATTTAATGTTATATTGGGTAGCCTTTATTTTTCAATTTGCGGTAGGCTCAATCTTAGCATTAAGTACCGTCTTTATTTTCAATTTGCAATAGGTTCAATAGTAGCATTGGGTACCATCTTTATTTTTAGTGTACAATAGATTCTATCTTAACATTGGGTACTATCTTTATTTTTTAGTTTGTAGTAGGCTCGATCGTAGCATTGGGTACCGTCTTTATTTTCAATTTGGGGTAGGCTCAATCTTAACATTGGGTACCGTCTTTATTTTCAGTTTGCGATAGGTTCAATCTTAGCATTAGGTACCATTTTTACTTTTCAGTTTGCGGTAGGCTTGATTGTAGCATTGGGTACCGTCTTTATTTTTTGTTTGCGGTAGGCTCAATTTTAGTATTGGGTACCGTATTTATTTTTTAGTTTGTAGTAGGCTCAATCGTAGCACTAGGTACCGTCTTTATTTTTAGCTTGCGATAGGCTTAATCTTAGCATTGGGTATTGTCTTTATTTTTAAGTTTGCAACAGGCTGAATTTTAGCATTGGGGATCTTCTTTATTTTTTAGTTTGTGGTAGGCTCAATTTTAGCATTGGGTTCTGTCTTTATTTTCAGGTTGCAGTAGGCTCAATCTTAGCATTGAGTATTATTTTTATTTTCATTTTGCAATAGGCTCAATTGTAGCATTGGGTATTGTTTTTATTTTCAATTTGCGTAGGGTCAATCGTAGCATTGGATACCGTCTTTATTTTTAGTTTGCGGTAGATTCAATCTTATATTGGGTAGCCTTTATTTTTCAATTTGTGATAGGCTCAATCTTAGCATTAGGTACCGTCTTTATTTTCAATTTGCAGTAGGTTCAATAGTAGCATTGTGTACCATCTTTATTTTCAGTTTACAGTAGATTCTATCTTAACATTGGGTACTATCTTTATTTTTCAGTATGCAGTAGGCTCGATCGTAGCATTGGGTACCGTCTTTATTTTCAATTTGGGGTAGGCTCAATCTTAACATTGGGTACCATATTTATTTTTCAGTTTGCAGTAGGCTCAATCATAGCGTTGGGTATCCTCTTTATTTTCAGTATGCGGTAGGCTCAATCTTAGCATTGGGTACCGTTTTTATTTTCAGTTTATGATAGGCTCAATCATAATATTGGGTACCGTATTTATTTCAATTTCCCGGTAGGCTTAATCGTAGCATTGGTTACTGATTTTCATTTTTAGTTTGCAGTAGGCTCAATCTATTGCATTGGATACCATTTCATTTTTTATTTTCAATAATTATGTTTGCAAGATTAGATATCATTTCATTTCAATTGCATGTTCAATTACCTTATTTCGGCATTCTTGTTCTTCTTGTGTATTAGCTATCATATTAGTCCGTGGTTCATTTAAGTTTAACTTGCATCAAGTTTTTAGCTCATTTCATCAATCCTGACAATTCAGGATCATGCATCCATTCTACAGTTTAAACAGCATCTTTTTATTTACATTTTAGTTTGGCAACCCAGACTTTACATTTCATTAATCTTGGCAGCCCAAGATTATGCATCTGTCCAGCGGCCTGATCGGCATCTATTTTTTTTTTACATTTCAAGTCTGTTAACTCAGACTTTGCATTCTCATAAATCCTGACAGCCCAAGATCATGCATTTGTCCAGTAGTTTGGTTAGCATCTATTTATTTACATTTTCAAGTCTAGCAACCCAAACTTTGCATTGCATTTTCATTAATCCTGACAGCCCAAGATCATACATCCGTTCAGTAGCCTGAATGGCATTATTTTTTTTACATTTTCAAGTCTGATAGCCCAGACTTTGTATTTAGTTTATCAATATTTATGTTAGCCAGCAGACTAGACTCGTATTTTGGTCTATTGGTTTACGCATTTATTTTTGTCCAATAGCCCTGACTGCTTTATGTTATTTTAGTTTGGCAGTTTAAATGTTACATTTCCTTCTCTATTTTGGTCACAAGTTTTTGAAAAGTTGGAACCTCTGTACTATCATTTGCAATATTGTTTTGCATCCACATTTTACTTGTAGTAGAATTACGTTTGACCTGATTCCTTTCATCATGATACGTAAGCAGCTCCTAGGGAGTCTGGTCACCTTTTTACATATTCATTGGTTAAATTCTTTGCATTTCATCACATTTCTTATGCTATGCATGTTAAGATGGTTGTTTCGTTGTGCATTTGCATATGTTTACACATTCAAGTGAGTCAAAATTTGGTATTATCTACGTCTTTGTCTGAAATTATATTCGAGATTCCCAATAAAGATGAACAAACTATAGATACTAAATTTTGACACACCATTTATTTTTCAATGTAGGGGAGCATTTTTGCTACTTTTGAGGTCAAATTCTAATTGTTCAGAAAAAGGAACAAAGTCTACTATTCTGGGGGTAAAACAGTAATTTTTAGCATGTAAATATTTTTTGCCATTTCTTTTTGTATTCTAAATACATATTTTGTACTTTCATATATATATATATATATATATTTCTAAATTTTTGTAATTTTTTCGAGTTTAATTGATATTTTCTGTATATTTCGTAAATGCAAGGGCAAAATAGTGATTTCGCCTCACGAACACTATTTTTGCCCATTTTTGGATCCCAAATTTGTTTTTGAGATTTTAAGCATGTTTTTAAATCTTTTGATTTTTCAGGTCAATTACTATTTTTCTGTAAATACTGCGTTCAAGGGCAAAATAATTATTTCACATTCCGAACGTATTTTTTCACCAATTTCTAAGTTCTAAATTCATTTTTCTAGGGTTTTAAGCTTACTTTTAATTTTTGATAATTTTTCGAGATAAATAGCTATTTTTTTGTATATTTAGTATCCTCTATAGGTCTATTCCTTTTGTTGTGCTTGAATTCTCATACATTGTAAAGCTTGCACAACATTTTCAAGATCTCTAAGTGAAAGTGCACCTTGACCTAACTCCTTAACCTACGTCTTGGTGCCAATGTTCGCGGCTTCTGCCTCTTCCAAGTTAGGCTTGGGTTCCTTTTCATACCATTTAGAGTCATCCATATTCCTTTTTGGTATCACTTTAGTCCGTCATTAACAATTTTGCTTTATTTAGAATCCAAAGAGTATCAAAGCAGCAATCTTCAGTTTCATGTAAAGAGGCACCCAAAGATCATAGGCATTTATTTTTAGTCATTTGAAGAAAAAATGAAAGACATGGAAACAACTGAATAAATAGACAAAAGAGGAAAACTTCCATTTCATTGAACTCAAACTTGCATTTTCTTAAAAAAGAATATTTACAAACACATAAACTGGCACCGGCCTTTGAGAAAGCAATAAGCACAGTCTAAGTCAAAAGCATTTTCCTTAAAATTAAATAAAGACTCACGATAGCCTTTTTTTTTTCAACAAATAAAAGCAAAACATGATATGAGCTAGACACCAAAAACATTTGAAGAAGGAATCCATTCTAGGGCTCTATCTAGAAATGAATTTTGAAACAAAAGCAACCCCAAATTCACTGTAACTTTCTTGGCACAAGAAAGTGATCTATCTAGTTATTCAGTGCTTCACCATCAATAAAACTAAAACCAACAATATCGGATGTTTTCCCCATCATGAATTTCTCATCTAGCACTATCATCCCAACAATAGGCTCATGTTGAGGCAAAGGATTGTTATCGATATTCGGAGTCTGTCCAACCCTCTCCTCAATACGATTTCTTCATCATCAGTCATGTCTTGGATTTTATGCTTCAATTCCCAGCAATTGGCTGTAGTATGCCCTTGGCTTCCTGAATGATAATCATGAATAGCTTGAAGGTCATAGCCACAAGGTAGCCCATTGGGAAAAGTTTTCTCTGGTATGGTACCAATCTTGTTTGCCGCCTTCAACTGCTCATATATTTGGTCAACAGGGCAACTAAGGGGGGTGAAATCTCTGTAGCGCCTTCGTAGTTGGTTGGCTTGACTAACAATTGCCTGATGTTGGGTAGGCAGAACATAGGTGTTAGGGTGAATTGGGCTTGGGCGGGGTTCAAACGGAGAACGAATGTTATTTTGTGGTGTGGGTTAAAAATTTTGGAACGTAGGCAGTGTGTTTGGGTAAAATGGTCAGGTATTCACTACTTGGGCCTGGGTGTTAAAAACAGATTGAAGATATTGGTCATAACTAGGTAGCGGACATGCTTACTAGGGTACTGTGGGTATCGAGCATAATAGTTCAGTTTGTTTTGGAATCTAGATTTGGGATTCGGACCTTGGTTTATGACGAAAGCTATTTCTCCTTCTCCTTTCTCGGGCTTCTTCCCAGTTTCTTTCTTCAGATTGTTGTTGTGTTGTAAATTTTCCACTTACAATTTTATGGAAGCCATATCTACCACTTTTCCTTTTTTCACCCCTCTCTTAATGGCTTCTGCCTATTCTATGACCTAAGCAAAGGTTTTTTCAATAGAGCCCACAATGTCCTGATAATACAGTTGGTCTTGCGCATTAATGAACAATTTTACCATTTTGTTCTCATCAATGGACAACCTTACTTTGGCTACCACGCTTTGCCACCTTTGCTCATAGGCTACATGAATTTTTGTGGGTTTCTTCTTTAACTCCACCAGCGAAAATCTGTCAGCTACCAAGTCACAGTTGAACTCATATTGTTTGATGAATGCTCAAGAGAGGTCAGTCCAGGTTTTGACTTTTGAAAGGTCTAACTTCAAATACCGTTCTAAAGCATCTTTCTTTAAGCTTTCACTAAATAACCTCATCGGCAATCTGTCATCTCCAGTTGGCTTTCTCAACTTGTTACAAAACATTTTGAAGTGCACTATAGGGTCCCTACTGCCATTATACTCAGAAAATTCTGGCACCTTGAATTTTGGTGGCAATTGGGTTTCTGGGAACATGCAAAAATTTTCGTAGTCCAATATGTCATATATATCAAATCCCTGGCTCTCTTTGATAAAATCATCAAATCTATCCGGTCTCTTTAACAAGATTTTGTCAACCACACTTGGATTTTTCTCTCTAGCATGAGGCTTCGCATCTGCTCCTCCTTGATACCCGGGATCCAACACAAACTGAGTCGCATTGAGGGCTGGTGGTGGTTGATTGTTTAGAGGAAACTAGGTGGCTTATTGGAGGTATTGGTGTTGGTTCAAAGTATCTTGAGTATTTCTAGGACTAAATGGGATTGGAATGGGCATTTGGGGATTTTGAGTGTTTGGAGGTCAGGTAGACATCTGCATGTTTTGAGTATTGAAAAACAAAGTTTGCTGGATAATTGGAACATTGCTATTTTCTTCTAGGGTATTTCTGACTGCATTGGGCTGAGATTGCGGGAGTTATAGAGTGGGTGGTACGATTGAGGTGAAGCCATTGTTGTTCATATTGTTGATAAAAAGGGCAATAATTTGGCTATGGGAGATACCTCATGGGTCATATCATTCATCTTAGCCAACATTTTATTCTTTTGTACCCTAAGTGCGGTCAATTCAAAAGTCTAATTCCCTGCAAGCATTTCGGGAGATTCCGAATGGTTACTCATGTTTATATGCAATAGTCTAGCGTGATACAGCATTTAAATGGGGCTTTGGCGAAAAGAAGCTATGATTTAAAATACCTGAAATGAACATTGAAAAGGAAAGTGATTCAATCGTCCTTTTGTTATTGGCACTGTCAATTTTATTATTCAAAAGAAAAGAAAAAGAACAAAGTTAGCAAGTGTATAAATAATTTGGATGCATGTCCTAGAGGGAGCCCTTATTACACCAGGTTAGGCCTAACATGAAATGCAATCCTTTAAGGTGAGACCCCCCGTTTAAACAAAGATGGACTAGATCTATCAGAAAAAAATGCCTCCATTTGTAACACCCTAGAAATTCATATAAGAATTATTTAATTCATGTATGTCCATTAGTAGAAAAAAATGAATGAGAAAAGAAAAAGAAAAGGGGAGAAATCGAAAATGTACTTACAAGAGAAATTCTTTTATTTGGAGTTTAGTATTAATCCTTGATTTATTAGTTGGAAGATTTCTTAAGTTAATTAGGTTAATTAACTAAGATTCTTTCATTATTAAGTGGGACACCTAAGTAGTAATTTGGATTAATTTCATTGGACCATTAGTTTATTATAGTGTTTAATTTTGACTAACTAACTCTACCATTATTAAGCCTTTTGACTAATTGAGCTTTAGTTCAAAAATTAACTCAAAATTTCACTTAATTTCTTGTCTTTTTCCCTCTCCTCATGGCCGGCCCTCTCTCCCCTATTTTTCTCTCTTTTTGCTTTAATTTTGTGCCATAAAGTTTGTTAATTACTAGTAGATAAATGATTAAAATCATCACCAATCAAAATCAACCAAGTTGGTCACTATTTCATTAAAAGCATAACACCTAGCATGACTCTTGTTATGCTTTGATTGGTCACTCTTTTTCCCATTATTTTCTTTATTTCTTTTCCATTTTCTTGGCCTATTTCTCTCTCTTTTCTTCTCTTCTTGGCCGGCCCTCCTACTTCACCTTCTTCTCTCTTTAGTTTTCATCTTCTTGAAGCTTTCTCTCCAAACTTTGGACAACTTCACCATAGAAAGTGAGCTTCTTTTCTTCCTAAGCAAAGTTCTAAGCTTGTTTAAGGTATCTACTATGAACTTTTGCTATTAATTTCAAGTTTTATTTAGTCTTTTGTACTAGTTTAATACTAGATTCTTATTACTACAACTTGAAGATTTAAGTTTGAAATGAAGTTTTACTTGTTAGATTAAGTGTTCTCTTGGTTAGATAGACTAGTAGATAGTATTTAAACCTTGAAATTTCATGTATTATATGTTACTTGGATGAAGAAACTTGGGCTTGAAATCTTGAATTTGAGTGGAATTTTGAGTGAAATTGAGTTGGAATTAAACATAGAAGTTGTAGAACTTGTTGAAAGTTGGATTGGATGGTTGTTTTCTTTGCAGGTTAAAATTTTGGGTTAGTCCGATTATAGGGGAAAATGCTGCCGAAATTTCGGTAAAACCTAAGAAGTAAAAGTGAATAGGCTATGATTTAAAGCTATATAAGTTGTAATTTAGTGATTTGAACGTGCAGAAATTTCCGAAGATGAATTATTAGCGAATTGAATCTTTTCGAGCAAAACCCTAAAAATTTAGAAAACCCTAATTTTGAAAACCCTAAACCCTAGGGTAAAACCCTAAACTCCAAAACCCTAGAAAGTAAACCCTAGAAAGACTTGGGGTATTTCTCAAATTTTCTTATTAAATTACTTAGATTTTAGTCGGGTTTTTATACGACTATTTTCTCTTGAATTTCAGGATCCGGAAGTGATACCCGACCATTTTACGAAATCTTTTCTTAGGCACTTCAGGTGAGTGTCTCTATGTGTGCATGATGCATGAAATGTTTTGTCACACTTGAGAATGTTATATCATGAAATATTATGTTATACTTGTAATTGTTATTTTATGACATGTGTTACTTGAGGAAAGATGTGTACTTTATCACATCTATTCCGCAATGTGTTACATGCTTTCGTGATCAAATGTGTTACTTGTGCTTGAGGCTACCGTGACTAACTTCACCGTTACTTCACGGTTAGTCAACCGGACGTGCGTGGGAGGATATAAGGTGCTGGGTGTTTTAGGGCGTGTTGTTCTTTCCCCTTGAGTTGTGAATCCTCAAAGAGGCCAACTCCGGATTGAACTTTCTTGCTCGCGTGTTGGCCCTCCAAGGTCGAGATTACTCCCTGGATGTGGTAGCCTGTACAGAGGTTATAAGGTGAACGGTGGTTAGGGTCTTGCTTGTTAATACTGGCATGACCTTTGGCAAGGACCTGAGCTATTATCTCGGTCCTAACGTCATGGTTACATGATCAGTACTTGCTCCTCCTGCGGTTGAGCTTGCTCCCGTAGTTGAGCCTTGTATCCGCCATTGACTACTTGTTAATTAAATTGTTCATACCCTGCTTATTTAATCTTGTCAATTATTTTGTTTCCTAAAATAATGAATTCCTGGTATGGTTGCATGACTTGGGCACTCACTGGGCTATTATAGCTCATCCCGTTCATTTGTTTTCTTTAACCAGGTTTCCCAAAATACTAAAGCTGGAAAAGCTACTTTTGGATATAGTAAATGTTTTGTTCATGTATTTTGATAGCCTAACTGTGTAGGCTTTTATTTTAAATAATATGTATATTTTGGGATGTAAACTTCTTGTGATACTTGTACTTTCGAATGAATTAAATGAATGTATTTCATTATGAATGTATTTTATTTTGGGTTAAGTACGCTTGGATGTTTGAGTGAGTGCGTGATTCGAGTCCTGGCGAGAGCTAGGCAGGCAGTCCGCTAAGCCCTTTGGTGCGCCTCTGGGTAAGGTGGGGCTGTCACAGTTGGTATCAGAGCTTAGGATTGAATCCTGTCTCTAGTGCTAGTCTTGTTTGGGTGTCGGGTAGGAAATTTGGGTTGAGTCGGTTACGCTTGGGCCTGATCAACCTGAGTGTGAGAGATAAGATCCGAATTTCCGCACCTGGACGCTATTGTGTATATGCTTGAGAATGGGTTTAGGTTACTTTTAAGCTTGATATTTGAGTGTAATATTTAAGTATTATTTATTATTAAGTACTTTTGGGATAGACCTAATTAATTTATTATTTAAACATGTAGGTATGTCAGAGAGCGGTCGAGGTGAGGGATCACGGGCATTACAGCCAGCCGATGTGGCCCCGACCCAGCATGAGCATCGTAGACGACCGATAGTTCGTTACCGTGAGGGACCGGGTCATCCCTACCGTACATTTTCCCCGGCTCGCCGAGTACGACCAGCATGTGGGTGTTGGAGGACATATTCCTATCCCGATCATGTCGTGCTTTCATTGATAGAGGATAGCAGACGTATTGAGCAGTGAGAGTGATACCTCTCGGGCCCGTGTTCACGAGTTGAGAGAGACAGTTAGAGTCCAGGCCCAGAGGATTAGAGAGTTAGAGACTGCTGTTCAGGAGGAACAGTAGAGGACAGATGCATTTCGAGGACAGTACCAGGATGTACATGGTCGTCTCACACGCGTTGTGCAGCATGTCCGGGATCACACTAGACTGACTTGTGGATGAGAGTGGTTTGCTGGTAGGTCACGTGCTAGATGAGGTACGAGATATGGCTCAGCCCATAGGGCCAAGGACAGGCAGCGCATCCACCTCTTGGGGCCGAGGAGGCTCCTGAGGGTGAGCCAAAGATGGACGTGAGCTCGATAGGATCAGTCCAGTTGGACTAGATCTCTAGATAGAAATATGTACAAAGACTTATGCTAGTTTTGTTATGCTTGTATGTGTGACATGTTTTGTACGTGAACTTTTGAAACGTGTAACTTGAACTGCTTGTAAATATATATGTGTGATCTTGCTTGGCATAAAACTTGATTTCTTTGTTTACTCTTGCATTTGTGCATTTAAAATTTATATCTCGTCACTTATCACAGTGAAATTTGAAATAATTCATTATTGTTATTATAGAATATTAAGTCATGAGTGGACGAGGCCGTGGTAGGGGACGTCCGCGTCGCCAAGACCGAGACGAAGACGTTACTTCGAGCGTAATCCTCCTTCAGGGCTGACCCAATGATTGCAGGTCTTGAACCGAATGACCGACGTTCTAACTCAACTTGGAACTCGGCAGAACCCAGCAGTGGAAGTTGGTGGTCCTCATAGGAAACCCGGCAGTAGGAGAGGATGTGGCTTTAGAACGGTTTCAGAAATTTAACCCCCCCAAGTTTAACGGCAGCCCAAATCCTGAAATCGCTGAAAAATGGTTAGAAGACATTGAGAAAATTTTTGCTGCCTTGAAGTATACGGATGAACGGCAAGTGACATTTGCTGTAGTTCCAGTTGGAAGGTGCTGCCACCCCTTGGTGGAATTTAATCAACGCCAAGTGGGAAAGACATCAAACTCCAAGGACGTGGGTCAACTTCACTAGAGAGTTTAAGGAGAAATATATTCCCGTGCGAGTACAAGAAAAGCGGGAAGATGAATTTTTGAAATTGAGACAGGGGTTACTGAATGTAGCTGAATATGAAGCTCAGTTTACTAAACTGTCTCGTTATGCCCCGGAACTTGTGGCCACTGAACGACGGAGAAAGAGGAGATTTATTCAAGGCTTAAATTTGGAAATTCAAGATGCTCCTCGCCGCCGCCACCATTGAAACTTATGAAGCTGCAGTGGAAAAAGCAGCAGCAGGTGGAGGAAACAAAGTCCTTGGTCTGCACGGTGAAAGGCAAGGAAACTGGGAAAGTACCAGCGATGCTCGACCCTCAACCGAAATGCTCCAGCCCCTAAGACGGGGAGGTGAACTGGAGGAGTGAGAATTGGGCAAGGTGCCCCGTTCGGAAGAACAAGAGGGGCTCTGGTGAGAAGAGCTTCCACCAAGAAGTGAACAAAAGGAGGATACGCAAAAGGAGATACGATCATCAGCTGCTCCTGATTGCCTGTGGGTACTGCGGTAAAGGTGGTCATGTGGAGGATGACTGCTAGAGGAAGAACCGTAAATGTCTACTTTGCGGCAGTGGCGACCACCGAATCAATCAATGTCCAAGACAGACAGCCAGTGGACCTAAGCACCGCTCAACCTGGGCCCAAGGAAACTAATCAAGCAAAGAGGGCGGGAATAAACGGAAAGTGCCAGCTCGCGTTTATGCCCTCGACAAGCGTGATGCCCAGGAGTCGCCAGCAGTTATTGAAGGTATGATTCTTATTTTTCATCATCTGGCTAAACTGCTAGTAGACCCTGGTTCCACCCATTCATTTGTGAACCCTCAATTTATGACTGCTCTAGAGATACAACCTGTTAAATTATCCTATGAATTGGAAGTGAGGACTCCGACTGGGGACCATTGCCTGACAACTAATCTTGTTTACCAAGATTGTGAGCTTCGGGTAGGAGAAAGAAAATTTCTAACGGACCTCATAGCTTTACCTATTCGAGGTTATGATGTAATATTAGGCATGGATTGTTTGACCCGATATAGTGCTCAACTAAATTGTGGGACGAAAGTGGTGGATTTTAGTATACCGGGAGAACCTATTTTAAGGTTGGATGTAAAGAAAACCCTAGCTTCTTCAAACCTTCTTTCGGCCATGCAAGCTAGGAAATTGATGTTCCGAGGGGCAGTAGGATACCTTGCTTATTTAATTAATACACCTGAAGATAAAGTGAGACTTGAGGATGTGCCAGTGGTAAAAGAATTTTTCGATGTTTTTCCTGAAGAATTAAGCTCCCTACCTCCTGAGAGAGAAGTGGAATTCAGAATAGAATTGGTGCTAGGAGTCTCGCCAATATCTAAAACCCCATACCGCATGTCCCCTGCAGAACTTGGAGAACTTAAGGTCCAACTCCAGGATTTGTTAGAAAGAGGATTTGTCAGGCCGAGTGTATCACCATGGGGAGCCCCAGTGTTATTTGTAAAGAAGAAAGATGGTACTCTTAGGCTTTGCATTGACTATCGAGGGTTAAATAATGTCACCATAAAGAATAAGTATCCTTTACCTCACATTGATGAATTGTTTGATCAACTGGAAGGGGCTGTAGTATTTTCCAAGGTGGATCTCAGACAAGGGTACTATCAATTGAAAATTAAGGAGGAAGATGTATCTAAAACTGCTTTTAACTCTCGATATGGTCATTATGAATTTGTGGTGATGCCATTTGGATTAACGAATGCCCCAGCGGCTTTTATGGATTTGATGCATAGAGTTTTCAGACCATACTTGGATCAGTTTGTGGTGGTTTTTATTGATGATATTTTGATATTTTTCCAAGTCCCATGAGGAGCATGAGCAACACCTGAAGATTGTGTTACAAACTCTGAGAGATAATAAGTTGTATGCTAAGTTTAGTAAGTGTGAATTTTGGAAGGACCAAGTGTCATTCTTGGGTCATGTCATTTCGAGAGAAGGAATAGCGGTAGATCCCTCCAAAGTGGAAGCCGTGGTTAATTGGAAATGACCTGAGAATCCCACTGAAGTTCGTAGTTTCTTGGGGTTAGCTGGCTATTATCGGCGGTTTATTAAGGATTTTTCAAAGATAGCCACACCACTCACTGCTTTGACCCAAAAGAATGTTAAGTTTAAGTGGGATGAACGGTGCGAACAGAGCTTCAATGAACTCAAGAAACGATTAACATCGGCCCCAGTGCTAGCATTGCCCAATGGAAATGAAACTTTCAGTGTGTACACAGATGCTTCACGGGAAGGTTTGGGATGTGTGTTAATGCAAGGGAAACAAGTAGTTGCCTACGCTTCCCGTAAGTTAAAACCTCATGAAAGGAATTATCCCACACATGATTTGGAATTAGCAGCGGTGGTATTCGCACTCAAGAAATGGAGACATTATTTGTATGGAGTCACTTTTGAAGTATATACAGATCATAAGAGCCTGAAATATTTGTTTTCTCAGAAAGAGTTAAATTTGCGACAACGTAGATGGGTGGAGTTATTGGAGGATTACGATTGTACTATTAATTATCATCCGGAGTAAAGCTAATGTTGTCGCAGATGCTTTAAGTAGGAAGGTTCAAATGGCTAGCCTGGCCATCCGTGAATGGGACTTGTTGGAGCGATTTAGTGAGAGCAATCCAAGGATAGTTGGCTCTAAAGTGATTTGTGGAAACGTAAATGCGCAATCTGAATTGTTGAAACAAATCAAAGAAGCTCAAGGCAAGGATCTTACACTACAAAAGCGGATAGAGAAAGCCAAAGTGGGGACCATACCTGAGTATAGTGTTGGACCGGAGGGATTGTTGAGATTCCGAAACCGTATCTTCATCCCAAGAGACGAAGAGTTGAAGAGAGTAATCATGGATGAGGCCCATCGTTCCAGGTACACTGTGCACCCGGGGAGTACAAAGATGTATCAAGATCTGAAGAAACTTTATTGCTGGGATAATATGAAGAGGGAAATAGCAGAGTATGTTCAAACTTGTCCTACGTGTCAACAGGTAAAAGCCGAACATCAGAGACCGTCAGGACTATTGCAACCTTTGGAAATCCCAGGAGTGAAAATGGGAGCACATTACCATGGATTTCGTTTCTGGTTTACCGAGAACCCAAAGGGGGCATGATGCTATTTGGGTAATTGTTGATCGCTTGACCAAATCTGCTCATTTTCTACCCATGAACATGACTTATCCTTTGGAGAAACTTGCCCGAATGTTCATTGATGAAGTGGTAAGACTTCATGGAATTCCAGTGAGTATCGTCTCGGACCGAGATCCTCGGTTTACTTCCCGACTTTGGAGACAAATGCACGAAGCCTTGGGAACAAAGTTAAACTTTAGCACGGCTTACCATCCCCAGACCGATGGTCAGTCCGAACGAGTGATCCAGATTTTGGAGGATATGCTACGGGCGAGCGTGATGGATTTTGGTAGCAATTGGGATCAACATGTGACCTTGATTGAGTTTGCTTACAACAATAGCTACCAATCCTCTATCCAGATGGCCCCATTTGAGGCACTGTATGGAAGAAGATGCAGAACGCCTGGCTATTGGGATGAAGTGGGTGAACGGAAAATGTTAGGTCCAGAAAAAGTACCCTGGATAGAAGAGGCCTATGAGAAAGTTAAGTTAATACGACAACGACTCCAAGCTGCTCAAAGTCGACAGAAAAGTTATGCCGATACTCGAAGGAAAGAGCTGGAGTTCGAAGTTGGAGATGATGTGTTTCTCAAGATTTCTCCATTTAAGGGAGGCATCCAGTTTGGGAAAAGGAAGAAACTTCAACCAAGATACGTGGGACCATTCAAAATCGTTAAACGTATCGGCAATGTTGCATACCAATTGGAATTGCCTTCAAAGTTATCTAAAATGCACAATGTCTTCCATGTGTCGGTCTTGAAAAAGTACCACCCGGACCCACGACATGTACTTCAACCCGATGAGATTGAGCTTGATGAAACTTTAGCATATGAAGAGCAGCCAGTTCAAATCTTGGACCGCAAAGTGAAAGAACTGAGAAATAAACAAATTCCTCTTGTCAAGGTCCTGTGGAAGCATCATGACTTAGAAGAAGCCACCTGGGAGACAGAAGAAGAAATGCGGAGAAATTATCCCAAGCTCTTCGAAAATCAAGGTAGAATTTCGAGGACGAAATTCTTTTAAGGGGGGGAGGATGTAACACCCTAGAAATTCATATAAGAATTATTTAATTCATGTATGTCCATTAGTAGAAAAAAATGAATGAGAAAAGAAAAAGAAAAGGGGAGAAATCGAAAATGTACTTACAAGAGAAATTCTTTTATTTGGAGTTAGTATTAATCCTTGATTTATTAGTTGGAAGATTTCTTAAGTTAATTAGGTTAATTAACTAAGATTCTTTCATTATTAAGTGGGACACCTAAGTAGTAATTTGGATTAATTTCATTGGACCATTAGTTTATTAATAGTGTTTAATTTTGACTAACTAACTCTACCATTATTAAGCCTTTTGACTAATTGAGCTTTAGTTCAAAAATTAACTCAAAATTTCACTTAATTTCTTGTCTTTTTCCCTCTCCTCATGGCCGGCCCTCTCTCCCCTATTTTTCTCTCTTTTTGCTTTAATTTTGTGCCATAAAGTTTGTTAATTACTAGTAGATAAATGATTAAAATCATCACCAATCAAAATCAACCAAGTTGGTCACTATTTCATTAAAAGCATAACACCTAGCATGACTCTTGTTATGCTATTGATTGGTCACTCTTTTTCCCATTATTTTCTTTATTTCTTTTCCATTTTCTTGGCCTATTTCTCTCTCTTTTCTTCTCTTCTTGGCCGGCCCTCCTACTTCACTTTCTTCTCTCTTTAGTTTTCATCTTCTTGAAGCTTTCTCTCCAAACTTTGGACAACTTCACCATAGAAAGTGAGCTTCTTTTCTTCCTAAGCAAAGTTCTAAGCTTGTTTAAGGTATCTACTATGAACTTTTGCTATTAATTTCAAGTTTTATTTAGTCTTTTGTACTAGTTTAATACTAGATTCTTATTACTACAACTTGAAGATTTAAGTTTGAAATGAAGTTTTACTTGTTAGATTAAGTGTTCTCTTGGTTAGATAGACTAGTAGATAGCATTTAAACCTTGAAATTTCATGTATTATATGTTACTTGGATGAAGAAACTTGGGCTTGAAATCTTGAATTTGAGTGGAATTTTGAGTGAAATTGAGTTGGAATTAAACATAGAAGTTGTAGAACTTGTTGAAAGTTGGATTGGATGGTTGTTTTCTTTGCAGGTTAAAATTTTGGGTTAGTCCGATTATAGGGGAAATGCTGCCAAAATTTCGGTAAAACCTAAAAAGTAAAAGTGAATAGGCTATGATTTAAAGCTATACACGTTGTAATTTAATGATTTGAACGTGCAGAAATTTCCGAAGATGAATTATTAGCGAATTGAATCTTTTCGAGCAAAACCCTAAAAATTTATAAAACCCTAATTTTGAAAACCCTAAACCCTAGGGTAAAACCCTAAACTCCAAAACCCTAGAAAGTAAACCCTAGAAAGACTTGGGGTATTTCTCAAATTTTCTTATTAAATTACTTAGATTTTAGTAGGGTTTTTATACGACTATTTTCTCTTGAATTTCAGGATCCGGAAGTGATACCGACCATTTTACGAAATCTTTTCTTAGGCACTTCAGGTGAGTGTCTCTATGTGTGCATGATGCATGAAATGTTTTGTCACACTTGAGAATATAATATCATGAAATATTCTGTTATATTTGTAATTGTTATTTTATGACATGTGTTACTTGAGGAAAGATGTGTACTTTATCACATCTATTCTGCAATGTGTTACATGCTTTCGTGATCAAATGTGTTACTTGTGCTTGAGGCTACCGTGACTAACTTCACCAGTTACTTCACGGTTAGTCAACCGGACGTGCGTGGGAGGATATAAGGTGCTGGGTGTTTTAGGGCGTGTTGTTCTTTCCCCTTGAGTTGTGAATCCTCAAAGAGGCCAACTCCGGATTGAACTTTCTTGCTCGCGTGTTGGCCCTCCTAAGGTCGAGATTACTCCCTAGGATGTGGTAGCCTGTACGGAGGTTATAAGGTGAACGGTGGTTAGGGTCTTGCTTGTTAATACTGGCATGACCTTTGGCAAGGACCTGAGCTATTATCTCGGTCCTAACGTCATGGTTACATGATCAGTACTTGCTCCTCCTGCAGTTGAGCTTGCTCCCGTAGTTGAGCCTTGTATCCGCCATTGACTACTTGTTAATTAAATTGTTCATACCCTGCTTATTTAATCTTGTCAATTATTTTGTTTCCTAAAATAATGAATTCCTGGTATGGTTACATGACTTGGGCACTCGCAGGGCTATTATAGCTCATCCCGTTCATTTGTTTTCTCTAACCAAGTTTCCCAAAATACTAAAGCTGGAAAAGCTGCTTTTGGATATAGTAAATGTTTTGTTCATGTATTTTGATAGCCTAACTGTGTAGGCTTTTATTTTAAATAATATGTATATTTTGGGATGTAAACTTCTTGTGATACTTGTACTTTGGAATGAATTAAATGAATGTATTTCATTATGAATGTATTTTATTTTGGGTTAAGTACGCTTAGATGTTTGAGTGAGTGCGTGATTTGAGTCCTAGCGAGAGCTAGGCAGGCAATCCGCTAAGCCCTTTGGTACGCCTCTGGGTAAGGTGGGACTGTCACACCATTCTACTCATGTTACCTTACCTAGGGTCTCACCCGCCAGGATGGTACTGAAAATATAAACGTGCATGTCTTTTTAGGGCTATGTACCTAAGACAAAAGGACGACTCTCCTATAATGGGATTTTTGAAATGACATTCTCTCTATGGTTTATACATGATGCCAGTTTATTAAAGTAGGATAAAATATGCAAAAAATTGCAAAATGTCCTAAAGATTTTTAATCTAAAAATGATGCATAATTTCTTCAAGAGAGAGGAACATGAACTATACAAAAATTATTGACATCAAATTTATTTGATAAAAAGTAAGCCTCCATGAGGCTACAGGACACAATATTGAAATAAGGCCCAAAAATTACAACACTGTCTGCGAACACATAAGTCAAAAAAAATGCCAATTTATTAAAGTAAGATGAAATATGTGTTAAAATCACTTTTGTGTAATGTGGGATAGGAGGATGGGAGATAAAGCAAAAATGACACATAATCTATTTGCAAAAGATCAATATAAAATGTACAAAAGTTTGCCCATTTTAAAGCAATTCGAATAAAATTGACAAGTACAACAAGGATGGTAAATTTTGAAAAGGAACTGGAATTACAACTCTTATTAAAAACATTCAAGTTGAAAAATCAGATTTTCGGTATTTTACAAGTTTACAATGATTGGACCCTTGGGGTGCCTTGTTTGTAACAAAAAAAATGAAATTTGGTACAAATTTATGAATCGATTTCCCATTTCCATCTTTTTCAAAGAAATTAATGGTAAGACAGAAAATTAAACGTGCCAATAGTGGGCCAGTTTCCTACAAGAGCATCATGCCAGGATTCTTTATTCTATGACTTATGAATGTGAATAAAAGAAAGAAATAAAGTTAGTCAATTCAATAGATAGCATACAATACATTTAGAGCAACAATTAATATACACAAAATAGAGAATACAGAAAGGGGATATGTTCCCTCCTCTCGTGTCTAATGTATTTGATAGGGTAAGGTTGACTCTATACTAAGCTTATTTCTACATTAATGTATGAGGTTGGGCTCACTAATGCATCTAGACTCGATTAGGCTATCGATTCTCAAGCCTTCAGACTGAATGGTAAGGGTCATCAATCCCAAAGCTCTTGTTCAGTGGCTCGAGTGATCTCCTAGACACCACTACATGCACGAATACGATGGCCACATGTTTAGGCAAATTGATCCTAGTCCTAAAGGGATGGGTGGGTGACAACCACCAAAAAGAGAAAAAAGGGTAAAAATATATTGAATGCACGTATGAAGTGCTCCTTATGAGAGGACAGAATAGTAATATTAATACGCAAAAGGCTCTAAGGGTGACTAACCCCCAAGCGCAATCGAATAAAGCAAAGATAATTAAATCATACATCACATAGAGCATAAACGAGAAGCCAAGGTGTGTGAATTGAAAAGGAAAAATAAATAAATTCTAAAAAGAGAAAATACAATCCTAATATCCAAATGCGATAGAATAGAAGGGTTAAAACAGGAAAACATGATTAAGTCTAGTGCTGTGACTCACTAGTGATTCCCAGTGGAGTAGCCAAAATCTATCGCACCTTGAAAAAATGCGCGGTCCGATGACCCTTTTCGAAAAGAAAGTTTTTGGAAAAACCGTGCGTATGTGAGAAAAAATCTAGTTTTTAGTGAAATGTGTTATTTAAGAAAAATGATATTTAAAAAATAAAATAAAGTTAGGCCTAAAAGTGCAACAGTTTTGGTCAACTAATTTTTGAAAAATAGTTTTGTAAAAAATGAAGTCGCCACTTGGTATTGAGTTAAGGTGTACCAAGTCACCTGAAAAATCATTTAACAAAACAAAAATAAAATTTTGAAGAAAACCTTTTTCTTTACTCCGGTCCAGTAAAAAACAAAAGAAAAATGTCCGAGAGTCACATTTGAAGAAAGGGAAGGTAAAGGCTCACGCCTAAGGTGCTCTCTCAACGTAGTCGAAACGAGTTGCGAGGCTTAATCAAAAATTTTCTAAAATAAGCCCAAATTCTATCGTGCTTGGATGTGTCTAAATGAATGTAAATCCTAACTCTAATGTGATGTCAAGGTCAAAACGTCCCATCGAGGTTTGATTAGAATTATCGCATTAATTGCGAAACTTGAAATGAGACCTCAAGGGAGCCACGAATGTGAACACAGAATGGAGTGCAAAAGAAAAAGTGAAATAGTAATACACATAATAAGTGATCAAAGAAAGCGGGGATGCAACATAATGGGTACGAGGAACTAAGACTCGTGACTAACTGTTCTTACTCATGAAGTGGGGAACGGCATATTAAGCCACCGCTTCCCATGTGAGTAGGTGACTATTTATAGTCGGATCACACAAATAACCTAAATTCTATGTGTAATGCAATCTAGATGTCATGCACTGAATATCTGTCAAAAATAGATAATAGATAATAAAATATATACAAAAATCATGCTAAAAATGAAAAATCCTAAAAAAGAAGAACTGTGTGAAATGAGATGAAATGCACATGTGAGATGAAACCAGCACTAAAATGCCCTAAGAGTCTAGTGTTGGATTAGCCCTTTCTAGAAATTCCTTACTAGCATTGGACTAGTGGGGAGGTGATAAAGCCACAACTAGCGTTGAACTGGTCTGGTATAATAAAACTAACAAAAACATGAATAAAAGCATAACATACATAAATAAACATGTAAGAGCATATAAATCTTATAGGAGCACATAACACGTAAGCATGATATCTAGATGCAAAATCCCAAGGAAAGAAGCAAAACATATAAGCACGTAAAGATACAAAAGCACACAAACCCTAACTATTACAAAAGGGGATTTAATTTATAATTTAAGGAAAAAAAAAGTTAAAATGACCTATCTATTACACTTGTTATTTGAATACACAAATATTTATAAAAATATGAAAGGAAAGTAATCTAACTATTACATTGGCTATCTAAATACAAAATCTTGCAAAAATAATAAAATCTACCATCTATTATATTTGCGCCAAATAATAAAATTTAAAACTAAATAACATAAGGTAAATAAATATGCAAAAGGTATATAAAATAAAAAAACTCATTGAAGAAAATGCACATAGGAGCATGTAAGGAGAAATTAATGAGAAATAGGGATACCTCTCCGTGAAGACCCAGTACTAAATGCTAAGAACATGAGCAAATGCGTTAAAAGCACCACTATTTAATGAAATAAACCACAAAACATAAAATTCTAACAAATTAGGAGTAAAATGAAAATTCTATTAAACTAAGGGCCTAAAAAAATATATTCAAACAAACCTAGGGATCAAATCGTGAATTTAAGTAAGCATACTGGTACATTGAAAATCAAACTAAGTATGGGGCAACAAACGAAATTCTAGCAAGTGTGGGGCTCAAATTGAAAATTCTAGCAGCCACTATTGATGGGCATCTAATATAATTTCTAGCAATACAACGGAGAATGATGCAAAATACAGGACCTAATTGATAGAATGTAAATTCTGGGGAATCAATCTGAATTTACCAAGGACTTAATTGTATAAAACGAAATATTTTTAGGCAAGCTAATAACACTTAAGAAAAACAAAAAGGGTGAAAATAAGTGCCAAAGTAAGTTAAAACTAAATTGATTAACTTAATTAACTAAATTAAATGCCCAATGTAAAAATTAATTAAATTAGATGAGAAACAAATAATTAAATAAGTAATGAAAACTATACTAAAGAAAAGCCCATATACTACTCGCAACACCAATGCTTAAAAAAGATCCTATTGCTACCTACTGTTTGGGTCATGCTTATAATTTCTTCTTGCTGCAGGTGAAAAAGTAATAATCTATTTTTAAAAGGTCAAAAACCAAGGACTATTTTTAGCGCAGTCTGATCAACGTAGCCTTAATAGCATATTTCCTTCATTCCTCAAAATAAATAAATCTAGAAAATAAAAGGGCAAAAATCAACTTTATGTTTTATTTTGGGTTAAAATTTTGTGGAATATTACAAGAAATGACGAGAGAGTGTTTAAGAAAACACCTTTTTAGCAAGGACTTGGGTGGATCTTGATATGTTCTTGTGTGTTCTTGATTTGCTTCTTGTTGATCTTAATGCATGTTAAAAGTGTGTTTGTTTGTGTCTTTGATCTGAGGGTGTTTTGTGTGGTGTGTTTATTTGTGTCTTTTGATTTAAACACGTGTGTGTGGTGTGTTAGTGTGTTAGTGTGTTAGTGTGTGTAGGAATTAGTGTGTGAAATTAGATGTGTTGTGTGTGCAAGAATAGTAAATATGTGTAGTATTTTTCTAATTAATTCCCTTTTCATTTTTTACCCAATGGGGTATTTAAAAGGTGAAGTAATCTTGTCCTCCAAGAATGCCCAAAAAATGACCAAAATACCCCTTAACAATTAAATCTCAATTTTTACCTTTAAAAAAATTATTTTGACAAAAAGAATTAAATTATTGCAAAAATGACAATGAACTCAAAAATTTACCAAAAAAATTTAAAATAGATCTACAAATAAAAAAAAAATGAAATTACAGCCTAGAATTGGTCAAAAATGCATTCAAGGTATGAAATGACTATTTTACCCCTATAATGATAAAATATATAGAAAAATAGCTATTGGCCTCGAAAAATTATTAAAAATTAAAATTAGCTTAAAACCCTAGAAAATAAATTTAGGACTTAGAAATTGGTGAAAAAATATGTTTGGGATGTGAAATGACTATTTTGGCATTTAACGCAGTATTTACAGAAAAATAGTAATTGACCTTAAAAAATAAAAAAAATTTAAAAACATGCTTAAAACCTCAAAAACAAATTTGGGATCCAAAAATGGGCGAAAATGGTGTTCGCAAGATGAAATGACCATTTTGTCCTTGCATTGACGAAATATACAGAAAAAGATTAGTTAAACTCGAATCACAAAATTTAGAAATATATATGAAAGTACAAAATATGCATTTAAAACCCAAAAAGAAATGGTAAAAAATATTTACATGTTGTTAATTACTGTTTTATCCCCCGAAATAGTTGACTTTATTTCTTTTTTCAAAAAATTAGAATTTGACCCCAAAAGTAGCAAAAATACTCCCTTATATTGAAAAATAAATGATATGTCAAAATTTGGTATCTACAGTTATTAAGCAATGACATGTCACAAATTCACAGTCGTCAATTCTAAAGTTAATGGACTTAGGGTTCCCTATAAACACATATCGCAAGACTTGGTAAAGCTTAAGGTAAGCCCTTTGCCTTTTCATGTTGGAAGCAATGTTTTAAACTTGGACCAACCAGTGAACTAAAGAGGGGACCGGTTTGTGGGCCAACCAATCCGACCAGTCAGTTCAACAATTGAACTTATTTCTTAACATATGGGCTTGACCAACAAGCCCCGGACATCCAATCCGAAATTAGCATCCAGAATTATGATTTTCGGCCCATTCCACAACGAGTGACCAAATCCTTATCACACTCTATCCCATCAGGCCCTTCACTTCTTGGTGCAAAGCCCATTCCAATGCAGGTTCACCTTTAAAGAGCCTATTCTAGTGAAGCATGCGGGTTCACCTTCAAAGAGCAAAACAAACATGCACAAACTTTCCCAAAAAATGAGAAACAAAGAAAAGAAAACAACCATGCACTAAACTCTTCCTTAAGAGCTTGGTCTGGCTTGAAAAATAAAAATTTAACGAGCAGCCTATGCCCCAAACTTTGCAAAGTATCGTGCCATAACTAATTTCAAGTTTTTTAGTAACATATCCTGATGCAAACAGAAGCTAATTTAAAAATTTTTCAGAAGCATTACAGAGGAGTAAGGTATCGATGCTGAGGCAAATGATTGTTGAGATCTGACTAAGATCTACCAGAGCCTGACTGAAGAGAATAGCGTAGACAGAAATCAACAGAACAAGAAGAGGAGAAAACAACAGAAATTAGCAGTGTCAAGGCAGATAGGGGGGCTGCGTCAAGGCAGAAATTTGTAGGACAAGAGGAGAAAATCAAATAAATAAGATGATGAAGGATCTGAAAATGATGTCATCTCCTGTCATGGATCTAACGAGTGATTCCCGATTTCAGATATGTCTATTCTGAACTTCACTATAGAGGAAACCTTGAGGGAAGTATATTTGGATAATCTTATGTTGAAGAAGTATTTATATTAATATTTGTTTGTGCATTTTGTTAATTTTTTTTTTTTTTTTGCAAGTAAAGGACTTTTGTTAGGTTTTTTATTTGATTTATAACTTAAGTTAATATATCAAAAATTAAAAAACTGTCAATTTACTATTCTTATAGTTTCTTGCAATTTACATGTTTGGGCTGTTTTATGAAGGTTTTTTAGCTTCCTCTAGCTTTTATACAAGACTGGACCGACGGTATGGATGAGTCATGGTTCAACCAGTCGAACCGGCCAGTCTAGTGTGGTTCTGAAAACATTAGTTGGAATTTAGTGCTTTTTTGCATTCTAGTAAAAGGTCTCATGATTTATCATATTGTGATGTAATTTTTTGGACAAGCAAGAGACAGAAGCAGCTGAAAGGAATGTTAGAATTCACCAAATACATAGAACTACCAAGGATTTATCTCCTTTAAATTTGTCCAAAAAGGCCCAAACAAGAAATCAAGTATATAATATAATTAAAACTAAAAAGTTCACCACCTTGAATTGTTAGTACATGATAAGTAATAAATTTACAAATATTATTATATGTTTTATTATGTGTTTTAGGTGTTATTTTAGTATAATTATAGTAAATTTGGTTACAAATGACTTATTTTCAAACTTTTTATAGACTCAAGATTTTTATCAAAAATTAGAGTTTTGAGGAAAAAATTTGTTATTTTGAGCAAATTAATGCAAAATTCTTATATAAATTTGTGAGTTCACCATACTTAAACTCAATTTGGATCAACTGGAGTCAAGGTGAATCAAAATGAAAGATGATTCAAAGGATTAGGTTGATGGATTATTTGGACAGCAATTGATGAAATAATTGTACAAAAATATTTGGAAGGCCTATATGTGAAAATGCATGGAAAAGGTTTGCACACGTGGATGCTAGTTGTTGATCCGCAGATCGTACCTGCGGATTGTCAGTTAGCTAGAAATTTCTAGGGTTGCAACTTGCATTAACTTGCAGCTGGTTTTTGCATACTTTTTTGAAGAAGACAAGGTTTTTGCAGCTAGAGATTCCATTGAGCGCACAATTGAAGACTTTTATGTCCATTTGGATTCTCAATGCAAATCTTCATCATTTCCATGTATCTAATACACTTGCAAGTTGGAAAATGACTTGAAGAACATTTATCTATAAATAGAAGTCATTTGTAATGCATTAGAAGCTAGTTTTGGAGAGAATTAGAAGTAGTTAGTAGTAGTTTTATACTAAATTTGGTATAAAGTTAGTAAAATCCTCTTCATTCTTCAATAGAATAGTGAGGTTCATTGTAAAAGTTCTCTTCATTCTTCAATAGAATAGTGAGGTTCATTGTAAAAGAGCTATTATAGTTCAACTTCTCAAGGTGAATAGAAGAGAAACTTATTCCAACTTTGGTTGAGCATTTTAAACTCTTTCTCTTTTACTTTCATTTATTGATATGAACTCGTGCCTTGAATTTGAACATTTTAGTTGTTTCAGTAACCACGTTGAACTAAAAGCTTCATCTAGAATATAGATGAAGCTAATGGATCAACATAGATGATTTAATCAATACGAACATGCTAAACTTGCATTTGTTTGTTTACTTATTCAAGTTTTAACACTTGTTTTTGCATGGCCAACTTAAACAAGTCATCTAAGTTGTTACTTGATATTGAGAAATGCATGTAGCAATAGAAAATGAACAAGTAATGTTTAAGTTATTCATATGAGAATAATGGATGCGTAAGTAAATCATAACAATTCATGTTTTGATAAAATTTAATCATGAGAATAGTTAGAATCTTGTCATTTCATAGGGAGATCTAGTTATGACATATATGGAATTGGATTCCAAACAAGGCAATGTAAAACTTAGTAAGTCATTCATGCATGATTCATTAGTGTATTCTATCTTCTAGGATTCTTTACATTGAATTCTAGAATTGTTCTTAATCTTATGCCTATTCTATTGAAGGGATCCCATGATCACTCTTTGATTTATTTATGTTTAGATAATAAAAGTTAGCAATAAAGTCTTACCAGTTGCAATATTATTGATTCCTTGTGGGATTCGAAACCTAATGCTCCAAGTACTACAAAAGACCGGTGCACTTGCAGTATAGTTGGGAGATTAGGTTTTTATTACTTAATTTATGTGTATTTTGTTCATATTTACTATACCTAATATGCACTACGTCAAGTTTTTTGCTGCCGTTGCTAGGGAATCAAGTCAATATTAGGGCCAAAACTAACTTCATTAATCTAAACTTTGTTTTTCTTTATTTGTATATAAATATTTTCTTTTGTTTTGTAAGTGTATGCATAGAAGTTTAAGAGTGGTGCTTCCATTTGATCTGAAAATTGAAAGAACCACAAGAAAGGCAAGGAGACAAAGCAAGAAGAATAAGCAAAGGTGGAGGAGATTGGTGAAATTTCAAGTGCACCTCAACATCATCCACACAAAGAGGTAGCCATGGAGGAGGTAACTCCAAATTCTAACCCTCAAACTCATTCTTGAAGAGATTTTACTATGCTGGATCCAGCCAGTTCTTATACAAGTATAATAATACCACCAGTAAATACAACTAACTTTGAACTTAAGCCCAAATTAATCCAAATGGTTTGTAAAAACCAATTTGGTGGTAATGTGAATGAAGATCCACATTCAAACTTAGCTAGTTTTATGGAAATATGTGATATAATTAAATTAAATGGTGTTTTTGAAGATGCCATAAGTCTAAGATTATTTCCATTCTCCTTGAGAGACAAAGCCAAGCAATGGCTTCAATCATTTCCATTAAATACCTTTGCAACTTGGACGGACCTTTTCAAAGTATTTTTGAACAAATATTTCCCACCGGGAAAGATCGCAAGAATTCGTATGGACATAACTAGTTTCAACCAATGTGAAAGAGAATCTCTCTATGAAGCTTGGGAGAGATTTAAGGACCTAATAAGAAAATGGTCACATCATAGACTGTAAGGTAATAAGGGGAGTAACGCAAGCGGAAAATTTAAAAATTTATTACCTTAGCCATGGATCTCTTTGATGTAATCTATACGATTAAAGGGTGTTTAGCACAAATACCTCAAGCATAGAAGGTTTCTATGCTTCAAAGGGCAAGATCCTATTCGATGAAGGTGTTGATCTACCATGAAAAGCCCTCCAAGTGTCGAGCCTCCAACAGTATCCACACGAACATGATCTTTAGGAACCTTTGGGCTTGCTTGCCTTGCCTTTTGAGTGCTAGCTCCCTTGAATATCATGAAGAACACAAGAACAAGAAGAGGAGGAAGACAAAACCCTAACCCTTAGGGAGAAGAGGGTGTGGCGTTTTTCTTGGGAGAAAACACGCCTCTCTCAATTTTTCTCTCTCTAAATTTTATCTTGTGTTTCATCCATCAATCAAGAGTCAAGGCATGGACTTATTTATAGATGTAGTATCCTAGTCTTTAAGGAAACAAGAGCAATTGGAAACCAAGAAGGTTTAGGAAGCTTACCTTAAGCTAATCCTATTCCTTTAGGAAACCTATTCCAAAAGGAAACCAAATAGCTTCTTAATTCCTTTTAGGAAACTAATTTCCATCAAGACTTAGAATATTTATAATTAAGTCCTTTAAGTTAATTTATCACATAAATTAACCCCATAAGTATCTTATACTTATCTTAATAACAATTTAACCCAAAGACCATGTTCTTATTGTGTGTGACCCATTAGGTTCCATTCACGTTGGCAATAAGTACAAATTATAACTCATTAATTAATTAATTAAGAGCCAGATAAATTAACACTTTAATTTATCATTAATTCACTAATTAATTAATTTGCACTTATAGATCATGAGTGGCGTCTAGCAATGCATCATGACCACCCAAGTGAATAGGAAAGTCATATGGTAGACTACACCTATCAATGACAATGTTACCGTGTAATTAATATCCTTTCACCACACTATATCCCAATTAGTCTAAGAGTGTAGTGCGCACTCTTTAAATGACTAATTAATGATTTCTTGTTCCCGAAATATAACTTTCCATAAAAGTATAACCTTGAAACTCTTTCAAGTCATACTTTCACTTTTGCGCAAAAGATTCTTTAAGTCATATTTCAACAAGTGGCCAATCCGGGATATACTCTCCTATAATAAGGAGTGGTGAATCCTATATCGATTACTCACTATCCTTCCATGCTTCATACTATACCCAATCTCTACCGTATGGGCTACTCTTTTACGAGCACCGAGCAATAGAGTCAAAGCATAGCAATCCACACTCAAGGATGCCATGGTAATCTCAAGTCTAAGGATCACTTACACCATTGCCATTAAGAGTATAATTCATTAGCACTATGAATAGTAACTCTTGGCGGATCAATCCAATGAACTTGTTCTCTAACAAGCATCCACATACCAGCTTAGGTGTCACACGCCATAGTTGACGAGATCAACTACTACTTACCATAAGTAGAGGCAAAGTATGTGCTAGTCTTCCCATATTAATGATGTCCAATCTCATTAATACTACGACTAGGGATATTTAAGAATATAACTTAATGTGTAATAAGAGTCTCATCATTGTAACTCTTACAATCTCTTATACACAGTTAATATTCTATGGACTTTATCAAATAAACAAGTAATATTGATAACAAGTATTAAATGACAAAGAAAATGCCACATATATAAGTATAACACGAAATGAGCGTAATAAAAATCCCAAAAACTAACTTGGTTTTAGGGCATACACTAACATAGACTCCCTAATTGTTTAATTGTAAAAACTTTTTATAATGGGCTAAATTATCAAACAAAAATCAATATAGTTACAGCTACAGGGGGAGCACTCATGGCAAAGTTGGTAGAGGAAGCCCAAGAATTGATAGATGAGATGGCGGCAAATCATTACCAATGAGCTAGTGAAAGAGATATTAATAGAAGACCTTCAGGTATGTATGAATTTGATACTATAGATATGCTTCATGCCCAATGCAAAATATGATGAATGTTTTCAATAAGCATGTTTCAAGTAGTCAAGGTTCATCTCGTGTTTGTAATTTGTGTGGTGATTCTCATGATCCGTCTTCATGTGCACGTGTTCAATATGTCAATAACTATAAGCCTTCTTCTTCTACTAATAATCCTTTTCCAAACACATATAATCCAAAGTGAAAAAACCATCCAAATCTTGGGTGGAGAGAACAAAAAATGATCACACAACCCAAATTTTCACGAAATAAACCGGCTTGGGAGGTGGCTAATGAGAAGGTAATGGAAAGGGTAGAACAATTTGAAAATAGAATCCTTGGAATAGATAGATCTTTAGAAAATCAAATTGTTCAATTGGCAAAACAAATGGACCTTAGGAAGAAATGGGAGTTGCCAAGTAAGACAGAAATAAATCCTAGGGAACAAGTTCAAGCCAGTGCATTGAAGAGCGGCAAAGTGTTAAATGAACCAATCATTCAAAATTGTGAAAGTGATAAAGATGAGAAAGAAGAAAAAGGAAAAGAGATAGTGAGTGATAAGGAAATTCATGATGAAAATAATCACTCTACATCACAAGCTAGCCCTATTCCCTCACAAATTCCATCTCCTCAGAGTTTAAAAATGAAAAGCAAAAAACAAAATTGGGAAAGATTGTACAAATGCTCAAGCAATTACATGTTAACATTCCTTTTGTAGTTGTATTTTTGCAGGTTCCTAAGTACAATAAATTTTTGAAGGACCTCTTGACAAGGAGAAAAAGTCTTGACGACTTTAAAACTATAGCACTAACCGAGGAATGTAGTGCTAGGATCCCAAACAAATTGCCCCCAAAACTCAAGAATCCAGGGAGTTTTTCTATCTCATGCACCATTGGTGATGTTAATTTTTCTAATGCTTTGTGTAATTTAGGTAATAATGTCCTTACTTCCTATGTTCACCCAATACATTACTGAGCGTAGCATGGCATTCCAATCAATCAGCTCGGCTGGCATTAGGGACATTGCTAGCGAACGTCCATATCACCTAGAAGTTGATAATGAAATTTTAATGGATTCCAGATCCAATTCATCCAATTGTTTGATTTTTCAACAATTTCATATAGATAGAATAAACTTTTCAACAAGTTGATATAAATAGAATAGACTTGTTTTAAATTTTCAGAGACTTGATTTACAAGACAAAATTATCAGTCACTAATCTTTACAAAATTGTTATGACAATTTACATAGCTTTTGTGTTGGTTTACACTAATGAGAGGTCCAATAATTGGGCTTGCTATATATTCAAAATGTAACTACTATCTTTTTAGTGAAGGTTATAATAATTCTGCTTTATTTGAAAAGTTATATCCTTACATCAAACTAACGTTATAAATTTGTCTTTTCATGTTTATTTTGTTTGAAAAAATATGAGGTAAAAATTAAAATTTTGAATCATTTATTTTGAGTGAGAATGGAAAGTAAGTGTATAAAATTTGAAATTAAAGAAAAGTAACATTACTATTGAGATGTTTAAAATAGTAAGTTTGGCAAGTATGGGAGGACGAATGGATGATGCCGACGGCAATGGTGCCAAAAATTTGATATCTACTCACTACACTACGGATATTATAGGCAAGTATACCTATCATTCCGTAGTATAATAGGTAGTGAGTAGCGAGTATCGTTCCCATGAAGATTGCAAGCATTAGTAGTAACTCATTCTCATGTGTGTTCTTGAGTATCCCTCCTTGACTATTGCAGATTTCTTCCTTTATTGTTGCAATTCTCCTTTTTCTTCAACCCTTAAGTGGGTTGCTCTATCAAAACCATGCAAAAAGTGTGGTTTTTTTTCACTCTAAGCTATCTATTATAAGTCTATGGGTTGCCCTAGAGTCCTACTAGTGAGCTGCTACTTTAGTAGTGAGAAAACCATGTTAAAATCCCATAGTTTCGCAACGGATTGAAGTTTCTGCCCATATCCACGCCTTCTATCCATGCGTGGATAGGTGGCACAGATAAGGTTAGAAACTTTCTTCTTCTTTTCTTCTCTCCGGCTGACCTTCTGACCCTATCTGCGCCAGCTATCCGTGCTCGGATAGGCGGTGTGGATTAAGTCAAAAGCTTTCTTCTCTTATTTTCTTCTTCACCAATATTTCTGTTCCTAACTGCACCCCTTATTTGCACGCAGATATATGGCGTGGATAGGAACAAAAATGATTTCTTCTCCTTCTACAACTCCCAACTAGATTTCTAGGTTTGCCTCATCCTTTGCCTATCTATGCGCAAATAGGGTCAGAAGGTCAGCTGGAGAGAAGAAAATAAGAAGAAAGTTTCTGACCTTATCCCTGCCATCTATTTGCCTACAAATATGGTAGAAACTACGGTCTTTTACGAAACTGTGGGATTTTAACAGGGTTTTCTCACTACTAAAGCAGTAGCTCTTTGCTAGGACTCTAGGGCAATGCATAGATTTATAATAGATAGTTTAGAGTAAAAAAACATACACTTTTTACACAGTTTTGATAGAGCAACCCACTCAAGGGCTGAAGACAAAGGACAATTGCAGCAATAAAAGAAGAAATCTGCAACAATCAAGCAGAGATACTCAAGAACACACATAAGAATGAGTTCTTCTATTTCCTCTTTATTGTTTATTGAATCTTCTTTATTTGTCATGAAGTAGATTGTTTTAGATCTAGATGGGTTGAATCCTAACACTATTATTATGTTTTGATTTGATGAATTAATGGAAAACTTCTTTTTTTACTTGATTTATTCTTGAGTTTATTTGATTAATTGAATTGGGTATTGCGTGCACCTTTGATTCAATTACAGATTTCAATTGGGTAGATTGAGAAATCACTTAATTGATTTAGATCATCTCATAAATAAAGATACTTGCATGGATCACTAGAGATAGGATTACATAGGTTTCCTCTGTTAGATTTAAATATGACCTAAATAATAGAATCTATAGAATTGTGAAGAGCATTCTTGGAGTTTTGATTTAGAAGAAATTCAATCAATCAACTAAGGTGTTAAGGGTTTTGTATTTCAGAAAGAATAGAACGTAATTAAGGAATTCTAAAGTCAAGATAAATTGAGCAATCCATTAATTGAGAATTAAGGCATAATAAGAATGTTAGGGGAATTCTCTATTTAGATCTTGCCTACGTCAATTGCTATTTTCCTAGTTTCTTTCCTTACTTTGTTAGCTGATTATATTATTTCCAGTTGAAGCATTTAGTAGATTTCCTAGGTTAAACCCTCATTTGTTAATTAGGTTAGATGATGCATTCAACGGAAGAGTAGACAGTCCAAGACTCTTGAAACACTAAGTATGCAACCTAATCTTCTTGACCCCTTCATAACTTGTCAAAGATCCCAAGAACAACTTGGATTGTTTTGCTTCAAATTCAACAAGATTCATTGAACTCCCCCCCTTAAGAAATGATCCTAGTCCCCTAACCAACAACGTGGTGTAGACACCTAGTCAACAATCTTATTGGACAGATTCAAACCGTCAAAGATGAACCCTAAGCGAGATTCTTGAATACTTAACAAGATCTTTGCCAAGCAACCAAGAATAGTTCTTTAGCCAAAGAACTAAGGGAAACTCAATATGCTCTCAAGCACATTTGAAGTAAAATTCTGAATAATTCATGTTAAAATTGGATGAATAGTAACAGCCCTTATATATGGTACACTTTGTGCTAATTAGGGTTAAAGACAACTTGAAAACTAGCACTAGTTGTAACCTATCACAAAAGGTAAGTATTAAAGATTACAATTTGTACTCAAAGTAGACTAAGAACATAAAAGACTTAAATATCTAAGTATAAAACACACTAAATCATGCCTCTAATGTTGCTGAACTGGACAGATCTCCAAGTGAGCCCATTTAGGGTTAAATCAAGTCAAAAAAAGTGGCGTACGACTCTCTTGGGCTGAACTGGATGGATTGAGCTTCTTTGGACAGCTTAATTAGCTCCATTAGTCCTTCCTTGAAGACGTATGTGATCCACAAATTAAACTCACAACTTGGCCCCAACAATCAGCATAAACATTGCAATCTCCAAGCCCAAGATTAACAACATAATCGTACAAAAACTTTGGCCAACAACCTTTAGCTCGATCATGCAGATTCAGCAATCTTTCAAGCCTCCAATGAGCTGAGTTGTCAATCCTTCCATCTCAATCAAGCATGACTTCAGCAAGCGCCAACGGATCCTATCATTCCCTCCTTCCTCGCAGAGATTCGTCCAATTGCCTTCAATAAAGTAAGCTTATCCACATACATAATCAAAACTTCCCTACTTAGCAAGTGATGTGGTTTAGATTAGGTATAACACTTATAAAAAAAAACACACAAATCAAGTAATAAAAACCTAATCTCCCAACTTATTCCGCAAGTGCACGGGTCAGTTGTAATATTTGGAGTATTAGGTGTCGAATCCCATAGGGAATCAAATATGTGCAATTACTAAAGCTTTTTCACCAACTTTTATTATCTAAACACAAATGAAAATAAGAGTGATAGGTGGTCCCTTCAATAGAGTAGATTTATGATTGAGAACTTTTGTAGAATTCAAGCAAGAAGCCTAGAACATAGATTCTACTAATAAACCAAGCATGAATGACCTACTAAGTGTTATCTTGCTTTGTTTAGAATCCAATTCCATATGTGTCATAACTATATCTCTCTATGAAATGGCAAGATTTCAACTATTCTCATGATGAAACCTTATGAAATTATGAATTGTGTTGATTCACTTAAGCATCCATTATTTTCATATGAAAGTCTTAAGCATTACTTGTTCATTTTCCATTGTTACATGCATTTCTCAATGTCAAGTAGCAACTAAATGACTTGTTTAAGTTGGCCAAGAAAAAACAAGGGTTAAAACTTGAACAAGCAAATAAACAAATGCAAGCTTAGTAAGTGCAATAAATTAAATCATGTTTGTTGATTCATTAGCTTCATCTATGATCTAGATGAAGCTTTTAGTTCAACATAGTTAATGAAATAACTAAAATTTCAACTTCAAAGCTAGAATTCATGGCAAATATTGAAAGTAAAAGAGAGAGAGTTTGAGAATTGTTCAACCAATATGAAAATCAGTTCTCTTCTTTATTCACCTTCAAAAGATTGCACTACAAAGGTCTCTTACAATGTTCCTCACTACTCTATTGAAGGATTTAGAGAATTCTACTAATTCTTTACCAAGCTAAGTAGAGAATTAAAGACTATAACTACTTTCTACTCCTAAAACTTGTTACAAATGCCTCACAAATGACTTCTATTTATAAACAAATATTTTTCAAGTCATTCTCCAACTTGCATGAATCATTAATGCATGGAAATGATGAAGATTTGCTTGGGGATTCCAAATGGGCACAAAAGTCTTTATTTATGCTTTCAATGTTTTCTCCCACTTGCAGAACCCTATCTTCATCTGAAAATGTCTACAAAAACCAGCTGGAAGAGGATGCAACTTAATGCCCTAGAAAGTCCAGCCGAAATGTGATACGCGTCTGGCAATACGCGTCTGTTCATCCGCGTATCTCCAGACGGGGATCCCATCCTTGTGGCCCCCACTTGCTTTCTAACTTTTGCTTAGTTGGACCTGATGTGTTCAAGTATTTTTCACGTATTTCCAAGCATTTTGGTGATGAATTGGATTTTTTCATTATTTTGCACATTTGTTCTTTTCAAGTTGTTCATCTACTTTAACTCCTTGAATCACCATTGAATTTGATTTTTCTTTGCTTTGATTGATCCAAAATAAGTTTAAGTATGATGAACTTGCAATTATAGACAAAAATTGTGCATTAGTTTGCTCAAATAAAAATTCCGCCTCAAAAACCCTAATTTTGATAAAAACCTTAATTCTCATGACTTGTTGAAGAATGAGTCATTTGCAACCAAAAATACTATAATTATCATTAAAATATCATCTAAAATATATAATAATATATATAATAATATTGGTAAATTTATTACCTATCAGCAAGACAAAAGCACACTACACTATGAGAATCATGCACAAGTAAGATAGTTAAACTAATGAGATCATAGTTTAACACAATGAATTCCCTACGATGTGCATAATCCTTAAACACATGAACAAAAGGTAGCAAGTATGGATGCAACACAGTAAAAACACTTAATGAATCAGCAATAAAACACGATAAAATAGAAGGAACTAAGTTTGACCCATCATAATCAATTACCAAATCCAACAATGTATGCATGTGACAACTAGAAGTGCAAAACTCAACACATAAACAAGAATCAAGAATGCCTACAACAATGAAAATACTTGGACAGATCACTAACATAAGCGATCTAATGACATGAGATAACCAAACATGTTCAATTAATGCATAAGAACTTGCTGGGAATGATACTCGATACTCGCTACCCATTATACTACGAAATGATAGGTGTACTTGCCTATAACATCCATAGTATAGTGAGTGGATATCAAGTTTTTGATTAATCATAAATCTCCCTCAAGAGGTAGAGTTCTCCCTTTAAAAGATTCCACTCAAAACCAAGAAAATCGCAGATTTTAGTAACAGAGCCGCTATGCCATCTGCAGTACGGCTACGGCTACACTTGCGGTTGGAGTGCTAGTGAGTTTTTGGTCCCAACCATGGCGTCATTCATGCCGCAAGTGACCCCTCGGATGCGGACAAAAGCTCAATTTTCTTTTCTATGTCAGATTTGACCTCAAAGACAGAGAAACTAGCTTTTTCTCAAAACATGAAAGTTGTAACCTCTTGAGATAGCTTTCCAATAGAATAAAAATAAGTCATTTGAATCTCTATAGCCTAAGATATTGTCAAAATACTAAGAATTGGTCAGAACCGCCTCACAGTACGAATGTGCTTCAGTAGCTTGGAAATTTGACCATTGAAATGTGGGAATTGGACTTTGATATCTTCATATGAATTGTAGACCATTGCCTTAGTTTTAAAATTCCTTAAGAATCATTCTAATCCAATATCTCTACCTCTAGATATTGCCAAAAAGTTGAAACATGTCCATGCTGCCAAACCCATTCCTTTCCAATTCTTCTTCACCTGTTTCTTCCTTGCACTCCAATCAATTAAATTCGAAGATGAAGCTATCAAAACCCTAAAAATTGACATAAAAACACTTGTAAATCACACATTTACACAATTTGACATTAAAATCACAAATGAGAAGAAATAGCTAAGAAATAGAGGAAACCTCATAGAAAACCCTAAAAACCTACTAAAAAACTAGTGCAATTTAGCACTTATCAATTCCCCCACACTTGTGCCACTGCTTGTTCTCAAGCAATGAACCATACAAAACTCAAAACAATGACTTAACAAAAGTAAAAGCAAAACATACATCTTCAAGAACAACTTCTCAACAACTATGAAACGCAATTATGCAATCATCCATCATATTTTAAATACTCATCATATTAAACAAAGGAGAAAGAATTATACATCAATTAAACAAGTTCAATTCCATTTATTTACTTTATTTGAAATTCATAAGTAAATAGATCCCAAAACTATCAAGTACAATTATATGCCTATGATTAATTAACTTTTAACAACTTGGACTTTACTTATTAAGCTTAGCCTTTACTTAGAACATGAAGTTGCCTTTTTACGCAAAGATCAACATTAGTCAAATGAAGATCCCCGGTTACTCAGCACTTCATATGCCAAGTTGCTATGCGTACTCATAGCTTTAGCACATTTTTACACGAAAGTCGACATTGGCCAAATGATGACCCCTGGTTACTCAGTACTAAAACCAGCGGAGGTGAACCAAAGCTTAATCACTCTCTTTCTTCTAATGATTTTCTCTTTCAAAACACTAATAGCTCTTTTTTTATTGAATTATTTTCTTCAAATAAACTTATTTAGTCCCTTTTCCCTAACACGTAACTAATCATAGGCATAAGCTATACCCATAAACTACATTTATTGCTTAACTCATGAAGAAAAACAAATAAAGCAAAGAAACTTCTCTAAACTTACAAAAAATTTTAGCATATTTCAACCTACTTTACCTAATATACTTTCTTCAAAATAAAACTTCATAATCACATAATTACATCACCGTAGTCAATTAAGAAGTAGCTTCTCAAAAATGCACATAGTTGCTCTACTTGGGTCGGGAAAATTGACAACTAGAAGTTAAATAGATAATTACTTTCACAAAACTCAAAACAAAACATTAAAGCACCTAAGTTGGAAAATTTCTGGAAAAAAAATTGATAAGAAAATCGACACCCACATCAAACAATCAATTTCCAGCAAATTGACCAATAAATAGCACACACACGATGACAAAATTAAACTCTTCCCATACTTAAATCACACATTGCCCCCAATGTGCGAAAAAACAAGAAAAAGAAAGAATATAAAAGTTAGAACTAGTACTCCCCTTGTCGTAGTAGTGGCCACTCTAATTACGATTTAGCTACAAGAAAGAGATCCAAAATGTAAAAATCACTATAGCTTATCAAAAGAAAGATAACAACACTATTTAGCTGGTTAGATGCATGCTAAAGTGTAATCAAAATCCTAAAAATAAAAATAATATGCACAGACCCAGAAAGACATCAAAAACACCAGGAGAGTTTTGAAGTTCTGGTAGGCCACATGGATGATGTTCCAAGGTTGGAGGATGCAAGTGATCAGTCGGTGGTAATCAATTAGAAGACAATAGAACAACAGTAGGAAAATGCAGATATATTTGGTGAAGCTGATGATGGTACCACATTGGATCAGGTGGGTGCTATTTTGCCTGGGTCACTGGTCATTGTAGTTCCTATTGAGGGTGTCCAACAGTAGCCATTAGAGCAAGCACAGCACCGGGTGGTTGAGGGTGAGAATGGTGTGAAGGTGAGTGAGAATCTTACTGGGGAGATTGATATGCATGTAGAAATGCAGGCCACGGAACTAGTTGCTGGAAATATTACTGGTGTTCTGGATTCTTTGTTGGGTGTCAAACCAGCAAAAATAAAATTTCCTACTCTAATAAAAATATGCACAAGTATAGTAGTGAGTAGGGTCATATCCATAGGGAATGATCGATTTATTTATTCCAAATCACGACAATGGGGGGATTGGAGAATAATTAAATTAAAGAAATTCAAACTTAAGAAACTCAAAAGAAAAAAAACACAAAATTAAGTTAAACGAATTGAAATAAAACCTAAGCTCTAGTCAAAGGAATAATTTCCACCCTGGTTCAATTTAACTGATCATCGACTCAAAGATAAATTCTTACGTTCAAGAATAAATTGGTTATGGTTGTTGAGAAGCTCTAACGACCTGCCTTTCCTTATTGTGTCAGTAATCAAAGTAAGACCGTTAATTACTTCCCTAATCAAATAATAACCCTAGGTAAGACCTTAGGATTCAATTATTCAACAGCTTTAAAACTAGAAAAGCCACCAATTCTAACCAGCAAATACCTAAGAGGCTTTGTTCAAATTAAATTATCTATTCCCGTGATATAATCCAAAAGTCTCTGTTACAATTGAATTAACCACTCGCCACAAATACTAAAACTATCAAACAATTACGGATTCAACGATTTAGATGGCCTTAGATTATATGACAATTAAATAGTGATCAGTTATTTAATTGGCAAAAATAATCACACAGGAATGAACACAATCACCTTGGAATTTAAACAAAGAATGAATAAATACTCATAAACGCAAAACAATTAAAAATAATTAGATCTCACAATAGTGGATGAACCAAAGCTTCAATTATACTTCAACTAGAATGAAACGTCTAGCTACGTAATATTTCTTCAAATACCAAAAGAAAAATAACAAGAATTTGTTCTAGAGAGAAAAAGAGAGAAAAACTAAAACTAAAACTAAAGCTAAAAAAACTAAAACTAAAGTAGACTAAGACTCCAGGAAAAAGTAGCGTTCCAACCCTCCTTTTAATCTTCAAATGTTCTTCTCTCTTTTCTTCTTTTATACGTTCCTTTTCTTTCCCTCTTTTTGTCTCCTTTCCAAACTTATCTTCTTTCCTTTTAGTCTCCTTTCCTTCCCCAAGTTAAACTCTCTCCTTTTGTCTTGGTTTCCAATTCTTTTTAATAAAGAATTGTGTACACTAAGATTCCTCACAATAAAGAAAGTGGGACCCTCCAAAATCAACCTTCTTGTCTAATTCACATTACACAATTTTGCACCTCAACACAAATAGACCGTGGTCATGCTCTATCAAATCAAGTCTTCTGGAATTTTAGATAATATTAAATCTTTTATCCACAATTTCCTACATTAAGGCCAAATATCAAAAAAGTGAATAAATGGAAATATTAAACACAATCTTTGACCAAAATAAGGAAAAATTAAATACAATTCATATGACAATTTAACACCCTAACATTCTTCTGTACATGCATTCTAATCTCCGAAGAGAGGAGGCAAAGCCATTCATGTTAAATTCCCGTCTGATAGGGAACTATGTTCCATGGTCAGATCTTCTTCAAACTCTTTTCACATTTTATCAGATGTTTAAGTCTCTCTTTTGGAATATTAGAGGGCTAGTTAAACCCTCAAATTTTAGGAGATTAAGAAAGTTGATTTGTATGCATGTTATACAGTTGCTTGCTTTATGTGAAACTAAATTAGGGGCTAATCGTTTGGAAAAGTACAAAATAAAACTTGGATTTGATAAGGTGTTGTGTAATGAGATGGGATCCGTTTGGTTGTTTTTCAACTTGCCATTTGATTGTCGTATAGGGGAAGGGAATCAACATTTATCTGTGGTTATGAAGCATAGTTTTTTGGACTCTCCTGTTCTTGGCTCTTTTGTTCATGCTAAGTGAACAGAAGTACAACATCAAGCTTTGTGGAATGAATTGGTGATGTTAAAAGGTGGTTTTGATTTGCCATCGGTAGTGGTGGGGGATTTTAATCGTGTCTTGGATGGAAATGAACGAAAGGGGGGTAGGCCTTTTCACTCGTCTCAATCTTTGGAACTATCTAATTTTTTGTTTATGGCTCAGTTGATGGATGCAAGCTTTATGCGGCAAAATATACGTGGTGCAATAAGAGGAAGGGAGCTGCTAAAATTTGGAAGAGGCTAAATAGGGTTTTGTTTAATGAAGAGTGGTTGGAATTGGGGTTAACCACAAGGATGACTCATCTTGCACGTCATCTGTCTGATCATGCTCCATTATTGTTGTCAACAGAGACTAGAATGGATAATAAACCTCATCCACTTCGGTTTCTTAACATTTGGGCAACACATTCTAGGTTTCTTCATGTAGTTCAATCTTCACAGGCGGAGGAAGCTATGGGGTCTCCAATGCAGGTAGTGTGCACCAAGTTTAACAAGTTGAAAAAAGCTTTGAAGGTTTGGAACAAAAACAGTTTTGGGATTGTGTTTGACAATGTAAAAAGGTGAAGGAACATGTGGCTGAGATGGAGAAGGTGGTAGAGCTGGATGATTGATAAGTAATAAATTTACCAATATTATTATATATATTATTATATGTTTTAGATGTTATTTAAGCATAATTATAAGTATTTTTTGCTACAAATGACTCATTTTCCAACAATTGCTAAGAATTAGGGTTGTTATTGGATTTAGGGATTTAAGGTAGAATATTTATTTGAACAAATTAATGCACAATTCTTGTGTATAATTGCAGGTTCATCATACTTAAACTTATTTTGGATCAATTGGAGTCAAAGAGAATCAAATTGAAAGGTGATTCAAAGAACTAGGGTTGGATGAACAACTTAAAAGAACAATTGTGCAAAATAATGAAAAAATCCAATTCTTCATCAAAATGCTTGGAAATACGTGAAAAGTGCTTGCACACATGGAGTCCAACCCAGTAAAAATCAGAAATCAAGCAGGGGCCACAAAGGTGTGATCCGTAGGTGACAACCCACGGATCTCCATCCGCGGATCGCAAGTCGGCTGGGATTCTTCTAGGGCATCAACTTGCATCTTCCTCCAGCTGTTTTTGCAAATATTATCAAATAGGGATAGAGTTTTGCAAGTTGGGGAACACATTGGAAACATAAATATAGACTTTTGTGCTCAATTGGAATCCCCAAGCAATCTGCATCATTTCCATGTATTAATAATTCATGCAAGTTGGAAAATAACTTGAGGAACATTTGTCTATAAATAGAAGTCATTTGTAAAGCCTTTGTAACAAGTTTTAGTAGTAGAAAGTAGTTATTAGCTTAGTATATACTAGTTTTGATAGAGAGTTAATAGAATTCTCTTCATCCTTCAATAGAATAGTAAGGAGCATTGTAAAAGAACTATTGTAAGTTCAACTTTGAAGGTGAATAAGAAGAGAAGCTTTGTCTAAACCCGTCTATTTACTTTTACTTGCTGAATGAATTCTTGTTTTGAAATTATACTTTTAGTTGTTTTATTAGTCATGATTCACTAAAGGATTTATCTAGAATATAGATGAAGCTAAGGAATCCAAAAGCATGACTTATATTATCAAAACCTGCTAAGTTTGCATTTGTTTGTTTATTTGTTCAAGTTTTAACACTTGTTTTTGCTTGGCCAACTTAAACAAGTCATTTAGTTGTTACTTGACATTGACAAATGCTTGTAATAATGAAAAATGAACAAATAATGCTTAACTAGTTCATATGAGAATAATGGATACTTAAGTGAATCATTACAATTCATGTTTTCATAAGATTTCATCATGAGAATAGTTGGAATCTTGTCATTACATAGAGAGATCTAGTTATGACACTTATGGAATTGGATTCTAAACAAGGCAAGGTAAAACTTAGTAAGTCATTCGTGCAAGATTCATTAGTAGATTCTATGTTCTAAGCTTCTTTGCTTTAATTCTACAAAAGTTCTCAATCATATACCAATTCTATTGAAGGGACCCCATATCCATCATATTTTAATTGTGTTTAGATAATAAAAGTTAGTGAAAAAGCTTAAGTAGTTGCACATATTTGATTTCTCATGGGATTCGACACCTAATACTCCAAGTATTACAATAGACCAGTGCACTTGCGGATTAAGTTGGGAGTTTAGGTTTTATTACTTGATTGTGTGTAATTGTTCTTATTTGCTATACCTAATCTACACCACATCAATGATTCTTCTGAGAATATCGAAAAATTGATAAGGGCTCAAAATGGTCTTCAGAATCAACTAGCTGTGTAGGAAAGATTTTGGAAGTAGAAAGCCCACATAAAATGGTTAGATGCAGGGGATGAAAACACTAATTTTTTTCAATTCAGTTTTCAAACAGAGAAGGTTCCACTCAGTGATTCACAGGATTTATGATAGCTCAGGGAGATGGGTTTCCTCTGATGAATAGATAGGGGAGGCAACTATTAATTATTTTAGAGACATGTTCATAGCGGAATCCATACCCAGTGATTTTGGTTTGCTCAAAGTGATCCTTTCATTTTTGTCAGCTGAGGAAAACATGAAGTTAGACGCTATCCCATCTAAAGATGAGGTTTTTAAGATTATCAAGTCCATGGATGGTGACAGTGCCGTGGGTCCTGATGGCTTCATAGGGACTTTTTTTGTGGCAGATTGGGAGATTATTGGTGATGACATATTTAAAGCCGTCTTGAGTTTTTTCTCTGCGGCTGAGATACATAGGGGTATATCTTCCACGACTATCCTACTGCTTCCTATGGTGAATGCTCCTTAAGGTTTTTCTGAATTCAGACCCATAAGTTTGTGCAATTTTTTAAATAAAATATTGTCCAAACTCTTGGCTATTCGGTTGTCAGATGTGTTGCCAACAATTATTTCTCTGTAGCAGAGTGATTTCATTAAGGGCCGTGTAATTTTAGAGATTTTTTTGTTAGCTCAGGAGATGATGATAGGGATTGGAAAGAAAAATCGAGGTGGTAATGTGGTGTTAAAACTGGAGATGGCAAAAGCATATGATCGAGTGTCTTGGATTTTCTTGATTAAGGTACTTTGTTCCTTTGGCTTTGGAGAGAGATTCACTGATATGATTTGGAGATTGATTTTGAGTGTCTAGTTTTCTGTGCTAATTAATGGCATGCCCTATGGTTTTTTCAAATCTTCGAGAGGCTTGTGACAGGGGTATCGATTATCTCCAGCACTTTTTATTATTAGTGTAGAGGTGCTATTGAGGGCTTTGAATGGGTTAGTGAATGAGAGGGAGTATGTTGGGTTTAAAGTGGCAAGGGGTTGTCCTCAAGTGACACATTTATCATATGCTGATGATATTCTTATTTTTGCATGTGGGACTTCGGGTTTCTTAAGATGTGTCATGAAGTGTTTAGAGGAGTACGAATTTGTGTTGGGACAAAAAATCAACAAGGGGAAAAGCTGTTTTTTGGTGGATAGAAGAATGCAAGCGCACCAAAAATAAAAGATTACTCAGGTAACGAGCTTCTCATTTAAATCTTTTCCTGTGAAGTATTTGGGGTGCCCCTTGTATGTTGGAAGAAGGAAAAATGTATATTTTGCGTAGCCTGTGCAGGCAGTGGTGTCTAGAGTGAATTCATGGAAGAACAGTGTTTAAGTTTGGGTGGTAAGATTGTGGCTGTTAAGCATGTACTTTCTTCTCTACCCATTCATTCATTAGCTGCTATTAATACTCCTTCAGGAGCGCTTCACATGATTGAAAAATTATGTGATCGGTTTCTATGGAATGGTGGTACTGATGGATTTCATCATCACTAGATGAAGTGGGCAGAGTTATGTTTCTATTATGAAGAAGATGGTGTGGGATTTAGGGCAATTGGTCATGTGTTTGAGGCATTTTCCATGAAGCTATGGTGGATGTTTCGTAAATAGGAGTCATTGTGGGCAACATTTATGAGGAAAAGTACTATTCCAAGATTCATCCGAACAGGGTAGGGACATCTATCTTTTCTTCATTAATTTGGAAGAGGATGATCAAAGTGTGACATGTGGCTGAATTACATATGAAATGGTTGATTCGTAGTAGGAATTGTGATTTTTGGTATGATAACTGGCTTGGGTCAAGACCTATTGCTTGGAGGATTGGTAATAGTGGACAGCGTACTATAGCTCACTTTATTCATAATGGCAAATGGAATGTCCCGGAATTACAGCACTGGGTACTTGCAGATATCATTGAGGAGATTAGGAGGATGGATATTTCGGTCTTGGATGTGACAGCCCCACCTTCCCCTAAGACGAACCAGAGGGTTTAGCGGACTGCCTGCCTAGCTCTCGCCAGGACTCGAGTCACTAAAGTAATAAACACGTAAACTAAACTTCAAAATATAAATAAACTCGCAATATTTTCAAACTAATTGCAATACAAATATATAGGATCCCAAACTATTACAACTTCAACTTAGATAAGATAAAATCCTGGTACAACATCAAAATATACATCAAAAGAAATGACTTAGATGACTAGTACTCACACTCGTACCAACTTTCACGTCAATAAGAGCCTGCTAAGGAAAACAAGAATAAAAGGGGGTGAGCTAGAAGCTCAATGAGGTTCCAAAGCATGCAAACATACAAGCAACTTGTCAAAGCGATAAAGTATGTAAAAGACAAGTAAAGATAAAGTAGGATACGGATCAACCGTGGGAATCACTCGACCACGAGAAGGACAATTCAATATCATTTCAAGTATAAGGATAAGTATCTTCTCAACCATTGGCAAACAATGTTAACTTTTGCCAAAGGGAGAAATATTCAATTAAGATTCAAGTCAAGTAATTCAAGGCAAATAAGATTCACATCATTGTTTTTGGATCAAATGGCAATAGCACTTGGACGTTTCATTTTGTCCTTGCCAATGATCAAGGTAATTCTCCATCCCACCAATTCACCTTTCCTCCTCAAGACCACCACTCCATGTGAGATCGTCCTCAATGATGGAGGGCTAAAGATAGGGTAGCTCAAACCTAGAAATGCCTTGTCCAGGACTTACATTCGTAAGGAGAGAGTTTAAAGTCCCTTAACCCCAACACCTTATAACCTCCAACCACTTATATGGTCCAGTATCAATGAGTCAAGTACAGTTCAAGATCAATGAGTCAAATACAGTTCATAATCGAAAACTAGGATCGAATAAGAAAAAGTACATATTCGCCCTTGTAACCACATTATCATGCTTTCACGTAAGGCAATTAGCACATTTAATCTAGTAGGAAAGCAAGTAAACACTCGCAGGCGCAAGTAAAGGAACACTCACCTCAAGTATAGTCAAGTACACTCAACAAGGAAAGAGAACGTGTCGGACTCGAATCCTGGAAGTCCAAAAATTAACTTGGTTCAATTAACAAACTAAGTTGGAATGGTAAAAGTGTAGAAACCTAACTTGGGTTTCCAAATCATTAGAAAAAAAAAAGATCATTTTAGAAGGTTATATCTTAACTTAGGGTATAAATCGGAAGTTCGTGTTCAATTAAGGTTAAAATAGGTTCAATAGTTTTCTAAGGAAATTAGATCTTAAAACCCTAAAATAAATCACGTCAAGTCTTAATAATATAAGTAAAGTTTAAAACTAAACCTTATATAAACATATTTTTAGTTTAAAAGTATTAAAGTGAATATTTTAAGGTTTCGGATCAAAAACTAGTTTCTAAAAGAAAGGAAACTTAATTAGGTATAAAGTTGGAAAATCACTATTAGGGTTTACTATTAGGGTTTACTATTAGGGTTTAGGGTTTATAACTACTATTAGGATTTAGGGTTTTTTTTAACACTATTAGGGTTTAGGGTTTAGGGTTTTGAAACACTATTAGGGTTTAGGGTTTAGGGTTTAGGTATTTTTAGAACTTATATGGAATAAGTAAAACTAATCAAGACATAAACAAATATAACTAATAAGTTAAGGGTCTAACTTGCAATAAACAATAACTATATTAACATTCAAGTTCTTGGAAGATCAAATGACATAAAATGATGCAAAAATGTCAAGAACATGAAGCAAAGTGGTTCAGCCAACAATAAGAAGATCAAACCAGAAATTTCCAGATTTGAAGATCAAATTGGATAGCTAATTCACTAGCCAATTCATCTACCAAATCCTCCAACTTTTCTTGGGCAACTAAGGCATCATATGAAGTATTAAAAGAGCTAACAATTGCAGGAAATATATGGTGCAAGATGGAGTAAAACAGTCCACAAAATTCGTCCAAGAAGAAGGTCCCAAAATCAGAAAATTTTCAGCAAAGTTTCATAAGAAATCCATGGCTAAACTTTCACTAATTAAGCTCTAATCTAACCAAGTATTTATAGGCTATCAAAGGTGTAATCATAAACCATAAGTTAGCTAAAATATACAAGAATTAATGGTGCCAAAAGAACTAAATTCAACTATCAAAACAAGAAGCTAAACAAGAAGTGAAAAGTTGGAAATTTTGACAGCTTTGCTGCCGGTTTTGTTCAGCTCCAAAACAGAAATTTAAGGGCTCAATTTTACAAGTTAGTTGAAGAGATGTGTACCACAAGATGTTAGGTAGTTGTAGGTGCAATTGATGGTGCAACAACCCCTCCAAAGGCTGCTGAAATTCGGACTGGAATTGCAGAGATGAAAGCTGAAATTTCTTGGTGAAGTTTTGGTTGCTAGAAGTTGTGTTTTGTCTTGAGCTTTTGTGAGCTTTTGGAATGGTGCAAAATGAGATATTTCAGCTGCAAACTGGAGCTATAAGGCACGAAATTTTGAGGGCAAAAATGGAAGAGATTTGGCTGCAAAGAAATGAAAGAAAATGGAAATCATTTTACTTGGCTAAGGTTTGGCCAAAATGCAAGGTTAGGTGTCAAGCTTAGCTTAAATCAAGGAGTGAAATTAGGGTTGTGTTTCCTCAAGCACATGGCATGTTTGAGTGTTTTTAAAAGTAGGTTTAAGGTCTTCTAATGAAGTCAGTTAAATGAAATACCCGTTTAAACGTCGAACGCGGTAATTTTTGCACAAAAGTGTTTTTAGCGTAAAACCTATTATTATTATTATTTTTTTTCAAGTTAATACTTGAAATTATTAAAGTTGCCAATGGAAAACATTTGAAAATCATGAAAATAGTTTAAAACTCCATTTTACACAAAACACACACTAACACACACACTCACGGTGTTTTCTCTCTCCTCCAAATTTTTTTTTTTTTTCCAAAATGGAAAACCTCACTTAACTAGCACTAATCCAAAATAACAATGCATGAAATGACATGAAATTATAAAATTCAAATAATATAAAACCCTAGAAATTATAATTCTCAAACTAGGGTTTAATCGAGCTAGGGTTTAGGATCGATTAGGGTGTAGGGGAACTAGGGTTGGAGCGGGGCGTCACATTGGATGGTGAGGATTATTTTGTTTGGGCATCTTTGTCAACTGGTGATTTCACGATGTCATCGGCCTATCATCGGGTAAGAAATTCTAAGAATCATTCTTGGTTGTTTAGTAGTTTGTGAAGTCCTTACATTCCTCTTAGAATTTCATTTTTTATGTTGAGAATGTTGCAAGGCAGACTACCCACCTAGGACGTGCTAATGAGATTTGGTTTTAATGGGCCATCTAAGTGTCATTGTTGTTCTAACCCTCGGGTGGAGACTTTTAGCACATATTTTTTCATTTGGTGACATGCCCATGCAGGTTTGGGATTGGTTTGGTAATCAATTCAATATTGATACTAAACAAGTCTCCATAAGAGCAAGATTTGCTTCTTGGTGTTCCAGAGATCAAATTCAAGCTATGTGGATTTTTTGTTGCGATTAGTTCCTATCTTCATTTGTTGGCATCTTTGGAAATTTAGGAACGTAGGAGTGTTTGAGGGGATTAGAGGAGGTTAGGAGGTAGTATGTGCATTAATCATTAGAGATATCAAGGCTGCATTTTCTTTGAAATTCCCAAATAAGGTTTTCAAGAAAAGGAATGGGCTGATTTTATGAGACATGTATTAGAGTTGAAGGGTGTAAAGGAGACTCTTTTGGTGACATGGATCAAACCGCCAAAGGGGAATCCGAATGCAAGTGGGGGTGGAGGTATTCTTTGAAATAGTGATGGTGATCTCATCTTGGCTTATGCATTTACGTTTGGGATTGCAACTAGTGTACAAGCTAAAATCAAAGCTCTACTATTTGGGGTGCGGTTGTGTGCTCAATATGGATATCATGACATTCATATTCAATTGGATTCCAAGATTATTGTTCAGATGTTAGAGGCTGCATCTAGCTATCCTTGGTGTGTGGCACTAGAATTGGAAGAATTGAAGAAGCTTCAATTTTTGTCAATTGCGTATTGTTTTAGGGAGGCAAATAGAGTAGCTAATGTTTTGGCAAATGAAGGGTGTAATGTTAATTAGAATAATATTTTTATGAATGTTAAAGATCTTCCTAAGTTAGGTTTTGGTGAGTTAAAAATGGATAGGTTAAGAATGCCTTCTATAAGGCACTTCATGTCTTTTTTATTTTATTTTAATTGTGGAGGTAAGGTTTATGTCCCCCTCCTTATACCTTATTTTATTATTTTATTAATAAAATTAGGGCTGGCACCCCTCCCCCCAAAAATTGGGTGTACGGGGTTTTGCTAAAAAAAAAAAAAAAAAAAAAGAGGACGAATGAGGTAAAAGAAATTCGGAAAAATATCATGTAAACATTTTTTTCTTTAGGGAAAAAATCATTAAAAACTTAACATTGAAGAGAACAAAATTTAGCATTGAACAGAGAAACTCCAAAAATTTGTGGATAAAATAACTTAGGATATTTTGTGATTAACCTCCTAAATACTTGATAGATGAAAAATCTCACTTAAAATATACTCTAGCAAACGTGAAATTGAATAAATTGCTATTTACCTTGACTAAAACAAGTATTGGTAGTTTAGACCTAAAGTAAAATAATTCTTTCTAGGAACATAGAAATAAGGAAATGAAATTTTGGTACAGAACTAAATTTTTACCCAAAACTACTGAAACTTGGTAGAGTGATCCCAAATACTTTTAGTTGAGAGTCCTAGAGTTAGAAAAACTGAGTAGATAGTTCTAAACTAAGTGTCTACACAGCATAACATTAATTTGAAACAAGAAGGTATGTTGCTACAAAATAACATAAAGATCATTTAAGCAAACTAAATGATAAACTTCGAAAAAAGTTGATCAATTCGTTACCCCAAAAGAAAAAAGAACTCACTACCACGGTATGTAGATAGAAATAAGGACAATCAAATGAAAAATACAATCCGGACGAAGGAAATTAAAGATGAAAAATATATCAATAATATATTTCAGGTACTGAGTTTTGGTAACAGCCTGTCCAACCTCTTTAACAAAAGCTTTTAGACAAAGGTTAGACGAACCTCCTTCCTTGGCAGCATCTCTAGCCATATCCTTCCACTTTTTAGCATTTTTCCTCATTTCTTGACCTCTCTCTCCTTGATCCATTACCATGTCTAAGCTCCTCCTGATTTCATCAGCCTCAACAATTCCTTTTTCATTGGCCTTAGCTCTTACTCCTGTCTTCCAAATATCTTGAACAAACTTTGAAGTTGTAGTTTGATCTGTCCACAATGGGATTGCAACCAGTGGAACCCCTGAAACTAAACTTTCCAAATACGAATTCCATCCACAATGAGTCACAAAACATCCTACAGAAGTGTGTGACAAAACCTCCACTTGTGAGCACCGTGGAACTATCAATCCAAGCTTTTCCACCTGATCTTTACAGCTTAACTTTTCCTCCAGCTTCTCACCATTTGATGATTCTCTAATCACCCACAAGAATGGCTTATTGCTTTCCAATAATCCGTGTGCAATCTCCTCCATTTGTTCTAGCGGCAGTTCTGTGTAGCTCCCAAATGCTACATAAACCAAGGATCCGTCTGACTTTGAATTCAACCACTCAACAAAACCCCTAGAATTCTCAATCAAATCCCCTCCAAAAGAAGAGTCCGAAGGATCACTTCCATCCAAGAAAGCTGAAGGGATCAAAGGACCAATCGCCATCATTTTAAACTTTTCTATTGCCTTTAAAGGCTCAAACTCCAAACCCTCAAAACTGTTTACAAGAATTTTGGATTCGCTTGTTTTTCAAGCACCTCCATATGTTCCTTAACTGCTCTTAAACCGAAATTGTGAAAATCAGGACTCGAAGGTTTTAAAAATGAGGGCAGATCACGACCTGAGAGCAGTGGCAACCTGGTTAGCTCAATAGTCCCAAAACTTCCGCGGTTTGCAATTTTTTCTCCGAATTCTTTGAGATGGTAATAGTAAATATCCCAAACAGCAGCAGCTTGAGTCCAGAGAAGTGTGGATGGTATCTGAAGTTCATTAGCGACTCTGCCTACCCAAGCAAGAAGTGGGGTGTAGATAACATGTTTAAAAGGATGCCCATCTTTTGCCTTGGCCTTAATGAGGTCGGCCACAGCTTTAGAGCCATGTGTGCTTACTGAAGAGAAAAAGCCTCCAAAATCATCAGAACCCCAAACAAAGCCATTATCATAACCATCAGAGAACGGAACAATGCTTAGTCTTTCTGCAAATAAATCTGATGTCTTAGCCATACGATGAGTTGCTGAAAGACTTGTTGAGAAGGTGACTTTGACGCCAATTTTCAGCAAGTATTTGGCTAATTGGATGGTTGGATTGATTTGGCCTTGCCCTGGAAATGCAACTAGGAGAAAATGGCAGTCCTCCATATTTTTTTTTTTTTTCCTTAACGTATTTTCGGGAAGTTGTAAAAGAGAAATGTTAGTTATGATTGAACTTCCTGGCGAATTTATTTATAGGCAGCAAATGCTTTTAAGGATGTAAATTTGCATGGTTTTAGTTTTGGACACAGCTATTATAATGGATGATACAATTATTTGCCCATGACATTGACCAATTGAAGATGTGATTCTCAGTGTTTTGCCGTATTGTTATGCTATTTATGGATTTGATTCACGATGGATTTACACATCAAATTTAACTACCAGTCCAATTTTATAAAAAAGCAAAGAACCAGTTTTTGATTTTTTAGAGCCTGGTAGGTGTGCCAAAACTGAGGGTTGCAAATCGGATCACTAATTTTCCTAAACAGTTACAATAATGATCATTCGTACTCGTATCCATGTGCAATTACATGTGCAATTTTAAAGCCTGGTAGGTGTGCCAAAACTGAATGACGCAAATCGGATCACTAATTTTCCTAAACAATTACAATAATAATCATTCGCACCTCGTATCCATGTGCACTACGAAGTGCAGAACTGCGTGAAGGCAAGAAGGATAAGGACTGAACAATTACTTGCTACGGTTACCTTGGGGATAGCTCGATATTTCCCCACATTTGAACGTCGATTAAGAACCTAATTTGATATGAATTGCAAATATCACGTTTGTGCATTTTAAAAATAAGTGTGTATGTGATTAGGTATGTAAGCCGAAAAAATGATTTTCATGTGTTTGTGATTTATTTGTATATTTATTTTTTGATGCTAGATTAAAACATGCTAAATTGGCTATGCATTAAATGCCTGCTCTCAACAATTCTTTTATTTGATTTTTAATTTTTGATTTTGAAAAATTTATTTTGTGATATTTTCAACTTAGAAAAATATATTTGGTGATGTCCTTTTTTACCCTGCATTTAGATTTTTTAAACTAAAATTATGAGCAACTGATTTTTAGTTGTTGTAAAATCAATTTTTATAAAAATCAAAATCAAGCCTTAAATAGAGGATTTCACTGTCACCTTTATTTTTTTGATTCACAAGTTTCCTCATATAGCTTGCTCTTAGTATTGAATTTTTTGCAGCCATTTCCGGCCAAAGTAACATCGAATGACAGAAAGTTGGTCCTGGAGGGCCACAATAATTGACAGACTATGTACATAAACGTATCGGGCCGTGCTCATGGTGACAAAGTTTTTTGGTCCTCACCTCCAAATAAGAACGATGAGGAAGACATGACCCTCTAGATAGGACCGCACAAGTTCAAGTCATCAATTGCTAGAATTTAGAAATAAATGAGGAAAATAGAAGTATCTCAGAATGTAAATTCTAATTAAGTTATAATCCAATATTCACCACACAACTATACAAAGTAAAATATGTCCTCATTAATTAGCCTAAATTTGAGTAGAAAACTAATACTCATACAAAGACAGAAGGTGTGTCTATATTACGTTTGTGATGCTACTACTACCCAATAAATACACAACTAATGATATTATTAGAATTCGTGAACCACTCTAGAGCCCGGCAGCACCCCCAAAGTTGTGTTAGTAAGCAAGGACACGTAGCAAATTCACAGTCATTAATTCTAAAGTTAACGGACTTAATGTTCCCTATAAATACACATCGCAAGACTTGGTAAGCTTAAGGTAAGTCCTTTGCCTTTTAATGTTGCAAGCAATGTTTTAAATTCGTACCGACAAGTCAACTAAAGAGGAACCGATTTGCAATCTAACCGGTCCAACCAGTCTGTCAACGATTTGCTGAACTCATTTCTTAACATATGGGCTTGACCAACAAATCCAGGACATCCAATCCCATATTAGCATCCAAAATTTGAACCAGCAACGTATGATTTTTTGCCCATTCCACAACAAGTGACCCAATCCTGATCAAACTCAGTCTCATCAGGCCTTCACTTCTTGGTGCGAAAGCCCATTCCAATGAAGCATGCGGGCTCGCCTTCGAAGAGGAAAATAAACGTGGACGAACTTCCCCAAAAAATGAGAAACAAAGAAAAGCAGACAACCATATGCACTAAACTCTTCCTTTAAGAGCTTGGTCTGGCTTGACAAATAAAAATTTTACGAGCCGCCTATGCCCCAAACTTTGAAAAGTATTGTGCCCAAACTAATCTCAAGTTTTTCAGTAACATATCCTAATGCAAACAGAAGCTAATTTAAAAATTTCCCAGGAGCGTTACAGAGGAGTAAGGTATCGACACTGAGGCAAATGGTTACCAAGATTTGACTGAGATCTAGCAGAGCTTGACTAAAGAGAAGAGCATAGACGGAAATCAGCGGAACAAGAAGTAGAGAAAATAGCAGAAATCAGCACTGTCAGGCAAATAGATAGGCTGCGTCAAGGCAAAAATTTGTAGAACAAGAGGCGAAAATCAAATAGGTTGATGTAGAATCGGAAAGTGAGTCGTGTCCTGTCATGGATCTAACGGGTCATTCTCGATTTCAGATATGACTGTTCCGGACTTCACCATAGAGGAAACCTTGGGGGAAGTATATTTGGATAATCTTGTGTTGCAGAAGTATTTATATTAATGTTTGTTTGCGTATTTTATTATTTATTTATTTTGCAAGACAAAGACTTTTTTTTTTTTTTTTTGGAGAAAATGCAAGACAAAGACTTTTGTTAGGTTTTTTAATTTGATTTATAACTTAAGTTAATATATCAAAAGTTAAAAAAGTGCTGGTTTATGGTTCTTATGGTTTTTTGCAATCTACATAATTGGACCGTTTTATAATAATTTTTTAACTTCTTCCGGCTTTTATACAGGACTGGATTAGTGGCATGGCTGATTTGAAGTTCAATCGGTCAAACCAAACAGTTTGGTCTGGTTATGAAAACACTGGTTGGAAGTTAGCGCTTTCTACGTTATAATAAAGGGTCTCACGATTTATCATATTTTGATGTAATTTATTGGACGAGCAAGAGACAGCTGCTGAAAGGAATGCTAGAATTCACGGACTACTTAGAACTACCAAGGATATATCTCTTTTCAATTTGACCAGAAAGGCCCAAACAAGAAATCAAGTATATAATATAATTAAAACCGAAAAGTTCACCACTGTTGACTGTTGACTGTAAGGCATAATGCAAGTCCATGGCCTTCTAATATTGAAGTTAGTGCTCTTGAATGTTCTAGTTAATTGACCCAGGGTTTGTAATATTTTAGTTTAATGTGTTTCGATTATTGCTTTTTGCGTTATATCTTGGGCACAGGTGTTACAGTTTGGATTAATCGAAGAAATCGACTGAACCATTTTTGTTTAGATATTGTATATTTATTCATTGGTTATTGGTTAAACCATTTAAAATCAATCTCAGATATTGGATAAAATTGTTTGGACTTAATGTTCATTTCTGAAAACTGAATAACCGATCGAACTTTTAAAAGGTTAATAATTATGTGTTTATTGGTTATTAAGTAATCGTAATGTACGATTGGTAGAGTCTCAGTGTTAATCCTAAAAAAAAAAAAAGTAATCATAATGTAGTTTATTAACTATTTGACTACTATTTACTGGGAGAATAACAATTTTCATCCCCAACGTGTGACTTCTTGGCCAAATGAGTCCTCAAAGTTTTAATCAAAACCAACTTAATTCCAAAAATATTCAATTTTGGACAAACTGGTCCCATGTAGAAATAAATGTTGTCCCTAAAGTGTGTTCAATTTTGACCATATTGGTCTTTAAAGATTCATGAAATTTTTTAAATATTCATAAAAAGTATGATAAAATTCAGAAAAATTATATAAATTTAGTAAATTTCATAAAATTTGAAAAAAAAATCAAAAAAAATGGTAAAAAGAATATAAAATTGTAAACTGAATGTATTGTGTTCAATTTGGTCAAATAAGAATCGGTGACAGATTTTACCAATTTACTAGCGTAATAAATCACCTGCTTTGCACATGTTGCTTTATTTATAAAGTTAAAATTTTATAATCTAATGTTCTAAAATTCCATACATAAAAAATTAAATAAAACAGAATAGTATGATTTTATTTTAATATTTTCATCACTTGTTACAATTTTTATAAGTTTTTTTTCTGTAAATTTTTTGATTTTTGTGAATTTTTATGTATTCTACTATTTTATGAATTTTCTTATATTTTTATGGAACATTGAGGGACTAATTTGACTAAAAAATTGAATACTATAGAGACTATATTTCTTTTAACCAAAATATTAGGTTTCGATTTGACAAAAATTCAATGCTTTGGGGGATTACAAAGCTTTCGACTGAAACTTTGAGGACCAAATTGGCGAAAGGTCAAACTTTGGAGACAACAATGGTAATTCTTCTTATATTCTTTCCCAAATGTTTACTCTTTTTGATTTTCTTCCTCACCTTATTCCCCATAAAAGCTAACCAAATTTGTTCTCCTTATTCCCCATATGGATTATGATTTGAGAAAGTAAACTTTTTTTATCAAAATATTAAATTCCATTGTTTGGCTATATTTTGGGTATTTTAGAAAGTAAAATAAATCCATAAAATAAGAAAGTAGTGGTAAAGTAGTGGGATTCTAAATTCTGAACTTTCACTATTATTATGATTCCTTTATTCAGGAATTTAACTAAAAAATACGCTAAAACAACTAAATATACTCAAACTCCACAGTTACTTGACGTCGCCACTAAATCCATTCTACTTCGAACAATATTCCAATCAAGCCTCTCTTCTATCATTTTCTTTTTCATCTTCTCTATGTAGCAATTACTTTGTTATTCCTCATCTTTTCTCTGCAACAATCACCGTCGTAATGTTGCGATTCTAGTGTTTATGTACGGAAGAAAGAGAAATGGACATTTTTCACTTTGAAATATGAGGACCGATGTTGATATTTGTTTGATTATTTGATGCGAGCAAAAGTGATTAAAATTCATATAATTATGTTAGAATTCCATAAATATTGTCTTAGTAAGTCTATGTTCAGGATTTGGCGAAATTTATCATTATTGTTTAGCAAAATTTGATACTCAAATGTTTGTTTATGACCACTCTCTTTTATTTTAGACGAAAGGATCACATTTGAAACAAGTCTTTGCAAACAATATAAATGAAAAAGGAAAAATTTCTTATCTACTCCTTTTATGACAAGATAAATTTGATGAATAAAATTCTACATATCTCTTAAATCATAGAGTTTCGCATGTATGTAGAGGTGTGGGGGTATTTTTGACAATTCACTCAAATTCTATGTATGTGAAGTGTGAAGTTATTTTTGATAGTTTACTCAAATTCTGTATTATGGTATTTCCTATTACACTACAATTTCACGATAAATATTCCTAAACAATCCAAATAAAAAAAAATTCTTCCAATGTTCATATTCTGAGAAATTAAATTCCTAGAAATCAGAATCTTAGGTAATGAAATTTTTCTTTGCTTTCCCACAGACCAAATGATGCCTAAGTATTAAAGAGAAATCTCAATTCAATTCATCATATTTGATAATTTGTTTAACAAAATTACAATGTTGTTCTTTTAATGTTATTTTACACGATCTGATAACTTTTGTAGGTCTCACTATTTTCTTTAAATTTTGTGATCATGAAATTTGTGCATGCTTTATAGCATTTTGGATTTGATGTTATTTTTCTTAATGCAAAAATAGAAAAAGAAAAGATAGACAACAATTTGATTAAATTGGTTAAACTGATAAAAATTTTGCTTAACAACTGGCTAAAGTAGAGTAGAGTTTAGATTTGGGGATAGGTTTTTAAGAAAAGAACAAAAAAAATCCAAATACAATACCTAGATTATAGATAACCAACCATTAATGAACACCCCTAATGGGCCTACTATTTATGAAAATCAACAGATGTTCTTGTCGCGCCCCATTTTTTGAAAGACGAAAAAAGGAATCTGTTTATTTATTGGAAAAAGAATGTAGGTTTTTGTAAAATGATTTTTAAAAATACTTTATAAAAGATAGTTTGACAAAAGATGTGATTTTTAGAAAATGCTTTATTTTGAAAACAAAAAGAAAATGGCCTAAAATGGGACTTTGAAAATGCGACGGTTTTTTGGCCTGAAAATAGAGTCTAAAAAAGGGTTTTTAGTGAAAAGGAAGTCGCCACTTAGTATTGAGTTTTGGTGTACCAAGTCACTAGAAAATATTTTACAAAAGTAAGAAAATTGAGAATGATTTATTTAGACAATGATTTTGAGAAAATATAAAAAAGACAAGAAAACCCTTTTTAAGACAACTCCAGGTCTTTGAAAACAAGAGAAAAAGGTTCAGGAGTCACAGTTGAAGAAAGGGAAGGCAAAGGTTTACACCTAAGGCACCCTTTCAACCTAGCCGAAACTAGTTGCGAGGTTTAGTCCAAATTTTCCTAATATAACCCTAAGATTTTATCACATTTGGATGCAACTATATGAATGCAACCTAGAAAAAAAAAGATATCGTTAAGAGACAAAATGTTCCATTGAGGTTTGGTCGGGATTATCGTATTAATTGCGAAATCCGAATCTAGACCTCGATGGAGTCACGAGTATAGATGCAAAATGGAATGTAAAAAGAAGAGGAAAATAGTAGTATAGATAATAAGTGAACAAATAAAGTGGGGATGCAACATAACGGGTACAGGGGACTAACGTCTCGTGACTGAATGTTTCTACTCACGGAAGGGGAAACGGCATGTACACCACCACTTCCCACGTGAGTAGATGACTATTTCTAGTCGAAGAATCACACAAAATGACTAAAAATTCTATGTGTAGTGGAGTCTAAATGTTATGCACTGAGCATGTGTTTAAAATAGATAATAAAGATAAAGTATATACAAAAATCATGCAAAAAAAAAATCCTAAAAATAAACAAAAAAGTGTGTGAAATGAGATGAAATACACACGAGAAGTGATCTAATGCTAAAATGACCTAAGAGTCTGGCATTGGACTGTTAGTGTATGCCCTAAAACCAAATTGGTTTTTGAGATTTTTATTACGCTTATTTCGTGTTATACTTATATATATGTGGCATTTTCTTTGTCATTTAATACTTGTTATTACTTGTTTATTTGATAAAGTCCATAGAATATTAACTGTGTATAAGAGATTGTAAGAGTTACAATGATGAGACTCTTATTACACATTAAGTTATATTCTTAAATATCCCTAGTCGTAGTATTAATGAGATTGGACATCATTAATATGGGAAGACTAGCACATACTTTGCCTCTACTTATGGTAAGTAGTAGTTGATCTCGTCAACTATGGCGTGTGACACCTAAGCTGGTATGTGGATGCTTGTTAGAGAATAAGTTCATTGGATTGATCCGCCAAGAGTTACTATTCATAGTGCTAATGAATTATACTCTTAATGGCAATGGTGTAAGTGATCCTTAGACTTGAGATTACTATAGTATCTTGAGTGTGGATTGCTATGCTTTGACTCTATTGCTCGGTACTCGTAAAAGAGTAGCCCATACGGTAGAGATTGGGCATAGTATGAAGTATAGAAGGATAGTGAGTAATCGATATAGGATTCACCACTCCTTATTATAGGAGAGTATATCCCAGATTGGCCACTTGTTGAAATATGACTTAAAGAATCTTTTGCGCAAAAGTGAAAGTATGACTTGAAAGAGTTTCAAGGTTATACTTTTATGGAAAGTTATATTTCGGGAACAAGAAATCATTAATTAGTCATTTAAAGAGTGCGCACTACACTCTTAGACTAATTGAGATATAGTGTGGTGAAAGAATATTAATTACACAGTAACATTGTCATTGATAGGTGTAGTCTACCATATGACTTTCCTATTCACTTGGGTGGTCATGATGCATTGCTAGACGCCACTCATGATCTATAAGTGCAAATTAATTAATTAGTGAATTAATGATAAATTAAAGTGTTAATTTATCTGGCTCTTAATTAATTAATTAATGAGTTATAATTTGTACTTATTGCCAATGTGAATGGAACCTAATGGGTCACACACAATAAGAACATGGTCTTTGGGTTAAATTGTTATTAAGATAAGTATAAGATACTTATGGGGTTAATTTATGTGATAAATTAACTTAAAGGACTTAATTATAAATATTCTAAGTCTTGATGGAAATTAGTTTCCTAAAAGGAATTAAGAAGCTATTTGGTTTCCTTTTGGAATAAGTTTCCTAAAGGAATAGGATTAGCTTAAGGCAAGCTTCCTAAACCTTCTTGGTTTCCAATTGCTCTTGTTTCCTTAAAGACTAGGATACTACATCTATAAATAAGTCCATGCCTTGACTCTTGGATGATTGATGAAACACAAGATAAAATTTAGAGAGAGAAAAAAGTGAGAGAGGCGTGTTTTCTCCCAAGAAAAACGCCACACCCTCTTCTCCCTAAGGGTTAGGGTTTTGTCTTCCTCCTCTTCTTGTTCTTGTGTTCTTCATGATATTCAAGGTAGCTAGCACTCAAAAGGCAAGGCAAGGCAAGCAAGCCCAAAGGTTCCTAAAGATCATGTTCGTGTGGATACCGTTGGAGGCTCGACACTTGGAGGGCTTTTCATGGTAAATCAACACCTTCATCGAATAGGATCTTGCCCTTTGAAGCATAGAAACCTTCTATGCTTGAGGTATTTGTGCTAAACACCCTTTAATCGTATAGATTACATCAAAGAGATCCATGGCTAAGGTATTAAATTTTTAAATTTTCCGCTACGTTACTCCCCTTATTACCTTACATGGACTAGCCCATTTTCTAGAAATTCTTCGCTAGAGTTGGACTAGCAAAGAAACCGAAATTAACCACAACTAGCTTCTGACTAGTGTGGCGACGATACACATATATCATAATAAACAAGTAAATAAATAAAAACACATATTAAAGCAATAATCACATATAAGCAAATAATAGCATATAGGAGCACATAGCACATAAGCATGATATTCTAGATGCAAAGTCCTAGGAAAAGCAAATAAAGCACATAAACACATAGCACACAAAAGCCCTAACTATTACACTAGGGAAGCCTAATTACAATCTAAAAATAGAAAAAGATAAGAGATGATCTATCTAACCTATCTATTACATTTTCTATCTAAAATACAAAAGCTTTTGCTAAAGAGAATATAACCTATTGATTACATTGTTTTGAATAATTAAAATTACGTTCACATAAATAACATGGCATAAATAAATAAATACTCACACATGAATAAAAATTATAAGCACAAAGAGATACATAAAAAAAAACATATAGAAAAACACGTAGGAGCACATAAAGAAACATTGGAAGGAATAATAGGGGTACCTCCCATTCGAAAACTCGGTATAAATGCTAACAACATGAACAAACTTATCAAGGTACCATTATTTAAATAAATAAACCATTAATTAAATAATTTCATATTAATCACTATAAACATGCCACAATAATTCAAAACAATTATAGCAATAATAAACAAAAATTTTAAAAATTAAATATTTAGGAAGAAAAATGAAAATTATTTAAGTAAAAAATAAATTAAAAAAATAGGAAAATAAAAATAATAAAAAATAAAATACAATAATACATACTTAAGCTTTTAGCACCCAAATAAGAATCACCAAAATAACTAAAAGAGAAATAAAGAGACTAATTTGAGCATTAATTAGATAAAAAGACTAAATTTTGGAACATTAAAATAAAAATAAAATATGAAAAGAAAATAATTAAAAAAACTTGATGAATTAATTTTTTTTTTGAGCAAAAAATAAAAATGTTTCAAGGTTTTGGGTTAAAAGTGAAAATTTAGGCAACATTCTTAGAGTAAAAATATAATTTACCACAAATTAAAGGGTGAAATTACAATTTCATACCATTGTTAAGGTAATAACATGATTTACAACAAATTTAAAAGACTAAAATATAATTTCCAGCAAGCATAATGCCAAAAATAAAAATTTCCAGCAATAGTTAAGGCTAAAAATGTAATTTCAGCAAAGTTGTGGGATAATACATAATTTACAGCAACATTTAAAGGCAAAAAAAAATGCAATTTCAGCAAATTTGATGAGGTAAAAATCAAACTTCCAGCAACATTTGAGGATCAAAATGAAATTCCAGCAAACTTAAGAACTAAATTGCAATTTCCAACAATGTTCAAGGATAAAAATGAACTTTACAGCAACAATAAGCCCCAATTTTTAAATTCCAACAAGTATTAAACACCAAATTATAATTTTCAGCAACATTCAAGAGTAAAGATGCAAGTTCTAGCTACTTGGGGGGGCAAAATATAAATTCCAGCAATATTCTACGGCCAAAAATAGAATTTCTAGCAATGCATAGGGGCAAAGATGCAATTTTTAGCAACCTTTAGGACCAAATTTACAATTTTCAGCAACATTCAAGAGCTAAAATACAATTCCAGCAAACTTGGGGAGTAAAAATGCAAACCACAGTAAACCTAGGGGGTAAAAATGTAATTTCAGCAAGACTTAAGGGACAAAATTGTAATTTTCAGCAACATTCAAGGACAAGAATATAAATCCAGCAAGATTTGGAACTAAATTGAAATTAATGGGACCTAAATAAAGAGAAATTAAAATCTAGAGGGTCAATCTACAAATATTAAGGATCTAGATGCAACAATTGAAAATATTTTAGGGTAGAATAATAAGATAACCAAAATCCTAGGGGCTAAAACATAAATACTAATTCTAACGAAAAAAAATTATAAAACAAAGCAAAATGACATAGTTTTGACTAAAACTACGTAAAAACCATGTCGTTTTGGTTATTTTTACTTTTTAGTTTTATCACTTTTTTTTTAATTGATTTCGTTTCTTCTCTCTCCCTCTTTTTTTTTTTCTTTCTTTCTTTTCTCTCTTTTCTTCTTTCTTTCTTTTTCCTTTGCTTCTTCCTTCTTTTCCAGATTTCTTCCTTTTCTTCTTCCTTCTTTTCCAGATGTTCTCTTCTTCCCTCTCCTCTCTGGCTCTCTGATCTCTCTCTCTGTGCCTTACTCTCTTTCTCAGCTTGCTCTCTCTCTGTCTTACTCTCTTTCTTCTCTTCTTCTCTAGCTTTTCCAGATTTCCTTCTCTCTGTATCTTCCTCTCCTTCGACTTGCTCTCTCTCTCAACTTGCTCTCTTTCTCAGTCCGTCTCTCGGATTCTCTCTCACGCTCTCTTCTCTGTCTCGTTCTCTCCTCTCTCTCTTGGTCCCTCAAATTAAAATACCCAAATTTAGGCCTTTCAAATTCATGTTCAAAACCTCAAATATCTACAATTTAACCCATTCAAACTGAAATAACAAAAGACTGATAAAAGAAAGCTAGGGGATTACCTGGTTTGGGGGGCGGCGATGATTGTGGTGATTGATTGCGGTGAAGTTGGCCTCAACTGGTGGCATCTTGGTTATTGCTTCCTTTTTGCAAGTTTGGATGGTGGGCAGCGATTCTGGGGAGTTACAGTAGGTTGTTCGCGGTGGATTGGGTCTTGTGGTTTTGTGATGGTCATGGCTGATTGATGGTGGTGGAGACGAGGGAGGAATTGCAGTAGTTTGGTGGCCTGTTTGCAGCTGATGTGTGCTTGTGCGTGTGTGAGTGATTGTATGTATGTGTGTGCAATTGCTTATGGGTGTGTGCGTTTGAATTGTGTGTGGTGTCTGTGATTTGTTCGTGAGTGTTTGTGTGTGTGTGTTTGATGTGATCTGTCCCAAGACCCCTCGTTAATTACCTAACGGGAACCTTCGTGAAGAACACAATCCACAGGACAACCCTCCCAAAAGGATCGTTCTTGTGTATCTAGAAACAACCTAACCCTAATTCTACCCAAGAATTAAAACGAAATTGATAAAGGATCCCAAACCCTAACCCCACACGTTGGTTTGAACTCAAGGATATCGAAAGAACTCACGAATCACTCATAGAATTCACAAGCCTCACAAAGAGAACCAGAGAGGAAAAACCCTCGTAATTTTATTCAACTTCAATAATCTGTCTCAACAATAATAATAATTAGCCTTATATAGGCAAAAACACCCTAAATAACTAATATAGAAAATAACTAATCTATTACACGTTAAAAACTAAATAAAAATGCAGAAAACAAATAAAATCATAAAGTTATTGACTAAGGTTGCGGGATGGCCTTCTGTGCGGCCTTCATCAGAACATCATCTCATCTTTGGCAATGTTTCTGACGGAGGCCGTGAGGAAAGCCGTGGTGCGGCCTTCATCAGAAACTTTCTGATAGCATTTTCTACGCGTCTTCTTCTAAACTTTTGCAGGTGTACTCGTCTCAGCATTGGATGACCTCTTCCTCTTGCTCCTTTTGACCATTCTTGACACCTCTAAGCCTCCATTTTGGGTGATTAAGCCCCTATGCATTGGTGATGCACTATGGATTATTCAAATGTCCCCATCTACTTGGGTTTTCATCACTTGGTTCGTATCATTCCCCTCCTCTTCAAGAAGATTCGTCCTCAAATCTTGCTTCTTCATGACTCCAACTGAGTGAACATTGTGTACCTGCACAGAAGAAATATGCGGAAGAAAAGAATGAAAATTAGTGGAAGGTGCTTTCATCATCTTTTTCTTCCCCTTCGCAACCTCAAGCTCCTTGGACAGCTTCATATAGTCACTATGAGCCTCCAATGGTGTCAATGGCACAAGCGTGATGTCCTTCCCATGCCAAGTGAACAAGTACTGATTGCGGTACCCATCATACATCACCTTGCGATCAAATTGCCACGGACGACCCAACAACAAATGATAAGCTCCCATCGGTGCCACGTCACATATAACTTTATCTTTGTAGGTTCCAATGGTGAACTCAACCTCGACTTGTTTGGTCACCCTCAATTCGCCACTATCCCTCACTCATTGCAGTTTATAAGGCTTGGGATGCTTCATTATCCTCAAACCAAGCTCATCTACCAACAATGAATTTACAAGGTTAGTGCAACTATCAGAATCTACGGCAATGCCACATACCTTGTTCCCAATGAAACACCGAGTGTGGAAGACTGATTCTTTCTACAAATTAGGTCCAGTTTCCTTAGGGTGCTCATTTGAAATTTTTCTTGTGAAAAGAAGCTCTCCCTTATTAGGTTCCCAGCTAATAGGACCTTCACTATCACTTCCTCCCTCTAGTGGTGGCATCTTCTCATCATCTGAAAAAGCACTCTCTATGCCTCCTCTATCCAACACGATCATAGTCCTAGTATTAGGACACTGGGATGCCACGTGTCCACGTCCTTGGCACTTGAAGCACTAGATGTCACGCGACCTCATAGGTGCCTTCATCTGCCCTTTGCCTTCACCCATGCCCTCTTTTGGCTTGCTTAAGTCCCTGGGCCTCTCATCTTTGTCCCTCCTTTCATACCAGCCAGTCCTCCCATAAGAAGACCCTAAACCACCTCTCATCCTCGCTTTGAGTTGCTTTTCTACAGTCTCTGCCTTCTGAACCAAGTCCTCCAACTCTACATAGGACTGCAACTCAACAATCTCTCGAATATCTTGATTTAGGCCAGCCAAAAATCTCGCCATTGTGGCCTCTTGATCCTCCACTACATTGGCCCGAATCATCACCATCTCTATCTCCTTGGCGTACTCGTCTATACTCCTACTTTCTTGAGTCAATGACTGCAACTTCTGATGTAACTCTCGGTAGTAGTGATTAGGCACGAACCTCTTCCGCATGATTATCTTCATCTCCGCCCATGTGCGGACAAGTCGCTCTCCACATCTCCGTCTTGTAGTGGTCAATTGGTTCCACCACACACTAGCATAGTTTGAGAACTCCACCGCAGCAAGCTTAACCTTCTTTTCTTCGGTGTGGTAGTGGCAGTCAAATACGTGCTCCACCTTTCGCTCCCATTCCAACTATTGCTCTGGATCATTCCGGCCTTGGAAGGTTGGGATTTTCATTTTAATGCTCCCAATGTTATCATCACGAGCTTGCTCTCCTCTTCTAGGCCTCCTATCAGTCCCCATCTCATCATTAGAATCTCCAGACTCAGCCAATGGTGATCTCTTCCAATGACTTCTATGGCTGTTCCTTGACCTCGAATGTGAGTGTCTCCTCTGCTCCATTTGTTCACATACAACCTCTACTGCTTGTCTAATGCCTTGCTAGATGCTAGCATTCAATGTGTCAGCCAAATCTTTGATATCAAAAGCTTTAGACTCTCTCTCGTTAGACATAGTGAATTTTAGAGTAAAACAAACGAATTTGATGGAAGAAAAGGTATAAACTCAATTAAAGGCAAGATTTACTACAAAAAGAATACTACCCAACACTAACTCTCACAATCCAAAACAAGAAAAATTGGACAGAAAATTTCGGGTGAACAGCAACTCGGATGAACAATAACGTGCACAGTAGCTGATGAACAGTGTCACCAAAAAAAAAAATTTTTTTGAACAATGAGATGAGAATTTTGATGATTTTTGTTAACGAATAATCAAAAAGTCACTAATAATCAATAACCCAAACAACAGATAGACAAAAGACACGAACTTTATGAGATATCTAGGCACCCTGAATCAAATATAGCACTAATAGACAAAGAAAAAAATTGCAGGAATTGCAGAAAAATAGTGTAAAATTGCCAAAAAAACTGCAGGACAATCAATCAAGACACTAGGAATTAGGCAAAGCAGCAACCCCCAATCACAGTAGACAACAAAGTGGAAAACCCATAACAATAGAAAAGAAAAACCCTAGGAATGAAAGTACTCTAGAACAATAGGCAAACACAACGATTACTGCAGGATTTTAACAAAATAAAGAAAAATTATATCTAATATCTAGAAATCGAAATCTCACAAGATGGATTAGGAAAAACCTGACACTAAGAACAAAGACTCTAATACCAATTGATGCGATCCGTCCCGAGACCCCTCGTTAATCACGTAACGGGAACCTTCGGACAAGATCGCAATTCACAGGACAACCCTCCCAAAGGATCATTCTTATGTATCTAGAAACAATCTAACCCCAATTCTACCCAAGAATTGAAACGAGATTGATAAAGGATCCCAAACCCTAACCCTACACGTTGGTTAGAACTCAAGGATATCGAAAGAACTTCACGAATCACTCGTAGAACTTCACAAGCCTCACAAAGAGAATCAGAGAGGCAAAAACCTCTGTAATTTTATTCAACTTCAATAATCTGTCTAAACAATAATAATAATTAGCCTTATATAGGCAAAAACATCCTAAATAACCAATATAGAAAGTAACTAGTCTATTACACGTTAAAAACTAAGTAAAAACGCAGAAAATAAATAAAATCGTAAAGTTGCGACTAAGGCTAAGGCCGCGGGATGGCCTTCTGTGCGGCCTTCATCAGAACATCATCTCATCTTTGGCAAAGTTTCTAACGAGGCCGTGGGGAAGGCCGTGGCCCGGCCTTCATCAGAAACTTTCTAATAGCCTTTTCTACACGTCTTCTTCTGAACTTTTGCAGGTGTACTCGTCCCAGCCTTGGATGGCCTCTTCCTCTTGCTCCTTTTGACCATCCTTGACGCCTCTAAGCCTCCATTTTGGGTGATTAAGCCCCAATGCATTGGTGATGCACTATGGATTATTCGAATTCCCCCATCTACTTGGGCTTTCATCACTTGGTTCGTATCAGTGTTGTTACAAGTGTATGTGTGCCAATGAGCATGTGTATGTGTGTTTGATTGGGATGTATGTTGTGAAGGTTGTGTTTTTGCAGGTGAATGTGAATGTTGCAGGTGCGTGTGATGTGTGTTTGTGCAATGTGTTGTGAATTTGATGGGTGTGAAGTGTGTTTTTGTGGAATGAATGAAACTGGTGTGTGGAGATGGTGCAGGGAGGGAAAAACCAATGGGGAGAATTGTCTGTGTGTGCTAGTGGAGGGAAAGCTAAGAGAGAGTGTATGGTAAGTGTAGTGAGCTGGTGTGTTTGATGTGTGTGCGCGTGATTCGTGAATGTGTGTCTGCGAGTGTGTGCAGAGAAAGTAGAGGGAAAATAGATGATTGTGTGTGTTTCTTTTGTAGGTGTGATGTGTGTGTGTTTCAGTGTGATGAATCTATGAGAGTGAATTTTGAAGAAGCAAAATGCAGTGTGGTGTTTGTCCAATGAGTGAGCTGAGAGAGAAAAGTGAGTGAAAATGTGTGTGTGGTGCGTGTATGTGGTGTGTGAAGAATGCAAGAAGAATGCAAGAGTGAGTTTTGTGTCTATTTGTGTTTTGAAGTGAGGAAAATGGTGATGATGATATATGTTCTCTGTGAGAGAGAACTGAGAGGAGAGAGTGAAGTTTTTGTGCATTTTTGTGCAATCAGGAAGAGATTGAGAGTGTAGTGAAGATGGTAAGTTGTGTCTGTAGGTATGTGTTGAGTGTGTAAAATGGTGAAAGCAAAATTGAATCCAAATCTCTAAAAATCTAGTAGCAAATGCAAGTAGTGAGGGGAGTGATGTGATTAGGCATAGAGTGATTGTGATGATGATAAAGTTGGTGGTATGGTTGATTACTAGAGTGGCTGAAAGTATGGCATGGGGCTGCAGCCATTTGCAGATGCAACAGTAGCTCAGGTTTTTTTTTTTTTTTTTAATTTTGTAAGAAAATGAAGAAAATAAAGAAAAATGAAAAAATAAAATAAAATAAAAACTACTTGAACTCTTCTAAATTATATATTAAAAAAATTGAAATACAACATTATAAGAAGGAAAAAAAAATCAATGTAACAAATTAAAAGTTAATTCAACATTAGAAAAATACAATTTAAAACAAATACCAAATGGTCTTAAAATAAATAAATAAATAATTATGAAAATTTTTTACATAAAATTTATAAAATGCACGTATACAAAATTCTCATAAAGAAAATTTTAAATAAAAAGTGCATTGGAAAACGTGACCTAAATATGGCAAAATTATAAAATTTATGAAAATTAATAAATGACATTTAAAATCACAAAATTTTACACAACATACATTATCACATAAAGCACATATATTATAATTTTCACTCAAAATTTTTAAGATTAACGCATTCTTGGGAAATGTGCCCTTAATAAATAAAAAGATAAATAAATACTAAATGACCTCTAAAAATTATGTAATTTTTTGTAGAAAATCTATGAATATACAAAATGCACATATAAAATTTTTCACTTGAAAATTCTCGTAAAAAGAGTGCATTGGAAAACACGCCACTAAGTTTAAAAATACTAAAATTTTAAATAAATAATAAATGACTCCCAAAAATCATTAAAATTATAAATAATGATAAAAATAGTAAAATTATGTATTTAGGAAATAAAATAAAATAATATTTACGCGGTGAAATTACCATTTTACCCCTGATGTGACAAATTAGTCATAATATGCACGAAAATTGTAATTGACCCCCGAAAATAAAAAATTATCCCTAAATGAAGTAAAATACATATTTTTTTAAAGGGTGTGTCAAAATTTTGTGTCTATAGTTCTGATTTAAATTTTTTTTTTTTTGCATATATGGTCATCTGATAAAAAATAGCTTGACTTTGCTTAATAATAAACCGTAATACGCAAAATCAAGAATTAATCTGGGCACAATTATTAAACTCAGTCCGGCTAGGGCGATAGGTTCAACTGGGCAACCCAGTGAACTGGACGCTTAATCGGATAGGGTCACTAATCTGATAGAAAAATTACAAAAGTTAAAGAATTTCGTTCAAGACTTTATACTATAACCTCATGCATGGTAACAAGCACCAAGAATTTACTATTGTGGTAACTATTCTTTATATATTTATGTATTTACTATTCAAATTTTATTTTATAAGTTAAGTCATTTCCTTTAATAAAAAAATTAGTAATTTTTATACTAAGGGTAACATAATATTAAATTATCAATTATTTGTAAACACATATTTTATTTTTCACATAAATTTAAATGTGTATTGAATCACATAGAAAATAAAGAACATATTTGGAAACTATGTGTATGATTAAGTTATCCAAAAATATATAATTTGAATGTCTTTGGTAGTAAAATAACTGCCATTGATACTATTTTGTTTTTGATATTGTAGTGAACAAATATTTTATTAGATACTTAATTAACATAAATGTGTTTGAGATATAGCTAAATTGTTATAATATAACTTTCTTATAAAAGAATTTATCAATATAATTGTGCAATATCGTATAGGTAATTTATGTATGGAAACTCTAAATTTCCGATTTGAAATTATTTTGGAACAATTATTTTGCAATTAAATGTTTGAATTTATTGTATTATGATAAGTGCTAAATTTACTTATTTTAATATATATGCTTTATTATATGTTTTTAGTGTTTTTGTAGTTTATTTAGAATGAATTTGGCATCTAAAGTATCATTTTACGAAATCAGGGTTTATCTCTCGGACTTTGGGACTTTGAGGCAGAATTCTTATTTTAAGCAAATCAATGAACAATTTTTATACAATCTTGTAGGTTCTTGATCATAAATTGGATCAATTGGAGTGCAATGGATCACATTTCTTGTTGATTCAAGGATGATTAGATTAAGGATTACAAAGCAACAAAATTTTCACAAAAACATGGAGGTGTTTTACTCAATTTTTGGGAGAGATTTCATCATTAAAATTACAGGGGAAGCCAAAGGTCAAACGTGACACTTGGAGTTACAAATTAGTAGCCAAGTAGACCAAGAATGGCCCAGAGAAATTGACTAGCAAACCTAGGATCCGTGGACCTACGAATCTAGCGTTGACTAATATTCGACTGCTTTCCATCTGCAACTTCTTCACATCCCTTTTTCAGATAGATTCAATGTTCAGTTGCATTTTGATTGCTCTAGACAAAGGTGCAAAGCTCAAGAAAAACTTTTGTGTCCATTTTTCATCATTTTATCTTAAAGTTAGAAAATGACATTTAGCTTGTATTTTTCTATAAATAGGGGTCTTTTGTAAGACATTTTGGCTATTGTTGGAGAGGGTAAGAAGTAGCAAAGTAGTGTAAAATTGAGAGAATTGCTAGAATTCTTTCAATACTCCAATACAATAGCATTTCTCTTGTAAGCAACTTCTTGTAGAACATTTGTAGCAATCTTGTGAAGAAGAAATAGAAGTCTTGGAGCTTTGTTTAACTTGAATGGGGATTTCTCAACTCTATCTCTTTGATTTCATTAAGTTTGCTATGAATTGTTGTTCTAAAATTAGGAGTTTTGTCACTTAACTAATCATATTGCACAAATACCACATCTTCTGACCATTCTGACCCTCATTTTTCCAAACGGGAATAGGTCGCAAAAATGTTATAACTTGTTATTTGTTCCCCTTTTTGCTACCAATTGCGGGAAACATCATGAGAAGCCTTCCAATCTTCACTTTTAACTTGAAAATTTTAGCTCATTATGCAACTTTCACAACTTCTTGACCTCCATCAACCATCATCTTCAAATAAACCTTCAAATCTTCTCCAATTTTCATTTAGGTTGATCCCAATTGGTGATAGAATACTTAAACTACAAAAACACAAAATATAGCACAAGTAAACAGCTCTCATATACTATTAACACAAAACAAGGAGATTAGCAAACAAATGGAACAAAAGTCACAAAAACAACTAAAAACTACTCTAAACTCCTAACTTGGATTCCCAAAATACTATTCTATTTTGGCACATATCAAATTCCCTACACTTAAGCCATTGCTTGTCCTCAAGTGATTAAGCGCTACTCATCAAAACAATGACTTAATTATGGTAAAGTAACACGTGCATTTTTAAAAACACCTTCTTAACAACTATGTAAATAACCATTATACAATTATTCATCTTACCTTAGATACAAACCATATTAAGCAAACAAAATGGAATTATACCTTAATTTTGCTAATTCAATTCCATTTCTCTACCCTACTCAAAATTCACAAGCAAACAGATCCTATGGCTAATAAATATTCCATATGCCTATGATTATTTAACTTTCAATAACTAGAGACTTTTATTTACTAAGCTTAGCCTTTACTTGGGACGTGAAGTTGCCTTTTTAAGTGAAGATCAACATTGGTAGATGAAAATCCAAGAGTACTCAACGCTTCATCCATCCAAATTGCTATGCATACTTATATTTCAGCACCTTTTTATGTGAAAGTCGAACATTGGTAGATGAAGACTCCCGGTTACTCAGTACTAAAACCATAGGAGTAGACCTTAAACTTATTTACTCTTTTGATAAATGTTTGCTTAATCATAACCTAATTTGGTGGAGATTCAAGGATACAAACATAGTCCTTGATTGGAAAAAATGTCATTTCATGGTAAGGAAAGCATTGTTTTAGGTCATTAAATTTCTACAAAAGGAGTTGAGGAGGATAAAGCCAAAGTGAAAGTAATTGAACAAATGGCCCACATACTAATGTAAAAGGGATATGTAGCTTTCTTGGTCATGCAGAGTTTTATAGGAGGTTTATTAAAGAGTTTTCCATGATAGTTAAATCATTGTGTGAATTATTGAGTAAATACATCCCTTTTGATTTCAATGACGACTGCTCAAACGTATTTAACAGGTTGAAGCAAGAATGATCTCATCACTACTATTACTTTACCAGATTGGTCACTCTTTTGAATTAATGTGTTATGCTAATGACTATTCTATCGGAATAGTTTTAGGTCAAAGAATAAATAAAAAGTTGCATGTTAATTACTATGCCTGTGGAGTGTTAAATGATACTCAGATTAACTATGCAACTGCAGAAAAAGAGTTGGTACTTGTGATTTTTGCATTAGCTAAATTTAGATCTAGTAGGACGTAAAGTTATTGTGTATACTAACCATGCAACTATCAAGTACCTGTTAAGCAAGAAGGATGCCAAAGCTCATGTAATTAGATAGATTTTAATTTTGTAGGAATTTGATTTGGATTTCAAAGATAAGAAGAGATCAGAAAATGTTGTAGCTAATCACTTTTCCAAGGTAGAATATATTCCAATTGACAATGAGGTTCCAATTAAGGATAGTTTCCTAGACTAGTGTTTACTATCAGTTTCATAATTACCATGGTATGCTGATATAATAAACTTTTTGGTAAGTGGTATTATGCCGAATGATTTAAATCATCATCAAAAGAAAAAGTTTTTAAAGTTATTGATGAGAGGAGCCTTTATTATTTAAACATTATGCTGATGGAATAATTAGATGTTTTGTACCTAAAGCTAAGATACATAGTATTCTTAATCATTGTCATAATCTAAAAACTGGAGGACATTTTAGTATATATAAAATTGTAGCCAAACTATGGCAATCTAATTTTTATTGGCCAACTATGTATAAAGATGCTAGAAATTTTGTTAAGAATTGTGATACATGTCAAAAAACCGAGCAATACTTCTAAAATGTTGGAAATGCCTCTTACTATGTTCTTAAAATTTGAATTATTTGATGTTTGGAGTATGGATTTCATGGAACCATTTCCCACTTCTTTTGGTAATCAATACATTTTATTGTAGCTAATTATTTTTTTAAATGGAATAAAGCCATTGATTCACCAGCTAATGATGTTAAAGGTCTATTGAAATTCCTTAAAAAGAATATTTTCACCAGGTTTGAGTCCCTAGGGCAATTACGAGTGATGAAGGAACCTATTTTTATAATAAATAGGTTGATTCACATTTGTCTAAGTATGAATGCAAGCACAAAATATCGCTTCATTATCATTCACAGGCCAATAGACAAGCAGAATTACCCAACCAGGAAATTAAGTAAATTTTAGAGAAAACAATGAATAAGTCCTAGAAAGCAGTCCAATGTGGGTGTGATGTGATGTGCACTATGGGCATCTTGGACAGCTTTTAGGACTCCATTAGGGATGTCCCCTTACCGATTGGTTAATGGAAAAGCATACCATTTACTTGTTGTTATTGAGCATAAAGTTTATTTGGCTCTAAAAGCTTGTAATTTGGATGTTAATCTTCTAGGTAAGAAGTGACTACTAGAACTAAGCGAATTGTAGGATTTGAGGTTAAGTTCTTATAAAAATGTCAAAATTTACAAAGAAAGTGTGAAATTTTGGCATGACAAGCACATCACTCCAAAGCAATTCAAGGTAGGGTAGAAGGTATCACTTTTTAGTTCATGCCTCAAGTTGTTCCCTAGTAAGCTCAAATCAAGATGGTCAAGTCCTTTTATAATCAATAAAGTCTTTCCATATGGTGTTGTTGAAGTTATAGGTGGAAGTAAGGTGCTATTTAAACTAAATGGACGAAGGTTGAAACCTTATCGTGTTAGAGAAATTATGCCTAAAGCTGAAATTCAACCTTCATAGGATACACCAATCACATAATGTGATTGAAGAAAAGTCTAGCTCTAAACTATAAATGAAGCACTTGTTGGAAGGCAATCCAATGTTTTTGTGATCTATGTTTTTTTGGTTTGTTTTATATTTATTGCATAATATGAAGTTAGTTTGTTTAGATTGCTTTATAGGAATTGAATATATTGCATTGTGTGTAGTCTTGAAGTTTTTATGAGAAAACAAGGGAATGTGATACCTAGTTTCATAACTCTTATTATCTTATGCACACTGGGCATAGGCATCTTAGTTTCATCATGTGATATGTTTTTAAAGTGGTTGGTTAGTAAGGATCATTTGAGAAATATCTTTGATGCATCATTAGAAACGTTGCATTCTGGATCAAAGAAGCTTGAGTCCTAATTGATTTCCATATTTCATGTATAATTTTTTTTGAGCAACTTTACTTCATTATTTGAAAGTTGCTTGAAGTGTTTAATTGCTCAAAATGTTTATTAAAATTCATTTGAAAGTTCAATGTAGAAAAATGAATATAGGGCACTACTACATTGAGCTACTGTAGAATTTTTGTAGCAACTAGAAAGTGATATGCGCCGAGGAGGGGGGGGCAAATCTGCGGACCTCAAGTCCATGGTTCAACCAACGAATCCCATACGGTTTGTAGCAATAAGCTATTGTTTTCTGTTGGCTCTTTCCTTTTGTTTTGTGCATGATTTTCATGAATTGTTTGACTTGTTGTACGCATTATTTAACACATTAATACATGCTTTAAAGATGGCACATTGATGATTTTATCTTCCTTGATTTCATGGTTTGTTATAATAATTTTTGTAGAGTAAGCTGTAGGCAAGTTGATCATGGAAAAGTGAGAAAACCAAGCTCAACAAATGGAATGATTATGCTAACAACACTCCAACCAACTCATAACGAGGACTTTCTTGATTTTTAATCTTACTCTTCTCTTTACATTTTGAATGTAATGCCAAGGATAAGTATGGGGAAGGTAGGATAAAATAACATGCTTAATGAGTGATGTTTTCAAACCATGATTTTTTCCAATTTCCTTACTAAATTGAAATCACATTATGTGCATTGAAGAATGTTTTCTACAAGTATTTGAGAAATAATTATTATGTGATTAGGAGTTCTATTTTTCAAGAAAGTATATCTTATAAAGTGATTGAAATTATATCTAAATTTTGCATGGTTGATGAGATTTCTTTTTTTTACTTGATTTTACAAGATTAAGTGGTAGACATGAACAAAAAGTATAACCTGTGTCCTATGATTTGTAACATGTTTAAAGGGATTATTATGCTATAAGGAAAAGAATGAAAGAATTATTCGATTCTAATGGTTCTTGTACTTAGTAACCTAGAATCTCTATTTAAAAATATTGATTTTTGCATAAAACAGTACTTGAGCTATGAGTATACATAACAAGCTTGATGAAACTAAATTGTTGAATAGTCAGGGATATTCGTCAATAAATGTCAATAATTACATCAAAAGACAATTTCATTTCTCAAGTAAAAGATTATAGATGTGAATGAATTAAAAGAAGTGTTGAGTAACTAGGGTTTTCATCTAAAAATTTCAACTTTCACATCAAAAGACAACTTCATGACTTCAAAAGAATAAAGTTAATAAGTCACTTTTATATGAAAACAATCACAAGCATAAGAGGTTTGTTACTCGTCTTTATTACTTCTTTGTAAAATTCAATAAGGCAAAGAAATTGATTTAAACTAATTTAATTGTCATATAATTACATATCATTTATTTGGCATTGTGAATATTAAAGACAAGACAAGGAATTACTTTATGGCTATTTACTTGGTCTGGACGAATTGCATTCAACCATGTACATTGGTTATTTCAACTCTTGAATCACGATTTGATTTCACATTTTCAAATTGCTTGATGATAAGCAATGATTTAAGTGTAGGGGAGTTTGATAAGTCATATATTTACATATTTTAGTATATGGTTTCTAGCATTAATTGAATGAATTTGGTTCACTTTTATGTTATTTCCTCAAATTAGGGTTTTGTTTCAAGATTAGGATTTTATAGTTACAATTTGTATTTTGAGCAGTAATGCACATTTTTCTTCTATATTTATAGATTTCGAAACCATATTTTAGATCAATTGAGGAACAATGTGAAGCATTTTTAGATGATTCAAAGTTGATTTCAAATGAAGGATTGATGTATCTGTCGCGCCCCGAAATGACACACGGTGGGGTCGTTGACTGTCGCGTCTCGAAAAGACAATCCGGTCCGAGACCCTTTTGAAAAGAAAGTTTTTTGGAAAAAACTATGCTTATGTGAGAAAATTTGATTTTTTATTGAAAAAGTGTTTATTTAGGAAAAATGATATTTTGAAAAATAAAAGAAGGCCGGGACAAAAAAGTGCGACAGTTTTGGCCAACTAATTTTGAAAAAGGGTTTTATTTAAAAATGGAGTGTCCACTTGGTACTGAGTTAGGGTGTACCAAGTCATCCAAAAAAAATCTTTTAACAAAACAAAAGGCAAATTTTAGAAAAATCATTTAAAATTCTTTTTCGACTCCGATCTACAAAAAAACGAAAAAAAAAGGTCCGAGAGTCACATTTGAAAAAAGGGAAGGCAAAGGCTCACGCCAAAGGCACCCTTTCCACCTAGCCGAGGCTAGTTGCGAGGTTTAATCAAAATTTCCTAAAGTAACCCTAAATTCTATGGCGTTTGGATGTGTCTAAATGAATGCAAATCCTAAGTCTATATGTGAAAATTGAGAGGGTCGGAATGTTCCGTCGAGGCTTGGTCGGAATTATCGCATTAATTGCGAAACCCGAGTCGAGACCTTGAGGGAGTCACGAGTGTCTATGCAAAATAAAATGCAAAAAGAAAAGAAAAATAATAATATAGATAATAAGTGGTTGAAGAAAGTAGGGATGCAACATAACGGGTACGGGGGACTAAGAAACTCGTGACTGAATGTTTTTACTCACGGAAGGGGGAACGGCATGTATGCCACTGCTTCCCGCATAAGTAGGTGACTATTTCTAATCAGAGCACACAAATGACCTAACTTCTAAGTGAAAATGCAACCTGAATGTCATGCTATGTCAAATACTTAAAAATAGATAATAATGATGATAATTTACATATATATAAAAATCATGCAAAATGATAAAAAAACTAAAAAGGGGATAGTGTGTGAAATGATATAAAATGCACACGAATACACCTAGCACTAGAATGCCCTAAGGGTCTAGCGTTAGACTAGCCATTTCTAGGGATTCCTACTAGCAGTGAACTAGCGAAGCAACGAAAAGACTACAACTAGTGTAGGACTAGTGTAGTGACGGAATAACATAAAACATAAATTAAAAATGATAAAACAAGAATAAAAAGCAAATAAGCATATAAAGACATATAATAACACGTAGGAACACATAACATGTAAACATAATATCTAGATGCAAAATTCTAAGGAAAGCGGTAAAACAAATAAGCACATAAGCCCGTAAAAGCACTCCTAACTATTACATCGAAGGATTTAATTACACTTTGAAGGGGGAAAATTAAAAATGCCCTATCTATTACACTTACTATCTAACTATACAAATATTTGTAAACAAGAACAAAAGGAAAATAATCTAATTATTACATTGACTATCTAAATACAAAAATGTTATATTTTACCGAAATAATAAAATTCGAAATTAAATAATGAAAAGTAAATAAATACGCAAAAAAGCATGTAAAATAAGAAACATAGATAAAAATGCATAAAAAAAATCACATAAGAGAGCATTGGAGCACACAAAGAGTAATTAACGAGGAATAGGGATACCTCTTGAAGACTCGATACAAATGCTTAAGAATACAAAAAAACATGTCAAGGTACCACAATATAAGTGAATAAAAGCGTAAAATGCGTAAGTGTTGACAAATTACAGTGATCATGTAAAATATAGCAACTAAGGGGACTAAAAAAATAAAAAAACTCTACAAAGCTTAAGGGGTCAAAACTGAAACTTCACTTAAGTCTAAGGGGTGCAATTGAAAATTAAAGCAAAATTGGGGGCAAAAGAATAAACTGCAACAAGTATGAGGTAAAATTGAAAATTATAGGATCTAATTGTAAGAAAATAAAATCTAGAGGGGTCAATCTATAAATTAGGAGGGGTTTGAATGCAATAAGAATAAAAACTTTAGGGGGCATAATTATGATGCTCCAAAGTTAAAAGGGCTGAAAATAAATGAAATAAAAAAATACACTTTGCAAAACGAAATTAATCAAATTTTGAATTAGATAAAGTTAATTGAATCAATTAGACTAAAACAAATTAGTCAAAGGAATACTCAAACATTTAAGTATTGAATTGATTAAATTAAACTTAGAATTAAAAAAAAAAAAAAGAAAGGTCCATTAACCAACTAAAACTACCTTCAAGCCCCCAAATACCCAATCAATTTATACTTAATCCAAATTCCCAAATTCAGTTTCAGATTTCTTTAAGCAAAAGGGAACAAAAACCTTCCACCTTATGATTCTTAAACACAATATCTCCCCAAAAATTCTCTGAAAATCCTTTTTCACATTTTCTTCTCCCTCTCATTGATTTTCCCCTCCTCTCCAGATTTTCTTTTATGTTTTCCATTCATCTCATTCACTCACTCTTCTTCTTCTCCATCTCGTTGATTTTCCTCTCCTCTCCGGATTTTCTTTTCTATTTTCTATTCTTCTCACTCACTCTCTCTTCTTCTTTTCCATCTTGCTCCATTTGTCCTTCTCTACTTTCTTCTCCATTCTTCTCTCCGATTCTTCTCACGCACGCTCACATCTCTGCTCTGTTCTTTTTTACTTCCTCTCTTGGTCCTCTTCTATTTTCTTTTTCTTCTTTCTGTCCTTTGCTTTCTTCTCTCTGATTCACTCTTCTTCTCTCTATTTCTTCTCTGATTCCCCAGTACTCATTTTCTCTCTTGTTCTCTCTGTCCCTCTAGTCTCTCTTTCACCGCCCTCTGCTATTTCCTTTCTCTCTTTGTTCTCTCTCTCTCTCTCTCTCTCTCTCTCTCTCTCTCTCTCTCTCTCTCTCTCTCTCTCGCTCGAATTCCTCTTCTTCCCTTGTTTGTCCTTTCTGTTTTTCTCAATCTCTGCTCGCTTTTCTCTGGCGTTTCAAATTATCTTCCCCCCCTTTTTTTGTCTGATATGGCTTAGCGTGTGTGTGCGTGTGGAAGCTGACAGTGATGATTTGCAGGGCTTGGGGGCGATTGTTTGAATTCTAATTGATTTTTGCAAGTGGTTTATGTTTGTGATTTCAGGGGCTGTTTGTAAGTTTTGGGTGAATTTTGTCAGTTTGAATTCGAGGGGAGATAGTGAGCAGGGGACTGTGTGTGGCTATGAGTGAAATGGTGGAGCTTGATTGATGGTTTCTGGACTGCTAATGGCTTTTCTTGATTGTTTTTGCAGGTGTTTTTGGAATGATTTGGGACTATTTTTAGTGTTTTTGAGACTTGTTGTGGAGCTTGGAAGGGACAAATGGTACTTACGATCGTTATTTGTTGTGCTAATTAACGGAGAATGGAGCTGTTGTGTGCCGTGGTGATGGAGAGGCGATGGGTTGGGTTTGCTGTTTGATGGAGGTGGTTTTGAATACGGTTATAGTAGACTGGTTTATTGAGGAGTTTTGCAGGTTTAATTGCAATTTATGGGACTGTAAATTGACTGAAATTGGTGATTATATGGCTGCCCTGGTGATTGGGCAGTGGTCTTGCCGGTTGGGGGTCTATGTGTTTGCCTGGTTTTGCAAGTTGTAGGGGGGTTGAATTTGTGATTTGGTTTTGGAGTTTGAATGGATGCTCTGTCCGATTGCTTTTGTTGACTAAGAGGCAGAGTATTTGTGGCTGTGAGCTTGGAAGGGGAACGAAAGAGCTTGAGTCATTGGTTAGGCTTGTTTGCAAAAGTGTATGGTTTTGTATTATTTGCAAGTTGTTAATGACAAAGGAGGATTAGGGTTTTGCTGATGGTACAGGTCTAGAATTGATTTTGCAGGTGTTGGACTGTGATGGTAAGGGAACCTGGGAATGTTGGTTGACATTTGTCTGTTAAGATAGTGGGAATTGGTGATAGAAGGTAGAGGTTCAGGGAGGAGATGGTGGAGGTCATGGTAGGAGATTAACAGTAGGTGTTTCTGGACTAATTGAGGGGTTATTGTGTGGCTGCAAGGGATGTAAGGATGGTGGTTTTGCTGTTGTGTTCTTACAGGTGAATTGGGCTGCGATTTTGGCCATGGGAATGAAGATAATGGTGGACTTGTTGATGATTATTTGAACAGTGGTGAAGGTGGTGGCTTGGGTCTGGTTTGGGTTTGTTGTGAACGTTCCTAGTGGCCAATTGGTGGTGAGGTGGTGGAGAATGGACTGATAATAGCCTTGGTGATTGCAGAGAAGAAGGAGAAACGGAGCCCAGAAATAATAACCAAACAAAAAGAACAATCCAGTAAACTAAAACAAAATTTCAAACAACTAGACAAAAAATCATATTTACATGAAAAAAATGGAATAAAAGTGAATCAACTAAATGAATAATTAAGTAAAAACTCACCTTTTTGATCCTGTAAGATGGACTGGAGATAATTGGTGGCTTGAAGCTTACTAGATGAACAGTAACCGGAATAAATGAATAGTAACCGGAAAAAAATGGAGTGTATTTTTTATGGTGTAAAAGTGTGTGTGTTTGATCTTTTTTAATTTAGATAAGGATGTGTTTAAGGGTTTCTCAATTTTCTCTTCTTGTTTTTTTTCTGATTTAAGGGGGGATATTTATAGCTATTTGTCTTGGTCACCAAGAATACTACAAAATAACAAAAATACCATCGGTAATAAAAAAATTTTAATTTTATTTAAGAAAAATATTTTTTAACTCAAAAAATTAAAAATTAACGCAAAGAAATGACAGTAAATTTCAAAATTTTCCAAAACATTGAAATTAGATTTCAAATTAAAGGTTAGAGCTTAAAACTCATCAAAAACGCACTCAGGGTGTGAAATAACGATTTTGCCCCTAGACAACGAAAATACACAGAAAATAACCATTGGTTCAAAAAATTACCAAAAATTAAAAATAAGCTTAAAACCTTAGGAAATGCATTTATGACTCAAAAATTGATGAAAAATGAATTTAAACTGTAAAATAATGATTTTGCCCCTGGACAATGAAAATTCACAGAAAAACTATTGATCTCAAAAAATTATTAAAAATTAAAAATAAGCTTAAAATCTTAGGAAATGCATTTATGACTCAAAATTTGATGAAAAATGAATTTAAACTGTAAAATAATGATTTTGCCCTTGAATGTAGTATTTACAGAAGAAATAGCAATCATCTCTGAAAAATCAAGAAAATTTATAAACATGCTTAAAGAATTAGAAAAATAAATTTGGAACTTAAAATGAGCTAAAATGGTGTTCGCGATGTGAAATTACCATTTTACCCTTGTGCTGGTAAAAATATAAAAAGAATACCAATTAAATCCAAAAAAATCATAAAAATTTAACAAATTCGTATGAAAGTAAAAATATGAATTTAAAACCCCCAAATCTAATGGAAAAAAAAATATTTACAGATAAAAATTACTATTTTGCCCCCAAGATTATTGAAAAATTAAAATTTGGCCAAAAAATATAAACATGCCCCCCAATATTTAAAAATAAATGGTGTGTCAAAATTTGGTGTCTACAGTATTACCATTGAAATCAGACTGACCAGAATCGTGGTAGCAATTATCAGTTCCTAAAATCAATTGAAAAGCCATGATTTGAACATTTAAAATTACAATTTGGACTAGGGCTTGATGGATCCACGAGGGGTCAATCCATGGATTACACTGTAGCAGCCATGGATCAAGAACAAAAATGCAACTAATATTTTTGGAAAACCAAGAAGTGACCCATGGACATTTAGTCCTGAATCGATCCGCTATGACGGCTAATTTTTTGGTTACCCCAACTGGTAGCTTAATCACACTTTTTATGGAGACATTTTCAATGTCCTAGCATAGATTCTTTGCCCAAGAAAAGGTTGCAAATCTCAAAGGAATCATTTGATGTTTTCAAAACTACTTTTTTATGATTTTCAAGCTCAATTTGCATGGGAAGTGGCTAACTTGATTGAAGACCATTCTTCTATGAATAGAAACCTTAGAAGTTCATTCGGAGAGGCTTTGGATAGGAGAAACACGCCCTTTGGTCCACAGATCAGTCTGCAGATCCTCTATGACAACTGATTTTTTCGATGCTCCAACTTAAAACTTGTTCACACTCTTTTTGGAGATATTTTCAATGTCCAAGCTCAGATTCTATGCCCAAGAAAATGTTGTAAATCTCAAGGGAATCATTTGATACTTTCAAGACTACTTTTTATGATTTTCAAGCTCAATTTGCATCGTAAGTGGCTAGCTTGATTGGAGACTATTCTTCTATAAATAGAAACACTAGAAGTTCATTTAAGGAGGCTTTGGATGGGAAAAGCACTCCCTTGTACATAGTAGAAGTAGGAAAATTCTCTAAACTAGTTGTTTGACAAGAGAACTTGCACTTAATAATGGAAAGTAGTGAATGAAGCTTGTGTAGTGTCACATGGAAAAAGTGATGCCCATAAGTGGATTTAGATTAAAATCACAATCCATGCACCTAATGAACTAGCACTTGCATGTCTTTACCATGAAAATAAGAAACTTCAAGTGTTAGTAGTCTTCAATTCATAAAGGAATCTAGTTTTGAGTAACACTAGAATTAAATCCTAAATAAGGGTGCAACTAATCAAGGGCTAGAATTTTAACTCTCATATGTTGTGACCTTTAGTTGATTCTATCACTAGGCATCTTAAGTTTAAAAACTTTTTCTATTTGTGTGTTTGTTTTGAAGTTGAATTTACTAGTAGTCTCTTAAAGTTTGATTATTTAGATAATAGAGTAAGTTAGTAGCTTTAATAATTGTGACATTTTGGTTCCTTGTAGGATCGACCCTAATATTCCTCTTACTATAAACGATAGTTGTGCTTACTGAATAAGGGGTATTAGGTTAAATTTATTACTTGTTTGTGTGTGTTCTTGAATAAAATGATTGCATATTGCATAGACCTATTAACCTCAAATCATACAATGAGAGCTAACATTATAAGAAAGAATGAACAATACGCTAAGCAAGCAAATAAAGGGTGTACAAGAGTAGTGTTTGAATCTGGAGATTGGGTTTGGGTTCATACATGAAAAGACAAGTTTCTAAACCAAAAGAAATCAAAGTTAGATGCAAGAGGAGATGAACCCTTCGAAGTGGTCAAAAGAATTAATTACAATGCCTACAAAATTGATCTTCCAAATGAGTGTGGCAATGTTAGTGCTACCTTTGATATTCCTGACTTATCTTTATATAAAGTAGGTAATTCGAGGGCAAATTCCTTCGAGAAGGGAGGGAATGATGGAGACCAAGGAGCTTCTATAGACTACAAATACCATCAAGATGCATTGCAAGGGCTACGAGAACAAGAAGGTCAAGGACAAAAAAGATAAAGCAAACACTTCAAGAATTAATCATGGATTTGCAAGATAAAGGGGTTATTTCGGATAACTCCAATGTGCCACCAAGGATAATCACCTTACTTTGGGTCGCAGAAGGCCTTGAAGGTGCTGCGCAACTTGGATCAAATGATGCAAGGCTTAAAGAGTTGGGCATGTGAAGGTCCAAAAGATTCAAGCTTGCTGGTTAAGGCCCAATAGATCCAATTCATGCTGATTAAAGACATGGCGAATGAAGATATAAGTGGCATTGATTTTAAGAGTTTTTAAAGTCTTAGTTCTGTTTTATTAAGTACTATAAATAGATTACAAGTTGTAAACTATAACAGTTACCAATTATGTTAGGTTAACTACTTATGTATAGCTAAGTAGTTTAATTAGTTTACAATAAGTGTTAGCTTCTTTAATTGATTTGGAAGGATTTGAGCCAATAAATAAGGCTTGTATTGGACAAGATTAATCATCAATTTTTATTGGTATTATTATGTGAGCTTTCTCTTATAGAGATTGCTTCTTTGGTTCTTTGATTAAGAACTACTCTTGGCCTTATCAAGGAGACTTGTGGCAGCCATAGCAATTAGCTTAGAATTTACTTCAATACGTTTGGTTTCTTCTAGTGTTATCTTCTAGATTGCTTCCCACAAGTTAGGTTGAGGTCTCGCTTGCACCTAGGGGGTTGTTTTCAACAAAGTTAGGTGAATTTGAAACAACACAGCTCCACGACTTGGTTGCTCTGGACAGATTCCATTGAGGTCAAGTGTTTAACAAGTTGTTTTCTTGATTTGCAAGACAATCTTGGTGCCAATCTCAAGTCTACTCGTATCAATATGACTAGGTTTCTAGGAATTTTGTGCTGCGTATTATGCAAGATGGGTTTTCCAAGTAGTTGGATATTACTGGTTCAAAATTGTATTATGATGTGTGGATATAAGACTATACAAATATGCAATTGAATCATTCAAAAACACACACAAACAAGTAATAAAATTAATCTAATATCCCTTTGTCAGCAAGTTCACTGGTCATTTGTAGTAAGAGAAATATTAGGATCAATCCCACAAAGAAACAATATATCGTAATTACCAAAATTATTAACTCTATTATCTCAACAGTTAATATTGGAGAAGTGGAATTGAAAATAACTCAAAAGCATGTAGTAAATGTTGCGTCCGAAAATCGAAAGGGGTGTACGAGTGGAGTCATTGACTGTCGCGTCCCGAAGAGATGGTTTGGTCCGGTGACCCTTTTTGAAAATAAAGGTTTTTTGAAAACTGTGTGTGTGTGAAAAAATCAAGTTTTTAGTTAAAAAATGTATTTTAGGAAAAAATGGTATTATTAAAGAAAGTAAGGTCGAGACTATAAGTGTGACAGTTTTGGCCAATTGATTTTTGAAAAAGAGTTTTATTTAAAAAAATGGAGTCACCACTTGATACTGAGTTAGGGTGTACCAAGTCACCCAAAAAAAATTGTTTAACAAGACAAAAGTAAAAATTTTAGAAAAATCATTTAAAACCCTTTTCCGACTCCGGTCTACGAAAAACGAGAAAAAAAGATCCGAGAGCACATTTGAAGAAAGAAAAGGCAAAGGCTCGCGCCTAAGGCACCTTTTCAACCTAGCCGAAGCTAGTTGCGAGGTTTAATCAAAATTTCCTAAATTAACCCTAAGTTCTATCGCGTTCGGATGTGTCTAAATGAATGCAAATCCTAAGTCTAAATAGAAGTATCAGGAGGGTCGGCATGTTCCGTCGAGGCTTGGTAGGGATTATCGCGTTAATTGCGAAACCCAAGTCAAGATCTCGAGGGAGTCACGAGTGTCTATGCAAAAATGAAATGCAAAAAGAAAAGAAAAATAGTAATATAGATAATAAATTGTTGAAGACAGCGGAGATGTATCATAACGGGTACGGGGGACTAATAACTCGTGACTGAATGTTCCTACACACGAAGGGAGGAACGGCATGTATGCCACTGCTTCCCACATGTGTAGACGACTATTTCTAGTCGGATCACACAAATGTCTTAAATTCTAAGTGAGATGCAACCTAAATGTCATGCATTTGAAGATGCGTCAAAATAAATAAATAATAGTAATAATAATAAAAATCATGCAGAATGGAAAGAAAACTAAAAATTTGTGAAGTGGGATGTAAAATGCACACGAGTGCGCCTAACACTAAAATATCCTAAGGGTCTAGCATTGGACTAGCCCTTTCTAGGGATTCCCACTAGCATTGGACTAGTGGGGAAACGATGAAGCCACAACTAGCGTTGGACTAGTGTGGTGATGGAATAACATAAAACATGAATTAAATAGTAAAGCATGAATTAAAAGAAGCAAATTAAACATATAAAGACATATAAAGTCAAGTAGAAGCACATAACACATAGGCATAATATCTAGATGCAAAATCCTAATGAAAGCAATAAAACAAATAAGCACGTAAGCAAACAAAAGCACACAAGCCCTAACTATTACACCAGGGAAGTTAGCTACAATTTTAAAAGGGGAAAAAGTAAAATAACCTATCTATTACACTTACTATCTAAATACAAAAATGTTTGTTAAAAATATAACAAAAGAAAATAATCTAATTATTACATTGGCTAGCTACATACAAAAATATTACATTTTTTGTCAAAATAATGAAATTCGAAATTAAATAACAGCAAAAATAAATAAATACGCAAAAAGTGCATAAAATAAGAAACGCATGAAGAAAAATGTATAAAATATCATATTAGAGCACATTGGAGCACATAAAGAAGCAATTAAAAAGGTAACGAAAATACCTCTTCTCGAAGACATCGGTACTAAAATACCTATAAAATGAAACAAACAAGTCAAGGTATCCAAAATATCGAGAAGTAAAGCATAGAAAAATAAATAAATAAAAATACTAATAAATTTGGAGTAAAATGTATATGCTAACAAACTAGGGAAACTAATAGACATTTAAACCAACATAGGGGTCGAATCATAAATTCAAGCAAGTCGTAGGGGCACAATTATAAATTAAAGCTAAATAAAGGGGAGGCAAAAATAATTCCAACGAATAAATGGATTAAATCATAAATTTTGGCAAACATGGGGTTGAGGAAAAAAAAATAAAATAAATAAATGAAATAAAATAAAATTCTAGCAAAATCAGGGACTAAATTGCAAGGATAGAGGAACTAATTTGAAGAGAAACAAACTCTAAGGAGTCAACTGTAATTAGGAGGGCCGTAATTGCGTAAAAATAAAAAGACTTCAAGCACATAGACAAAAATGAAAATCTTGAGGAAGGCAAAAGAAGATGATTTTATTTTTTACACAATCAGATAACCAGAAAACAAATAAAATGATAAAATTGAATTAATTAACTGAAATTAAAACAAATAACATGTTAAAACTGAATTAATTAACTAAAACCACTAGTTTAACAAAACTGATCACTGGATTCATATCAAATCATAAACAAGGCACTCACGATTAACTAAAAAACAATAAAATTAAATCAAGAAACAAAACTAGATTAATCTAATTAACTAAATTACTTAACTAAATTAAAACTCAAATCAAAAGCCAAATTGAAACAAAACAAAAAACATAACTTAAAACTAACAATAAAAAATAAAAAAAATGATTAGAAATGAAAACAAAATTCCCAAATCATGAACTCCATCCCACTCAATCTCTTTGTTTTGATTCCAGAAAATCTTCTCCATCCACAATTCGGTTCTTTCTTCCAAAATCCCAGCCCCCTCTTCATTGGTTTTCTTCTCTTGAATCCAAGAAAGCCTTACAAAAATCTGTTATTCTCACCTCTTTCTCTCCTCTTCTCCCTCTCTATTTTCTTCTCCCAGATTTTCTCTTATCTCTCCCTTCTCCGATTTCTTTCTCCCTGTTTTCTCTCTTGCTTTCCTTCCTATCTCTCTTCTTCCCAGTTCTCTCTCACTCTCTGCCTCTTTTTTTTTGGCTGCTCTCTCTCGCCCGAAGTTCCCCCCCCCCCTCTCTCATTTCGCTTCCCTAGTTTTCTCTCTAATCTTCTGTTTCTACTCCTCTCTTTCTCTTCTTGATTTTTCTATTTTCTTTTCTTTACGCAATTGCTCTGTATAACTCACTTCTTCTCCTCTTTCTCTATCTTTGTTCATTTTTTGTTTTCTCTATTCTCTCTACCCTCTCTCTCATTCTCGCAATCTTCTCTCTCGGTTCTTTCAACTAAGAAAATAGGACTTCTAATTTCTCCCAAAATGTCAAAATCTCCCCCGACTTTCCAATTGAAAATTCCTTTAAATTAGCTTCTAAAATCACAAACCCAAAACTCTTAAAATTCAAGGACCATACCTTTTGGCCAAGGTGTAGTATTTTGTAATGGTGGTGGCGTCACGTTGACGTCGTGGGTGCTGCTACCGACAGTGATGATCTCTGGTGGAGTTTGTGGCTATTGCTGGTGTGTCTAGTGGTCCAACGATGGTGGTATTGCCTTGGTCGCTGGTTGAAGAGATTGTCGATTGCAAGGATTGGCCACTGGTAGATTGTTTCTTTCAGTGGAGGTTGAGCTTGTTTGTTCTATTGATAGGAGGTGATGACTTGCGCGTTGCGTTGTTATTGTGTTACTATTTTCTTTGCAGGTGGCCAGTGGAGGGAGGAAGCTTCTGATGGTGGTTGTGGATTGGTAGCTTCTGTGGCTGGTGGTGGTGACAGGGGAAGATGGAGTGATGGTTGTGGGCTGAATTGGGTCTGTTTTGGTGGTGAATGGCAGAGAATCAGGTGGCCGTGTAGTGGTATTTTTTGTTGTTGTTTTTGCAGGTGGGGGCGATGGAATGACTGTTTTCGGTGATGAATTTGGCTGGCAGAGGGGCTAGTTTCATGAGGTCTTTGTGGCTAATTGGGATCTATTTAGAATGGTTTTGGGACTGTAATGGTGGGATTGAGGGTTGTGACACGAGGGATGAATGACTGGGGCTTGGAGGAAGCTCGGTAGTTTTATTTTTGCAGGTTATTGTAATTGTATTGGGTTGGTGGTAATTGGGATGATGGAATTGGGTGGAGGAGCTGTGAAATTGGGGTCTGATGTTGGTGAGATGAGGGTGTTGCTGATTTTGCTTTCCTTGCAGGTGATTAGGGGTGGGGCTGAATTGATTGTTGTTTTGGTGGACGTTTGTTTGGGAATTGGCAATTTTGGGCTGACTTTGGCTGTGGTTTCCGATGGTTTCTGGCTAGTTTGTGTAATGATTGGAGGTTGCTATGATAGGTTTGTTTGGGTTTCAAGTGGTGATCTAGCAATGACAAGTAGTTGACTGTGAGATTCTATGTGTAATGTGTGTGTTTGTTGATATGCGCGGATGAACGTGGAATTGATTGAAATACCAAGTATGAATTTCGAACCTTTCCCCTTGGATGAACTAGACTCTAGAATCAGCACCAAAGCCTTGAACACGCAAGATGAACAACTCGAAAATTCAAGGAAGCTTTGAACCTCCTTATGGAACGAACAAGAACTCAAGGAATCAGCACCTAGAACGCTTGATCAAACCAATAAGGCAACTCTAAGCTAGGGTTTTGAACTTGGAATCACTCTACAAGTTCGGGGGTTGTTCTTAATCAGCAAAGAACGAAAGAAGCACTCAATTTGAGAACTCACAAAATTAATTAATCATCAAAACTTATAAAATTCGTAACAGTGTTTTGGCCTATAAATAGGCTTGCATAACAACTTGTAGAAAGTTCTAGAAACTTAACAAAGAGCACTAGTTGTAACCTAACACAATATGGTAACTTTCTAAGAGGTTACAACTTGTAAACAAAATAGAAAACTTAACATAAAAGAATTAAACTTAAAAATTCGTCTAAAAATTGTTCATGGGCTGGACACCTCCTTTTAAGCACCATTGGGCCTCCATCTTGCATCTTTAAAAGGCCTTCCAACAAGTCCAACCAAACCAGCACCTTAGAAATATGTTATGGACCACTTAGAAGCTTTAATTGGACCTTCTTTGAATGTGTATTTAATCCATAACCAATGCATAAACTCTTGGCCCAATGAACACAGTTGAATAGCTTGATCACCAAGTCCATTGAGAGTCCCAAAGTCACGAATTACACCATGGTAGTCACAAAGCTCGAACGTTCCCTCATGATCAGCCATGATTTGATCTCATCTTGGTCCAAACGAGTTGCTCTATGAGAATATCTAAGCATCAAGATTGTAAGCACTCCTAGGATCACATCAATCCCTCCTCCCTCGAAAAGATTCGTCCTCGAATCTGCGAGATCATATAAGCTAACATAAGTAACTAAAGGATTGATAGAAAAATAAACACCAATGATAGATACACATGACATATGAATTAGAATGTGAAACTCAATGCAAGTTGAAACATAAGATGCAAGAACAAATTCTAACTTAAGAAGAATAAACATATCTAGATGCAGACTATCCCTAAAAACATGGAAAAGAATAACACGATTTCCAAAGTCTATGCAACCATAATTGGACTCTAAATAACAATTACTAACAAAATAAAATTTATGGTTGAACAAAGACTTATGAAAAGAATCTAAGTAAACATCATGTGAACTAAAAATATGAGCATCATATATGAATTATGCCTAACAAGCCCTAGAATGTGAGAAATATCATCAATCAACTCACTAGAATAATTCAAATGATGTAACAAAAACACATGAATATTGCATGATATATCACATAAAATAAACTGAAAATCATCCAAAAATAAATGAAAAAACATAAGAAAGTCTTTTGGACAGATTGCACTAGGCGAATTTAAACATGCTTCATGCAAAACATAATCATCTAAACTAACAAAACAAATATTCAAGAATGAACTAATTTGCAATTTAAAACAACTAAAACAAGAAAACTTAGGCCACAAATCAGTTGAATCCATCATAGTTGTCAAGCTCAATGTGGCGTTTGAACTTGGCTTCAACTCCTTCGTCACGGTTTTGTCAACTCCCATGCTTCTTGAATGACAACTCACTACAAAACAGCAATAATGTGGCGTCTCTCCATGAGTATCAACCTGCAAAATCACCACAAAAAGACTAGGAAAAGAGTTATAAAGTGAGTTAGCAAAATACACTTCTTCTTTAGAGTACAAGGATACAAGAGTTATTGATCTAGCTAGCAAAACACTCTTGTTTTCTCTTTTCTTTGCTCTTGTAGAAGAAACACTCTCCTCACTCTTTCTACTTTGCACGACTTCCCTCTTATTCTTTTCCTCATTCTTCTCCTTAGCTTGCAATTGAAAATCCCTTGCAATCTTCACTTGATCAGAATGAGCTTTCGGATGGCAAGATTGGATTAAGAACAATCTTTCGTTCATTCCACTTAAAAGAGTAGTTGTTCTTGTATCCATCATATGAAACTCTTCTATCATATTGCCAAGGACGCCCTAAAAGAATATGGCATGCTTGCATTGGCGCAACATCACACCAAACTTCATCTTTGTACTTGCCTATTGAGAAAGTAACAAGCACACGCCTAGTCACTTTAATCTCTTCTTGATTATCAAGCCAATGAAGTTTGTAGGGCTTGGGATGCTCCACAGTCTCCAAGTGCAACTTATCTACACATAAGGTACTAGCAACATTAGTACATGAACCACTATCAATGATCATGCTACATACCTTATTGAGCACAGTACAACGTGTGTGAAAAATATGCTCTCGTTGTAGATTCTCCTTCATCATCTTTTGGTTGCACATTCAATGCCCTCCTAGTGACCAATAATTCTCCACGGTCACCACCAAAGGAGTTTACTTCTTCAGTATTAGAATCATACTCTTCATGCTCACGAACATCCTCTTCATAAGTAGGTTTCTTAGAAACCCTAAGTTTGGCCTTTAAATGCAGGACTCCATGCCTTCTACTCTAGCATTTATTTGAGCCAATTGCTCTTGCATGGCTTGCCACATGGACTTCATATCAAAGTTTTGTTCCACACTTTCGTGAGACATGATGAATAAACCTACAAAATAAAATTAGTAGCACTAAAATAATAATAGAAGAAAAATAGCCTTACCACTCCCTTAGTGTATACACTCAACCCTTGTGTATCACTCCAAATATTTATGGCTTTTTCCCTCAAATGTGCTCACCCCTAAGCCTTTTACCACTCTTGAGTAGCTCCTTTGTATGTCCTTTGATGAAAAGAACTAGCTCAACCTTCCTTGTAAAGCTCCAAGAAGTCAAAACCACAAGAGTAAGTGTAGAGGTCAAGAAAAATAAGGTTAGAGTAATTGTTTGATCAAGAGAATTCAAGAAAAGATGGAATAAACAAGACTTGACTCAAGAAGACACAAATTAGAAACCCTAATGTGTGGTATTCTTGTGTGAAAAATCTTGATTTTTAATGTGCTCTTGAAAGAAAATAATATTCTTGTGCAAAAACAAAAACTACTTTCCAAAAAGAACAAGCACACACAAGAATACAACTTTCCTTATTCAAAAATCACTATACTTTCCTTTTTCTCTTAGCACATGGATCTTGCTTTCAAGGAAAATAGAGCACTTTCCTTTTTGGTTCACACTTGCCCTTACTTTCCTTTTTCCTTGTCGCAGCTTTCCTAATCCTTTTGGACTAGGAATTCCCTTTTATTTAAAAACCAAATCAGCTCCTTTTCTTCCCTTTTTATGATCAAAACAAGCTGGAAAAATTCAGAAAATTCGTAGCTAATAATCAACACAAAATTCCAGCAAGTCAAATCAATCAAGATTCAAGAATCAAGTTCAAGAACTTGCTCCCATCAATCCCAAAGCAAGAAGCTGGTCCCAAAACTTCCAGAAAAACGTGCTAAACTCCTCTTATTAATGGCACAAATCAGTTCCAAAGATGTTTCAAGAAGGACAATGCAAGAAGTTCAAGAAACAATTTTTCAGCAACAATGTTCTTCAAGAACTTCTATTTATGACTCAAGAGCTTCAAGAAACTTATCAAGATCTTCAAGAAACTTGTCAAGAACTTTAAGCAAGCTCAAGAACTTGTTCAAGAACTCCAAGAAATACAAGAACAAAGTGAGACTATTGATCAAGAAATTCAAGAACTCAATTTCCAGCAAGAAGTTCTTCAAGAAACAAAATTCCAACAAGTTTCTCTTCAAGAAATCAAATTCCAGCAAGTAAAAATTTCCAGAAAAATCCAAGAACTTCAAGAAACTTTCAAAAACAAAATCTCCAGCCACCAAGATTCCAAAAAAGTTGATTCTTTCAATCAAGAAACTCAAAAACACCCAAGATTCTTTCAAGGAACCATCCAATACTTTCAAGAAGTTCAAGAAATTGAACAAAAGATTCAAGAAATCAACCAAGATTGTTGGACAAGTTCAAGAAACTTACAAACTTGTTTTCTTTAATTCAAGAACTCACAAGGTAAGTTCAAGAACTTCAAGAAAACTTCTCAAAACACTAAAACACACCAAGTAACAATTAAGAACAGATTGTGCAAGGCTTTTTCTACTCCCTTCTTGCACGGCTTTTTTTTTTTTGGCACGGCTTTTACCTTAGGGTTTGTAGTGCATGCCTCTTTCTTCTTTTTTTCAGTTTTTATTTTTTTTTCCACCAAGAACAACACAAACGACCCAAAACCTTCAAGAAACTTCAATCCAAGGCTTGTTTGTCCAAAAATTAATTTTTCTTGAAAAAGTTTTAACACAAGAAATTCAAGAAACACCAAAAACAGTCAAGATTATCAAGAAACCACACAACACCTAGAATTCTTGATTGAAGACTAATCAAGAACGACTCTAAGACCCTAAAGAAAATTCAAGAAAGCACAAGAACAAGAACAATTATAAGGCACGAATTTTTTTTTTGAACAACGTGACACAAAGAAGAAACACAAGGAAAGACACAAAGTTGTTTAGCTAGGCACGAAGCACTTTGAAAAACAACTCAAGAACGAATTAAAGAAAAATAAAAGGGATATATCCAAATTTCTCCAAAGAAAAATTGGATTATAAAAACCTGGAATTTCAAGACTAGCTCTGATACCAATTGATACGCGCAGACGTACGTGGAATTGCTTGAAAGACCAAGTATGAATTTCGAACCTTTCCCCTTGGATGAACTAGACTCTAGAATCAGCACCAAAGCCTTGAACACGCAAGATGAACAATTCGAAAATTCAAGGAAGCTTTGAACCTCCTTATGGAACGAACAAGAACTCAAGGAATCAGCACCTAGAACGCTTGATCAAACCAATAAGGTAACTCTAAGCTAGGGTTTTGAACTTGGAATCACTCTACAAGTTCGGGGGTTGTTCTTAATCAGCAAAGAACGAAAGAAGCACTCAATTTGAGAACTCACAAAATTAATTAATCATCAAAACTTATAAAATTCGTAACAGTGTTTTGGCCTATAAATAGGCTTGCATAACAACTTGTAGAAAGTTCTAGAAACTTAACAAAGAGCACTAGTTGTAACCTAACACAATATGGTAACTTTCTAAGAGGTTACAACTTGTAAACAAAATAGAAAACTTAACATAAAAGAATTAAACTTAAAAATTCGTCCAAAAATTGTTCATGGGCTAGGACAGCCTCCTTTTAAGCACCATTGGGCCTCCATCTTGCATCTTTAAAAGGCCTTCCAACAAGTCCAACCAAACCAGCACCTTAGAAATATGTTATGGACCACTTAGAAGCTTTAATTGGACCTTCTTTGAATGTGTATTTAATCCATAACCAATGCATAAACTCTTGGCCCAATGAACACAGTTGAATAGCTTGATCACCAAGTCCATTGAGAGGCCCAAAGTCACGAATTACACCATGGTAGTCACAAAGCTCGAACGTTCCCCTCATGATCAGCCATGATTTGATCTCATCTTGGTCCAAACGAGTTGCTCCATGAGAATATCTAAGCATCAAGATTGTAAGCACTCCTAGGATCACATCATGTGTTTGTGTGTTTATGCGAGGCTGTGTGTTTTTTGAGTGTCTGGGTGTGTGTGTATGTGACTGTGTTACTGTGTGTGAGGTGTGTGAAGTTATCTGATTGTGTGTTTGTGTGCTAGAATGTGTGAATTATGTGTGAAATTGTAAGTGAGCACGTCTGATTGAATTTTCCATGTGCGTCTGTGTGTGCAAATGTATGTGTGTGCAAGAACTACTACGTGTTGTGTGTGCAAGTGTGTGTTGTGGTTGAAGTGTTTGGACTAATGATGGGCATGTGAATCTGGTGTGTGTTTTTGGTGTATTGAGTATGTGTGCTAGTGTGTGAGAGAGAAAGTGTAAGAAATGTAAGAAGTGTGTGTAGTGCATGAGAGAGAGAAAGTGTGAGTATGTGTAGTGTGTGAGAGTGTGAGTGTGTGTAGTGTGTGTGAGAGAGTGTGAGTGTGTGTAGTGTGTGTGAGAGAGTGTGTAGTATGTGTGATTTGGGGAAGTATGTGTGATTTGGGGAAGTGTGTGTTCTTGGTATTCTAGGTGTAGGCTGAAAATACATTAGTGTGTGTTCTAGGTGTTCTAGGTGTAGGCTTGAAGATACATTAGTGTGTGTTCTAGGTGTTCTAGGTGTAGGCTTGAAGATACACTGGTGTGTGTTCTAGGTGTTCTTGGTGTAGATTTGAAGATAAACCAAAATCTAGTAGGTGTTCTTGGTGAAACTAAAAACTAAAAAAATTAAAAACTTTTTCTAGATTTTTTTTTCTTCTCTTTTTTTAATCCCCAAGTGGGGATATTTATAGTGCACAAAAAACTTATCTTCTAAGAAATGACTAAAAGACCAAAACGCCATTGACTACCAAAATTACAACTTTATCCTTACTAAATCTATTTTCTCTCACAAAAATTAAAAAAATTAAGAAAAATATAAATAATAAATTTATTAATAGAAATTCACCCCGAAAAAAGTTAGAAAAACTTAGAAACATGTTTAAGAACCTAAAAGTGAATTTGGGACTCAAAAAAATGGCAAAAAACGTTTATGAGACGAAATGACTATTTTGCCCTTGTATTGTCAAAATGTATGAAAAAATATCAGTTAGCTTCGAAAAATTATCAAAAATTAAAAATAAGCTTAAAATCCTAGAAAATGCACTTATGACTCAAAAATTAACAAAAAATGGGTTAAAAATGTGAAATAACAATTTTGCCCCTTAACACAGTATTAACGAAAAAATAGCAATCGTCTCCGAAAAAATTAAAAAAATTTAAGAACATACTTAAAGAATCAGAAAAATAAATTTGGGACCTGAAATAAGCAAAAATAGTGTTCGCGAGGTGAAATTATCATTTTGCCCTTGTGCTGGTAAAATATAAAAAGAATACCAATTAAATCCGAAAAAATCACAGAAAACTAACAAATTAGTATGAAAGTAAAAATATGAATTTAAAACCCCCAAAGCTAATGGAAAAATATTTACAGATAAAAATTACTATTTTACCCCCGAGATTTATTGAAAAATTAAAATTTGATCCAAAAAATATAAATGCCCCCTATGTTTGAAAAATAAATGGTGTGTCAAAATTTGGTATGTCTACAGTAAATTCAAATTCAGGTAGAACAAAGATTGAAGAAACTTGATAAAACTAAAATGTCTAGGATCAAGATTCTACTAAAAGTCACCAAATATGAGGGCTAAGATTATGGCTTTTTTTTATTTTCACCGTTGTTTAGGATTCAATTCCATTTGTACCCAAAACTAGATTTCTTTGTGAATTGATGACTATTAATACTTAAGCTTTTCTATTTTCGTGGTAAAGACAATAAATACTAGTTCATTTAGTACATGAATTGTGATTGTTACAATTAAGATCAAGCCTTAACCCACCTAAGAGTTCCACTACTTTTGTGTTCCTACTACATAGGTTTCATTTAATTCTTTCCATTGCTAAGTGTAAGTTTCACTCTCAAATAGTAACTAGGATGATTTGCATTTGGTAGCTAATCAACTACAAATTATAAAACCAAGTAAATGAACAAATAAAAATAAGGTAAGGCCATAAACTTAATCAACTAATATCAATAGTTACATCTAACCTAGAGCTATTATCTTAGTTCAATATAATAAGGATAAAGTTAAGCACATAAATTCAAAATAATAGTCCATCAAAATAAGAAAATGAAAGAGTTAGGATAATAAATGCATAGTCTTATTGAAGAACAAGGCACAAAAGCTCCTCCACTTCTTCCTTCAAGTAGGATTGATGCAAGAAAATGTCTCCAAATCTTTGAATACATGAAGAGAATATCTATTAATTTAGAGTTTTCCTACTACGATATGTACAAGTGAGTGCTTTGCCCATCTATAATTGTTCAAAATGAACTACAAGGCCTTCTATATGTAGAGGAATGCCTTCCAGTCAATATAGCCATTTGCAATGCAATTTGAGCTTGGAAATCATAAAAAGTTGTCTTGAAAGCATCAAGAGATTTCCTTGAGTTTTGGAAACTTTTCTTGGGTAGCCAACCTGCAATTATACAATGAAAATGTCTAAAAAATGAATGTGAACAAGCTACAAATTGAACCAGCTGCAAAAACCACCACCACTACTTATCCACAAACCAATCCTCTAACTGATGGTCCCCGAATCACCTTTGCTTGGTCCAAAAATTTCGCTAAGTTTTTGTGTTTTAATCCGTGGCTGCTATAGTAACAGCTGTGAGCTAACCCCTCATCCAACTAAACTTGATCCAAATGTGTTTTTCAAAATTCAAATCATGGCTTTCCAATTTATTTTGTGAAGTAATAACTGCTGTCATGATTCTAGTCAGTTTGAGTTTCAATCCTCCATTTGAAATCAACTTTGAATCATTTAAAAATTCTTCATATTGCTCTCAATTGATGCAAAATATGATTGGATAGTCGAAATCTATAAAAAAAAATACAAGAAAATAATGCATTAAACTGCTAAAAATACATATTTCAACTATAAAATCCTAATCCTTGGTGCAAAACCTATTTTGAGGAAAGTGCATAAAATTGAGCCAAATTCATTATAAAATGCTTATAAACACATGAAAAATTATAAACCACAAACTAAAATACGTAAATTTTATATTTATCATATTACCACTATACAACCGCCTATCTCTATTAATAATGTTATGTCCTTGTACTTTATTTCAACTAGGGGTTTGCCCAAGATTACCCTTTATTATCTTTTCTTTTTATCCTATGTCAACAAGCATTGTCATCTATTTTCCATCAACTAATAGTATCTAAGATGAATTCAACCATCTCAATAGTAAGAGGAGGGGTCTAGATTTCACATTTAATACTGGCGGATGATTGCCTATTGTTCTTTAAAGCCTCCACCTCAGCATCAGATCGATTAGCATGAATATTGAGTCTGTACTCCCATTTATCAAGCCAACAAAATAAACAAATAAAAGTCTGCTTTGATTTTTACTAGGAACACTGATGGTCACATGAAAGAATCCATTTCTTTAGTATTCAATATCAATACCAGAGATGAGTTGAATGTTTATTTAGGATTGGACTTTAATTTTGTGAAAAAGAAGACTTAGCTTTTTGGGCATATAAGGAATAGAATTGCTGGAAAGATTTTGGGATATAAAAGGAGCATCACTCACAATATTGTATTAGTTAAGTATGTCCTATCATCCATAGCCTAATAAACATTGTCAGCATTTAAATTACCCGTATCCGTGGCAAAAGACATAGATAAATAGATTGCAAGGTTCATTTAGAAGGCTCATAGTGAAGGAAAAATGATGCATTGGAGGTCATGGTATTCAATTTGTCAATCAAACTTTTTTGAAGGACTTGGTTTAAGATCAACATCACTACTTAACTAACCAGTGTTGGGGAAAATAGCTTGGAAAATCCTAAGAGGAACAGATTTCTCATAATTTCTTCTTATCAAAGTACTGCACCAAAAAATTTTTCTTAGATGTTAAACCTACTTCTACTGGTTTTTGGGAATGGAGAAGCATTTTGTGGGAAAGAGATCTCATAAAACATGGCATCAAAGAGATTGTGGAAAATGGAAAAGTATATATCTAATTGAGGAATAGAAAATGGATGTACCTAATCCACACAAATTTCAAAGCAATATTCGTTATAACTTACATTTACAGGTAAAAGATTTTATTGAGCATGATAGAGAATGAAAGCTTCAATTATTATTACATGTTCTATTCTCCCGTCATGTTATTAAAAACATCCTATCAATTCATATCCCTTTTAATTCAATCTCAGATACAATAGTATAATCATTGGGAAGAGTGTGAAGTATTCCATAAAAACATGATATATATTGCAAGTAGACTTTTGCTCAAGCTACAACCTAGCAGTGTGATTTACATGTTCCAACTTAGCCCATCAAAGTTTTCAAGTCACACATGTTCCAATTTAGCCCATCAAAGTTTTAAAGAGGCTTTGGCAGCAGAATATAACTTCCAAGATCCAATTCTTTATGTGGTGTGTACTCCATAACATTGTTCCACAATGCAAGCTCATTTTAAATGTAATATTGTCCCAACCCCAATATGCATTCTTTGTGGTCAGCAAGAATAAACTATTGAGCACTTATTCTTTGAATGCCAAACTTTGAAATTTATTTGGAGGGTTCACAGTTAGGACTAGATTTTGATGTTAGCCAAAGGGTTTCATTCCAGCATTGGGTAGTTAGTTGATTTTTTAAAAAATAGAACAATGACATCATTATAGAATCAATCATTATTCTTCGGCATATCTGGATAGGTAGGAATTCATATATCAGAGGGAGAATGAAACTATTGAACTAATAAAAGTAAATCTAGAAGTGCAAGGTATGCTACAAATTGCTCTTACTAACTGGAACACTAGATGGGCTTGTCAAATGGTTTGGGTTTAGACCAGAACTCGACCTAGACCTATTGTTTATTTCTGGGTCCAAGTCGGGGATAAAGTTCCATTTACCCAGACCCAGACCTATTTTTCCCTGACAAAGGACGAGTCGAATATGAATATTGTATTTTGATTCGGACCCAACCCAAACCCATTTATGTATATAATAATTATAAAAATATATGCATATTTTATACATTTAATACCTAATACCCAATAAATAATAATTATAATATATACACACATACACACACATATATACATACACATACATATTTTACACTTGCAATACTCAACATCTAATAAATAATAATTATAAAATACATATAAATATTTTACACTTTTAAGATCCGAAACCGGACCAAAACCTAACTCGTATCAGGACCCGATCAAACCTAGATCTAGCAAATCAAATGTAAGACCCATCAGGTAATGGGTCCGGGTTCGAAACAATATCACTCAAATAGGTTTGGGTCTGGGTCTGGAACATTCAATCCAACCGAAACCCAACCCGTTTACACCCCTATCACCAAGTAACTGGACAATACTGAAGATAACTAGTGTCAGAGGGTAACAAATGCGATTCTGGTGTCTACAATCTCATACTAGGTTAATTAGAGTGAGGATTGCATCATAGCTCTGATAAATGGAGCATACCAACACACCTCTTAAAAGGCAACCATTTCCATAATCTTTCATAATATCATGGGGGAGAATGTGCTATAGACAACAAAGTTGACAAATGCAATTAGCCCATTTCAAGCAGAGACGCAATCATGATTGCTATTTCTAAAGGATTTTTGGCTTTATCCATGTACACTAACTGCTTGCAGTTAATTCTATGCCTAAAGAATTCAGAAATTATTCCATATGATATGTTTAATATTTTTCATGACAATTTTGGAGGTAGATTACTTGTTGTATTGTAAATTTTAAGAGTAAATCAAACAGTCATACAATCGGCACATGTGTTGGCTGTATCTACAACTAATGTGTAAGTTTCGATATTAATGAATTTTGGTTTTCATTAAAAAAAATGAAAGCAATTGAGACTCAAAATTCAACCAAGTTTCTTTTCGAAAGTTGCTAGAAAACAATGTATTATTAGCAACTTTGATAGTAGCTGGAGCAAAATGCCTATAAAAATTTCTCCAAATGTTACTTTCTAGAATATTTTCTTATCTAACAAAAATATAATGTTCAAAATTTATCTCCATTGAATGCTTTCTTATTCGCCTCTTCTAGCTATACAAAAGTATGGTATGCAATGAGTAGTTTTCATGTATCTTCTTCTGGCAATTTGTAGGTATTATTTTCATAATTATATAATGGCATACACAACTTGTTCTAACACTTTCTATTTCAATTTCTATTAATTTCATTTTGATGGGCATTATATACCTCTAATTAATGACTGCGAAGTTTCCATACTTGTGAAAGACAAATAAAAGATAATTATATTTAAAAAAATTAAAAGTCATCATATTTCTAGAAATAAACTATTTAGGTTACATGACTTGATAAAAAAAATAGCTTTTGGTTCATTATCTATTCAATTGGTTAAACTTGGCTCCTCCATGGTTCGTAAGATGCTAGAGGGATCTTATTTGCATACCGTTGGACTAAATAGCTAAAACTAAAATGAAATATTTGTACATCCTTGAAATTTATGTTTTAACAGTCACGATTATACCACTAGTTAGTATAATAGCATATACAAATTGATCTCGGCCATCCAAATTTAAAATTGAGAAACTGTAACAGAGACTTACTTCTAGTAACTATTAGGGGTGAGTGTGGACTATTTAATCGGTCTACAAATTCAATTACGTAGTAAATATTACAGGTGAGTATGGACTATTTAATCAATCTATAAACTCAATATCCTAATCAAAACTGGTTGTACCGGCTATTTTGCTAACTGTGTCCAATTAAAGAGGATCGAGTAAAGCATATAACGAAAACCATATGAAATTAAGGTGATTTATTAAAATGAATTTAAAAAATAGTTTACAACATAAATACATACTCAAATTTAAAAAACTATTTACACAATTTTGAATAATTCGTAATGCAAGTAATAAAATTACAAAATAAAACTCTTGCTTCAATTTTTTACAAGTAAGAAAATTTATAAATTAAATTCTTTGAAAGACAAGTAAGGAAAATACTTGTACTCTCTTCCATAATCGATAACTAAGATATATGAAAAAAAAATTAGTTAGTACAACAAATAAATGATAATCAAAGTATAGAAAACATGGGATAATGTATAAATTCAAAAAATAAACTGAAAAAGGTAAAATTTTTAGGTCTTTGAATTATCTTAGGCCTGAGTATATGACTTAATAGTCCTCAACCATATTTACGAATAGTATCCTTTAGGACATACATAGAAAATAGTTCTAGTTAATTGTAGTTTTAGAAATTGATACCCAAAAGCTCAAAACTACTTTCGTAAACAATGGTCTGTTAACTGAACTGTTTCCATAATTCGACTTGATTATCCTCGTTTTTTAGTCCAGATATACCAATTCTTTCAGATTTTTTATTTTCTGATTTTTTTCACCCAGTCCTAGTGATAATGGATACCCTTTCCCCTATTTAGATAAAACTAGAAAGTCTAAAATCTGAATTTTGAAATCTAAAAATTAAGTTCTAAAATTATTAAATTGCTAAATTGATAATGTTATATATGTTTGATAATTAACTAAATTCAGATACTAAATTTAAATATCTCAAACATTGTAAATATAATTATTTCATTTTAAAAATATGAAATAGTTTAGCGACAATGGGTGTGAGAGAAAGAAAAAGAGTGTTCACGTATTTTGTGTGTGACAGAGAGCTCAATTGTATTTATGTGTGACAATATATGTGAAAGAGAGTATGTGTACATATGTGAAAATGTATACATGAAAAAGATATTATACGTAAGTATGTGAAAGAAAAAAAATTACTACATGTGCATGTGTTTATGAAAGAGACAAAGTGTATATGTGGAAGTGAGAAAAAAATAGTATGTTTATGTATGTATGCGAGTGTGTTTGCGAAAGTATGTACGCGTATGTGATAGATTGAGAATGTGCACACGTGAGTGAGAGAGAGAGAGAGAGAGAGAGAGAGAGAGAGAGAGAGTGTGTGTGTGTGTGTGTGTATTTGTGTGTAAGTGGGCGTGTGTGAGAGTGAGAGTGTGTATGTGAGAAAGAATATGTGCATGATGGAAGGAAGTCTATATATTTATATGTGTGAGAGGGTGAGTGTGTATATGTGCGTGGGTGTAAATGCGAAAGAGAGCATGTAAGTGTGTATGCAAGGGTGAGTGTATGAGAGAGAGTGTGCGAATGTGTGTGAAATGGAAAGAGAGCATACTACATGTATTCAAAATTCAGCAAATTGAATAAAAAAATGTTACTTACAAGTTTCTACACCAATTAAGCAATGCTTAATGTGTCAAGTGATGAGGAATTTTGTTATCAAACATACTGAATTTAAAAATATCTTAATCCATTAAGCTTCTATAATGAGTTGAGTTATCAAACACTATATTAATTGAGTGGACTCAATTAAATGTATGCAAGAAGTTTTGAATTTATTTACTCACCTATTCGGTGACAAATGGTGATCTTGTCTAATTATTAATAAAGGAGAACACTGATTAGTCGGTGGTTTTTCCCTTTTAAATTACTAACCACCAACAATTTTTTTTCAAAAAAATTGTAAATTTAGAAACTTCAAAAAAAAGTACTTTAGTATATTGCATTATATAATTAAATATATATTTGTAAATTTTTTATAAAAAAGTACATACATAGGGTGCCACAATAACTAGTTTATCTTTCTATACTATATATAAAAGGAAAGCATCTTTTGGTATGTTGGTCTCTCCCTTTCATATTTTATTAATTTTTGTATAACTTATGCTCCAACTACCTACAGGATGCTAAAAATTGAAAATAATTAGTTAATTACTTATTAAAATCTAATTTTTTTAAAAAATATCATTTAGTATATTATGAATTTTTTATAACAAAAATGTTGTAAAACTAAAAACATATTCTTAGTATATCTTTATAAAAAAATTATCTTGATTTAATTTTAAAAAAAAATTGTTTTATGTTAGAAAACTTAATGTATTTTTACCTCTACACAAGCATGAATATGCCTTTTGCACTAGTTATTAATGATAGGAGGAGTTATTCGTTTGGCCATCTCTCCCTTTAGATAACTATCAATAACAATTTTTTTTAAGTACACATAAATTTATTAAATAAAAACTACCTCATTTTCTTGTCATGTCTAATTAAATTCATACTTATAATTTTTTAGGAAGCATTTATAGCGTGTGCCATAATCGCTAATCTTATTATAAATAGATAATATTGTTTTAGTTTGTAGCATTGTTTCCTTTATCTTATTTAATAAACTTCTTAAAAAAAAGTAAAAATTTCTTATAACTATTGTGAACATCGTAAATAATTCGATATGGTAAATATATATTTATAATTTTTTAGTTTGTTTTATTCTAATCATCGTACTTTAACAATGTTAACCCAATACTTCATGAACATGTATTAGTGTGTTTCAATTAAGGGTGGCAATCGGGTCGGGTGTCAGGTTAGCGGGTCAGGTTGAAATTCAAGTATAACAGGAAACCCGCCAACCTGAACCTACCACCAACTCATGAAAAGTCAACTCGAACACAACCTGCCACAGGTTGGGGGACGACCTGCCACGGGTTGGGGGTCGACCTGCGGACTCAAAAAAAAGGAAGGAGAAGAAGAAGAGAAGAGATTAACACACTTTCACACACACAAGGATCAAACACATTTTCTGTACAAACTAAGATCAAAATTACACATTAACGTACACTTGATTTCTTTGACAATTTGCTCTTCATAAACCTAGGTAGAATTCTTAATTGATTTTATAATTTACTTGATTAATTATACAATGGGTGAAATTTGAATGTAGATAAGTAAAACAAGCTACAAACTGTTAAGGTTTTTTTTTTTTTTTTTTGTGGGTTTGCTGGTCAACTCACCTTCAACCCGAACCCGACCTGTTTTCTTCACGTGTCAATCGAGTCTGACTCAATTTCGACCCAAATCCGCCAAGCTTAAACTAAATCCCGCTATTTTCGAGTTACGTTGATATCGTGTTTTTCGAGTCGTGTCGGAAATTGCCATTCGTAGTTTGAATCACACTTCTCTGTAAACCAATAATTATTTAAGTCCTAACCAATAACAACCGCTAAGCAGTGTTTTGAGAGCCAGACTGAACAGCCGATTCAACTGGTTGAATCATGAACCGGTCATGGCTCTGGTTCGTTTCTCTATAAAAGCCGCAAATTATCAACAAACCAACAAGAATCAGTTGAATAGCTAATAACCAATCAAATTGTGAGAACCGGCAACTCTGCAATTTGTGTTTTAAAAAACTTTTTTTGATTGTTGTAATTTAGTGCAAAGGGGAGGTCTCAGACTGACAACTCAAGAACCACCAAACCACCACTGTTGTTGTGATTTCCAAACTAATTTTTATATAAATATACTATGTTTGTTCTTTCCCCCTTTTTTTTGGGTAACTATTCTTCTTCCCCTTTTTATCAATCATGTTTGATAAAATTAATTAATGATTGTTACATTTTTTGTTTCTTTGTTTCCTTTATCAATCATGTTTAATGAATTTAACTCATTGTTATTTTTTTGGGTTCTTTATTTCCATTAATTATGTTTAATGAAGTTAATTGATTCTTACATTTTTTATTTTCTTTATTTCCTTTATCAATCGTGTTTAATGAAATTAATTAATTCTTACCATTTTAGTTTGGCATCCAAATTCATTATATTAAAGCAATCTTGGATTTACTTTTACAAAAGTCTCTCCTACTAAGATTAGTCCTTTTACCTAAATTGTTTAATTATTCATTTATACCTAAAATATTTCCATAATTAAAATTTTAAATTGGTAATTTTGTAAATCATCTGTTTAGATTTTTGAGTTATGGTTAAGTGTATGAATTAAGAAGTAAAGTAAATAAATCATTATTCAATAATAAGCAAATATGACATCTTGAAAGTAAAAGGGTACAAAGTTATTTTCTTTATTAAAAAACCAAAAATCAAATCAAATTATTACATCTTATGTTTCTATGCGATATATCAATTTCAATTATCATAGCACCATATATCCACCTTGTTTTGATAGATACGATATACTAAAAGAAAATATATATAGAGCAAACATAATGGATTAAATTAAGAACTAATGAGCTAATAGATTTACCTATATTTTGATACTATTGTATATAGTCCAAATTGATTCGCTCGATGGTCCAATACATCAAATAAAATTTCATCAGAAGAAATATGTCTAAAGTTAAAGCCTAAAATCAATTCTAAATAAAGTTTAGGCTCTTTTAAGAAATTCTAAATTAAATTCTTCATTGATAAAAAAATTGTTAGACATTACCCCTAATTAGGTCATGAAAAAAATTGTAAAAAAAATTAAAAAATAAAAAAACTAAATAGATCCAAACAGATAATAAGATAATCAAACTGAAATTTAAAAAATGATTTGAATATGCGAACCAACCTTAAAAGGATAATTTTTAATTTTTAAAAAATATGCTTACTTAAATTGGCCCATATACAAAATCAATTAATTATATTATTTAGTATTAAAAATAAATTTAAATTTTGCATCAAAAAAATAAGTCTTGATGATATTAAAGGAGTAGAAAAGGTGAAAACAAGTAACAAATATGATTAATAATTTAGAATGTTCAAAATTGTAATTTAAAATATTTAGAAATATAATAATGTACTTTAGTAGTAAATTTTAAAGTATTTGTTTCATCCGATACACTTGCTTTTTATAGATATTATATTTTTATGCTTGTAATGTCATTTTCTTTGTTAATTTAATTTTTAGAGACGCAAAATATTTTATAAAATTTTTTCCAAATGTAATAGATTTATTAATTTGTATATTTGAATATATTCAACCAAGTAATGGATTAACTAATTCAATTAGATGGGACACGTATAGTATTTGGTTCTTGGATGGCAGCTAGTTAGTTTTTTAATTCTTTAATCTATCATAAGTTAACAACAATATATAGGTTTGTCATATTGACCCATAAAATTTGTTTTATTTCACCTTTTTTACTTTCTTATTTTATTTTGTAATGAAGAAAAAATGATTAAACAAAATCAGTAAATAAGTTCAATAATTAAAATTTTATCTCTTAAAAAAAGAAAAAATGAACCCCGTTTTAACTAGTTCGACTATGAACCGGACCTTCATTCAGTTCATTGTTCAGTCCAATTTTTAATACATTGCCACTAAGAAGAATTCCCGCCAAAAGCCGCATTGACTGCTTTAACTTCCCGCCAATTCCCATTCCCCGCCCCCACGTCTTCCCGGCAAAACACAGCACTACTCTTTGATCAACCCTTTCCCACAAATTAACCACCATCAATGGTTTCTTCGGCAGCCATGGCGAAATCATTGCATCTCCGTCCCAGAAAAAGAAAGCAGTATTCAAACCCCTTCACGGGCATATTCACTCGCAGCAAGTCTCATGTTCATCTCCATCACAACCGTTCGGGCTGGGCTCGGGCCGATTCTCCTTTGATGAAGAAAATCCACCACCCCCACTTGATGCAAAATTCTCCTCTCAGGAGACGCAAAAGGGACCACTGCGACATATTAGAAAACGGAACGTCGTTGGACTTGTCTATTAAAGATCTTCGGGCCCGGGCTCGAAGAGTGTTCTCACCTGCTACTGCTCTTGCTGAAGAGGAGAATAGTAATTATGGGGTGAAGTTTGATATTAGGGAAGAGAACTGTAATGGGTCCTCAGAAATGTTGAAGAATTGTGAAAATATCGAAATGGGATTTAAGTTTTCCGATCCAGATTTCGGGCCGGGCTCCAGTGTGGCTGATAATAAGGAAGAGAAGAATGAGGTCACAGAAAGTGTGGATCCAGATTCAAAGGATCCTGACCTAATGGAAAGCCAAATGCCTGCAAACAGGGAAGATAATAAGGATTTGAACAAGATACAGTTATCAATGAAAGAGAAAAATGGGGTTACTGAAGTTTCTAGCTCTGGAATGGTAGTAAATTTGTTCAGTTTTTTTGCTGTGTTCTGTTTCTGAAAAATGGATCTAATTGTTATTTTATTAAGGCAAAGGTTGTATTTGAACATTGAATGGCATCTTGGGTTTTGAATAGGTTTTATTTTTTGTTAATTTTGAATTCCATTTTGAATAGGTTTTATTTTTTGTTAATTATTCATTTCCATTTTGACTAGTTACTGTTAATTTCTAGATTTTCTTTTTTGTTTTTTTAATTATTGTGGGGGAGATTTCTTTTCTTTTTTAATGTTTTGTAGGCTAATGATAGAATTTGTTGTGGAATTTCTTGATTAGATTCTCAAATCCTCATCTCAAAGGAAGGTTTTCAAGTCTCCAAGCTCATTCAGCTATAGAAGATTGCTGCCTTTTTTAATGGATATGGCGAAGGACGATTCTGGTTAAGTTCATTCCCCCTTAAGTAATCCTTATCTTTTTTCTGTTATGAACAAGTAGTTGCATGTATCTGTGGGAAGATTTCTTTTGCTTTACAGTGAATTAGGATTTTGTGGAATAAAAGTTGAGAGTGGTGCAAAAAGATTTAATAAGCTTTGTTGTTCCATGTAATACTCTTTCTATAGGCACTTCAAGAGTTGAGATAGTTGATGAAGACTTTTCTTGCAAAGTTGGGAAGTCAATTAATGCGGATTCTAATGTGTCATCAATCCTGATGGATACTGACAATGCTAAAATTGAAGATATTGGTAAACATATTGATGATACCAAATCGTTGGACAAAGGAGATACAGAGGATGTTCAAAACAAACTTCATGTAAATAGGCAGAATTTGCATGATCCTAACAAGAAGTTGCCTCAAACCGAAGAATATGTTAGCTCGTCTGTAGAGGGGATAACTAATGCAAATGGGATAACTGGAGTTAATGAACTGATTGAAGATTGTGTGCAGACAACGCCACCTGATGCCACAATTTTCAGTGAACTTGATGTTCATGATGCTGGGGCAAATGGAGTAATTAAGAATTTGAAGACTGGGAATCATGCCCTTATGAATCCATCAAATGAAAGTACTTACAGCAATCATACATTTGTGCTAAAGAAGTCTTATTGCAGTCCTACTAGAAGAAGTAACAACAATTCAGCAACTAAAAAGGTAAGCGGTTTCTCAATATATGTGATTCATGTATGGTTAGAACTTATGATCAATTTATTAGCACCCTGTAATGTTTCAGAATTCGATCTGGATGCTCGTAAAATGTTGAGTTTGCTAATGTAAGATATCTTGAGGTTTTGCACAGATTCTTAATCCATGTTCTCAATCGAAGATATTTAAAACTTCAAGCTCCTTCAGCTATAGAAGATTACTGCCCTTTCTGATGGATGTTGCAAAGAGTAATTCATGGATATCCTTTATTCTTTCCCATGTCCAGAGCAAAAATAGTTGTAAATCAACAAGCAGAGCATTTTATAAAGTAATCGTTGTTGTACCAATTTTTTCTTGTAGGTTCTGCAAACATTGATCAATCTCCTAATATTCAGAAGAATTTAGAGAGTAATCAGCATTCAGTATTATTGACTTCGTCGGATAAAAATGTCCCATTGAATAAAAATGAAGCGGACAAATTCCAAGAGAAACAAGAAGCTAAAGATCATGAACCCAATTTTCCAATCACTATGAAAGTCCATTCTGTTGATCGTTCTTTTGATGACATCTGCCCAACATTTTCAGCTCCATTCTCTAGTTCCAGCAGTTCTAATGGGAAGCCTTGTTCAGCATCTGCTGGCAACATATCTCAACCTGATGCACCAAATTGTTTGCACATGGAAAGGACATCACTGGATACACATGTTCAATTGTTTAAACCTGGAGAATTGGATGTGGTACTTCCTACAGCTGATTTCAGAGTTTGTGATGGTGAAGCTAATTGTTCAGCAGAGCCACAGTGCTCTACCGTTAACCATGAATCTTTGCCTGCAGAATCTGCAATGGAAGTATTGCAGCATAAGCAAGTTGACATTGAAAAGAACTGCATTACTCAGGGCCAGGATTATAATGAAGGCAAAGCCAACAGTATCAGATGTGCCTTTTTGGACCAAAACCCGTCAAAAACTGGAGCTTTTTCTACTGAAGAAAAGGATAGTTGTATAAGAGGAATACTAAAGAAAAATCCAAGAGCATGCAGAGGGCTGTGTAATTGTCTGAACTGTGCTTCATTTCGCCTTCATGCCGAAAGAGCTTTTGAATTTTCAAGGAATCAAATGCTTGATGCTGAAGAAGTTGCTCTTCTGTTGATTGACGAATTAGCGGAGCTAAGAAATATGTTGGAAAAGCCTGCAGTTGATGGCAGTGGTCTTGCTGCCATTCCACTCGAGCAGGTATAACTAAACCCATACAGTTCTCTTACAAGCTCTATTCTCTTGTTAAGTTTTTTCTTTTTCCATATTAAAATTTATATCCTTGTTCTGTTAATTATACATTACATATGCTAGGAACTTATGTGCCAAAATGGACAAGTTACTTTGGTCCCAACTGCGCATTTTAAGCTTCTTCTATTATAGAGCTTGGGCGTCTTTTGATGAGTAGGTCCAGAAAGAAACTGAACTCATCCACATGTGGTTAACATTTCTGCTAGTAATAAAACTTTGAAGCACCCAAATCTGCATTCCTGACTTGCCATTACCAGTCTGATGTCCTCCCTTTATATTTTATCTTAGGGATTATCTTCTTTCTTCCAATATCCAGTAAGTTCTCTTCATTTTTTGTCGTCTTCTGAGTGGAAAAATCAAAATGTATTTGGAGATGCTGAAGTTCTAGTAAGTAGCGTATTTACACTGGTTGGCCCTAATGCAGTGGAGAATCATACCATGTCACCTACTCCATTACCTAAATTAGAAAAATGGTATTTGTCCAATGTTTAGTCAATGGAACTTTAATCAATCAAGTTATTGGCAATGGAGCCTAAAAGAGTTTTGTTGCAGCTAAGAAACATCAGCCAGAAACAAATTATGTCACGTGAGAAAGAAGAAAATTTTCCTTAGCATGTCCGTCTTCATAGTTCTATGTTCACATGGAATACCTTCAATAGGTAAGACTTGAAAGCAAATATTTTAGGTTAGACAAAGGATGGTTGGTTGATGTGTTGTATAGAATACTCTGTAAGGCCTCTGTGAACAGGAACTTGAAGTGTTACAGGATCAGCATATTACAAAGAAGATGAGTTGCAAAATTCACTAGGTTCCTTAACAAGATAGTTAGCTTTCAGGACATTAAATTTTCTGGTCGTTGTAAATGTCCAAACTTTTGGTTGGTTTCCACATGCATCTGACCGTAAATTTATGTTTATTTTGGGAAAGTTTCATTGCAGACTTAAAAAGAATTGATAAGGTTTCCTTATTATGTCATGGGTGGAAGACATTTTTGGAATACCACATCAGTCTTCAGAGACAAGGCTGCCTAGACCTCTAGTTATCGTCCATCATGTGTGCCGTGCCATTTTTTGGGTAGCATTCAAAACTGCCTGATTACTAGTGCTTTCTTTAGCGATCTTTGTTGTAATAGGTCGACTAGAACTCTGTTAGCTCCTAGCAAAAATAGGTACTCGAGTCGTGGATTACTGAATACACCCTTGACTTGCATTCAAATTCTTGACTGCTGAAAAGAGAATGAAACATTGCCAGGACATCAAATGCGAGAGAATATCTTTGTAAAAGCTGATAATATTAACGGAAGTTATTGTACTTGCATGTGCTTGTGCAACTACTGGGTGGATAAAGATGCATCGCAAGGCAAGGCTTCGCTGTTATATTTGGGGAGGTGCAAGGAGTGGGAATGGCATATCTGCCTGCTGAGACTGTGTTGCGCAAACTGAGACCTTGACTAGATTTCTTTCACTAAGTTTTCCCTCCCCTTAGTGCGATTATCTTATCTACCGACGTAGTTTGTATGTTCCACAGTATAGCAAATCTTACAAGATTTTCGATCTCCAATCCTATTCCAAGTGAGAAAATTTACTCTATGATTTATATCCTTCACATATTGCTGTAGACAAGTTTTCGTGGTACTAGTGGCCAAAGGGATATTCAGCTCACTGCATGCATTATTGTTTAGTGTCTCTGACAGGGCCCAGACATTTAATGAGCTTTGAATAAGCATACCTATATCTTTTTTTTTTTTTTGCGCGCATACCTATACCTTGATGTGTTTGAGGAGGACTATCAACTATGTATTAACACCAGATGACTTGATCGCAAGTTAAGCATAAAAAACAAAAAATTAAAAGAAAAAATTTTCTTGAGGTGTCATGGATACAGAAACTTATATTGCTGTCAATTTGGCATGTACTTCAAATATCAGCTAATTTGCTGCAAATTAACTGCTCAAAGTTATAAAAGGTCTTCTACTTTTGTCATGGTGTTCAATCAGGAATGTTTGTTTAACTTACAGGTGTCAAGAAAATTAGAAAGAGATGAATGGGTATTAACATATGCTTTATTTTTGAGAACTGAGATTGAGCAGCAGCAAAACATTTCCTGATCTGACATTCAGTCGCATATAGCTGTCTTATTTGCACTTCTAAGAATTCTAACGGAGATCTACCCCTTTCTTGTCATTGAGAAAACCCTGTTGTTTCACGCAAACCATCTGATATAATTCATGGTTTTGGTTTCAGGTGAGAGAAGCATGTAAAAAAGCATTCAAAACAGAACAACAGGCAAAACGGTGCCTCAGCCAAATGACTGAAGATCTGAATGTGCATTGCAGAATCACAGTAAGTGCCAATGCAATGTTCTAAAATGCTTCTCAATTGTGTTTGGCTTGTTTAAAATATTAAAGCATTGCTTTCTTACGTGTGTTACAACCTATCAGCCCTTGCAGCGACCAAGGGTGACCTTTTCCAGATATATTGAAGAAAAATCTATTCCAAGCGGCACCGGCCAATAAGCCCTCATCCCTGAAAGGAGAAGATAGCACTATGGTTTTACAAACTTAAAGATTCTGTGCACGTGCAAGCAGCCTTGGATGAAGAAGCAGCACTGAATGAGGATCAAGCAATGCATCTTGTGGCCGGGTGATAATGTTATTATGGAGCGGCATCCTTTGCTGCAGGCACAGCTCTTCTTGCGAGTTGTGCACCTACAATGTTTCAGTTGTTAGGAGAGTGGAAATACAGGTTGTTTACTCTGTTCGGGGAAAGTATTATACACATAAAATTTGATCATTTTCTTCATTTGCATGTATAGTGGTATTTTATTTTATGCGTATCTGCCTTGAAAAGGATGTGTCATTTTCTTCTTTTTCGTCCTAGAGATTTTGACAGTTAAAGCACAAAATAGAGATTTTATGAACCTTTTTTCTTTATAATTACAATTTGCTCTGTTCCTTTGATCAACATTTGTACTTCTTTTCTTTGAAATTTCATGGGAAAGGCATATCTAAGCCTCAAATCAATTCAAAAGGCAATTGTTGATTTTTGAGTTAGCTCAAGAAATTTAATTACCATTCACTCGTTTTTTACTGAATCGATGTGAGATAGAAAAAAGGGGATTGGAAGTTACTATTAAAGGTTGACTAACACTCTATTCACTAATGATTTTTTCTCCACAAATCTAACATTTGTACTTAAGTTCATATAAACATGCATGTAAAACTGTGTTAGCAGATAACCCACAAAATAGTGTACAATGCGTCATCCATGCTCACTTGTAACTGTTTGCTGTTATGCTTTTCCTCAGAAGATTGTAAGAGTTGTACTTTGGCCAGCATTTTATGAGATTTAGTCAGGATAACTGAGGGCTTCAGTCACTGTCAGATCATCTTAGAACAGCAGGTTATGCATGTATCTATGAAATATAGTAATATTAGATGCATCCCTGATGCACAAATGGACAAAATTGTAGCAGGCACAGACAGAGACATCCCTGTTCTTTCTTAGCTGGAACAAGGATATGGTTTTCTAAGGCATAAGGAACAGCAAACTGTACTTTCTATATCATTAAAAAGATCTCATGCACTGAAGAATTAATTCTGTGGGCTATTGCCTGACAGATTGATCTTGAATGTCAAACTTTATTAAAGCTGTATTTGGAGTGCCACACAACTGGAATTGGGTTGGTTCAAATTGTATCTTATTCTAAATAAACCACGATTCCGGTTCCAATCCAATTCCAAGTTTGATGAGCTTAAATGCAGCTGAATATTTTTTCAATGCAGAGCTAAGTTATGCATGGCTAGTTCACCGGAATTGATATCTGTCGTGTTCTGAATGGAAGTGATGCGGTCTATGGTAGTTTAAGGGAAGAATCATTGATTGCATAAACAATTCCAATCAAAAACTCAGCTTTAGCCGCTTTTCTTTTCTTTTTTTTTTTTTCTTGCCCACAATATTTCTTTGTATCAGTATGATTAAAGAAGCTCAAAAAGTTCTCAAGGACACAAAGAAAAAAGTTTATTTATTCAACATTGTACCACAAAATATTATAGGAATAAACAAACAAATTTTATCAGATAAAATTGTACAAAATTATCTCCAAAAGTTTCAGTTTCAAGACATTATCGCCTAGAGAAATTTTCTCCGTCTGCATTCGGGAGGAAGTCCTTGAGGGAATCGTTTATAATCAGTACAATAGTTGTATATCATGAAATTCTTCTGAACCCATCTCAATCTTCTTCTACTATAGGCATCAATTTCCTGGTTCGGCCATGCCCCATTTGAGAACTTACCATAACTCGAGGTCCGAGCATTGAAGTTCCTGTAGTATGCGGTAAAGGGTGCCTGTGTCCAGTCAGTTTTCACCAGTCCCCCTCTTGTAGCCCAATCATCAGCGTTCCAAAGGCTAGAGTAAATCCTCATAGGTTGGTTTTTCGGATATGGAACACCAAGAGATTCAGCATTCTTGAACACTCTGATTGGAGTGTTGTCTACCAAGAAACTGCAACAGCAAGGACAGAGTATTACTCTCGAAAATTGTGCATGAAATCACTGGTCAATGGAACAGAGATTGAGGCTATAGCTTACACAATATGTTGAGCTTTCCAGATGATTGAGTAAGTGTGAAAGTTCTTTGTAGGATCGAACCAGAGATAAAATTGTTGTTCCCTGCCTCCTTTTCCTTGGGCATAGACGTTGGTATGGAGAATGTAAGGCTGACCAGTGACATTTCCCAGGAATTCGAAGTCGATTTCATCATGTGTTGGCCCTTGAGAAGATAACTGCATGAAAGGCAAAAACTGTCATGCACAAGTCATGAAACTCTATTTCTATGCCAGTCAACATGTCAAGAGAAGTTATTGAGCATTGAAATAGAAATATGGATGTCAAAATCGTTCCTGCATGTTATTGCATTATGAATATTAAGCAAGGTAATTTATAGAGGGAAGAAAAGGAGAAAAATGTACTAGTGCATTGTTTCAAGGCTCTTTAAAATTAATAGGTAAAACAATGGTGTAAATGCCTTGACGGATAACTTTGTATACTAGTGTGGCTTCAAATTCAAATTAATGCCAGTTTGTCTGTGACTTGCCGAGAAAACGTGATGTCAAAGTAGAATAATAACTACTCTTTGTTAAATTATGTGATCAAAATTTAAGAACTGTAGAAGAGAAGGATTCAAAATTTAACAATTTTGGCCATTTTGCTAAGGCCACTGTAGTAAGTAGTAACCCTTATTGTGGTCGACTTTCTAAGAGTAAAAAAAATCGAGATTGACTCTTTTTGTTCCCTTTCCCTTCAAATAGAAAGCACAGGCGATCCTTTTGCTAAGTCACACTCAAATAAGAAACCAAGGATCATGGTGCGGTTTATAGCATTATAGCTCATTGTAACACAAAAATTTTAACTTTCTGCTTTTTCCCGTGGGTTTATTAAGGCTACTACATGGCTAATATTTTCCATAAATGATCATCACTCAGAAAATAGAGAAGGCCTTTCAGCGACATGAGTTAGCTTTTCAAAACACTATTGGCAGAATACCTTAAGAAAATGATAAACTAAGTTAAAATAATTAAGTTGATACATACGTAGTATGCAGTAACGGTACCAGCAGAGTTGCCAGCAACAAGTTTGAGCTGCATATCAATTCTTCCAAACAAATATGCTTTCTTGGATTGGAAACCAGAGCCAGAGACCTTGTCCAAAGACAAGGAAAGAAGCTGCCCTCTGCTGAATATTTTTGCTCTGTTACCTCCCCATGTAAGATCAAAATCTTGGAAGAAATTGCCACCATAAGCAACCATGCATGAGCTTAAAAATACTAGAACACAAAAATAGGAAAAAGCCATTCTGATAATGGTTTTTTTTTTCCTTTTTTGTTATACAAATGATATTGTGAGTTGTGACTAATGGCTTTGAACTTGAGAGGTATATATAGGGGTTTACAAGGAGAGAAGCTATACTATGAAGGGGGTAGGAAAATGCTTGGGATTAATAAGAGGGATGGTGAGGAGCTTATTATGGGACGCGTGAGGTCCAGAAGGAGGTGGCCTAGCTAAAAGGCTGCTGCCAGCTGAGCACCACGAAAGCTTGAAGGTTTTGTTTTAAATGGGCATTGGTTGGTTTAGGAGTTTTGGTTTTTAGTTCGGAGAGCTTCAAACAATGATTCTGTCCAATGAGAGATATAGGTATGGCCCTCCTTTTGCTTGTTAGCTATGATTAATGGACCATTCATGGACGCCAACCAGACAGTGTACTTGCTGACCCCAAAAGAGATTGATGCATTGAACATAACGTTGGTTATCCACTTCAATTTTTTTCTAAAATTGAATTATTTCGACTGAGAAATTTGAATAAATGGAATTTTGATGATGTGTTGAAGTAACGGTAAATATCTCGAGTTCAACATCTTTCAAACACATTTGAATTGATAATTCTTCAAACCCCCGAAAAATTTGTCAAAAATAACAATTTCTAGATTTATATATCCATGAATGAAGTTACAGATTCCTTTGAACTTTTCTTTATGGATATAATTTTAGTATTTCTTATTGTTTAGTTCAAAATTTTCCGTGATGTGCTAGTTTTTACGACCGTGGTCACCTCAACAAGGCCAGCCAGCTAGGAGCTTTCGGCGTGTAACACAGAATTTGACTGCTTTCAATGAAGTTCTCTTTCCCGAAAGGAGGACGTTTGGGTTTGTAATATCACAGTCCATGTCAATGGGAAGGGTTGTCTTGTGTGCAATAGTTTGTAGTTTGTCGTGCTTTCACATTTGGTGGTTTTGAGCAATCTCAATGAAGCATCATGAAAAAACGGGGACATGATAAGCAGCCTTAGTTTATGAATCTTTATAGTATATATAAACTATTTCCATAGGTACTGCTATTGTGTTTTCATAGTGTAAGATTTGGGATCTAGCGATCCTGACAATTTTATGTGTCTTGTGTACAAGATTCTTTTGGCTTAATATTTAGTGATACTTTTGTTTCAAACGGGATGTATATTAACACAGTTTCAAGCTTCTAGTTTTCCTAGCTTGTCCAGGCCTAAGTAGATCAGATCGGAAATATGGCATTACAAGTGCCATTTCACACAAGTTCAAAGGTCAAAAATTGAAGGATGTGATTGAACCAACAAAACTAAAAATTTGCCTCCCAAATGACGCCATTTCGAGTGAAAAATAATTACATCATAATTCTACAAAGTTACACTATAATGCTAGACAATTATACCATAATGCTGGACAATTATATTGTATTCAACTTGCGAGAAATGAAAAAGGGAACAAATTGTGAGCCCCGGATCCATATGTATCAGGTGCATACTGCATACATATGTTGTAGTTGTAGTAATTATTCACGATGTTAATTTTCTCTAGTCCTTATGTAATAAACAAGTAAGGCTCCTTGCCAAATCCTCCACTATTTTCAGGTGGTTTAAAAACAAAAATAAATAGTTAAGTTGGGTTTAACACTAACAGCTAGTTTGGGAGCAAGGAATTGTGGAGAAAAGAAAGGAAAAGAAAAAGTTTGATTGTTTGGGAGTTTGGGACAAAAGAAAAGAAAAAGAGTTTGAAAGAATGGTTGTATTTGTGAATTGGAGAGAGAGAAAGAAAAGAGAAGAATTGAGAGGAAAACTCCTCCCATTCTTTCTTTAAAAACTTTCAGCTGCAAAGGAAAAGAAAGGAAAGGGAAGATCCCTTCTGCTGCTTTTCTTTTCTTTTCTTTTCATCTCTCGCCTTTTCTTCTTTTCTTTTCTATTATAAACTTTCAAACTAAGCGTAAATTTTCCAAAGCAAAATGCTAAATCTTGTGGCATATCATCTATTTAAGAACATTAACATGGAAATAGACGAATACTCAAGCTAATATGGTATCGTTCAAAAATTGAATAACTTAATCTTTTTCCTTCTTATTTAACGGTGGTAAACTAGTGATATATTTCTTTGACTAAGAACATCCAATTTCGATTTATTGCTTCAATACTTTACCTAGCAAAAATATCATAAGTTTCTCAAGGAAGGAAAGCATGTTTCTCACATATTTTAAGTTCGTAGAAATCTAATAAAACTCAAACATCTAAATTAAAAACAAAGAAAGTACCTAAATTTTCTACCCAAAACAGTGACATCTTGGCTAAAATCATGATTTATATATTTCCAAAAAAAGTTATGCGGATATTTAAGAAAGTTTACATTATTGAACACGTTGAACTAGTAGACAAAGTGCATATGTAGAATATCCAATTTCGACTAAATAGAAATGACACTTCCATAGAAATACCAGGACTTACTTTCAAAACAGTATAGTTGGAAATCGAGCACATCTTCTCCCAAAGGAATCCAATGCCCAGCTAGTGATAGGCTGCAGAGCCACATAAATAGTATCACAAGTTGAATATGCAAATAAAATGCACAAAAGAACATCTGTATTGATTTTACAGCTGCCCCATCATCATCACGGGTCGCTCGAGTCTATCCTAATGAGTTCAATCCTGCTCTTCCCACTTGTCATTCTTTTTTCCTGTCATTTTTTTCAGTTGTATCACATTTTTTCAATCAAGTTGACAGTTGGTTTGATGCTTCAAAAACCAAAACTTTTACGACTTTTCTTTTTTTATTGATTTCAAGTAGTACAATGAAGTTGCTTTTAGGGTTCGAGCATTAGTACCATAGGGTAATATATTGATATTAGGGATATAATCAAGTCGAATTGAGATCGAATATCACATGCTCGAATTCGGTTTGATTGCTAAATTACTATGCTCGAGCTCGTCAAATGTGTTGATTCAGTGCTCAAGCTTGATTCGAGCTATATTCGAGATATTCCAACTTGAGCTCGAACTCAAATTTAACTTCGTATAATTGATTAAATTTCAAATATCGATTTGTAAATTAAAAAGAATTTATAAGGGAGGAAAATGCAAAAGAATAAAAAGTTACATGTTTTACATATTTATGGATATATCCTTGATATATCTTTAGTTTTCACAAACAAGGTCCTCGGCCAAAGCAAGTGGCAGACCATCGCCAATCATCACATGACTTTTTTACTTCGAAATTACATCATCAGATTTTTTGCCTAGATTATAGATGCATGTTCAAATTTGAGCAAAAATGACCCAAATCGCACAGATCAAAAGAAAAAAGTCATGATTAGGCCGATATTAATCCTAACCAAATCACTTTTGATTCAAACAATCCTTAAATCAAAGTGAATAGGATAATCTGTAGAACAATATATCACAAACAATCAGTTATAAACAAAGTCAAAAAGGCATAAATAAAAGCTTCAAATCTATAGTTTTTTCTTTTTAATAAAAATGCCACCAAACACCATCAAAACATTATAAAACACCAGGAGTAGTCTTGTGTGAGTGTAGATCTCCTGATTGAGGGGGTGTGTGGTCTTCGTGTGTGGGTGTACATGTTTATGTGTGTGGAATGAATGTAATACCAAGGTTTTCCACTAAGGGCATTTTTGTAATTTTTGTCAAGTTTGAGTGCATGAGGATGATTAGTCATTAGTTAATGGTTTTAATTGCAATTCTGAGAAACTTTCATCTTTATTACTTTAGGGCCTTCTTCTTCCTTTTCCCAATTCATTTTTTGTTTTTGTCTCTCCTCAATCAATTCACTTTCTTATTGCCTCTCTTTGATTCCAAATTTGAAGAAGGTAGTGGAGGAGTAAGTTTGCAAGATTCAACAAGTGGGGATAGCTTAGGAGGTGTAGATCCATCTTCCATTCAAGGTATTTCCTCTCCTTGTTTTTTTCCCTCTTAGATCTTTGACTTAGGAAATAGATTTATGCTTTGAGTGCTATTTAAGAAGAATTGATGCTGTATAGCTTAGTGATAATTTGGGTTTTGTGGTGATTGAAGGTAGGAGTAGGTAAATATTAGAGGCATGTGTTTTTAATGCTTGATATTCTATGAATCTTTGAAGATGTATGTGTTTAGATGGTTGGATATGATGTATATTTGATGTCTTGTGCCTTTTTAAGTTGTTTTGGGAGTTGCTTTAGTGTTTGTTTGAGGGTGTTTGAAGTTGGAATGTTTGAAGTGGGCTTTGGGTTGTTGCAAGTGTTGCAGAGTGTTTTTCTGGGCTCATTCGCGGCGTCACCCGCGCCGCAGATGAGACCGTGGCTCGTTGGGAGTGACCTTCTGGGGTCATCCGCAGCGAGAACCGCGCCGCGGATGGGTTGCCCTCCGCCTCTGACCTGAGCCGCGGTTGGAGCCGCGGCTGGTCACTGTTGGTGAGCCGCTGAGTGAGCCGCGCCGCGGCTGTCGCCGCAGATCACCACAGGCTTTTTCTTTTCATTCCGTTTTGTGCGTTATGTTAGATGTAGGTCTTAGTTTGTTTTCTTGGTAGTATTAGCTTTTGATCTAGTGTTTGTTTTGTGTTATAGGTGAAGATATCGATCATTCTTTTTCGGATTATCTTAGTTGATTTGGATCGAGGTAAGTGATGTTTTGTACTCTTTGCTCTTTTGAAAATGGATTGGATAAATGATAAATGTTTTGAATTGATTATTTGCTATATAAATGGATGGCTTGAGTGTGATTAATTTCAATTGTTATCAAGTGATAATGTGGCCTAATTGAATGAATAGTTTGATGAATGAATTGACTGAGTTCTTGAATGTGGTGTACTTTTGACGGGACTAGTTCCTTAATGTATGCCTAATATCTTTGGGACCGCAGTAACCGGTTAAAGTTAGTTTTGGGGCCGCACCAACCGGTTAAAGTTGGCTTTGGGACCGTGTTAACTAGTTAAAGTTAACAACTGGATATCCAGGGTCAATTGGAACCATCTGATAGAACTCATTGATTTGTTTATGAAATGTATGTTTTGGTGAAAATGTGATAGATACCATATTGTTTTATGTTTATATTTTATAATGATTTGGGTTATGTAATGTATATGTATGGTTAACACGCTTAAGGCACATGGAAGTACTCTCTCCACTTACTGAGTGATTAGTTTTCGCTCACCCCTTTATTATTTCACGCAGAGGACAAGGCTTTTGAGGAAGTTGATTGGACCGACTCATGGTACTAGAATTGGAGATAGGATGTGATACATAGCAAAGATGTCATGTCAATTATTTTGTATAGGACCGTTCATCTTTTGGATATTTTGTGACCTTAGTGAAGTGTATAGGATGGTCCATTATTTTGATTTTTGGATTATCTTTGTAATGTATCACATGACTTTGTATTTGAGTCAGGTTCAATGAAATGGTTTTTTTGATAAGTTTTAAGCTTCCTTTGTTAGCCTTATGTCATAGCGTAGTCTTGGCATGGTGGGTGTTATATCCCGGGCACGGGGTGTGACAATGAAGGCCTCTATTGTTGAAGCAAATTAAACAACAGAGTGGCGAGGATGCGGGAAAGACTTGGAACGTAAAAGATTCTTCGATTTGTCTATTTCATTCTTGCATTTGGTATGGACCTCTTGAGTTAGAAAACCCTCCCCTAAGAAAGACCTTTCCACCTTTTACCAAAATTGTCATTTTTCAAAAAATTCTAGGGAAAGTTTTTTTTTCATCTTTCACCTAGAAAGGTCAAAATAATTGGGTGTCAAATTTATGCTCACACTTCTCTCTCCTACTTTGCTTCTTACATATTCTAACAAACCTGGCAAATTTTATTGTATGATTTTTGACATATATGATTGTTTTGTTAAATTTCAAAAAAAAATTCTATTTTATCTAGTAATTGTTCATGTAATCTTTTAATTGCAATCAATAATACTCATATTAAGCATGATTTATTTCCTTTTTGTTGTAAAAAAAAATTTATATCCTGTTTAAACATTTTTAATCTTACTGCTAATTAATACAATTTTTTTAAAATAAATTTTGATATAGTATAATCAATTAAATAATGTAGTTAAATATTCATTAAAAAATCAATTTATTATGCAATTATGCTATTTTTTATTGTTGAAACAATATTCATATTGTATAATTAATTAAATAATGTAATTAAATATTCATTAAAAACATCAATTTATAATACAATTATTTTTTTATTGTTAAATGTTCATATAAAGCAACATAGAATAAATAAGTGTTATCTTTTTATGACAAGTAAGGATATTAAACTTAAATTTGTTTAAATTTTATTTCACTCTAATATTTGAAAGTAATTATATTAAATGTTGAATCGAGATTAAACATTTCATTCTGACTTAGCCTATCATATATTATAATTAAAATCTTTATTTTGAATTATTCTAGATTGAAAGGCATCTGGGATGAAAAGACATTTTTATTCTGAATCATTCCGCATACCAACGTGTAGTCAATAAGAAGATAGATAAGCGACAATGACAATAAATATGTGAGCATGAAAATGACACACGATTTGCCTAAAGGATTCAATCATAATTTCCTAAATAGTTAATGGTCATTTCTTGCTCCTATCATTCATTTGAAAGAAGGCAGGGTGATCCAACTACTAATTTAGACAAAGGCACAATTTGATAATTGATCAATTGGATGAGGCCACTTTTACAAAAGTTTCAATTAAGTTTAATTAATTTTCCCCTCAAAGACAAAAAAGCGTAGTTAAATTCTGTAGATTCTGCTTTTCGCATAATTAGTTAGTATAATATACTTTACAGGCTGGCATCTTTGATGACATTAATTTTATTGTCCAGACGAAAGTGTTCTATCCACTAACATACAAAATTTAAAAAAATTAAAAAATTTTCCCAAGCTAGATACACGTACCTAACTTTTAAATAACTTAATCTAGTAGTTCTGAGAATGAATAGAGGTTCGAATGGTTATAACTCTATGATTCTACTTCAGAGATTGGGAGTCTAAATCTTACCAATACCAATTCTCCTTTCCTCATTGTAATAGTATATGTTTGTTCGAAAAAAAAAATCCAATAGTTCTTTCTTCCAAGACTCATCATCCACTAATAATCGAATTGAGTTATTCAAAAATAAAGATTTCATATTTTAGATTGTATGCATTAGATGAATGAGGGACTAGCCACAAAAATTTACTGATAATTAACCAAACTCAAGGGTGATATATAAGTGGTTGACCTACAATAATACTAATTTCTTTTTTAATTTTTAGAAAATTTCACATCAAAAAAGAGGCGAAGCTATTGAGGATCGAACTCATCAAAAGGGATATACTGGAAGAAAAATCTTACCAAATTCGACAACCTCTCTATATTTTTTTCCTTTTTATTTTGAAGCATCTTTGCCTCAAAGTTTTATTATATTTTGTCGTCGATTTATTTTACCACAAAGGAGTTATCCAAAAATGACCCAACCAATGAGCTGCCCATGTTGTAATTTCAAATCATCTGATTCCAAATCCATATATACTACCATGCTTGTAGCTATAACTTAGCAATTGGTAAATTTACTTATTTTCTACAAGGATACAGAGATTGCAGTTCAAACACAAGGTTTTACAATGGTGGAAGCAAATCAAGTTGAGGCTAACATGTTTTTCTCAAAAAACGAAAGTTGAGGCTAATACGGATTAATATGGATTAATTGATGTGATGCAACGTCGAAAAAATTAATAAATTTTCTATAAAACTAATAAATTTTTGGAAATTTTATCACTGATTACAGAAATTCACTATTTTTGGGATGACGGCACAAAAATTTACCACTTCCTGGAAAAAGCTCACTTTTGTTGTCACAGTATTTTCCTCTCGATATGGTAAGTGTTCTGCCCTTACAACACCAAGGCTGAGGGGCTTGTGTAGATTGAACAAGTCCTTGGACACAAATTGAAAATGTTTCAGATCAACTTAACTGATCTTTTCCTTTGCAAATTGTTTTAACCTGTTAAGAAAACTAATCCCTTGTCCTTTTCTATTTTCTTCCCTTCGATCCCTTTATTTCGATTTTTTAGTGGCTTTCTAGTTGTATGTTTTAATTTCTCTTTTTTTTTCCTTTTTTTTTGGCGAGGGGTGTTTTTTGGGGTGGGGTGGGGACAGTGTTTGTTCAAGGGAGCATACAAGTAGAATGAAAAAGGGCAAATTTGTTAAAATATTGTTTGGAAAAAAAAAATCGGCAACTGTGGGTGTCAGAAGCCATTTTTTGAAATCTAACTGAACGCGGCGTAATTTTTTTTTTTTTTAAATAGCTTAGCGCCGCGTTTGGGAATGGAAAAGTCAGCTTTTCCATTCCCAAACGCGGGGTTACTGTTCACGCATTGTTCACTGGTCAATTTTTTTTTTTTTTTTACAGAAGAGGTTAGGGTTTTTGGTTTAAAGTTTTTTGGGGTTTTTGTTTAGGTAAATTTATAGGATTTAAGTAAAAGTAATTGAGGTAGTTTAATGTTTGAATTGAAGAATTTTAGATTTAGAAATAATAAAGCTATAAACACCAAATTTTGATATACCACTAAATTTTCTAATATCTTGTGGGTCATTTTTTATTTTTCGAATGCGAAATCTGATTTTTAGAGAAAGTGTGCAAAAGTCTTCTAGCAAAATTGTAATTTCAGCACATAAATACCTTTTTTGCCAATTTTTTATTTTTAAATTCATATTTTATACCCTTGTACAAATTTCTAAATTTTGTAATTTTTCTATATGAACCACTATTTTTCTATGTATTACGTCAATTCAAGGACAAAATAGTCATTTCAATTTTTGAATGCATCTTTTTGGTTATTTTTGAATCCCAAACTCATATTTCATACTTTTAATTATATTCTAAATTTGTGATAATTTTTCGGGTTCAAAAACTATTTTTTCTATGATGCATACATACCTGAGGCAAAATCGTTATTTTTTTTAACCTGAAAAATTATCACAAATTTAAAATATAATTAAAATTATGAAATATGAATTTGGGATTCCAAAATAGCCGAAAAAGACATTCACAAATTAAAAATGACTATTTTGCCCTTAAATTGACGTGATACACAGAAAAATAATGGTTCGTCCAGAAAAATTACAAAATTCAGAAATTTGTACAATGGTATAAAATATGAATTTAAAAATAAAAAATTGACGAAAAAGGTTTTTACATGCTGAAATTACAATTTTGCCAGAAGACATTTGCACACTTTCTCTAAAAACCAGATTTTGCATTCGAAAAATAAAAAATGGCCCACAAGATATTAGAAAATTTAATAGCATATCAAAATTTGGTGTCTATAGCTTTATTATTTCTAAATCTAAAATTCTTCAATTCAAACATTAAACTACCTCAATTACTTTTACTTAAATCCTATAAATCTACCTAAACAAAAACCCAAAAAAAACCTTAAACCAATTACCCTAACCTCTTCTGTATATAAAAAAAAAGTGAATAGTGAACAGTGCGTGAACAGTAACCGCCGCGTTTGGGAATGGAAAAGCTAACTTTTCCATTCTCAAACGCGGCGCTCTGTTATTTAGAAAAAAAATATTCTGCTTAGATTTCAAAAAATGACTTTTGACACCCACAGTTGCCGAAAATTTTTTTTCCAAAACAATATTTTAACAAATTTGCCAATGAAAAAGGGGATAATTTGAAAAGGAAACTATAGACCTCAGTATTATTTTTTTATAAATATTCCTGTTAGTTGAATTAGGTATCAAGGACAACAAATGATTCTTTTGACTTAAGGGCTCCACAATTGAAATTTTATAAACGTCCAAATTCAATTCTAGGCTAGGGGGAACTTGGGCAGGGCAGTGGGCCAGGATATTGTGTTCACCAAATGACTGAATTATTGTAAGGCTCTAAGCCCGCTGGCCATCACAATGAAAGGGTCCAGTCTGATCCATTTGTTTTGTTTTATTATTCACTTACAAATTCGCCGCATCCAAACACAACACGTGATAACATACTAACTGATTAATAAGTAGTTTTTTTTTTTTTAACAACTTTAATAAGTAGGTTTTAAAACACAACTCAATTGGTAGTGTTATCAAGTGGGCAAAGGTCTTTGATTTCACTTTCAAGAATTTCTTCTCCTTTCTCATTTTGTACCTACACTTGGCTACTTTAATTGGAGTAGCTCGAGCCTTACAGGAGCAAGTCTATACCCAAGCTAAGGCAGCCTAAGTTGATCTTTGATGGATTCCTAGAACTTAATAGAGCTGAAAATGGCCGAGCGAAATTGAGAATAAATTCTCTGTAGGTGCCAGAGGAAATTGAACACCAAAATAGAAGGGAAATAGAGGAATGTTTGGTCAACTACGCAACTTGCCGTAGCACCCCTATTTACCTGGGATAAGTTCAAAGTGGAGGGAGTTTTTGAGGCTTTTCTTTCTACCTACTATTTGTCTGCAAAAGATTGAATAGTTTTAGACATTGTGGTAGACCCACGTGATGCCCGTGCTACAATATGCCATTAAGTCAATAGATTAGGAATGCTTGCACTGCCAATAATGGCTTGTTAGGAATTGAAATGGTATAGTGCCTGCATACCATGTTGAGTAGAGTGCGTAATTGTACAACGAATGCAAGAACCACCAATTTCTTTGCATTGTTTAATGCTATTGTGAAGGCTGAAATTAACTATAAGAGAAGAGATGAAGAGGCCAAAAAGAAAAAGGCCTAGGCTTAAGAATAAATGCAACTTACTTGGAATAATAAAACTCCAAGGATTCTTTAGGATAGGAAAAAGGCCACGAGTACTGCCATCCAAGAAGGGCGAAATTAAGGCATACCCGAAGTGTAGCCATTATCATAGGTGCCATCAAGGTGAGTGCTACTTGAAAACCAAACCATGTATCAATTAAAGACAAAGGACGTAGAATGATGGATTGCCCGACTCAAGAATTGGTGAAGGAAAAGATGGCAAGTCAGCAGAGAACAAGTTAAAAATCAATGCTCGAATGCACGTGATGATTGACTCGAGGTCAAAGCCAAAGGAGATGCGGTTATAGATGATATTTTGGTAAAACTCTACCCATGCGCATGTGTTATTTGACTGCTGAACAAGTCATTCATTCATTTGCAGAAAATAAGTTTGTTAAATCATGAGGCATGCATCCTAGATAGATGGATAATCTTTATCGTGTGGTAGCACTAAGAGATGAGTTTTACTATCCCACTTGAAACATAAAAAACTTGTATTATGGATATTGAGAAGAGAGAGACGGAAATGGTTCTAGTGCAAATTAATATGAGTGATAGGCAAATACTAGGAATGGATTGGCTATCCAGAATGATTAAGTGGACTATAGGAGGAAATGAGATCGATTTGGCAAAAAGAGAATTCACATAACAAGTAAATATTAATGATCGCTATATGTAAACATGATCCATATTGTCAGCCTTACAATACTTTAAGGCCCAAAACAAAGGATATCAAGACTATCTATCCTATGTGGTGGATAATAAAAGAGAAATTAGCCCAATAGAAGGGATACTTGTGGTGTTTTAGATGTCTTTCGTAAGGATTCACCTTGGTTACCCTCAAACAGAACGATAGAGTTTGAGATCAACTTGGTACTTTGAGCCGTTTCTATTTATATAGCAGCATATAGAATGGCATCCGCCAAAGTAAAGGAACTTAAAGTGCAATTGCAGGAGTTGCGAGATAAATAGTTGATTAGGCAAGTGTATTATGATGGGATGCCTTAGTTTTAGTAGTTAAGAAAAAAGATAGCAGTTTACGGTTGTGAAAGACTAGAGGGAGTTCAATACGATCATAATTAAGACAGAGTATCCGTTCTCTAGAATAGACTATATTTTTGACCAATTAAAGGGGCAACAATATTTTCAAAGATAGATTTGTGACCAGAATATCACCAACTCCAGATTAAGGCTAGGGATAAATGCAAAAAGTGCCATCCTTAGTACTATTTATTTTAATATTGAGAATAAACAAACGAAATTATGAACTACTCAATGATGTAATCTTATGTATTACAAGGGAGTTCATAGAATATGTCTCTTAAGATGATAAATCCTACAAGCAAGGCGAAAAAAATTTCTTGAAGATGAACTACATACCACGAAAGCTCCACTAGTGTTGAGTCTAATGACAAGAGCTTCCAAGGTTTGCTTAGCCTTTGCTTCAGCTAGTTCCCTTGAGATCGAAGAACAAAACCAAAATCCTAGCCTGGGTTTAGCACAAAAACCATGAGGAGAAAGAAAGAGAGAAATGGTTTCCTCTTATTTTATTTTTCACGATTTTTCTTTCCCTTTTTGCTCTCACAAAATTCTAGCTATTGTCCTGTATTTATCTCAAGAGCTGTAGGTTTGGGTATTCATAGGTAAAATAATCATAGTCTTTTAGAGAGTAATGGATTAATCATTAGAGGAAACCTACTATTCATCTTGTACGATTTAAAATAACTCCCATGGTTAATTTATCTTAAACATTAATATAAATATCATGTATTTATTGTTATGCCCCGCACCCGGGGACGTGGTACCCGCTATGCCCTAGGCTACGCTAAGGCACAAGACTAATCAAATTACATACCAACCATTCTAATACCACAAAATATCACCTGAGTATATAAGTCATAAAATAACATAAATATCCATCAATACCAACTAAGATAATCCAAGCCTGCACATACAAACCACAATATCGTCTATAGGCTCTAACATCTCAACAACATAATATAACATCGCATAAAGAAAGCCACATGGCTACAAGTACCAATATCTCGAATATAACTCTAATCTCATCATAACATAAGATAGACAAGTAACAAGCCAACTCCTAAGCATAGCATATCTAACACACCGGCTAACTCAAAGTGCTAGCCCACTCTTCCTTAACAGAGTCATCTGTCGCTGTATTTCAAAAACATGGGGTGAGCAATAAATCATCCAATAAGTAGTACAGGTATCACATTGTGGCTTGAAGTTGTCATACACATATATACATTTCCAAAACACATTATCAATAGTCATATAAGTACAAAGTAATGTGGCAGTTTCACATGCATACACAATCATAGATCAAAAGTCCCAAAACAATTATTGAGTTCAATCATTAGGTCTCAATTGACCCCGGATATCCAGTTGTTAACATGCCGGTTAACGTGCTCCAAAACCAACTTTCTATCGGTTGGTCCGGTTCCAAAACTAGCTATCATCCGGTCCAAATACAATCAAACACCAAGTAAGGAACTAGTCCCGTCAAAAGCCACCAAAATCAAGAATTCAATAGATCATTTGTCAAGCAATCAATTTATACCACGTTTATTCATTTCATATAACAAAACACAAAGTAACCACATTCAAGCCAACTTTTACAGCAAATAGGATTTCAAAACACTTTTGGTTTATCAAAAATCATTTTCAAAAGCAAAGAATACAAGCACCACTTACTTGGGTCCACGCTAACTCAAATAATCAACAAAGGATTGGTCGCTATCCTCGCCTAAAACAAGTCATTAAACACTGAATCATACACTAATTTCAACAAGCAATCATAATTAAAGCTTAGACCTGGACTGAGAATGTGAGACGAAGCAAAATTGTCCAAAATAGGTGTGATCCGTAGGTGCACAAGGGTGATCCACACCCGCGGATCAAAGAGATTGACCCGCGGATTAGCAAGGCTGAGCCACGGGTCCACAAGACCCAGCCGCGGGTGCGGCTCGGGCAAGCCTACTCGCGGCTCACCAGCAGCCAGGGAGCCGCGATTTAGGCCCTAAGCCTTGTCCGTGGCTCGATCTCCAGGCCGTGTCTCGGTCACTAAAAACTCAAAATGTGCATGCTCTTTCACACATGTCATCAAACACTTCAAAGACAATCTATTCCCAACTCAACAATTTTGAAAATGGGTTGAATAATCCATAAACAATCACTCAAAACACATCATAATCACAACCCAACTACTAAATATCAATTATCCATCATCATTATGGCATAAACAACCTAAAATCTTCCTTGATCATGCATACTAATCATCACCATTAGACAAAACCCACATCAAGTGGAGTAAGATTAGAGGAATTACCTTGGATAATGGGTTGGGTTGAGGCCTCTAGGTCTCCCCTCCTTGATTGCCCTTGAATTTTCAAGTCTTCTTCTTCTACTTCTAGAGAGAGAAAGGGGTATTAGGAGAGTAATTGGGTAGAGAAAGAAAACATTAGGAGGCTAGTGAAATGTAGGAAACCCTGGAATTACTAATTATGCCCTAATTACACAAAATGACAATTATACCCTTACTGCCTAATATAATTTACTATTATACCTATGAGTGGTCTAAGAATGAGGCCTTAATATTACACTTATCATAATTGCAGTTTAACCCTTTAGATCTTACTCTTTATATGTGTGACCCAACCCAATAGGTTCTTATTAACATCAGTGATAAGTTTAGCTTTTAACTCTTAATTATTGGTGTCGCGTCCGAAAAATCGTAAAGCAAAAGGGTGCTAGTGGGGTCGTTGACTGTCGCGTCCCAAAAAGACGGTCTAGTTTGATGACACCCTTTTTTTAAAAAAATAAATTTCAGAAAAACCGTGCGTGTGTGAGAAAAATCAAATTTTAGTAAAAAAAGTGTATTTTTAAGAAAAATGGTATTTTAAAAGAAAACAAGGCCAGGACTAAAAATGCAACAGGTTTGGCCAAATAATTTTTTGAAAAAGGGTTTTATTTTTAAAATGGAGTCGCCACTTGGTATTGAGTTAGAGTGTACCAAGTCACCCGAAAAAATTGTTTAAACAAAACAAAAAGTAAAATTTTTAGAAAAATCATTTAAAACCCTTTTTCAACTCCGGTCTACGAAAAACGAGAGAAAAGGGTCCGGGAGTCACATTTGAAGAAAGGGAAGGCAAAGGCTTGCGCCTAAGGCACCCTTTCAACCTAGCCGTGGCTAGTTGCGAGGTTTAATCAAATTTTCCTAATTTAACCCTATATTCTATCGCGTTCGGATGTATTTAAATGAATGCAAATCCTAAATCTAAATGTGAAAATTGAGAGGGTCGGCATATTCCGTCGAGGTTTGGTTGAAATTATCGCATTAATTGCGAAACTCAAATCGAGACCTCGAGGGAGTCACGAGTGTGAATGCAAAATGAAATGCAAAAAGAAAAAGAAAATAATAATATATAGTAAGTGATCGAAGAAAGTGGGAATGCAACATAACGGGTAAGGGGGACTAATGGCTCGTGACTGAATGTTTCTACTCACGGAGGGGGGAACGGCCTGTACGCCACCGCTTCCCACGTGAATAGACGACTATTTCTAGTCGAATCACACAAATGTCCTAATTTCTAAGTGAAATGCAATCTAGATGCCATGCATTTTTTTAAAAATGTATCAAAATAATAATAATAATAAGAATAATAATAATAATAAAAATAATAAATCATGCCAAAATGGAAAGGAAACTAAAAGTGTGTGAAATGAGATGTAAAACTGCACACGAGTGCACCTAATTCTAAAATGTCCTAAGGGTCTAGCGTTTGACTAGCCCGTTCTAAAAAATCCCCACTAACGTTGGATTAGCGGGAAAGAAAGAAGCCACAACTAGCGTTGGACTAGTGTGTGCAGACACCAAATTTTGACACACCATTTATTTTCAAACATTGGAAGGGCATGTTTGCACATTTTGGGATAAATTTTAATTTTTCAATAATCTGGGGGGGCCAAATAGTAATTTTATCTGTAAATATTTTGCTATCAGCTTTTGGGGGTTTAAATTCATATTTTTACTTTGGTGTGAATTTGTTAATTTATTATGATTTTTCTGTATTTAATTGGTATTCTTTATATTTTTACCATCACGAGGGCAAAATGGTAATTTCGCCCCGCAAATACCATTTTAGCTCATTTTTAGTTCCAAATTAATTTTTCTAATTCTTTAAGCATGTTTTTGAATTTTTTTGATTTTTTTAGAGACGATTACCATTTTTCTGTGAATTTTCATTGTCCAAGGGTAAAATCGTCATTTTACAAATTAAATTCATTTTTTTCATCAATTTTGAGTCAAAAATGCATTTTCTAGTGTTTTAAACTTATTTGTAATTTTTGATAATTTTCTGAGGACAATAACTATTTTTCTGGGAATTTTCATTGCCCAAGGGCAAAATCGTCATTTTACAAATTAAATTCATCTTCCACCAATTTTGAGTCAAAAATGCATTTTCTAGTGTTTTAAATTTATTTGTAATTTTTGATAATTTTCTGAGGATAATAACTATTTTTCTGGGAATTTTCATTGTCCAAGGGCAAAATCATCATTTTACAAATTAAATTTATCTTCCACCAATTTTGAGTCAAAAATGCATTTTCTAGTGTTTTAAGCTTATTTGTAATTTTTGATAATTTTTTGAGGTCAATAGCTATTTTTCTGTCAAGTTTCATTGTCTAAGGGTAAAATCGACATTTTACAGCTTAAATTCATTTTTGTCAAATTTTTGAGTTGAAAAGGCATTTTCCAGTGTTTTAAGATTATTTTTAATTTTTGGTAATTTTTTCGAGATCAATAGCTATTTTTCTGCGAATTTTCATTGCCCAAGGGCAAAATCGTCATTTTACAGTTTAAATTTATTTTTTGTCAAATTTTGAGTCGTAAATGCATTTTTTGAGTGTTTTGAGCTTACTCTTATTTTTTGGTAATTTTTTGATGTTAATAGCTATTTTTTGTGTATTTTCGTTGTCTAGGGGCAAAATCGTCATTTGACACCCCGAACGCGTTTCTATCAGATTTAAGCTCTAGTTTTTATTTTTGAAATTTACTGTAAATTCTTTTAAAAAATTTAGAGATCACTGTCATATTTCTTATATTAATTTTTAATTTTAGGTTTAAAAATATATCTTTAATAATAAAATTAGTATTTTTTAATACCGGTGGCATTCTCGTTATTTTACAGTATTCTTGGCCAACAAGACAAGTGGCCTATAAATACTCTCCCTAATCAGCAGAAAAAAAGGAGAAGAAAAAAAGAGAAACCCTAAAACACTTTGCTTTTTTTTTATTTGTAGATCAAACACACACAAAAACACCTAAACAACACACACAAGCCGCCACCTCTTTTCCTCAGTTACTGTTCATCAGAACAGTACCAGACCATCTTGAAGCTTAAACAGCCGCATCTACTGTTCATACTTAATCTATTTTCATGATTAAAAGGTGAGTTCTTCTTTTGTAATTTGGTTCACTTTTCTTTCATTCATAGATAAATCTGATTAATTAATTGCATGTATTTGTTTGAGACTTTTGGTTGAAAATTGTTTAATCTATTCTGAATCTGAGTGTTCTTGTTCTGGGTTCTTATTTATCTCCCTGAGTTTGGGTTTTCTTCATCTGGTTTCTCTATCTCTCTCACCGTCTCTCTCACTCTCCCTCCTCTCTCTTCCACCACCAGAACAACCTACAAGAATTTTCCACCACCGGAATCAGCTACAACCACCAATCCAACAATTCCGTCTGAAATTAGCAAAAACCAATTTTCCCAGTCAATCCCAGTCCACACTGCAGCAATCCCAATCCTCTCCACATGTCTAGCTATCCAATACACCACCAATTGCCAACCTTCCCAAAACTCTGGCAGCCCCAAGTCCATCAAAACCAAACCGACACAAACACTCACAAGTCACCGTAAACAACCAAACAACCTCCACTGCCATTGACAAGCACTACCAGAACCTGCAAAGAAAAGCAGAGGCAACCTAACCAGCACCGAAATTTGCAAAAAAAATCAATTTAAAATGACCCTTTCATGGCCTAATTCAACAGTCGAAAACCACCAATCATCGTCCCACCCCCTAGCCTCCACCACTATCCTCAATCTAGTCACATTACAGTCCCAAATAATACCATCAGACCAGAAAAATCAAACACACAAGCAGTTAATTAAACTTGCAGAGGTAGTTTAAAATCACCATTCTACCTACATCAATATAATAATATCCCCTGCAGTATCTCTCCAGTACAACTTCACCACTTCCGGAAACCTTCTTTCCAACCAATCACCACTGCCAAGCCAAACACCATCCCTCGCCTGCGAACGCCCCAACCACCTCAGCTCTCAGCCCAATTTTGCCAGCTCTACCTCCTTCCCAATTCGGACCAGCACATACCTTCAACCTGCACAAAGATACACAAAACAACCAAACAACAAAAAATTCACCAGCAAATTTCAATCTCTACCCTTACTACCAATTCCTACCACTGCCCTTATACCGACAGCACACACACACACACACACACACACAAAACCTGCAAAACCATCATCAGACTACCCAATTAACCATTCATATCTTGCCACTTCCACCCCATCACAGAACAATCAAACTTCATGCCCCAAAATAAACCCAATCACCATTAATTTGCCACAAAATCAGACCTAATTAAACCACTTGTCACCTATCGTCGCTCCTTCTCCCACTGCTTCTTGACTTTATCTTCCCTCTCTCTGAAAACCCTTGTACGATTATTGGGAGAGAGCAGCGAGCTGAAATAAATGGAGATAGAGGGAGAGATAGCAGAAAGAAGAAGAAATCAGATGCGAGAGAGAAGAGAGAATCCACGGAGAAAAGAGGGAATTTCAGTAAAGAGAATAGAGAATAGAGATAGAGAAGGAGAGTGAGCTACGGACAGAAGAGAGAAGTAAATAGATTGGGGAAAACGGAGAAAGAGAAAAAGAGAGATGGGCGGCGAGAAGAACAGAGAAGACAAATAGGAAGAAAGAAGGAAAATGGAGCACGCGAGAGCGAAAGAGAGAAAAGGGAGAGGAGAAGAAAAATAGGAGGAGGAAGAAAGGGAGAGAAAAAGAAAGTGAGGGAATTGAACGAGACCAGAGAGAAGAAGGGTGCAGGAGAGAAGAAGATGAGAGAGACGAGAGGGGGTCTGAGAAATAGAAATTAACAGAGAGAGGGGAGGGCTTTCCAAAAGGAGAGAATAGAGACGGGGAAGAAGAAGACCCTCTCGGTCAAAGGGTTGAGGGTATTAGCATTTTTGTTATGATATTTTCTTAACTTTATTTAATTTTGTGATTGAAATCTGATGTGCCTTAAATTTTTTTTTAATTCACTAAATTAATAAATTGATTAGTTGTAATTTGGCTTGACATTGTTTCTTATGGTTTACTTTATTATAAGTAGGTATTTATTTGTGCCTAGCTTTTAGTTTTTGTTACTATGGCATGAAGCATGTTTTAATTTTTGCGATTGAGTCCTTGCTTTTTATAAATTGACCCCCCCTAATTCTAATTTCTTTCAATCAAGTTTCTATTAATTGCAATTAAGCCCATTAATTGCTGAAATTTATATTTTGTGCCCTTTTACTTGCTTGAATTTACATTTTTGTCCCCCATTTATGTGAATTTTTTAGTTTTACCCCTTGAGTTTTATTGAATTTTATTTTAGCCCCGTAGTTGCTAGAATTCATTTTTTATCTCAATTCGTCAATAGTTATATATTTTTTATACCGAGGTACCTTGACTTGTTTGTTCATTTTGAGTAGTATTTGTACCGGGTCTTCGAGAGGTATCACTAGTTCTTATTAATTTCTCTTTTACGTGTTCCAACGTGCCTTACGTGATTTTTATGCATTTTATTCACATTTGGTATGCTCTTCGTGTATTTATTTCTTTCATGCAATTTTATTTTTAATCTTATTTATTATTTTGATAAAAATGTAATATTTTGTATTTATCTAGTCAATGTAATAGTTAGATTTTTTTTCTCATGTTTTATCAAAAATTGTGTAATTAGATAAAAAAGTGTAATAGATAGGGCATTTTAATTTCCCCCATTAAGTTGTAAATTAAGCCCCCCGGTGTAATAGTTAGGGTTTATTTGCTTTTGCATGCTTACGTGCTTATTTGTTTTATTGCTTTCATTAGGATTTTGCATCTAGATATTATGCTTATGTGTTATGTGCTCCTATGTTATCTTATATGTTTTATATGTTTAATTTGCTTTTAATTCATGCTTAAATGTTTAATTCATAATTTATGGTATTCCGTCACCACACTAGTCCAACGCTAGTTGTGGTTTCTTTCTTTTCTCACTAGTCCAACGCTAGTGAAATTTTTTTTAAAACGGGCTAATCCAATGCTAGACCCTTAGGGCATCTTAGTGTTAGGTGTATTCGTGTGCATTTTACATTTCACACACTTTAGTTTTCTTTCCATTCTGCATGATTTTTATTATTATTATTACTATTATTTACTTACTTATTTTAATACATTTTTAAAAATACATGACATATAGGTTGCATGTCACTTAGGATTTAGGACATTTGTGTGATTTGACTAAAAACAGTCGCCTACTCATGTGGGAAGAGGTGGCGTACATGCCGTTCCCCCCTCCGTGAGGAGAAACATCCAGTCATGAGATATTAGTTCCCCGTACCCGTCATGTTGCATCTCCATTTTCTTCGGCCACTTATTATATATATTATTATTTTCTTTTCTTTTTTGCATTTCATTTTTGCATTCACACTCGTGACACCTTCGAGGTCTCAACTCGGGTTTCGTAATTAATGCGATAATTCCGACCAAACCTCGACGGAACATTCCGACCCTCCCGATATTTACATTTAGACTTAGGATTTGCATTCATTTAGATACATCCAAACGCAATAGAATATAGGGTTAATTTAGGAAATTTTGATTAAACCTCGCAACTAGCCTCGGCTAGGTTGAAAGGGTGCCTTAGGCGCAAGCCTTTGCCTTCCCTTTCTTCAAATGTGACTCCCGGACCTTTTTCTCTCGTTTTTTCATAGACCGGAGTCGAAAAAGGGTTTTAAAATGTTTTTTCTAAAATTTTATTTTTATTTTTGTTAAACGATTTTTCGGGTGACTTGGTACACCCTAACTCAGTACCAAGTGGCGACTCCATTTTCTTTTAAAATAAAACCCTTTTTCAAAATTAGTTGGCCAAACCTGTCGCACTTTTAGTCCCGGCCTTGTTTTCTTTTAAAATATCATTTTTCTTAAAATACACTTTTTTACTAAAATTTAATTTTTCACACACACGCACGGTTTTTCCCAAAACTTGCTTTGTTAAAAAGGGTCTCGGACTGGACCGTCTTTTCGGGACGCGACAGGCAGCGACCCCACTTAGCACACTTTTTACTTTTACGATTTTCGGACGCGACAGTGTGGTGACGGAATACCATAAATCATGAATTTAAATAATAAAGCGTAAATTTAAAGCAAATTAGACGTATAAAGACATGTAAAATCAAGTAGGAGCATATAACACGTAGATATAATATCTAGATGCACAATCCTAATGAAAGCGGTAAAACAAATAAGCATGTAAGCACACAAAACGCAAATAAATCCTAACTATTACACTAGGGGGCTTGATTTACAATTTAAAGGGGGAAATTAAAAATGCCCTATCTATTACATTTTCTATCTAATTATACAATTTTTGTTAAAATATGAGAAAAATAATCTAACTATTACATTGGCTAGCTAAATACAAAAATATTACATTTTTCGTCAAAATAATAAAATTTAAAATTAAATAACACAAAATAAATAAATACGCAAAAAGTGCATAAAATAAGAAACGCATAAAAAATTGCATAAAATATCACATTAGAGCACGTTGGAGCACATAAAGAAGCAATTAAAGGCAACGAAAAATACCTTTTTGAAGACCTGGTACAAAAGCTTAAGAAAATGAACACATACGTTAATGTATCACAATATAAATAAATAAAACATAAAAATATGTAATTAGAGTATGATGTAAATTTTAGCAACTAAAGGGATTAAAAATGAAGCTCCATAAAGCTTAAGGTGTAAAAATTAGAATTCACAAAGTCTAGAAGGGTAGAAATGCAAAATTAAAGTAAGTAGGGGGACAAAATAATAAATTTGAACAAAAGTGGAGCAAATTGCAAATAGGGGACTGAATTGAGAGAATATAAAAATCTGAGAGTCAATGTGTAAAATTGAGGACCTAATTGTACAAGACTAGGAAATCTTTGAGAGCATACCAATATTATTCAAGTCCTAGGGACTGACATGTAACTATTTACTATAAATAGAATAACCAAAAACAGAAAATGCTAAATTAAAATAAAACTACATTAATTAGCTAAACTAACCTAACAGATTATTTTAATTGCTTAATTCAACTAAACTAAGCTAAAATGGAACTCAATTAACCCAAAAAATTAAACAACGAAAGAAAGAGAAAAAAGAAAAAAAAATGCACAAAATTAAGAACTAAAGCCAATTCCCAAATCCTTTTTATCTCTTTTTCTTATGTGAACAAAAATAAATAAAAAAATATGAAAAAAAATAAAAAATAAAAAATAAAGGTATAGAATTAAGAAAACCCCTCCCTCCCCAAGGTCGTCTTCTTCCCTCAGACCTCTCTCTCTCTCTCTCTCTCTCTCTCTCTCTCTCTCTCTCTCTCCTTCTTTCTTCTTCATCCCTGTTCTATTTCTCTCTTCCTCAATCTCACTCTTGCCGTTTGTTCTCTTTCTCTTCTCTCTTTTTCTTTCTCTTCCCGTTTCTCTCCCGATGGCTCTCTCTACTGGCTTTCTTCTCTTTTCCCTTCTTCTTCTCCGTCCTTCTTTTCTTCTGCCTCTAGTTACTCTCTCTGCTCTTCTTTCCTATTTCTCTCTTTTCTCTGTTAGCCTCTCTCTCCCTCCGCATCTGGTTTTCCCGATCTCTCTCCCGGTTCTTCTTCTTCTTTTTTTTTTAAATTTTTTTCTCTGCTTTCCATTTTTTTTCTTTTCTGCAGCTCCGTTCTTCCCCTTCTATCTCTCTCTCACTCTTATCTTTTCTCTTTAATTTTTCTCTTTTTTTTTCTTTTCTTCTGGAAGCCTACAGAATTCATTTGCCAAATTTTCCGGCGACATTAGGACTGCGATGGGATGAATTAGACCTTTTTTTTTAATTAATTTTTTTTGCTTCTTCCTGCAGGTTGTAGTTGTAGAGGAATGGATTGAGTTTGATTGTAATTGTCACTGATTTTGTGCTTGTGGATTCTAATTTTGTGTGTCTTTGTGCATTTGAGCTCTATGTGTGTTCTGTGTGTGCAAATGCATGAGCTGTATGTGTGTGTGTGATTGTGTGCGTGTGGTGTTGATTTGGGACGGACTTGGTGCAAGGGAAATTGTGACGGCAGAGGCTATGGGGTGGTGAATTGATTGTTGTGTGACTTTGTATGGTGATGGGTTTGATCTTCTGGGTGAATTTGTTATTGCGTTTATTGCAGGTGATTGGGGTCGATTGTGGAGGTAAAGGGGATTGGGGGTTGAACTGTGGAATAGATTTTTATGGTTGCTTGCTGTGTGTGTGTTTGTGAAGTTGTTGTTTGGTGGTTCTAAGGGCAGGAATGGGGATGGTGAAAGACAGGGGCGATGGTTGTAACTGTGATTGGCGCTAATTGGCTCCGGTAGGGAATGGGACTATTGATGAAGCTTTGATGAATTTTGGTTGTGATGGTTGGTATTGGGTTCGGGCAGAGATGAACGGTGGTGGTGGCTTGGAGATGGAGCACAGCTGCTAGGTTGTTGGGTAAAGGATGGTGAATTGGTTGCGGTGAAGCTGCTCAATTGATGGTATTTTGGGGTTGTTTGTGACAATTTGGGCAGTTCAGATGATGGCTCTGATGGTAGAGGGATTGGTGGTTTTGGGACAGGGCTGTGATTTTAGGAGAGGGTTTTGAAGGTGGAGGAAAGGGCGTTGATGGAGGAAACAGTGACGGTGGAGGGAAGGTGGTTCTGATATTGGAGGAAGAAATTGAGATGACGGAAATTGATATTGAGAGGAGGAAACAGGTGGAAGGAGATTGAAAAAAACAATGAAGAACAATCGAACAAAAGAAAGAAAGAAAAATAAATTCCTGGGAAACAAAAACCTTGAAGCAGATGAAGGAAAACTCAGAAAAACATGAACCCAAGAATAAAACACTAGAAAAATTCCAGAATTTAATTAAGATTTCACACAAATAAACACATCTAATCACAACTAATCAGATAACTAATCAGATTTGTCAAGAAAAAGTAGATGAACAAAACAGTAAAACAATAATAATAATGCAAGATATTACCTTTAAATGATAGATGAAGAGCAATTGAGAATCTGAGGATGAATAGTGTAGTAGATTGAGCTTCGTTGATGATGAATAGTAATAGAAACTGCAGTTAGTGATGAACAGTTAAAAAAATTGCAAATGACGGCTTATAGTGTGTTTTTGTAGGTGTAAAAGTGTGTGTTTTAATCTAAAAATCACAAAAGCAAAAGTGTTTTAGGGTTTTTTTTTTTTCTTTTTTCTGCTGATTAGGGAGAGTATTTATAGGCCACTTGTCTTGTTGGCCAAGAATGCTGTAAAATTACGAGAATGCCACCGGTATTAAAAAATGCTAATTTTATTAAAAAAATATATATTTTTAAACCTAAAATTAAAAAATTAATACAAGAAATATGACAGCGATTCCTAAATTTTTTAAAAGAATTTACAGTAAATTTCAAAAATAAAAACTAGAGCTTAAATCTGACAGAAATGCGTTTGGGGCGTCAAATGACGATTTTGCCCCTAGACAACACAAATACACAAAAAAATAGCTATTAACATCAAAAAATTACCAAAAAATAAGAGTAGGCTTAAAACACTCGAAAATGCATTTACGACTCAAAATTTGACAAAAAATGAATTTAAACTGTAAAATAACGATTTTGCCCTTGGTCAATGAAAATTCGCAGAAAAATAGCTATTGATCTCGAAAAATTACCAAAAATTAAAAATAATCTTAAAACACTAGAAAATTCCTTTTCGACTCAAAATTTGACAAAAATGAATTTAATTTATAAAATGACGATTTTGCCCTTGAGCAATGAAAATTTGCAGAAAAATAGTTATCGTCTCTAAAAAAAATTAAGAAAATTCAGAAACATGCCTCAAGAATTTGAAAAATGAATTTGGAACTTAAAATGAGCTAAAATGGCATTCGCGAGGTGAAATTACCGTTTTGCCCTTATGCTGGTAAAAATATAAAGAATACCAATTTAAATCCAGAAAAATCATAAAAAATTAACAAATTCACATAAAAAGTAAAAATATGAATTTAAAACCCCCAAAAGCTGGTAGAAAAGTATTTACAGATAAAATTACTATTTCCCCCCCCCCCCGGATTATTGAAAATTAAAAATTAAAAATTAAAATTTATCCCAAAAATCGCAAACATGCCCCCCAGTGTGTGAAAATAAATAGTGTGTCAAAATTTGGTGTCTACAATTGGTATCTAACAATGTATCATAATAACCCATACAAATATGAAAGTCAAGTGGTTAGATTTTATCTTTCAATGACATTTTAATATGTAATTAGTATCCTTTCGTCATAATATATCCCACAATAGTTTAGGAGTTCAGATTTAGGTAACTCCCACTCAATAATTATTCATTTCTCATTCAAAAAATATGGCTCTAATAAAGTAGAACATCGAGTCAATCTCAAGTTAAACTTTCATTTCTTATGAGTGACTCAATAAGAGTAACAACTAATAGAGTCAAAGTATAGTAATTCGTACTTAGAATCTTATGATAATCTCAAATCTAAAGATGCTTATGAATAATCCACACTCAAAATCTTATGATAATCTCAAATCTAATGATACTTACACTAGTATCCTAAGCGATTAAAAAATTGGTGCGAAATAGTTATACATATGTCACCTCTTAGTGGATCAATTCAATGAGTTTGTTCTCTAACAAACATACATATATTAGTTTAAATGTCACTATATCATAATCAATGAGATCAACTACTATTTATGATAAGTAGAGGCAAAATATGTACTAGTTTATACATATTAACAATGTCTAATCTCATTAATAGTATGATTAGGAATATTTAGGGATACATCTTTTGTTTAATAAGAATCTTATTATCATAACTTTTTGTAACTTCTTATACACTGTGTATTATATGGAATTTATTAGATAAACTTGGATAATAAACAATAAGCTACAAATAATAAAGACTAACCGTATTCATTTAGAGCATGAATAAAAGTAAAATGCAGGCATACAATATTGTTAATGACTTAATATTTACATTTACTAGGATTGTCAGATAAATTTAGTTCTCATCATAGCGTACAATTAGATTATAATATCAATTATATATAAAATAACAACATGCTAAGCATAGATGATTATGGTCATTTACTAGATTAGTCTCCTCACGACAAAAGGGAAACTAGATGGTCAAATGCTATGGGTAGCCTTCAACTCCTTGACATCCAACATTGATTGCTTCTTAGTGCCATCTCTATCATTCTTGTACATTACTTATAAAATTTTATGGAAACAATTTAAAATCTCAAATCTATCCTTAATCTAACCTATATACTTTATATATATTAATAAAAAAAAAACCTTGAGTTACATTCGAGGGAAAGAGATGAGAAAAAAATTACATCAGAATAGTAGAGAAGATATGACATGCAGGCCTAATTCAAAAATAGCAATAAAAGTCAAGCAATATATAATAATTATTAAACCATGTACAATACCTTTGGTTTCAAACCATACGATCCATCATTGAATCATGTAATCCAACAACTTAAATCAAATGAAAGCACAAAATAATGAATTCAAATCATGAATCATGATGTTTAATATTCTAATTATATTAACATAATCATTCTTGGATTATATTTTAAGAAAATAAAATGAATAACCTATAATGAATTAGATTTTCCAAAACGACATATTAAAATTAGATAGTTTCTAATTTGGAAAAACACTTTCTAAAATTTAATCCCATTAAATATAGAAAATTTATAGTAGAATAATAGAAGAGTTCATGTATTTAATCAAATTAAAATTCTAGGAAAATTCTATTTGGGTTTTAAATAACTTTCCATATTTAACTCCTTAAAGAAAGAAAGTTGCCCATAGAGTATTTATTTAAAGTTCCACTTCAAGAACTAATTATTCAAATAGTACTTACATTCGGTTTAGCTATAACTCCTAGGAAATCACTTTTATAATTATCTTAGAAGCTAGAGTATTGTTCATATAGGAATTTGAAACCAAATCCAATAAGCAACAAACTTTAGTCCGTGGTTTCTAAAATTCAGTAGAAAATAAGGAAAATTTCTTATAAGGGCGGTAGAAGTTTGATAATTAATAAAGAGGGCAAAACTTTTACATAATTTCTATAAAGGGCATTATTACTAAAAGCATACAATTTCATGTATAAAAATATAATATTATTTTTAAATAATATAATTGAATTATTTACCTAAATATTAGCATTTTTAATAAAAAAAATCAGCATAATAATTTGTCATATCAAAGTAGTAAAATTAAAATTTTCTAAATTTTTTATTCAAACTGTTCAAGTACAAAAATTATGAAGAGGACGATTTTTTGAAAGTAGACTTTTTTACTGTGAATTCTAACTAAAATTAAAATAAATAATTTTGTGAAAATTTATAAATATTAGAGTTTTTAATCAAAAAGAAAAAATGTATATTGATATTTGTATTCATCATCTCAAAGTAGAAAAATTAATTTCTTTTAAATTTTGATCTAAAGTATCCAAGTAAAAATTATGATAAGATGATTTTTTGAAAATGGACCTTTTTTATTGGTCAATTGCAACCAAAATTAAAATGAAATCAATTTTTTAAAAATTTATAAATATTAGAGTTTTTAATAAAAAAATAAAAAATATATAGGCATTTTATTCGTCTTCTCAAAGCTATAAAATCAACTTTTTCTTAATTTTAGTTCAAAAGTGTGGGTACAAAATTATGATGGTGGTGATTTTATGAAGATAAACCTTTTTTTTAATGATTAATTCCTATTAAAATTAAAATGAAATCGATTTTCTGAAATTGACTAAAGTAGAATTTTAAAAATATCTATTTTTCTACCTTGGAAAGATGAATAAACTAACATTCTATTTTAATATTAATCAAAAAATTCTTAGTATTTGTTAGTAATGCTCTTTATAAGAATTATGTGAAAGTTTCACCCTCTTTATTAATTATCAAACTTCCACCGCCCTTATAAGAAATTTTTTCAAGAAAATATACTTTATTTTAATCAGCTAGTAGGTAAATAATTAGATGAAAAAAATTTTCTTAATCAGCGCAAAAAATTAAAAGACATTAAAAATAAAGTTACTGTAGCCATTGCTATTGTAGCAATGCTAGATTTTTTAAATAGATTTTTAAGGTTTGATAAAGCCTTGAATCCAAGTTTGAAAAATCTAAACAACAAGATTTTAAATTAAAAACTCTTAAATAATTCAAAAACTTTTCTTATATAGTCAAACAAAGAATTTTACTTGAAAAATCCAACAATTTTTTTATAACCTCCATAGTGTTTTTCTGAAAACTAAAATTTTTAGGATAGCACATATATGATAAAATTACAATTTATGACAATTAAATTACAAATTACATACCATTCACTCATGTAACCACACGGCTTACAAGGTAGTTCGTAGAATATACAACTAGATATGGTAAATTCTACGCGTAAGTGTCAGTTTAGATCACTTTAATTCTTTCCATTTGTAGATACTAAATTTTGACATACCATTTATTTTCAAACATTGGGGGGTATGTTTGTATTTTTGGGCCAAATTTTAAATTTTTCAATAATCTTGGGGGCAAAATAGTAATTTTTCTCGGTAAATATTTTTTTTTCCATTAAGCTTTGGGGGTTTTAAAATTCATATTTTACTTTTATGTGAAGTTGTGAATTTTTTTTATGATTTTTCGTGATTTAATTGGTATTCTTTTATATTTTTACTAGCACAAGGGTAAAATGGTAATTTCGCATCGCAAACACCAATTTAGCTCACTTTTAGGTTCCAAATTCATTTTTCTAATTCTTTAAGCATGTTTCTAAATTTTTTTGATTTTTTGGGAGACGATTGTTATATTTTTCTGTAAATACTGCGTTCAAGAGCAAAATCATCATTTTACAGTTTAAATTCATTTTTTGTCAATTTTGAGTCTTAAATGCATTTTCTAGTGTTTTAAGATTATTTTTAATTTTTGGTAATTTTTCGAGGCCAATAGCTATTTTTCTGTGAATTTTCATTGTCCAAGGGCAAAATCGTCATTTTACAGTTTAAATTCATTTTTTGTCCAATTTGAGTCACAAATGAATTTTATAGCGTTTTAAGCTCATTTTTAATTTTTGGTAATTTTTTGAAGTCAATAGCTATTTTTCTGCGAATTTTCATTGTCTAAGGGCAAAATCGTCATTTTACAGTTTAAATTCATTTTTTGTCAAATTTGAGTCATAAATGCATTTTCTAGTGTTTTAAGCTTATTTTTTAATTTTTGGTAATTTTTTGAAGTCAATAGCTATTTTTCTGCGAATTTTCATTATCTAAGGGCAAAATCGTCATTTTACAGTTTAAATTCATTTTTTGTCAAATTTTGAGTCTTAAAGGAATTTTCTAGTGTTTTAAGCTTATTTTTAATTTTTGGTAATTTTTTGAGGCTAATAGCCATTTTTTGTGTATTTTCGTTGTTCAGGGGTAAAATCGTCATTGCACTCCCTGAGCGCGTTTTTATCAGTTTTAAGCTCTAACTTTTATTTTGAAATCTAATTTGAATTATTTTTGAAATTTTTAGAGATATTTGTCATTTCTTTGTAATAATTTTTAATTTTTGGGGTTAAAAAATATTTTTTTAAATAAAATTAGTATTTTTATTACCGGTAACGTTTTTATTATTTTATAGCATTCTTGGTGAACAAGGCAACTGGCTTATAAATACTCCATTAATCAGCAAAAAAATAAATAAATAAAAAAGCAAACCCTAAAAACACATTTGATTTTATCCAAAAAAAGATTAAAACACATAGCAAAACACCTAAAAACGCACACTAAGGCCGCCATCTTCAATCGCTGATCCACTCGCTGATCCACTGTTCATCAGGCTACTGTTCCATCATCAGCTGCAATCTAGAGCATCATCAGATCATTTTAAGATTCAAAAGGTAAATCTTTCTTTTTGTTTTATTCACTTTTCTTTCATTTTTTTAGGCAAATCTGATTAATTGTGTATATTTGCTAGGGATTTTATTCAAGCCATTAGATTCTCTTTCTATTCTGGTTTTTCTGAATTTTAGTTGTTTTGAGGTTTTTCCTTCTGATTAATTTCTGAGTTTTGTTCTTGTATGTTGGTCTTTGAATCTTTCTGGGTTTGATTGTTTTTTTTTCTTCTAGGCGTGTTTTTCCTTTCCTGTTTCTGGGTTTGTGTTTCTGCTGCCCTCTTTTGTTTCCTCACCACCGTCTCTCCTCTCTACAACCATGCATCTCAACCCAAACCTCACCACCACACAACCGCCAATATTCTCACCTCCACCACAGCCTGTTAATCAACCAAATACCCCCTCTACCCAAATCAATTAACCAACTGGCACAGACCACTATAAAGCAACAATTAATATCCCTAAAATCAGAAAATGCAAAAACCCAATCACCATCAGTCCCCATAAACCCCACTCAACCACCATTCAAACAGATCAATTCCACTAATTTCAACTCCCAAATTACCATCAGTCGACCAAAGCAAACCTGCAGAAACAATCAAAACACCATTTTCAACCTCCCAATTGCCAACCCCCAACACCAATTTCAACCCCAACATCTCCCTTGGACAACCAGATTCACCGCTGCCCAACCTCACCATCAGTCTCTCCCCTGCCTCCCACATTCACCCTTAACAACCAGAGACTTCTTCCCCTGCTCAAAGCCCATCCCAAACACAACAGACAACACATAATTGCTCACACACACCTTCAGATGTACACAGACGTCCACACACATACACACACCAGCGTGCAATTGGTCAAACAACCACCCACAGTCATACAAAACCACAACCAAAACAGGACCATCAGAGATACACACGCATACACACACAAAGTTAGCAGCACACAAACATACAGAGATAGCACTCACGTATACAAAACCAGTTCACAAGCACAAAATCATTTTCACCATCAGTAGCCATTCCCCAATCACCAAGTCAATACACGCACGCACACCCGGCTGCCAGAAAATCTGTTATTATACAATCGCCACCCACAACTATCGAAACCACAAACCTTCCAGCCTCATCATCTGCTACCCTTCCTCAATCCCAAACATGTCCACCACGCTTGCCCACTGCCTCCAAAACTAGGATAAAACAGATTTGTTTTTTTTTTTTTTAATTTCTCGGTGGAGAAGAGAGGGGAGAGAAGACCAGAGAAAGCTGGAAAGAATCGAAGAGAATCAGAGAAATTTTGAGAGAAAAGAAGAGAGAAAGAGCAAGCAGAGAAAAGCATTTCTGGGGGGGCGATGAAATTAGAGAGAGAAAAGGCAGAGAGGAAGAAAGAAAGAAAAGGGGAAAATCAGAGGAACAGAGAGGAAAAGAGAGACCATGGATGAAAGAGAGTGAGAGAAATAGGAAGGAACTAGGAGGAATCAGAGAGAAGAAAGAGAATCTGAGAGAAAAAAAGAGAGAAAGAGGAGGAGACGGAGAAGAGGAGAGAAAGAAGAAACACAAGAGAAAGAATGAGAGGGAGAGAAAATGAGAGTAACAGAGAAAACTACAGCAACAGAGTGAGAGATGAGCAGGGGAACGAAATAGAAAAATAAAAAAATGAGAGGGTGAAGAAGAAAACGGACAGAGAAATGAAAAAGAGAGAGAGATTGAAAATGTTGGGAATTTTCTTTGAATTTAGAATTGAAGGGAAAACAAGGGTGGGGTGAATTTCTCTTTTCTGGTAAAGATAATTGAGCATGGCTGGTTTTATTTTTTTTAAGTTCCGTTTTGCTCTTTTTCTTTTATTTTGTTTAGTTTCTTTTAGATTATGGTGGATGATATTTATGAGTGGATTTTAGTTTTGTCTTAATTTAGTTTTGATTTGGTAATTTTTGTTTTGTCTTAATTCAGTTTTGATTTAGTAATTTGTCTAATTCACTAATTTAAAGATTTAATTAAGTCAAATTGGGACTTTTGTGGGCTGTGTAATTATATAAAAGTGTAAATTTATATCTTTAGACCTTAGGTTTTAATTAATGCTCTTAGCCCCCATGAACTTGTCATTTTCTGCAATTGAGCCTTTTATAATTATAGATTGGCCCCTCGATTTAATTTTCATTTCAATTGAATCCCCTGATTGCAATTCGCCCCATTTTTGCTAGGATTTATATTTTTATTTTTATTCCCCCAATTTTGTTTTAAATTTTTAATTCTACCCCTTAGACTTTGTGAATTTCTAATTTACCCCTCAAGCTTTATAGAAATTTACTTGTAGCCCCTTAGTTTCATAGAATTTATATTTTTACCCTAATTTTGTTAGGATTTCATATTTTAGTCTTTGTTTGTTTATATCGAGGTATTTTGACTTGTTTGTTCATTTTTTATTAGTATTCGTACCGGGTCTTCGAGAGGTATCCCTATTTCTTATTAATTTCTCTTTTACGTGCTCCAATGTGCCTTATATGATTTTTATGCATTTTATTCATATATTTCCTATTTGGTATGCTCTTTGTGCATTTATTTCTTTCATGCAATTTCATTTTAAATCTTATTATTTCTTTATTATTATTTTGATAAAAATGCAATATTTTGTATTTAGCTAGTCAATGTAATAGTTAGATTATTTTTCTCATGTTTTAGCAAAAATTGTGTAATTAGATAGAAAGTGTAATAGATAGGATATTTTTAATTTCCCATTTTCAAATTGTAAATTAAGCCCTGGTGTAATAGTTAGAGTTTATTTGCTTTTGCGTGCTTACATGTTTATTTCTTTTACCGCTTTCCTTAGGATTTTTGCATCTAAGATATTATGCTTACGTGTTATGTGCTCCTATGTGATCTTATATGTTTTTATATGTTTAATTTGCTTTTAATTCATGCTTTAATATTTAATTCATGATTTATGGTTCGTCACCACACTAGTCCAACGCTAGTTGTGGCTTCATTCTTTTCCCTCTAGTCCAACGCTAGTGGGATTTTTTAGAACGGGCTAGCCCAACGCTAGACCCTTAGGACATTTTAGTGTTAGGTGCATTCGTGTGCATTTCACATTTCACACACTTCTAGTTTTCTTTCCATTTGGAATGATTTTATTATTATTATTATTATTATTATTATTATTATTATTATTATTATTATTATTTTGACACATTTTTAAAATGCATGACATCTAGGTTGCATTTCATTTAGACTTTAAGACATTTGTGTGATCCAACTAGAAATAGTCGCCTACTCACATGGGAAGCGATGACATATATTCTGTTCCCCCCTCCTTGAGTAAGAATATTCAGTCACGAGATGTTAGTCCCCCGTACCCGTCATGTTGCATACTCCCTTTCTTTCTTCACTTAATATATTATTATTATTTTCTTTTCTTTTTGCATCACATTTTACATAGACACTCGTGACTCTCTCGAGATCTCGACTCGGGTTTCGCAACTAATGCTATAATCTCGGCCCAACCTCGACGGCACATTTCGACCTCCCGATAATTACATTTAGACTTAGGATTTGCATTCATTTAGATACATCCGAACGCGATAGAATCTAGGGTTAATTTAGGAAATTTTGATTAAACCTCACAACTAGCCTTGACTAGGTTGAAAGGGTGCCTTAGGCGCAAGCCTTTGCCTTCCCTTTCTTCAAATGTGACTCCCGGACCTTTTTCTCTCGTTTTTCGTAGACCAAAGTCGAAAAAGGGTTTTAAATGATTTTTTTAAAATTTTATTTTTATTTTATTAGACGATTTTTCGGGAGACTTGGTATACCCTAACTCAGTACCAAGTGGCAACTCTATTTTTCAAAATAAAACCCTTTTTCAAAATTAGTTGGCGAAAACTGTAGCATTTTTTTAGTCCCGGCCTTATTTTCTTTTAAAATATCATTTTTACTAAATAACACTTTTTCACTAAAATACAATTTTTTCTCACACATGCACGGTTTTTTCAAAATTCTATATTTTCAAAAAGGATCACCATACCGGACCGTCTTTTCGAGACATGACAGTTAATAACCCCACTAGTACTTTTTATTTACGATTTTAGGACACGACATCATTTTTCCATTTCTTTTGTGCACACCCCCAAGTAAACCTCCTATTTGGGGTGTTTTGCAGTGTACTTCCTGAAGTTTTTTTAATTTGTGCCACTAGAGTTTTTTAATTAACGATCAATAATTACAATATTGTCAAAAAAGGCTAATTTACCCTTAAAGATTAGTTGCAGTAACCCCTTTAAATTTTATCATGATTTCCTTTTAATTCATTAATTAAGATTTTGTCATTTAATACATTGCACTGACTATAAAGATTGGTTATTTTGTCAATATTTTCCAAAAAAACATAATCATACTTCAAATTAATATTCTACTTTTTAATTTATCTCTTTTGAATTTCTAAGAGATTCAAGAAACACAATAAATAAATAATTAGATTTTTTTTTCATAGATTATCGAATTAAAATTTCAAATTTAAACTTTTGCATTGTTACATAAACTAAAACTCTTAATTGAAAAAAATAAATATTTAAATTGAAAATGAGAAATGTATTATTGTAAAATTGGAAATCTTTTAGATAAAATCATAATCTTAAATTCAAATTCAAATTTGAATGTTGGGTTCAATTCAAAAAATGAGAGTGTTTAAAGAAATTCATAAACATAAATTAAAACTCAAAATAAAGCACTGACTTTCAATTGAAGCAAAATACATATAGCTTAAATAAATTCTTTAACATAAATTAAAACTCAAAGCTAAAAGTTGTGTTATAATTTATTTAAAAATGTAAATTAATTTAAATAAATCCATAAATAAAAATTCAAGTGCATACTTTAAATGAACTGATTTTAATAACTTGAATAAGAATTAATTATTTCACTATGTTACTTGAATATATGACAACTAAAGAATAAGAATATTGATTTTGGGGCATGTTTGTCTTTTTTTTTTTTTAAATATTGACAGCTAGGAATGGACATGGATCGGTTAATTGGTCCATATACCCAATATTATAACATTAACCGATTGTACCTGTAGACACCAAATTTTGACACATCTTTTATAAAAATGTGTGTGTTTCTTCATTTATGGGTACTTTTGTTTTTCAGGGGTCGATTGTAATTTTCATGTATATTATGACTAATTCGTCACATTAGGGGTAAAATGATAATTTTAGCTTGTAGATACATTTTTTTTATTTTAGTTTCTAAACTCATATTTTATGGTTTTTTATCATTTTTTAATTTAAGAATTTTTCAGAGTCATTTAGTATTTATTTAGAATTTTAGTATTTTTTTAGTTAATGGCGCGTTTTTCAATGCACCCATTTTATTAGAATTTTCGTGTAAAAAAATTTTTTTGATTGCATTTTATATATTTATGAATTTTATGTAAAAATCTGATGATTTTTAGAGATCGTTAGATATTTATTTCAAAATTTTGTGTTCTTATCTATGAATAGCACGTTTCCCGATGCTATATTAAGTTTGAAGTTTTTGGGTGATCTTTCGTTGTTGTAATGCTAAATTGTAATATAATTTAGGGAGTCCAAGTAACTTTTGTTTTATTTCATTTCTTTTTTCTTTATTGTTCTTACAAATTTAAAAAAAAAAAAAGGATAGAGCAGGCTGCGTTTTGCAACTTGCTATAGTAGCAGCATGGCTGCTACAGTCGTCAAAACAGCCCCATGAAATACTTCCAGCCACCCTAGCAATCAACCATACCACCAACTTCATCATCATCACAATTACTCTATGCCTAATTATATCACTCCTCTCACCATTTGCATTCTTCTACCAGATTTTTAGGGATTTTTTATCATTTTTGTTTTCACCATCATCAAACTCAATCTCTCTTTACCTCAATCTCACTTGACACCAGACAGCATACACACCATATTCACCCCTCTTCTTCTCCCTCTCAGTCTTACTTCACCTGCAGACACACCTCACCCCTGCACACACCACAATTCCAGTTTACCTGCATGCTTCCTATCACTCACACAAGGCCAAAACATTCACACACACACAGAGCTCATAAACCACACCCTCACTTCATCAGCAAAAAACCAACAATGACAACAATTCCATCAAACACGCATCACACACATACACACTCAGGCACAAACACACACACCTGCAAAAACACACGCACATCATACTTCAACACACATCACACACTTGGCCTTCCTGCATTTCAAACACACACACACACACACACACCGCACCCACTCCTCGTGCACAATCACTCACAACCATTCACAAATTACAGGCATCTGCTTCTTCAACATTCATGCACACAAAGCTCACAAACTCTCACCCACATATAAATTCACAAGCACATCAAAAACACACACACACAGAGAGTCACAATCATGTACAAGACATCAGTTTCACATTCACAAAGAGCCACAAACACACGTACACATCATGCACCAACCTCCATATCCTGTCTAATTGAACCACCACCAGCAACTCTACCACCAACACCATTTGCACACACAAGCATAGCCTACCACCCATAAACACCACCATAGACAACCAATTGAAGCCACCAATCACGGCCCAAAAGTTACAGCAACAACCATCCACCTGCAAAAAGAACAACAACCCAAATACACCATTGGTCGTAGTCGTCTACGACTACAACACCAACACCACCACCTCCGGTCAGCACCACTGTTCTCTCCACCGTGGACAGCCACCATCCATTGCCAAATTGCAGCCACACCTCTCCCTCATCATTGCCCTCGTCTCTCCTATCGAAAACCAGGTAAAACTTCAACACTCCCCCATTTTCTTATAACCTTTAATTATCTGAAATTGTGATTGATTTTGTAAATTTGTGAGGGATTGTTTCAGGATTTTACGAGATTAGAAAGTGGTGAGTCTAGGACTTGAATTGATTTTTTGAAGAAAAATGGAATTCGATATGGGGATTTAGGAAAGGGAGAGAGAGAGACAGTAAGAGAGAGAGAGAGAGAGAGAGAGAGAGAGAGAGAGAGAGGAGCGAGAGATAGGGAGAAAGAAAGAAAGAAAGCTGGAGAAGCAGGGAAGAAAAGAAGAAAGAAAAATGAAAAATGAAAAGAGAGAAAGAAAGGAAAAAAAAAAGAAAATCGGTTAAAAAAAATCTGTTAGAAAACTACATCGTTTGGACATAAATGACATAGTTTTGGTTAGTTTCTTTTTACTTATTTATTTTTATTATTTTTATCAGATTAGATATTTATGTTTTGTCCCCTTAGGTTCTTAGTTGTTGTCATTATGCCTCCCAATGCTCTTGGCTTTCTTCATTTACATCCTTATTTATTTAAATTGACCCCTAAAATTCATGTTTCCTTTCAATTATGTCCAAAATAATTGCAATTTGGTTTAAAGTTGCTGGAAATTGCATTTTTACTCCCCAATGTTGCTGGAAATTATGATTGTGTCCTTGTGTTTGCTAGAAATTGCATTTTTACCCCCTTTAAGTTGCTGAAAATTCTTTTATGCCCTTGAATGTTGCTGGAATTTATGTTTTTGCCCCCCAAGTAGCTAGAACTTGTATTTTAGTCCATTTAAATTGCTGAAAATTCTCTTATGGCCTTAGAACATTGCTGGAATTTAGGTTTTTGCCCCCAAGTGGCTAGAATTTGCATTTCAGTCTTTGAGTATTGCTGCAAATTACAGTTTGGTCTCTCATAGTGGCTGGAACTTCATTTTTAGTCCTTGATTATTGCTGGAAATTACAAATTGATGTTTAATGTTGCTGTAGTTTACAAACTGAACCTTGAATGTTGCTGGAAATTGCAATTTGCTTTTTTTAAAACTTGCTGGAAATTGTATTTTTATATTTTAGCTTGCTGTAAATTGCATTTTTAGTCCTAGAACATTGCTGGAAAATACTTTTTTTTACTCTAGACTTGCTGAAATTCATGTTTTTGTCCCCATATTTGCTAGACTTTTCACTTTTTGCCATAGAACATTGTTAGAACTTATATTTTAACTTTAGGCTTGTTAAAATTGACATTTTTAATCCCTAAACTTTTTCTTAAATTATATTTTTGCCCCTAATTTTGGGATAATTGCGTTTTTAACCCAAAAATTTAAAAAAATCAGCTCTGTTTGGATAGCATTATTTGGAGTGTTTTTTAATAATTATTGAGAAAAATTATTTGGATTATTTTTTGTTGACTTTTGTGGAAAGGTGAAAAAGTGTTTGAATGTGAAAATTTTTTTGAAGCAACATGATGGTGGTTTGAAAAGTGATTGGGAAAGCATTTGAATAGTTCAAAAATTTTGAAAAAAGTAGTGAAGCAGACGTCTGCTTTTTTAAGCAGACATCCACGTAAGAGACAAAAATGTCTCAGCGAGCACTGGGGCACGGACGCTGCCAGCATCCGTGCCCCAGTGCTCGCTGAGACAATTTTGTCTCTAAAGCGAACGTTTGGTTAAACAAGTGGACGTCCGCTTCATCATCCGCTTAAAGAGGCGGACGTCCGCTCCATCATCCGCTTCGTCGTTCACTTCGTCATCTCACCTCAAAACCTATCGAAAATGGATCTCATTTTGTTACTCCCGATTTTTTTCGTTTTTCTAAATAAATTTTGAACATAAACATGCTTACTTTTGTGAATAACTGTGCAAAATGTTTCTAAAATTCATTTGAAATTTCAAATAAAAAACTTGGTGGGAAAATTTGATGAAAAGTTTGACTAAAAAATTTTTTAACTTTTTGACCAAAAATTTTTCCCTTGTCCAAACGGATTTGGGAAAAAATTTTCCAAAAAATGCTCCAAAAAACCCATCCAAACAGAGCCCTTATTTTTTATTCAAAATTTTTCTTTTTATCTAATTAAGGTCTTAATACTTTTAATTATGCCCTTTGTGTTTTTAAATTTTAATCAATGACCCAATTTAAATTCTTATTTATTTAATTAATGGTCATATCAGTTTCTTTCTTCCTTTTTTAATTATTTTTTTATTTATCTGTTAAAAGTTTAATTATATGTTATTTTATTTTCTTTATTTTAAATTAAATATATTTTCCCTAAATGTTAGTTGGTGCTTTGAATTTTTTTGTTTGTTATTGTTATTATAATTCCCTTGTATTTTATCCCTTGATTATAGTGATTAATGTTGTAATATCCACTTTATGATTTTGTTTATCCAAAATAGTGGTGCCTTGATGTGTTTTTTTATTTTGTTAGCATTTGTGCCAAGTTTTCAAATGAGAGGTATTCCCATTATCCCTCAATTTCTCCTTATGTGCTCCTACATGCTCCTATGTGTTTTTTTTTTTTATGTTTCTTTTTGTGTTTATTATTTTTATTTATGTGTGAACATTTATATATGTTATGTTATGTTATTTGAATTTAATTTTAATTATTCAAAGAAATGTAATAGACAGGTGATATTCTATTAACAAAAATTTTGTATTTAAATAGCTAATGTAAAAGATAGTTTATATTTTCATCTATTTAACAAAAGCTTTTGTGTTTTAGATAGAATGTAATAGATAGGTTAGATAGGCTATTTTTCTTATCTTTCCCCATTTTAGATTGTAATTAAGCTTTTATTCGGTGTAATAGTTAGGGCTTTTGTGTGTTATGTGTACTATGTACTTATGTGTTTTACTCGCTTTCTCTAAGACTTTGCATCTAGAGTATCATGCTTATGAGATATGTGCTTCTATGTGCTATTACCTGCTTCTATGTTCTTATTGCTTTAATTTATGTTTGTTATTATTTATTACTTTGCTTCATTATGAAATATGTGTATCGTCACCACACTAGTCCAATGCTAGTTGTGGTTCATTCTCGTCTCCTCGTTAATCCAACGCTAATGAGGAATTTATATAAAATAGGTTAATCCAATGCTAGACCTTTAGGTTCCTTAAACATTAGTTTCATTTGCATGAAATTCATGTCATTCACATGTATCATTTTTCTATTTTTAGGATCTTATTCTATTTTACATGCCATTTTCCCTTTTATTATCCCTCTTCCTATAAATATAATGCATGGCATTTAAATTGCATTTCATATAGAATTTTAGGACTTAGATAGATTATTTGCTTGCTTAGGTTAGGAAAAGTCAACCCTTTGAACATGGGAATAGCGAATATGGTTTTGTAGCCTTAGTATGCATATCTATCCCTTTGTAAGAAGGAACACATTTGTCATGAGTTTTTTGTTCTCCGTACTGGTCATGTTGCCTTCTCTTTTCTTTGATCACTTATATCTATATTTATTTTTTATTTTTGGCATTTCATTTTTGCATTACACGTGACCCCTTCGAGATTTATGGTATTCCATTTTGCAATTAATGCGATAATTCCAATTTAACTTTGAAGGGATATTTTGTCCATCTCAATATCTCTTTTAGGTCTAGATTTGCATTTATATAATTACATCCAAATGTGATAGAATTTAGGGTTATATTAGGAAAATTTCGACTACGTCTCGTAACTAGTTTCAATTAGGTTGAAAGGGTGCCTTATGCACGAACCTTCGCCTTCCCTTTCTTCAATTGTGACTCCCGAACCTTTTTCTCTTGTTTTCAAAGACCTGCAGTTGTCTTAAAAGGGTTTTCTTGTTTTTTCTCTATTCTCAAGAAAAACATTTTCCAAAGAAATCATTCTTGATTTTTCTTACCATTTATAATAAAATATTTTTCTGGTGACTTGGTACACCAAAACTCAATACCAAGTTGTGACTCTTTTTTTATTAAAAACCCTTTTTAGACTCTATTTTCGAGCCCAAAACCGTCACATTTTCACAAGTCTCATTTTAGGCCACTTTTTTCTTTTATTTAATTTAAAAAATAAAAATCATCTTTCAAAAATCATTTTTTTACAGAACCTACTCTTTTTTTTCCACACTATCATCTCTTCTTTTTTTGTCTTTCGAAAAATGGGGCGCACTAATACCAATTCACCTAATTTACTAACCGTATCCACCCTCATTAGCTAATTAATTGCATAGTCGGCTATCTGGCTACAAAGTGTTAGGTATCCCAGGTACCCCGGACCGTATATTATTAAATTAAATTTATAAACTGTATAAAATATTACGATATGAATACTTGTTCAAATTTAAAAAATAAACTACTTGTGCAATTTCAATTCTTGAAAAAAAAATTACAAATTAAAACTCTTGCATTCACTTTCAAAATAAAAAAGTTACAAGTCAAATTTTTCACAACACAATTAAGAAAAAGAACTTATGTGATCTTCTATATTCTACATCTAATTCATATGAAAGTTATTTTTTCGTTAGTATAAAAAAAATACATACGATCATTAGAATATTAAAACAAATAATAATATACAAATTAAAAAATTAAATGGAAAGAAACATCAACTAATATTTTTAAGTTTTTTTAATTATATTAGATTTGAATATAGAATACTTTATATTTATTTCTCAAATTCTCTATAGTATTCACATATATTAGCCTTTAAGATATATATGTGAACTAATTCAATTAATAACGGTTTTTAAAAATTAATATCTAGAACCGAAATCGCTTTCATAAATAAGGATCGGTTACCTAACCACTTTTAGAAATCAGTTTGGCTACTCTCATTTTTTGGTTTGGAATAGACCTATTTTTGCGAATTTTCAGTTTTTCGATTATTTTTGCCCACCCCTATCGATGGTACTACTGTCCTTTACTGATCATTATATTAAATGACACAGAATTTATGTATAAGACTAAAACGAAATGATGCCAAAACCGTAAAAGAGCTTAGTGCAACCAACCTTTTAGATTAAATTTGTCTTTTTGACGAAAACTACCTGCATATTACCTTTGATCATTAGTTAAAAGGATTAAAGTGACACTAAAAATATTGAACATTAGAAAACAGAATGCAAAACATTGAGAAATCTTACTACATTTAACCATTTTGTTAACAGTTTAGCATAGCATATGTCGGAATTGTTAAATCAAGCTATATTAATTTATTAAATTGTCATTTTTATTAGTTAAATGGTTGATGATAAAGTTTAACTAAGCGTAGTCATATGGGATCACAGCCCGTTCTAGAAGTCCAGTTTGAGACGGTGTGTCCCATCCCTTTGTTGGTGCAAGGTTCACCTGTAAATATGATGTACCACTGCTGCGTAGCTGAGGAGAATTTTCAGAATTAATAAAATTTCGTTTTGGCTTCCAGTTTGTTTATAGTGCTGTCCTCCTCCTTTCGGTTTCTCATTGCTTTGTGGCGGTCTGGTGTGTCATTCTTTTGTTGCCGCTGCTTCTCTGGTTTGCCGCTGCAACGGTCACGTTGCATGACATAATTCATTTGCGAGTGAAGTTGTTTTGAGGGACTAACATTACACATTCAGTATAAGGCGATTTTGCAATGCAACTACGGCAGTTTCAAGTAGTATAAGGTGCATTATGCACCCAGTTAAATTTTTTAAAGGAGTTAGAATTCGAACTCGTGACCTTCCGCTCCACTTAGCTTTTAAAGGCTTGGTGGGGATGGCCAACCCAATTAATTGGGTAGGTTACTTCATTGCCTTTTATTCACCAAGTGTAAGAGGCGTATACGATCCCTTGTTCGTCGGTTACTTACGACTTCATTTTTTATTTTTTGTCGAATCATAAATGTTGAAGCATCTATTCAACAGATGCATGAAACTTTAACCATGATTTAGAGTGGAATAATGTCTGTGGATCTCAATGTGTGCAGACTGAAAGCAGGCATTTGCCTGATATGCTGTGAAGTATTTGGAATGTACTCAAAGAATTACCGAAGTTGTTGACGTTTTGACACAGAAGAAAAATGGATATTCAACAGGAAATTACACCGAGGGAATGGAGGCAATGGACGAAATCCTCCAGATTCACTTATATATGGTTTGATCCATTTAATCTTTTAGCGCCCTTCCCAACCAAAGGTCCGAAATTGTCGGCAAAATAATTGAGTGGTCCAAAAATTGGCTTGATGCAATCGATGCAATTATACTGACAGGGCCAGGATAGTTAACTATCCGAGAAAACCAAACCAAAAATTGACTTGTGACAATTGATTCAAATATACTTTACTAACCAAAAATTGGCTTGTTGCAATTGATTCAATTATTCTATCTAACAGGTCAAGGATAGTTGATTATCAGAGACAATATTATCAAAAATACTAGGCTTACGTTTAGGGGAGTTTAAATGAATATGTAACTTCCTTATATTAACAAGGCAACGATAGTATGAATTATGAGTTATGGTTATTTCAGAGGGTATTTTTTCTTTTTCTCGTTTTCCCCGCGAGCCTTGCTGGGGAGGTGGAGGATATGGAAGGATTTGGTTCGTAAGTTAGAATTGGGATTAGAATCATGCACTGTAAAATCAAAATGAAATTTTGTCCGAAATCCCCCAATTTGTTAAAGAATGAGGGAAGTTAAGATTTTTAGAAATGATTCCCAAATGATTATTCCAATAGGTTTAATCCAAGCAACAAAGAGGGAGTTTATTCCATTTCATAAATTTCAATAGGTTTAATCCAAGCAACAAATAAGGAGTTTATTCGATTTCATAATATCCAAATCGTGCAACAAAGTGGCCCCCGAGTATTTCTAGGTTTTCATCCCAAAACCAATGATTGCTATAACATTGAGCTGTCTAGAAAACCAATTCGCATCTCTACTCAGCTTTCCACGAGGACAATGGAGGGGTATCAGAGTTGATCCATGTAGTTGCCATGTATAGATGTCTCTCACCCTTAACGACATCTAGGGAAGCATAGGACTCGAGTTCAGCCATCTCCGCTGGTGATAATTTAACTGATAAAGCAGCAACATTCTGGTTGAAGTTCTCTGTCTTCGTTGTTCCAGGTATTGGACACACATCATCTCCTTGTTGAAGAACCCAAGCCAATGCTAGCTGTCCTGGGGTGCATCCCTTCCTTGCTGCCAATTCATTCACTCGTTCAAATATGTACTTGTTATGCTCAAGGTTTTCTGGCTTCAACCTCGGGAAACTCTGCAATAAAAAATGCAGTATATAATTATATGACAATCTACAAACACATGTATGCATTTTTGCAACGGTAGTGAGCTTGATAGACTGTCATAGGTGAGAACAAAGTAGAATTGGTGTAACATTTCACCAATGTTACTCTAAATTTTTACCAGACACGGTAAATTGCTACATTCTAGCATTAAATGATACACACAAGAGAATGGTTACCTGGGAGGTCATACCATTCCCTAGCATCACCCCCCCCCCCCCCCCCAACCCGACCTCCCCAAGAAATCCCTACCCAAAAAACAAAAAAGAGAGACAACAAAGGTTCTGATACATTTTTGTAAGAGTCCTCCCAATAATACTCTTTCTGATATTATGTTATTTTTGACCTTTTATCTTATAGGTTCTAACACTTTTGGAGTTCACATTTTAATATGAACCCACAAATTTCACCCTGCTCTGTATTCTTCATTGGTCAACATTCATTACATGCACAACTATCAATTTGCTCCTGTAACATGCTTTAAAATTTTCCAGTGTTTTACTTCGCAGAACCAACACCCCATTAATGTAAACTGCCTAAAAGTCGTGTTGTAACATTTTATATCATCAATAGAAATACTTTACAGAAGTTATTTGCAAACGCAGAACAACTTACAAGAAGATGTGGAATGACAAAGGTAGGCCTTAAATATGTTTTGACTTTATAATTGCGTATTAAATAACTACTAGTTTTAGGGCCTTCTTGCAACAAATAATCTTCAGCCAGTGACTTTTCAGTAAAAACCATGCTCTTAACCTAGTTTTTCCTAAATTCAGTCAAGTTGTGCAAAGCTACGAATGGTGGAAACAAATATAAACGGTTGATGCATCTGGTGCTATCTGGCATAATTTTGGGATCTATCTAAATGTCCTCGTTCACAGTGTGCACATACCTTACGGACATCTCCATCTGTCAAATTCTCAAACAATTTGGGTCCTGATGTAAAGAATCCGCGACCAAGAGGGCTGTAAGGTACAATTCCAATGCCAAGTTCTCTGACAATAGAAAGGAGAATGAGAAAAGAGTTCACTTTTGGATGCGTTAAAGAAAATGATGTTACAGAAAAGACTTCTAGATACCTGCAAGTAGGAATGACTTCTTCCTCCAAATCTCTTGACCACAAGGACCATTCACTTTGAACAGCTGTAATTGGATGAACTGCGTGAGCTCTCCTGATTGTTGAAGCATTGGCTTCCGATAGACCTATGTATTTTATTTTACCCTCTTCCACCAATTTCTTGAGTTCACCAACCTTGCAAAATATAATTGTTTTACATATCATTCTCTATTCTATCAACAAATCAACGCTTTGGAGGTAAAGTGGCATAGTGAGAACAATAACTCACCGTGACTTCAATAGGAACACGAGTGTCAATCCGATGTACATAATAAAGATCAATGTAATCAACGCCAAGCCGTTTCAGGCTGGCCTCACAGCAAGCTCGCACGTATTCAGGTTCACCACGAATTGTCCTTTTCCCATCCACCCAAGCAATTGCAAACTTGGTAGCTATTTGTACTTTTTCTCTCAGTCCTCCTTTCAAAGCCTATAACAATGCAAACCAAATTATTCAGCACAAGTTTCAATTGTAGTTCCCATATTTCCATTTCTTTTCTTTCTTTTTTTAAAATGGACAAATGAGTGTACAAGTCTTACAGCATCATGTACAACATTTTAGTTTCAGTTACTTTTAAATTATAAGTGGCACTTGATCATGACAACAACCTTTGACTCGATAACAGAAAATTTCTACATGGAATTAATCTAGTCCATCTACTACATCGCTCGTGGCCTAAAAAAACAGATAAGCAACATTACATTATTTTCTAACATTAACATATATTATTATCTTTACGCATAGTTATTTTTTAGACTTCAAGTTCCACACATTAGAATAGTAAACCCGATCTGTACAAGAATCTCCCAACAAACACCTACACAAAAAAATTATATACTCCCTAGTATTTGAACTTTATTTATATCCCCTCCTCATTTGGTGATAGAGTCATCCTCGGAGAGTTTTGTACTTCTAATTGTAATTTTAATTTCTAACATCCAACCCATTGACACACAAAAAAAAAAGCAGTTCGATAAGATACAATCAACACAGCATAAAGTACCAACATTGACCCGGCACAAGAAAATCCTTGACAACAAAAGGTTCAAGCTAACAAGCATATTGTACCATAACAATGATAAATAAGGGGCTAAAAAAAAAAAAAAAAGAGGAAAATGGGCAAAATGAGCATGGTACCTTGCCGATGAGCAGCTCATTGGTGTGGGGCCCATAGGCGTCGGAGGTATCAAGAAAGGTGACTCCGGACTCAACAGCATGGTGGATGAGTTTAATCATCTCAGCCTCGGGCTTGGGCGGGCCGTATAGTGCAGACATGCCCATACAGCCTAGCCCTAATTTTGAGACCTCAAGGCCCTGCGAGCCCAACTTGATCCTCGGCACTTCCGGTAGTGTAGACATTTCCTCCCAACTGTTTCTCTGCTCTTAACTCTTCGGTTTTCAGTGGAAATCTACTTGCTATTTTTGGGGTATTTATAGCGGCATTCAGTTCCAGCTTAGAGGAAAGGAGCCGTGGTTGACTGATTGAGTTTTACTTCCATTGGGGCGGGAGAGGAAGTCCCTTACGTCACTGCTGAAGTAAGTCAATTTTCTTTGGGATAATTTCACATACCCGGGAGAGGAAGTTCCTTAGGTCACTGCTGAAGTAAGGTAATTCTCTTTGAAATAATTTAACAAACCTCCTCTGAGATTTGTAATAATTATATTCATTTCTTTTTAAGTTTAAAAAATTATATTTATACTCCTGTATTTATATATTTTATAATAAAATAAATTTATTTTAATAATGTAATCCAGAAATACCAACTAAATATCTTAAAATATACTTAATTACTTTTAAAAAGATAAATAAATCTCAAAAAATTAATTAACCAATCATAAAAATATCAAAAGCACTTATATTCTTACGTTAAATTTTATTTTATCTATTATAGTCAGAACTCAGTTACATGACTAATCTAAATTAATTTACTTTATTTATTAAAATTTTACAAATAAATATATTAATAAAAAAAAGATGATCAATTTAAAAGCAATTAAGCATATTTAAAGTGTTTAGTTAGTATTTTTTGGTTACATTATCAAAATGAACTTATGTTGTTATGAAAAATATAAATATAAAAGTATAAATGTAATTTTTAAAATTTGAAATGATGTAAATGTAATTATCATAAACTTCAAGAGAGTTATGTGAAATTATCCCATTTTCTTTTGCAGAAGGTTACGTGGACCTCAAAATTGAACGTGTTTTTTTTTTTTTTAGTTGCGTCTCAGACTAGTGCTCATGGAGGATTTGCTGACTCATCACATACAAATGGGAATGGATTCTTAGCAGATGTCATTTAAATGTTGAGAACAATTTCTGGTCAGGATTGATTTTATTTGAAAATTGATTGTGTATAATCTTAATCTTTTGCTCATCAGCTGACTGAGGCCTTAATCAATGTATAATCTTTTCTGTATCATTAAAGTATATATTTTTGTATTAAAAAAAAAATGATTGTGGAGATTATTATTATTTCACTTGTAAGCTAGAAAAAACACAATAAAATTTTATTTAACATATATAAAAATATATGAAAATAGACAATTGTAAAATAAAACATCTCTGATTTTTATTATTCTCACACACTTTTATATGTGTTAAATGAAATTTTGCATCTCTTATGTGTGTTACCTAAATAGTACATTTCAATCAAAAGATGTGGATCAACTTCTCTATAAGCTTCACCCCAAGACAGATGTTTACAAAGGTTTCTCTGCTCCTCTGCACTCATTACTGGTGTAGTTGTTAACGGGTGAAACTCGAGATTAGGGAAAAGTATACAATACATCACGTGCATTGCCACGTGGTGTACTAGGACCAATAATTTATCGTCATGTGGCAATGGTGGGCCATACCTCGTATTATTTGGCGATGTGTGATTGGTTCTAGTGCACCACGTGACACGCCACGTGGCGCGCGTGATGCACGCAATACTCACTCCGAGATTAGAGTCATCATTTCACTCCAAACCCAAACTCAAAAGAATAATTTGTTTGAGAAGCTTTCATTGTTATTCGAGCTCTCCCTTTGACCATTCCTATATTCCTTTTCTTTTGAGACCGATCTATAAGTCTCAAACATTATAGTTGCTTGCATCCCCAAAAAAAGATAAGTATTATCTAGTTTAAGTAAATAACAAAGCCTTATAATAGGTCAAAAAGTTGTATAAATCAAAAGAAGTTCGATATGCCGGACGTTAAGGTGGTGTTTGGGCTCATGAGAGAGGAATTAAAGTAGATAAAAACCAAGTCTAGCCTTTGAAAGGAATGATAGAACAACATTAAAATGGCAGGAAGCAGCCAACTTTTTCCTTTTTCCTTTTTCTTTTTCATTCAATTGAGGAAGTTAAACAAGCATATGGAATTGTCGACTAATCCCTGTTTGGAAAGTGTCTTATTCATAGGAGATTCTGGGAATCAATCGACAAACTTCCTGAAAAAAAAAAACTCCTATAAAGTTTACCGAATAATGAAGAAAAGAAAACATTGTAGACAATGAAATTTTACTTTAATTTATGTAGTCAAGATTAAATTAAATCATATTAATTGTTGGTTAATTAAATTAATGGTATCATAAGTGCATTCGTGTTTGGACTTATTAGTGAAGAGAATTGCAATTAGGCCTTGAATTAAATTAAGGCACGAAGTCTACTTAAGCTAAGATAAATTAATTTAATTAATTCATATTGAATTATTTTATCCATTTATTAAAATCATATTATAAATAGATTTCTTGAATTATAAGCAACTCAGATGATATGGAAGATTCTAAAGGCTTTCCTATTGAGTAATTTTGCCTATAAATAAGGCTTTCCTATCTCAAGTTTGGTAATATGACTCCAAAATTTTAGGGAAACGAATAGAGAGTCGAGCGATTAGAGTTCTATGACTCCACCCCACAGGTCGGGAGTTCGAATCCCACCATGCCAAATTCTCCTTCCCCATATAATAGTATATGATTATCAAAAAAAAAAAAATTAGAGAAACTCTGTCAAATTTCTAAAATTTATCTCTCAAATCTAAGTTCAAATTCAAATCAAATATTCTTCGAGTTCCGTCTATCCAAGCTCAAATTCAAATTCACATCTTTCCATCGTTTTAAGGCTTGAAATTAAATATCCAGGTATTGATTCTTAGGTTCTCTTATACCTTCTCCAACAAAAGTATTACCAGAATGCATATTTAGAAAACCTAGCTTATAATTAATAAAGTTAATGACAAAAGTTGCTTATCTATCCAAAACATGTATGATGTTAAACCTGTATATCTGAGAATGCCATGGCATTGTGTTTTTGCAAGAGAGAGCTGAATGTAAAACGAATACAACTTTATAGCGCGAAAAAAATATTCTATTATGAACAATGGGTTATAATCATCTAAGACAACTATTAACTAAGGCCATGTGTATTTTTCTCAGGGATAATTTTATATTTCCACCCTGAGGTTTAACGTAATTGCAAAAACTTCCCCTCTCATTTGGATAATTACACCTATTCCCTTGTCACAATAAAATGACTACTCTGTCCTCTAATTAATCATTAATTGAATTACCATGAGAGGTGTAAGATAACAAACACCACAGCTGCTGACCTTTTCTTACTCAATTTTTTCACCTTCTCCTACCGAGAAATATTTAGGTGGACTCAAAAGTTCATGGACCCGTGGACCGGGTCCATCTAAATATTTTCCCTCTCCTACCAAGCGGTCACCAATTTGTGATCTTTACCTATCTCTAAACCACCACCACCACCACCACCACCACCAACCAGTGCACCACCGCTTATGCTTCATCTTCTTCATTTTTCTAGAGGATTTATTAGGGTATGGAAATGAGCAAGGAGGAAAAATATTTTATCAACAAAATTGAGAGAGGAGAAAGAGAGGATTTACCGAGAAAGAGATGGCAGAAAAAGAGAGATTTACAAGAGAGGGGATAAATCATATTTGTGCAATTTTTTTTGAGATAAGGGCAGTTTAGGATTTTCATAAAATTTAAGGTTTCGTTACAGAAATAGTAAAAACATGGGAAGTGTGATCTCTAGAAGTTAAGATATGCTAGGTGATATTACCAGAAACTTCAGTAGAAGTTTATGGTATTATACCTTTCACTAAGCATAAATGTCAAACATCACTCTTTCGTATTATTATCTCCTTTATGCGTTTTTTTGAATTTTGCTTCTTTTAAACCTTTTGTTCCCATGAAAATTGGACCCCAACTTTGGCTTTACATGGATATTAGGGTATTATTGAAAATATATGTATGATGCCTAAAAAGTGGAAAAAAAGAATACGGCCATGTCATGTCAGATAGTTGAAATTTAGCAAAGAATTGGGAGATACGTGTGATGATCAGCTTTTTAATGTAAAAAAAAAAATACCTAAGAAAAGAGTTTAAAAGTTTAAATTTCTCATTATGGTGTGGTAGATCCTACAAGGATTGCACAGGCAAGCTTTGACATTAGGGTTGGGTAGTACTTTGGTTTAGGTGAGTGGATCTTCTTGTTCTTTTCTTTTAATTTTTTTTAAATTGTTCACTTGAGTCCAATCCGTTATCTCAGCCTATAGAATCTAACCCAGACAAAGTACCACATATGACTGGAGCGCAAATTGATTGTCGGCTGATGTTAATCTGTTTTAGTTTGGAGGTTTAGTAGACTGTCAAACATTTTGGACCTTGTAATAGTTTATTATCGATATAAATCAGTTTCATAGTTGAGCTTTTTTTGGGACTTCTGCAGCCGGATGGCGGTCTTATTGGACTCATATTCAGAAAGGACATTTTAGAAATAAAGGCCCAACGAGAACGTTGATGCTTCAATGCACATTCAATTCGGAGGACCTTCATCATTTTAACTCTTTTTCATAGTTTTAATCAAACAATTCGAGCAAGTAATTCAGCAATATCATTCTTTTTTTCCTCAATTAAGGGTCACTAAGGAAAGGAAGAATGGCATGGTTCGAGCAGCAATGAGAATTTAATGTGACATTTAAAAGAAGAGTGACTTTACTGTTTGGACCAACTTTTACCGTCAATCAACCATCTATGCTTGTCTTTATAGAACAAATATATATGTGTGCCGTATTAAAAAATCTTGTCTGAAGTTTTGATTCTCAAAGTCTTTGTCACCAATTTATTCTATGTACAATTAACTTTATAGATAAATGTGAAATTGATCCAGATAGTTAAAAATGATTAACATGAATTCTAATGTTTTAAAATAAAATATCAAGCATGCAGAATGAAGTGACAAAAAGAAAAAAAAATAGTTGATCAACCACTAGATTTTGACGAATGAGATCACCTGCAACACCGACGAGGTCAGAAAAATACGTAGTTCGTCTCTAATGTACCTCTGATGCTTAGTCAGTAGTAGCTAATACAAGCAACAGAGCTCGGAAGGCTTTTTGACTGTCAAAGAGAACGTAACTTTGAGAAGGAAATGGGGTACTTTTATATTTGAGGGTTGGATGGAGAATGTGACAAGACATGAGCTATAAAGTGATAACCTAGTTGTCATAATTCAGCGGTGTCAAATGTAGGCATACCTTGTGTCAAAAATAGCTATTACACCAATTATATTTAATTCACCTTGAATTTAGTGATTGCAACTTCCTCGTAAGCTCAATGGCGACAAGCTTGGCTTCGACTTATTTGCAGGTTCCGGAGATAATGTAGAGGCCGAGTTGGCCAGGAAGCCGAATTGACTTTTGGCCTCCAAATAGAACAAAAAAAAAAAGACTTAAAACTATAAATGCTTCATCACTTGGAGAGGGACCCTAATGTACTAATCATTTGGAGAAAATGAGAAATGAAAATGACAGCAAAAAAAAAAAAAAATTTAAATAGTTGTCCTAAGAAAAGAAGTGAAGAAAAGAGGAAGTATTAATGACAGAGAAATTATCTATTGTTTATTTTACTTGAGAGTTACATAAGGAACTAAATGAACTTTGTTTAGTTTCAATTTACAAAAATATGAAGTAAGATATAGTATTTTGTAGAAAAATAGAATCATCACAAACTACAACTTTTAAACAAATTACAGTCCATTTTTCACCACGTAGCTGTACAAAACAAAATCATGCCCCCCTTTCCCCTATCCCTAATTACCCTAAATTTTCGCAAGAAACTAACATTTAAGCGAGAATAAAATAGACATTTGTAATACAGATATCTGTGATCCTATTACTGAATTATTATGCATTAAAATATAACCAAACTCTTTAATGACTTCATTGTATACCTTCTCTCCGGTTTTTGCTTAGTGTGAACTGAAAGAAATAAGAATTGGAAAAGTTTGAGTGTCTTTTTTTTGTTTTGCCTTCAAATTGAATTGAAGAAGAGAATTGGGATGCAGAGCAGAGGAGTGATAACATAGCAAAACTAAGCTGGCCCGCAAAAGTTTCTTTAAGGCAGTCTACTTGGGCTCATTAGCTATTTCCCCTTTTTGGTCTCGTTTTGATTTTCAAGGTTCAGATATGGTCATAGTTGCTTAATCTCACAAACACTTGATCCAATTGTATTCTCCATTTGCTGCCAGAGAGAAGAAACAGCTGCCAAGACTCGAGTGGTTTTCTATTTCAGTTTTTATCCTTTTATCCAGTTTCATTTCTGAGAAAATGCATGATTGCAACAAACCATATAGAACGCTGGTTTTAAAATCTGATTGTGATATTTAAATCTTTATATGCAAAACGCATTAGTGGCCAACTTTAGTCTTTTAATATTTCTTTTTACAACCATATATTTAACATATTACATTGTAATCACTTGCAAAATGTCGATCACAAAAGTAATAAGTTAAAAAATATGATACTTTAGATAGGGAATCAATATTTCAGACAAGCTATTATAAGGCATATTATATATTGCACTATCACTAGTGAATAATATTCATGTAAATTTTATCCAAATTATGCATGTTTATTCAAAGATTTCATAATTTAATTTCTGAAATTACATGACAAATTTATAAAATAAAATCACACAATTGCATAGATAAATTTATCACTTTTATTTTGTTCTTATCAAGCTAATCGCAACTCTTTTGTGTATGGTAAAACCTCGAATTTCGTTGCAAGTTGTAAAAAATAAGTTGCTACTCGTTTCCATAACATTTGTCAAACGGAATATCACAAATTAAAGATTATTAGTGAAGTCCAATAACTCAATCGGATCGGCAAATTCAACCGGTTAGATCCCTAACCGACCATAGATCTGGTCCAATTTTTTATAAAGAAAATAAAAAGAAAAAATTATCAAACTGTTAAACTAATCAATTGAACTGAATTGAATCGCAAGCCAACCGCTATTCTAGTTCACCAATCGATCTAGTTTTTAAAACATTAGTGAAGGCTGACAAAAGTTGGCCATAAAATGCTTCTGGACATTTTATCTTCAGAGGAGTTGTCAAACGTGCAATGAGAAAACATAAAGGCTTAGTTTTTGTTTGTTTGTCCATTCTTGTTACACTATTGACATCAATATCAAGAAAATTATTAGGTGGAGAAAATTTACAACCTCACTTGTACATTTTGTAATTTAAAAAAATATCACATACACATAGCAATTTTTCTTAATGTAAAAAATAATATAAAAATATTTAATTAATTTTATTTTAAATTATAAAATTCACACGTCAAATCATATACCGATCCATATAAGAAATTCCCCCCTAGTTCAAGTGGTTGAAAATGAAAATCCATTTATTATATTAATTCTTGTGGCAGCACTTAGTTGTGCGGTGCACAATCACACCGAATTTCAATGTGTCTTAATTACTCGACACCAAAAGGAAAGGAATAAAATGGTGCCTTTGGAACACGTGACAGGTAAATACAAGCGGGCAAAAGTCGTTGAGTGGGCTCTCAAAAGTCACTCCCAGTAGGCCAGCCTCAAGCTATTACCCAGTTTCCTTAACTATTGCGTTTGTGGCCCTACGTCTTTTGTTGCATAAACAAAATATGAAAAAGAATATCCCACTAATCTGTCGTCGCAAATTGCAACAATCAACCGCAGGATAATACCAAAATATGGTACGATATCGATATGCGATGGATATTGACAGTATCTTGCTAAAACTTTTTGTCTATTCTGCGATCTTGACAGGTAGGTTTATGAAACGACAAATCTTTTTTATGCGGGGGAATACAGTGATAATTTTACAGTTTTGATGGTAAGTTCGAGAGATTCTTAAGTGAACTAAATTCACGATTTTATCTGTGAATTTTATCCGTAGATTTTGTAATTTAAATGAATAATGAGTAATGTAATACATACTGATGCAAGGAAATAATGTAAAATAATGTGAAGATATTTATGTAACTTTATTTTAAACTCTAAGGTTTACAAGTAGGGCCATAGATTGAATTCATTTAAGAATTTTCCGTAAGTTTACCATCTTTTTAGTGTTTTATATTTTTACCTTAGGATACATAAAAGAAAAAATCTTGCTAAATAATTAGACCAATTTAAGCAACGTGATTGATTTATTATACTTAAAAGGCTTAATTTACTTTCTGTATGATTACCTTGTGTACCAAAATCTTTTATGCTTACCCAAATCTGAACAGATATATGGTCATAAAAAAACTGTTTACATATTAGCATTTTAAATATGTGTTTTTCATATTAAAGTAGTACAAATTTTAAACTTTGGCTTATCTAAAATTCACTATCTATAATTGTTTTTAGTAATATTTGACAATCTATATTATGTGTAAGTAAATTTCTTGTAATTGTGCTACAATGAATTTTTATTCGTTTATATGGGTATTCTAAAATCTTTCTTGTAATTAATACTAATTTATTTCGAATTTCATTGAAGTAAAAAATTGAAAATGTTACACAGCACACACATACATGGTACATACGCATATACATACATACATATAGATAGATAGATACATGCGTGTATACATACATACATATACATACATATACACATGTGTGTAGGGGTGTGATTAGTCTGTAATTTAGTAATTTGGTAAAATAAATTTGTTAAATTCGGTATTTTTGCTTAGAAAAATACTAACCGTTTCGATTTCAAATTCAAAATTACCGAATTCGATTTCACAGTTCAAATTTGGTATTCAATTCGGTATTTACCCAATTATCAATTTAGATTATTGGATTGAACAAAAATTGTGCACAACAATTATACTCCAACATTGAAAAAATATATATTAGCCCCAATAAATATTATCCAATTAAATAATTCACGAATCAATTGTCATTAATTAACAAATTGTCTTTGATGAAAGATAAAAGTGAAATTTATGATTCCAAATTTTAAGTAGTTAATATACTATATAAATATAATTTTTTCAATATACATTAAATAGTTGCATTTGACAATTGATAATTTTGTAAATATTGTGTATTTATTTAAAAATATAAATACAAGTTATTTATGAATATATAAATATATATACACTTGTAAGTGTATATTGTAATCACTATAATTTATTATTCATAAATTTATATATAACCCTTTATAACTAATGTTTAAAATAAGTTGAGTTATGCGTGTGTGTATTTGATTATATGAATTAGATCTCTTTAATTGTACTTAAAAATTTCAAGCTACACTGGATCTTTTAATTATCAAGTTTAGACTTATTCATATTTAACTAATATTGAATGTATACATTTAATCACACACACACACACATATATATATATTAAAAATTTACTAAATTGAATTTAAAATCGGTAATATTGATTTGAAAATTCCTCTATCCGAATATCAGTCCGAAGTTGACTTTTTAATTTGGTATACATCAAATACCGACAGATTTATCAAATTATCGATTTTCAATTTTCAAAATCAATTCAAAATTGGTCAATAAATCGATTTTTTTCGATTAGGTTCACCTCTACATGTGTGTGTATGTGTTTGCATATATGTATGTATATATGTATACACGCACGTACACGTATATGTATATATATATATATATATATATGTATGTGTGTATATATGTGGAGCAAATAACATTGAGAGTCACTAAACTATTCTTATTATAACATTTTAGTCACTCATTTAATTTTTTATTTTAAATCATTAACTTTTCCAGTTAAAGTAGACAGAGAAAAACATGTGTCATTCATGTGAGTGTGTCCAAGAACATTATTGTCCTTTCACACTGTCTTAAATGAGAGTTATTAAACTATTCTTGTTGTAACATTTTAGTAACTCATCTAATTTTTCTGTCTATTTTAGTTGAAAAAGTAAATAGAATAGTCAAAATGTTACATTTTTAAAAGCTAAGCATGTTGTTTGAAATAAAAATTAAATGAGTGACCAAACTATTACAATAAGAGTATATCAATGACTCCTAATGTAATTTGCCTTGTATATGTGTGTACATACACGTACACATATATACATACATACACATACACACACATTTTTGTAATCAACTATCACCTCATTTCTATGATCGAATCTTTCTCTTGTCCCTAAATGCTTCCCATCTAAAACAATTAAATGAAACAACTAGTTGAATAATTAAATGAACCCAAAAAAAAAAATTGTGGTACTATTTGGTTATAGCTCCATTGTGAATTTTATTGAACCCGATGGGACAAATGATGTTAGACATACGAATAAATCGTACTAATATTTTACCGGATTACATTGTATTTATTAGAAATTGTAGAAGTAACTTAAATTTCATAATATTTCTCAAAATTACAAGGATGCAAAACATTCTTCGAAAACGTTACCTGATTTTGAAACTTTTTCTTAGGTAATTTACTTGAAAACTTTTTTCTTGTAACTACATTAAGATTAATTTTTACTATTTTATGCTAGCTGTTATGGAATCAACAAAGATGTCACCATCTATACCTAAATTCGAAAGTTACTAGGTTCACATTTATCAACATTGACATTGTCTCCTTGCAATAAAGAAATTATTAGTTTAAACTACTTTACTCATTTGATGCTTCATTAGCTTTACATACATTAGCATAATAGGATATAAGAACATTTTCTTTGCTTAGAAAACTTTAGTAAATCAAGCATTTTTGTTTTCATGGTAAAGTAATGTCATTTATCCATTAACATTAACAAAATTGCCACAAACAAGAAGTTCAAAAAATTCCTAGTGCCACATTCACTAACTCTTTAGCAATGTCTTATTATGGCAAAGAAAACGGATGAGTTAATAAAAGAATTTCTTCTTTCAATGCTTCATTAACTCTTGAGTGCATCAGCATAATGCAATTCCTTTTTGTCTTTCTATAATTATTTTATCAAGGAGACATCTCTCTGCATTGGATACCATATTCCATGCTGCGACAATTTACCAAGACACTAGAATACGAAGACAATAGAGCCGTGCTAATTGGCCATGCCGGTGATTTAGCGTTGCTGCATTCACACAGATTTGAGAAACAAAAAATAGCTCAATATTATTTTTGTACACAGTATGAACGACATAATGGATATGCGTGGGGTTGGTAAATAAGATTTGTCACAAACGGGTTAAGATATCAATCCTTGGAATTGAAAACTTTGATGCGCCGGCAACTATGTAGTGTACTCTCCAAAACTATTTGACAGGTCGTTAATGACTTTTGCTGTCGTTGACCAAAACCAAGTCTCTTATGGGAAATCATTACTGCGTGGATCAGATCATACACCATTTGCAGAAATTATGGTATAAAAGAGTGACACAGAAATATAACGAAATATGTTAAGAAAGTGATGCAAATTTTTTTTTATAAAATAATGTAAAAATATTTATATAATTTTATTTTATATTAAAAAATTCATAAATAAGAACACGATCAAATCCTTTAAAAAATTTTCCTTATAGCTCGTGTGATGTTTTGGTATTTATTATGTTTCCCCCTTCTTTTGAAGAAAAAGGCAGAAAAAAGAGCCCAAGAAAAAAGCAATGACAAAGGATAAAATAGTTTATACATTTATATGTTAAGAGGAAAGATAAAAAAAGTATAAATTCTTCCCCTGCTAATCCTTAAATTTTATAAGCAACTAAGCTGAATAGTTCATTGTTTTATATTTTGATAATACTAATGTAGATGATGATTTGTTTGATTTTGAAGTTAATTAAAATTGAAAAGACTTAGTTTCTTCATTTTCTTATGTTGAATATCTAAATTCTTATCGTGATTTTCTGTAAAAAATTGCATAAAGTGGTTATTTTTCTTGAATGTATTTAGAAAAACATATTTATCATAATTTGGTAATAGAAGAAATAGTTCTATAACATACTCTTTTGAGGTTATGCTTGACTCATAAAAAAGAATTACAATTTCCAGACCAAAAAGATTATGGCATATGCTAATTTTTTTTGTTATGAAACAAAAAAGAATAATGGATTGTTTGCTAGGAAATATAAAAAGAAGAAAAAAGAAAAATGAAGGGATTATCAAAATCACATTGTGCTATCTTAACTATTGGTCCATGTAAAATAACTTGTACTAGTGCTATCTTACTATGCATAAAGGGAAACACCACTTAATTTGTGGTGTCTCATCTTGTTTTTTAATTTAAAAAACATTTAACCAATTTAACTACCATCCATAGTATTAAGTAGTTTATAACAACTACTTATTAGCTTATTTTTATTCACAAAATTTTTACATATTCATTCTAAAAATATAAAATGATTTTTTATGAAAATTAATTTAAAACTAATCTAAACTTTTGTTACAAACATGCTTGTGCATTAATGACTAATTTTTATTATCAATTCAAAACTTGTACAAGGTATAATTCTAATTCTAAAACAAATTTCTCTTTCGCACTAGGGGCAAGAGAGTCTAAAAGGTACAACCACTACAAAACCACAACACAAAACACCAAAACAAAAAAAAAAAAAAAAAAAAAAAAGAAGCCAAACAATAACCTATAGCTGTGTTTCTTAGACAAAATTTTCTTTTTGGATATTTTCGTATAAGAATATGTAGTGACCTTAGTATAAAATCCAAAGAAAAGATTAAATAATGATGGTAAGAAGTAACCGTTTGATAGCATAACTCACATGCTGTCCCCCGTCTTCGTTGATCCTTGTCTTTCTTACACTGTTCTCCCCCTGCTCTCTCTCTCTCTCTCAAACGGCCAAAATACCTCGCTCCTTCCACAAGTCTTTCCGCTAAAAAAACACAGTACACAAAGACTCTCTCTCTCTCTCTCTCTCACACACACACACACACACCTTACTATCGAAAATGGATGTTGAAGATCACAAAAAAACTCCTCCATCAGGTTTGTTTCTCTCTTTTCTCACTCGAGTTTTTCCATACTTCTAAATATCCTTACTTTTTCCATTTATGGGATCCTCTGTCTTGCCAAATTCTTGCTGCATATTTACAAAAACTCCCACCTTTTTTTTTTTTTTACCTTTTTTTTGACTTGTGTTTTGTTGATCTTGCTCTTTAGTTTACTTGTAGTCAAGTGTACACATCATTTACACACACTAGTGGGTGTGATTTTGCTGTCTTTGTTTGTGTTCTGTGCTTTTCTTGTTTTCTAAGTGATGATTTGGTTGTTTTCTTGAAATGCGGATTTTTTTAAGTAGTTGTACTATTCCTAATTTTTGGTTTAGTGCACAAAGAAATAAAAAATTATTTTATAGTTAAAAAAGGTAGAGCCTTTTTCCCCCCCTGATTATCATTAGTATTATTATTGCAGCAGGAGGGCATGAGGGGCATGGGTTTCATGTATGTCACAAATGTGGTTGGCCTTTTCCAAATCCACATCCCAGTGCCAAACATAGAAGAGCCCACAAAAGGGTTTGTGGAAAAGTTGAAGGCTATAAGATAATTGACTCAGAAGCTGACCATATCTCTGATGATGACCACCTTTCTGATGATGATAATATGAAAAACTCAAGTAAGGATTATTACATATTTTTAACAATTTTTAATTTTATGAATTTTGTTTTAGTAAATGTGTTGCAAGTTTTTTTCATTATTGTTTTTTGGCTTAGTACTGTGTTAATGTTTTGAGGATGGAATGCTTTTAAAGGTCCCAAGGTGGAGAAGGAATATGTGAAGGAGCTTGGTAGTAGTGATGGAATTGGTCTGAAGTCGATTAAATCAGAAGACGATGTGTTTTCGGATGCAATCACGGAGTTTTCAGATAGTGGGATTACTCCAACCATAGAAGAGCACCTGGAGAGAGTTAGCCAATTAGATAAGAGTGCGGGAGAAGAGCTGGTGAATGAGCTGAATGCTACTCAATTATCTGAGGTTCATGGAAATGATGGTAAGCAGTTATTATACTGGCATATTGTCTTCCCTTCTGGTTTTTTGGTTTCTCTCATTTGAAGGGTATCATCTTTGTTGGCGGGAAGACCTGCTCCGTTTAATGACTGTTTCCATGTAAATACTTAGTAATTTATTCATGAAACTACTTTAAACAGATCAGAAAATGACTGCAGTTTTCTGATTAATTTGGTAATGTCTAAAGACAGTGGTATTATGAAAACATACTTTCTCAACTAGAGAAAAAGCTATTTTGACTTGTCTGTATTAGGCTTTTCTCAACTAGAGAATAAGGATTCATTTTGCTTGATCAACATACTTTCTATATGGTAGTTTCCAGGAAAACAGAAAATAGAATGTTGAGATATTTAAGTTCCAGAGTAAGCAAATTTGGTTGGATATGAATTTCTTAAGGGAGGAGTAATGAGGCTTAAAAAGAAACTACAACAGATAGCCATCATGATGTTTACTTATCCAAAAGGCAAAAAATTAAAAGGAAATATGAAATTTAATATGGTGGCAGTTTTTTCCTATTCTGTTCATCTTGACTTCTGTCTGGATATGAGCAAGAGTTTTGACTAGAAAACTATTATCTACATTATGCTTAACTCTTTTCTGAATAAACAGAGAGATAGCAGTTGCACTGGCATTACTGTTGTGTCATTATCATCCTGTGTCAAATCCACAACTAACCTATGTGATTGGATATTGTTTGCATCATTACTTATCTATAATTATATTAATCCTCATTGGCCATTGTAACCAGGATAAAAAAATAGAAAAGAGATAGAAATTCTACACAAGCCATTCAAATTCCTCAGCTATTTTTGCTTAATGACCAAACCTATTGTCTAGTTGGTTTCTAACTTTTGGATTCACTGATTTTGAAGTTTTGTATTCATCTTAATTTATGATCTTACTGGTCATTTTTCTAAATAGGTTCTACAGCATAGACATTTAAAAATTTCAAATGTTGGTTAATCTATTTTTTTGACATATTCTAAAACAAGTGAATCGATGATATCGAACTGTATCCAAGTTTTCCAATAACGTATACAGAGCCGGTTCAATGTAATATTAAAAAACTTGAGAGCTTTCCAAAAGATAAGCTTTTTAGTGCTTCTTTTAATCCATAGATTTGGTTAATTGTGTCACAAAGGTCGACCCATATGTGAAGCCATTTATGTTTTAGCATGTTATGGTTGTGTCTTACTGGGTTTAACATCATATTTTGAACCTGATCCGACTAGTTTTATTCTTGTTTGTGTTCAGTTAACGCGTAGTTGACTGAAATTTCCACCTCTAATACAAGGTTGGAGATTTCAACATGGAAACCTGCATCTTATATTTGTAGGTTTGTTTAGAATGTCTAGTTGCAATGTCCTGTTTTCTTTATTTACCACTTTGAAACTTTTGGAAAAAGGAAATGTTTGCATTATGTATTTTTGTTTTGTCTTAATATTCTTCTGGTGAGTTAGTTTCATTTCCTCTCTTGTTGCTATTAATACAGCCTGAACCTAACTTTTAATTCTTGGAACTAACAAGGTCATTTCTGTGGACTATTGTCTTGTGCTCTAGACTTCATCACCTACTAGATCTCTTTAGCAATTTAAAATTACTATGTTGCATATTATCTTGTTGCAGAATGTTCTAAATTAAACTTCTTTTTCCAATGTAGATACAAAAAAACAAACAGATGGCCTAATAACGAGCAAGGAAATTTCCAATGCTGAAGCTATTGGGAGTGTAATGAACCCATTAGAGAGTACTAATCCTGTAAGTGATAACAGAGTTGAAGAAGCTTCTTGTGCATTTCTTCAAACAGCTGGTCAGGAGATCAATTCTTCTCCTATTGTGTTTATCTCAGAGGACATAGATACAAATGCTGGGAGTGGAAAACAGAAGGAGATTGTTTGTTGTAAAGCAGAAACCAATGTAGAAGTGAAAGAAAGTGTTAATGAAGTTGAATCTCTTACTGAATCAGTAGCCCTTCTTAGTACGTCTGCTGGTGAAGCAACTCTTAGTGAATCTAAGTCAGAAGCGGACAGAAAAGTTTCTGATACTATGACTTTGAAACCTAAGCTAAATGAGGCTGATGGAAACATATCACATGCTATGACAGGCGACAAGATTGTTGAACGCGAGAAAGAGCCAAGTAACAAGTTGGAAGCTGAGATGGAAAAATTTTCCACAGTGGTTGAAATTGTTGAACAGGAGAAAGAGTTATCTAATGTGTTGCAAGCTGAGATGACTAAAGATAATCTCTCCCCTCAAGTTGAACCTCGTAAATGTATTGATGCTTCTGTTTCTACTCGAATTGAAGCTAATTCTGCAAAAGATGCAATAGGAGTTGGTCATGAGGGGTCAGCAAAGGTTGACTTGAAGGAAGGAGACGATAACGAGGCAGATATACTCTCTGTTGCTGAAACTTTATCTGCATTAGAAAATCCTGAGATCATCACTGGAGATATTAAGGACAATGAAGTTTTAAGATCCAGTTTTCCTTTGGACATAGTGGATGCTAAAGTTAATAGGTCTGTGGAAGATGAAAACAATGTCAATCCAAATTCTGCTTCAAGTGTTCCTGTTGGAAGTTTAGGCACCTCTCATTCAGATTTTAATTCTTTGGATGATAGTCTTGAGAAAGAAGGTGTTTCAGCATCCATTAGAGGGGAAGTTGATACTTCTGGGTTCACGGTGATCAGTGAAGATGATTCCGGAACTAATGGCTTAGAAGGCTCTCCAGGGACTTCTGGTTTTGAAACACAGAAGATTCAGCCTAATTATTCTATTGAAGGATTTCAACCTCATTCTGCTGATGAAAAATCGTTACACGATGGAGTTTCAGCACCAAGCTCAGTTGAACATTCTGACATGATTCATGCTGTGTCCTTTGTTGATGAGGAAACCTGCAGGCAAACAACCAACTTAACTAACTTTGAAACTTCTGATGATACTGCAACCACGAAAAGTAACCAAGTGATGACAGAAAATGGAACAAATCACTCATTGGATGATGATAATACTTGTCAATCTAAAAGATGCACAGATGAAGGTTATGTGGAAACCTCACAAGGAATTGAAATAGATAAATGGATTGAAGTCCAAAGGTCTGGAGGTGCAGTTGGTGTGGATCCTGATTTTAGTCCTGTAGGCCACAGCGCGACATCAGGTAAACAAGCAGAGAATTCTAAGGAGATTGAAACACAAAGGTCCACTGCTGCAGGTTCTCAATTAAAACCTGAAGATAATGGTGTAGCATCTGAAAAGGATTCAAAAGATTCTGAGGAGGCAGCAGCTTTACCTGTAACTTCAACAATCTCAAACCAAAGTTCTGCAACTGTTGAAAACAAAATTGCTAGAGCTGCTGTTGCTTCTGAGTCCTTGCTAGATGAAGGTGATGACAAGCTCACAAAAGGAAGTTCAAACATTTCTGCTGTTGACAGCAGCCGAACTGTGAGTTTGGATGGGAACTGGGGATCAGTTTCAGGTGCATTTGTCTTTCTCACTAATTCAGGATGCAAGAATCAATAATAATTTAATTGCAATGTTTATTCTATTTGGTATCAGATGGATTTTATTTAATTTTTAGGTTAAGTTTGGAAGCTCCCACTGCATTGCTTTGATTAATATCACTTGCAAAATGCATCAATCTTGGGTAAGCATGTTAGCATGACTGCAAATAATAGACTGTTAACATGCAAAACCTGTGCATAAATTTTTCTTGAATGGCATAAATTTGTGCCCATGCATTCAGAGGTATGGTAGTAAACTCCTAAATTCCAAAGTGTTTAATTGATGTGTAACATATGCTGGCTCTTGCTCTTTCTCTGTTTGCAATGTTGCCCCTTACTGTTGTGCTTAGCAACATTGCATGTGTTTCATGATTTATTCATGCTGATTAACAGCTTGCTTCTCACTGAATGAAACAGTAGTTTCTAGCCAGTCAGATGGCACAGCTCTTGCTGATGCTGAAACACTATCTTCAGCTAATACTCAGGCACCAGAAAAATCTGAGGGCACATTGCCAAAGCTGCTAACTTCAGCTCAGGAGTGTCATCCTGACAAGTCAGAAGATGTTGAGCCTCCATCTTTCATGACTTTGATTGAATCTGGAATTGAGCGTGACAAGAAAGTTGTAGCTTCAGAAGTCCATGATGTCCAAAAGACTGAACAGCCAAAATCTGAAGCTTTGCAGGCGGGCTGGTTTCCATCTCTAACCAATGTCATTAATGAATCAGAAGGCAGAAAGGAAAATGAAGATATTATTGCCAAGGTCACAAGCTGGAGCACAGGGAAGCAACACAGTCCGTTAAAAAATCTGCTAAGTGAAGCTCAAGAATCAGCTGCACAGGAACAAGATCCACCGGTAAATCAGGGCAATGTCTCGAAAAACAATGGTGCTGTGGTGACTACTGTGAGCGCGATTATTGGATCTGAAACACCAGGTGATAACACAGTCAAGAGGGAGATGGAGAAGGAATGGAATTCCCCAGCAAGATATCCAGTTGAGATTAAGAAAGAGAAAAGGAAGGTAAAACCATATTGGGTGCCATTTGTCTGCTGCACTTCAGTATATCAAGACATGTAATCCTTTGGTTTCATGTTGACCGTGTGAAATCTAGGTTACCTCATTATCTTGGGGGCAATTTCACTGTATTCTTCTTTTGATCATTTTGAACTTGAATTCCTTCGTACCTATTAAATAACCTGCAGGAATATTTCTTAAGCATAAGACTGGCTGGAATAGGCTCTAGGTAAAATTTCTCTTGTTATGAACATTTTGCGACACGTATCTTGTGTTTGTATATAGCTTGTAGCATTTCTGTATTTGAAAGCATAGATAAATTACTGGAGCATTTCCTGAAAGATTTTGACTCTAAAAGTTCGATTCCCCTAATTTTGATCCTCATATTGTCATGTTATGGTGGAGTTTTATCAATCTAATTTTGATTTTGTCAGCATCTTGGGGATGTGGAGAAACTGAGATGCAATTTAAATCATTGAAACCACCATTACTTCGAATATTAAAGTTCTAAATTTCGTTTTAAGTCCACTTAGTCTGAACTTGATTTCGAAGCTTTGTGGGAGTCATGTTGCTGAACTACATAACTCTAAACGTCCTAAAAATCACTCACTTCTGCTTGAAATTACTTCTAATTATGATATAACAAGCACCAGATGAATTCGATCCGGGCATTCAGCATGCCCCCTTATAAGTTGAACTGGAAAGTATATGATGGATGCAGACTAAAAACCTTTTGAGATCATCCAAAGTAAATGTTGATCTCCGGTTTTTTCAGTTAGACCCTATTCTTAACTAGGACGCTTCTTAAACTCTCAATCTCAACTGAATGAGGATCTTTGTTGTTCTTCCCTGCTCCATATAAGCCTGCTGGTGGTTGTTGGTCCATCGACCAGTTAAGATTCTTCGCTTTGATCAATTAGAATCCTATAATATGGGGATAAATTAAAGTTAAGTAATTTCAACATGTCGGAAAAAGTTATGTAGAGTAAAATGATGTACTAAAACAGTTAATATTGGGACATTTAATATGAATATGTCAGTAAGGGGATATGACAAAATTCAATCAAATCTTAATTTTAGATAAGCAAGTGCATCTCATGGCTTCTCTCCTACTTCGAATTAACCCTCTCTCTAACCTAAATGTCAAATAACAAGGTAAATTTTATCAGCAATTTGGTGCCTAACTAAGAAAATTGATAGGTCTACCTTCGTTTTAGGATAACACATTCATTCAACTGTTTTTAGATGTACATAACCATTACACACAATAGAAGCAAAATAATATAGTTGCACTCATGAAAGTCGACTGAGCACTACAGACAAATATATCTATAGATGCTCCTAAAAAAAATGTTTCTTGAGCTAATATGTTATACGCACACATAAATTCAAATATTGAGACATAAATAGGAAAATTTAATTTGAGACATAAATAGGAAAATTCAACTACATGCATCTCTGAATGTCACACAAAGGATAGCACAGAGATAAAATGCAACATTAAGATATTATATAGTTCTTGGGGATGTCACTGTGGTGACTTTTATTTTGCGTCTCATTATATATAAAGTACTGATTGAATTGGTTCGGCCATCACATCTTACTTGTAGGTTGTTAGGAAATTAATATGTCAAATGATGCAGGAATTTAAAATTGATTTCTAACCAAGATCTTTGATCATCTATACAAAAATAAAAACGTACCTCTTGATAACATAATTAAACTGTCAACATGATTAAAGATACGCGATGTCAACTATAGCTACACACGTGTTTGGCCTCTAAGGTATCCATACGAACACCTTTTTGGGATCTTCATCAGGATTGATTAACACCAAGTGAATATGCTAGATCTACTTGACATGCCACCAAAGCGAAGAAAATTATATAATAGAAAAAACTATTTTTTTCTCTCTCTAATTTTCTAACGTTATATTGAATAATATGTCAAGTTTTGGTGTTTAGAACTTATTTATAAAGTAAAAATTAAGACTTTCTTGTCCTGCAAGAATTCTAGGTAGCCCTTACCTATTAGGATATCTTACCAAATAGGATATTTAGTAAGTTTTTAATTTCCTTCAAAAGGAAATTCTTACATTACTATAATTCCTCTATTTATCAATAAGTCCTTAAGATTATTATCTCACAAATTAATCCCATAATTATCATATAATTATCTAAATCAATTTAACCCAAGAATTAGTTCTATTGTGTGTGACCCTTTAGGTTCCTAATCACTTGGCAATAAATATAGATTATAATTTTAGAATTAATTGGCTTTAGTACAAAACCAATAAACTCCCACTTGGACTAAAGTCAATTTAGTTACAAGGATTCTAAGATTAGATAAATTAAACGACTTTAATTTATCATTAATCAAAATTAATTAATTTATATTTATATATCAAGATTGGCCTCTAACCAGGCATCATGATCACCCAAGTGTTAAGAAAAGTCAAGTGATTGACTTCACCTTTTTATGAACCAGATTCTGTGTAATTATTATCCTTTCACCATACTATATCCCAAATTAATACAAGAGTAAGGTGTAAGTGCCAACTCTTAATGTACTAATTATTATATATTCTTGTTCTCGAAATTCAACTCAATTTTCAATAAATTTAGAACTTTTCTAAATTATTGTAACATTTGCAAACATTCTTGATTTGATATTTTAACAAGTGTGGCCACAATAGGGATATACTCTCCCACTATATTAGGAGTTCTAAATCCTATATTAATCATAAACTATCAATTCGTGTTTCTTATTGTACCTAACTTCTATTGTACACATAACCAATTATGGATTATGGACTAATAGAGTCAAAGTATAACAATCCACACTAAAGATACTCTTATGATCTCAAGTCAAAGGATCATTTAAACTATTGTTATGTAGAGATTATACCATTGGCACTCAAATAGTTAACCTTATGAAAATCTCTAAGTGGATCAATCCAGTGAATTTGTTCTCCAACAATCCACCCATATATCATCATATATGCTAATCTATCCATATTAACAATGTCCTTTATATTGTTAATACTACGATTAGGAATGTTTTAAGAATAATAATAAATATTATTCTAAAGACTTTATCATAATATTAATAAATAAATACATATAATAAAATGTCATATCATTTTATTGCACAAACAACAACCAAACAAATAGTTTGTCAAATCACAAGTCAATTTCTTACTTTGACTAAAACCAATCATTCATATACTCTATATTGAACAAATATACATGACTATCATGTTTTTTTTGGGTTAATGCTTTAGTCAATGGATCAATCATATTATTCTTAGTGGGAATCTCATTTATCTTTACATCTTTTTTGCCAATTATTTCTTTAAATAAATGGTATAGCCAAAATACTTATTTAGATCATAGATGAGACCGCAAGTTCAATAATGAACTTCTAGATCCAACTTAGCTTCTAAAGCTACAAAGCACTTGGCCTTTGTTGTAGAATCTATTATAGTGTCTAACTTAGAACTCTTCTAACTAGCAACACCACTATTCAACGTAAACATGAATACAAATTACAATCTATTCTCATTCTTAAAGAATTAAATATTTACATCTATAAACCCATACACTTTTAAAGTGTGAACTCCATAAATCAAGAATAATCCATTAGTTTCTTTTTAAATACTTCAGGATATTCTTGACAACTATCCAGTGACACTCACCAGATTAGCTAGATACTTGCTCACAAAACTTTGAACATAGGAGACATTAGGTCTCGTATATAGCATAACATACTTTATAGATCCTATTGTAAAGGTTTAGCGATCTTTTGCCAGCTACAATCTTGACAGGTGTCTTAGGACACGACTCTTGAAAGGGTAATCCTATGTCACACATATAATAACCCCTTCTTTGATTGCTCCATGCTAAACTTCTTTAGCATCTTGTCTATGTACGTAAATTGAGACAGACCAAACAACCTCTTAGATCTATCTCTATAGATCCTAATTCCCAATATTTAGGTTGCCTTTCCTAAATCTTTCATGAAGAAATTCTTGGACAACTATATATTTTACCGTATGAAGCATCGGTACTATGTGGTTTCTCAATAATAATATGTCATACACATAAAGTGTTAAGAAAAACCATACTGCTCCCACTCAGCTTCTTGTATACACAAGACTCGTCTTTGTTTTTGAGAAAATCAAACTCTTTAATCATCTTGTCAAAATGAATGTTTGAACTCCTTGATTTGTAGGTAATCATATTACCATCCATGTTGGTATTTCTTTTAAAGACCCATTTGCGTCCTAAGGGTTTTACCCTTTCAAGTGGCTCAACCAAGGTTTATACTTTGTTGTAGGACATGGAATCCATTTTGGATTTTATAGCTTCATGCCACTTCAAGGATCTACACTAGACATAGAGCATGACGTACTCTGCTAGGTCTATGAAGATATTGTGTATCTTGAGCTTTCGATTATGCCTCATCAATATGTGGCCTAATCTCATATTCCAACTGTTGACAATTATTAGTTTGTGGTTTTTGAATTTCTCTAGATTTTATTTTACTCCCACTGCCTCTTTCAAGAAAAACACTTTTTCTAAAAAGATAGCATGTCTTGAAACAAATAATTTTGCTCAAGGCAATTGTAAAGTAATATCCTAAACTTTCTTTACAATACCCACAAACAAACATTTGCCAGATATAATTTCAAATTTGTCTTGACGTGATCCACTTCACATAAGTGGAACATCATCAAATTCTTATGTGACTAAGAATTAGTTTCTTACCATATCATATCTCATATAGGTCGTATAAACAGTTTCGTTGGAACTCGATTGAGTATATGGGAGACAATTTTTAAGGCAAATTGCCAAAACTAGATTGGAAGTGTAACATGCCTCATCACGGAACGTACCATATGCAATAGGGTACAATTCTCCCCTTTCAGACACACCATTTAATTGTGGTGTATATGGTGGAGTCCACCAAGAAAGAATCTCATCCTCTAGATATTTTGAAACTCATGACTCAAGTATTCCCTACGTCGATCAGATCTCAGTTTGCTAATACTTTTGTCAAATTGTTTCTCTACTTTAAGTCTAAAGACCTTGAACTTTTCAAAGGTTTCGAATTTGTATATCGTAAGATACATATAAATATATTTAAAATGGCTATCCATGAAAGTGATAAAGTATAAGAAACTACCTTTAGCATGGATCGATGTTAGGCTACAAACATCAATATGTATAAACTCAAAAAGATCACTAGCACATATATCTTTTCAATAAAAGGTGTCTTGGTCATTTAAACAAGTAATATGATTCGTATGTCTCATAAAATTTCATAATCGAATGAGTCGAAGTATAACATCTTTATGTAACTTGGATATTCGTTTCTTATTTTCATGACCAAGTCTACAAATACTAAAGGTATGATTGTTTTATAATATCTAATTTTTGTTCCTTGATGTCTATATTGAGAACGGACTTATCAAGTTCTAGAATAAGTTATTGTTCCATGAACTAGTACCATATAAAACACCTTTACGTGAGAATAACATTTATTCTTTTGAGTAATGGTAAATCCATCTTCATCCAATGTAGAGATATATATATTTTAAGTTCTTATCAGTACTAGAACATAGTAACAAATTTTAATCCTAGAACAAATCCGGTTGGTAAAGTGTATAAGTCTCTACGGTTAATGCAACAACTATTGCTCCATTCCCTAGATATAGTTCAACTTTTCTCTATACCAAAAATCTACTATTCTCGAGATCTTGCATATTTGTACAAATATGGGATCAACATCCAATATCTAATATCCAAAAGTCCTAATTAATAGATAATTTTATCTCAATCATAAATACAGTAGAAGTCAAAGGTTCACCTAGCCTTATCGACTTCTAAGTCTTAAATGAGCCACACAATATCCTTTCCAATACTAATTTTTTGGATTAGAAATACATGCCTATAGACTTGTCCATTTTGATCACACCTTTATACTTTGTCATGGCTATTTGGTTCTTCTCAAGACTAGCCTTGGGTTTCTCTTGACAAGCAATAAAGTGCCCCTTGATTCCTTAATAGATTACTATTTAGATATCTAATATCTATTGGTTCCAGATTGTGTATCAAAAAACCTTTTGAGATGCACAATCATGGACCAAGTATTCATCATATTATGCTGTTTTTATAGCTCAAGAATCATACATGATTTTATGATACAAGCAGTAGTATCATTATCATATTTATGCATATCGTATGCATCTTTTATTCCCTAACTATCATTGTCACTCAGGACAAATAGAATTAGGGTATCAAGGACATTCTAATATTCATTTACTTGAGAACCATTCTCAAGCTTTATACCAATCCAAGAATTTTATACTAAAATGGAGTCCTATATGGTGGATAATGTGTTCACATAATTATGCATTCTACAACAAGAAAATAAAGATAGAATATGACTTTATATTTATGAAATAAATAAAACCAAAATAAATATATAGAAAAAATTTTGGTTTGGCTCTCACTGTTTTATCCAAATCAATATCCCTTATAATTAATTCAAGAATTTTCAAAAAATTCTTAGTGGGCTAGGATCTCATTTTAATTATTTTTAATCTTGCGTTAGCTCAACAAATCAAAATTTTTTCAACAGGTAGGTAAAAATTACCAATTATAGCTTTTGTAACTCCTAGATAGTTAGGTATCAACTTTTAATACACATATCAAATATGTCTCCTAACTCCTTACCTCAAAGACATATGACCTTGAGGTAGCTAAAAAAGTCACAAGTCTTTATTAAATCAGACCCATCTTGTTTGCCTATTCTTGGTCTTGGACAGCTAGAACCAATGCTTGAAAATCTTCTTTTAACTTCTTAGCTTTAGCTCGAGTAACTGGACCCGTTTGTACTTGAATTACTTGATCATCTTTTGTTTGCACAACCATTTCTTGATTGGAGCTCATATCACTAGGATTTTGATCTTGGAATCACTCAATAAGATCGGGGGTAGTTCTTAATCAATAAAGAATCAAAGAAACTCTTAGTAGGAGAACTCATAATATGAATAAATCTCATATTATTATTTAAAAATCGTATGAATAGTAGCCTTTATTTATAGGCTTACATAGATGATTCTAAAACTTAGAAATTAACTCAACTACTAAAACTAAACCTTAACTAAGTTGACCACTTAACATAAAACAACTTGTACTCATATTAACAGACTTAAAAAAAAGGAACGAAACTAAGTTCTAGGCATACAAAAAAACGAACGCCACTACGGCCTAAAGAAATTTTAGTCATTCAAGTCCTCTAAGCCCAACAAGTTAATCGCCATTCTCTTCAAGTAATTTAGGCTTCATCCTTTGACTTGTCAACAAGCATATTGTATGGATATTCTTCCCTCTTGATTAGCCCAAATGTAAGTAACAAGCCTTTGGTGATGAGTTGCTCTTGGCCCAAGTTGCATCCTTCTCATGCAAGTCCATCAATAATCCTCGCAGAGCCTCTTTCATTCTTCTAGTTCAAGCCCTTGTCATTGGTCTAACCATGCTTCACAAAAGGTCTTGAACACATTGCTCTTCCTTGGAATGTGTCCCTTCAAGTGAAGCTCCTTGATCCATATCAGGATCCAAGAAACAAACTTGCATAACTAATTCTATAGCGGCTGCTGAATTTGTAGCCTTAGCATCAGTAAATAAAGAGGCTGAGTGGCTTCGAAATTTGTTGCATGAAATTCCTTTATGCTCTAAGCCCATAGCACTCATCTTTATACATTGTGATAGTGTTGCAACATTAGCAAAACAATATAATTAAATGTATAATGAAAAAGTCTAGACATATAAGGTTTAGACATTGCTATGTGAAGGACTTGATTTCTAATGGTGTAATAAGTTGATTTTGTAAAATCAAGTTGCAATTTAGCAGATACCTTAACAAAAGGATTGATAAGGAACTTGGTGTATAAAACATCAAGTGGAATGGGACTCAAGCCCAAAGACATAATCACTCATGATGGAAACTCAATTCAACACTAGATATATGTCTTAAGTCTTGAGTTCAAAGAGTCAAGGTACATCATTCTAGTGATTGAAGCACCATAATGAAGAAAATCATCCCAAGGTAAAATAGTGTTTGGTTACTCGCTAATAAAGGAAAGCCTGAGTATAAGACCCTTAATAGACTTTTAAAAGTGCTTAAATGGCGGGGGCATTAAGTATGAGTATATGACTAGGAAATATTGGTCATTTCAAAAGTTGAAAGGCTTGGCTTTGAAATATTCATGAAAAGGATATGGATACTAATTATGTTTGTATCAAATGATTGAAAGCAAAATGTTTGATTATGATTGTATCTGTGAAATGAAATTATATATTTTTCAAGGTAATACATGGTTCTAAGTTTTCATATTATTATTGTGATAAGTTATAATAATAGTTTCACTAAAATAGTGGTTCAATTGCAAGATACCACTATTGATGCACACAATTACAATAAATTGCTTATACAAACTTATACACTTTTGAAAATGGTAGGGGATTATTGGAGATTTTCAAAAGTAGAATTAATTGACTAAATCTATGAATGTTGGCAGAAAGAAGCTGCAAATCAATGCCAAAAAGAAACCGTCTGCGGCTTCTCACATATTTGTCTTGACATTTTCCAGAGAGCCAACAGGGGCTAAGCCATGGGGATGAGGCATCCTCGGCTGGAGCTGCAACTCTTCTTTGGATGCTTCCCAGAGAGTATCCCGTGCTCAGCTGCCTACCGATGATGCCCTGGCTACCCTCTGAATTTGAATATTATAGAAATTTTTTTGAAAAGTTACTTTCTTTTAGGAAATCAAGTCTCCTACCTCAAGTCTAACAGACATATCATTTGAATATTATAATTTTTTTTTGAAAAGTTACTTTCTTTTAGAAAATCATGTCTCCTACCTCAAGTCTAACTGATATATCACGACTAAATCTTTAGAAAACCTTTTCAGTGAACATGTTTAGTTTATAAAAAACATATTTTGATGATTATTTTGCTTCAGCAAAACTTTCATTAATGAATAGCGATCTACAAATTCAAACACTCTTTAGACTTGTAACACTAGTGCAAAATGTTAACAAGGCCACTTTCATTTTTAAGGAAATTTGTCTTACTATTTGTACTAAAAGAGGACAAATTTTGCCTCAAAGAGAGTGTATTTGATACCCGACTTGAAGCAAGTTTACTTTTAATGATTACAATACATTTTCTCGTTTTCATTATTTCTTCTGTTCTAGTTTCAAAATATTCCCCAACATCATAAACATCAGCGTCACATATACTGCTACTTTTTCTTTTCTTTTTTTTTTCTCCCTTCAGAGAGAGGACAGATTTGATCGCAAGACATGGATTGTAACAAAAGAAATCAAGATCCAATAGCAAGAAAATACAGTTGATCTGAAAGAGGGAATAGAGGACAGGAAAAGAATTAAAATGCTACGAGGAAAATAGGCGCAATATTTTACATTCTAATGAAGCTAACAATTTTTCCTTCAAAAACTTTACATACACACGCATTATGCAATCATCTATATTTATGTAAGCAGCATCGAACTTTATATTTACATGTACAAAACTTGACCTCATATGTTGTTTAAAATTGGGTGTTGCTGGAGATAAAAAGATATTTTGCATGTACGAAGCATGACCTCATACGTTGTTTTAACTTGGTGTTGTTTGGAATGAGAGGATAACCCTTGCCACCATGGGTAAGTTATTCCAGTAAAACATGGGATACATAGCTGATGCCCTTACAAATCCAACATCAATTTCTTGAAGGGTCAATACAGATTTAGTCCTCTTCCATTAGACACTTTGAGAACAAATCTATTTCTGACAATAGAATCTCATTTGTAGATTGTAACCTCCCTAGGCCATCATGAGAAAAAAGAGATGACATGAGGTTGACAAGGAACTCACAAACTTTTCCCAGACCATCGGAAACTGCACCAAAACTCTCCTGCTCCTCGCTGTCATTTTCATTCACATACAAATGTTTCCTACATGCCTGCAAGATTAATGAGAATGTTAATTCATACCTGCGGCTTGTGCATGAATGCTTCTACAGTGACGATCCTAAAGAGTGACAAAAAAAATTAACATGTGTAACAGATTATGTCGCAGTCTACAGCGAAAAATCATTACATATCTCCATTAAGTCTCAGTACTATTTTCAGTTAATTCTCAATGGTTATTTACGCCTTGAGATTCAATGGCACCACATACAAGGAAAAGAAAACTGGAAATAAAGGACCACAAACATCACCTGGAACACCCGATTTAGGCTGTCAATATGTTCAGCCTTTAGATACCCAGAATTTAGGAGTTCCCGAAACAAAAGAACCAATTCCCTGCTCACATTAACTGTTGAAATATTCTGAATGATCGCAGTTAAAGAAGAATCATCTAGCACAGAAGGCATCCACTGGGGACTTTCTTTCAATTTTAGCAAAGCAACAGCAACATGAACTGCAGGCTTGTGGTGGATCATGAAACATGTTGATGCCAAGCGTGGAACTGCCAAAGACATTACTAGTTCCTCTATTATCATCCTGCACCAAACATTACTTTCTGCTGCTAATTCCTTCCCGTCCAGGTCTTTCCAATAAATGAGCATTGACAGACAGAGGGAACAATTTACAGAGACTCTGACATCACTGGAAAAAATTAGGCCTTCTAAAATAGCCATTATGGACAAAAGATCGCCATTTCTAATGTTTAACCCATCTGGTTTTCTATTTACATGATCTGATATTCTGTTGAATAGCTCCAGCAGACAATATGAAGAAATGAGTTTTATTGAAGGAGAGCCAAAATGCAATAACTTGCAGAAATCACGACAATGCATACTTATGTAGGGCATTGGCTGCTCCGCATTCCCATCTTCCAGTAAATTATGCAATTCTGTCATCCCTGGTAGAACAGTTGGCAGACTAGAGAAAGAACAGAATTACTTTCCTAAAGATAAATCAATACGCATCTTTATTAAGAGAAGTGAAGCGATTTACCTCCTTAAAGAGAAGAATATCAGTAAAAGCAAAAATATAAGAGCTTCTCCACCCTTTGTTCCTTCATCATGGTCAACTAGTGCTGGTCCTTTTGAACAAGCTTCAGAGACAGTTTGTTTTATAATTGAGGCTAAAGGAGTACTCAGAAGTATGAACTTTGAAGTTTCAATCAAGGCTTGATTTGTAGAGTGGTGCAATACCAATGCGAGAATGCTGAGTACCATAATACTTTCTTGGAGCCAACAATCTGTTTTGGTTGTACCTATCAAGTAATCCATCAACTACAGAATAGAAAAGGACTAAATCAATAGCTAGCAACCAGTAGAAAATGCAACAAAGTACAATTTAACTTACTTTACCTTTATTACAATAGCAACCCATGCGTCATCATCAGAAAGTGACTCAGACTCTACCGTCAGTAAAACTAAAATAACTAGATTGGAGGTCTCACTGAATAAGTCAGGGAGAGAGGAATATCTTGCATGGTTATAAATATTACTGATAGGATTGGCTATCCCGTGCACGCATAACTGATCTGAAGCAGCTGGTAGCACTTCAATTATTTCTGCAATTGTATGAACTACTGATGTGATGTCATCTTCTTGGTTTTCCTGCTCTATGAGCTCTCCAAACAAACACACAAAAAGCATTGCTACAAAATTTTGACCTGAGATCATCAACTCTGCAATTGACTTTACATCTAAGTGCAGCCTATCTTTGCCGTAAACAATAATGCTGCTTCCTCCCAAACTGTTGCATCTACATAAATTCAGCATCTGTTCTGACAGTAACTTAAAGATCATATCTTGTTGGAACAACCATTTGAGAGATATGAAATGAATCTTAATAGAAAGTAAATCCCATTCCTTATCAGCCAATAGATGGAACAGGATCCTTTCAGCCTCTGGGCTGTATGGGACTTGGTAACTCATCTTAGCAAGACCTCTATAGAGTCCATAAAGATTTACAAGTAATTCAATTCTCACTGAAGTGGAAACTCCACACAAAAAATCACTGCCATTAAGTAGAATATACTGCTCCAAAGAAGCTAACACCATCTTATCATCTGCAAGCCTAGCAAAGGAACGTGACAAATAACGCAGGATTCATGTGAGACAACTGTTAAAAATAAACCTTCATGGAGCAAAAGAGGCATAGTCAGCGACTTGATTACCTATCATCATAAAGAGAGCTTACATATAGTATCAGAAGTACTGCAGACTGACAAGAAAATAGTTGCAAATTATGGGAGCTCTTCTGCCCCAGTAGGAAAAGCAAATCTATAGGGTCAGAAGGTAGGTGAAATATGGCATCCCGTATGGGCTGCCCACAATCGTCCCCTAGGAGCAGATCCACTATCGTACTGAAAATCATATAAACTCTCAGTTTCATATTTTCAGAAGGAAATGAGCCTAAACATCCCAATAGCACACTAAACCAGGATGAAGTGACCATATTCTCAGCCAATATCTTGGCTTCACTATCAGAATCCTGAAGCAGTATGGAATGGAAAGTTTCAATCACACCCAAGATAATATCTTCCTCTTCTATGTCATTAATGGCTGCAATGAACCATGGCAGTATGTGTTTTTGACATACAACAATAATACCATGCCTCAAATCCAAGTTAATTGGTTCACTGAGATTTTCATCATGGCTATATGCAAATGTCTCTTTCAACAGGTAAAGGGAGTGCAAAAGCTGATCAGGGTGTTTATCATAATTACTCAAACATGTGAAAACAGCATCTCTTGATGCATCATGAAGTGAACTTAAGCTTAAGGCGCCACAAGATGAACTTTTCATAAGAGAAATTAACAATGTGCAGGACAGATTGAATGTCTCAGGAAGAATGCCCAACTCCCCATCAGTATGTTTCTTAAGCATCCCTGTCATGATAGTGCTTATTTCTTCAACATCAGATCTGGAAACTATTCCTGGGCAGTTTGACACACAATTCCTTATAAGCTTCAGTGATTGAGCTTGTGCAAGATGAAAAGGAACTTCAGCAACATAATGCAGCACAGGAATCAGGGTTGCAAAACCAAAGGCAAGCCTTTGTCTGAATGCTTGTTCGGCTGTTGATAGTAGATCAAGAATCTGAATGCAAGAGTTTACAAGTGGATCCTTGCACCCTAGAAGAGTACAGGGAAAAAAATTCAGTAAGTATTATATGCTAGTGGTTAAAGGTGCATAAATTAAATGAAATGCCAATACATTATTAACTTCACTTTATAAAAAGGTGAGTTGAACTTAGAAGCCAACATGGTGCAATGGCTACAGAACAGGACTCAAGACAACATTCCAGTTTTTGCTAAAGCATGCTTGCAACATCACTTCTTTAATTTTCATGCCTGCTCGAGAGTAAGACTTACATGCTAGATTTGCAAAAGTATCTTATTTTACCTAATGATGCTGACCTGATAATCTCAGTATTTCAAATACATAATCTGCAATGTTCTCCTCTACAAGTACTTGGATTTCTTCTACAGTGCCATCTTTCCGTGAAAGAACCAAAAAAATCAAATCCAGTGCGGCAACTTGAACTTGACTATCTGAGGAAAGCAGGGGACCTTTGACAGCCTCAGCAAACAAGGTAATGAGTGGATGCCCATCTATTGTCTTCTCTGTTGTTTGCATGAAGTTCTCAGCCTCAAAAAAATCCATTACTTCATTTATACATGAATTCTCAAACCATCCTCGAAGAGCAAATACTGTCAAAAGAGCTACAAAGGCAAACAAGGAAATAATTGGTTCACAACTGGATGATAAAAGAAAGTACATGTAGATGAATATAAGAGTAAATCCTCATTGGAATGAGCAGCTGTTAATATAGGCGTTGCAAGAAACAAGCAGATACATTATATGGTTCACCCTATTCTGAAGAGCCGCTATACTTAAGAATCATAGCACGGAGGACTTGGAAATATATCTGAAATTTGAGATCTCAGTGGTTTTCAAGTAGTGATCATTTGTTTGCAGACCTAGACATCCCAATATTGAACTGGTGTCCCAAAGTCACTCCGACTTGTAATAGCTTCCAGAACAACCTATCTTGCAACAATTAATGGTTGGTTAAGTTGTTTTCACAATTATATAATATAGTTCCAAATCCACCAAATCATGTGAAATCACGTGCTGTTTTATATAGGCTCAAACAGTGAATCATGTTTGTGTGCAACAATTGTTATGGCACAGTTCCATTAAAATTATCAAAAGAGAATATGAAAATAGGATGTAATTAGAAGATCTTTACAGTGCTTCTTAAGTTTGTCAGGATAAGGCTGCATGGCCATGTCACTTTTTTCAACAGACTCCTAATTTTAGAGACTAAACTTAAATATTTATTCACCCATTGTTTGCCCTCCATTTGGGTAATTCCCATTACCTCCGCTCAGAAACTGTCAGGATCAAGGGATATAAAGGCAACTGCTATCTGTATAATGAATTTCACTCGAGCCAAAATTCAGAATGTTCATACATGCCACCTTTGAGCTAAGACTAAGGTGAAAAGCATGAAAATTACATTAAAAAAAAAAAAAAAAGAGATAGAGAGAAGAGCAAGCAAAAGTCATTTATAGTTTCATTTCAAGCAACAGACTGACCTATACAGTTCAAGCGCACATCATCACTTTGAGTCTTCATGAGGGCTTCTAGTGATAAGTGCAACAGCTTGGCACAATTTGCATGCAATACTTCAGCAAAATTGTGGTTTTTATCTCCCTCTTGTAGGAGAGATATTTTGTACAAAACAAACAGAATCTCTCCTTGGATCTCTTCACTGACTTAAGAGGAGACATCAGTAAGAAAACGAAGAAATCAATGCAAATAGAGTATTTCATTTTCAATTTGACTAAGTTATCACCTAGGCAACTGAAGACCCGTGATAAGGTTGAAAATAAGGGCATGTTTGTCTTTGAAATATGCATGCGGATAACCCTTATGACAATCCAAGAGAACGCCCAAGAAATGAAGCTGCAATTAACAAATTTAGGAACTTAAATTCTTCGTGAAAAATGTTTTAAAAGATAAAATAAAAATAAACTTCATCTCCAAAAATATTTTCTCGACCCTTCAACTTTACTAACTTGTTTACCATAACATGCACTGGGAAAATTATATGCGATGAAGGGAGAAAATACTCTAGCTACTAAGGTTGGCTTCTTGTGAAAATAAATTATATCCTCAATAGTTTATGTATGTGAAAATCCCACAAAACCAGAAGTATGAACAACTGAAAAAAAAAAATTGAAATCATGATGCAAAAGCATAATGGCCATTCTCTTTCCTTTTCCAAACCTCTTGTAGCCTGGTCTACTAAATGGAGAAAGAGAATTTTAAAGATGCTGAACTAAGTCTCAAATTGGCTACAGAATATGCTGGACTTTGCAAAAGAAAAGGAAATGTAGATGTGTTATCCTGAGCACGGAGATTTAAGAATGTGGAAAACAAATATATAATTTTACTCACTTTACAGCCACTGCCTATGCGCTACATTTGATAATTTCAGACACTAGTGCTTGATTGCGTTTTGTGGGTAAGTACTAGTACACCGCTGTTGATAAAGATAAACGCACAAGCACAACCAGTAAGGATTTCAATAATATGGATAAATTAGGTCAAAATCCATTTACGCTTCCAAAAAGTTCCATAATGCTGCTAAATCATCACTAAGAGGTCAGAGAAGACCCAATCACCAATACACCCAGCATCTGTAAATATAGCTAATGAAGTACTTCTTCATTTCTTATTAATTATTTATCTTCTTGTTGTCCAGTTATTATTAAATCAATTCTCAATCAGGCTTCTACTGAAATGGAACCTTCAAAAAGTCATATTGGAACAATTTGAGTGCTTCATCAGCACTGTTGTTATTAAGTTACTTCACAGAACAAATTTATACTGCAACTACTGAATGGAACACTTTTCAAAAGTCAGATTCTAGCAAAAAATCATTATAACGGAAGAAGAAATTAAAGAGACAATTAAATGCGAGAATTTCACGAGTACTAAGACGTTGTTATTCGTTGTCCGTCATATAATGGACATCATCCCCTGCAGACAGAATCAACAGTGCAGGAAAGAAAGAGAGGAGACTAGGAGATCAAGTTCAGGCAACCCATTTCCACAACATATAAACACTTTCAAATTTGCACCAGAACGAACCAAACACTTAACACAGGTTAAGCTGGACTCGCATAAGACTCTTCATGATATACGTAACTCAATACCTGAATGGTATCTCAGCATGAATAGACTGCTAATACTATAAAACTGAATGTAAAATGAAATCAAGGCATCTATAAGAATAGCTAAAAGGTGGACAAATTCAACATCAACTGAAACTCCAATGCCCTGATTTAATCCCAATTTTCCAGATGAAGTAAATCACTCTGTCAATTCCCTTTGCTTATCCATTACACATATGTTTATCAGTATGGATACACAAAAAATGCTTAATATTTCAAATATCTTCTTTGTCAAGATAAACCATGCTAACTCTGTCTCTCTATCCAAGCATTTACAGCGAAAAATGTTAGTTCAGTGAACTTTGCTCCGTTAGTAGGCTACACAATTGTAAAAATTGAACGCCAAAAAAAGGGATTGGAAAAAAAACTGTAGCAATATATCCACTTACAGAACGGAAACTTACGATAAGCAACGCATAATACATTTTGTGCTAGTGATGAGCGCCTATTACTTATATACAACTAACAAGACGTACTCTGAGCATAAACAGAATATCAAAGGAAAAATATTAGGGAAAAAAAGAATTAAAATCTAATTTTCTGATTAATAAAATTCAAAATTTCCACTACTAGCAAAACTCAACATTTTACACAACCACATAAAAAAAAAAGAATAATGAAAATGGAAATTAATCTGAAAAAAAAAAAAGAAAAAAGCATTACAACGTGGAGTTGCTGGCAGCTCCAAGCTAGAGAGTAAGACGAGAGACGATCAGAAACTTTAGCGACGAACTCTCCGTACACTTGATCATCCTTAGCAGCATCACAAATTAGTAAAACCAAATCGACGATTTGTGCGGCGATGGCGGCGTCGTTGAAGGCGGAGAGGGAGTGGATCAGAGGAGAGATTAGGAAATGAGAGTGGAAAGTGATGAAGGTGTGGAGAAATTGGGGTTGATTTAGGGCTTGGGAGATTTGAGAAAGAGCGTAGGAGACGTGAATCGTTGGGGATTTTGGATCGGAGATGAGATTCGAGAGACAGACTAGGCAGATTCTTCCGCCTTCGGAGGTTTGGAGGTTTAAGGCCGTACTGTGGCCCTGTGAACATGTTTCCAGTGAAGGCGGAGGTGGTGGAGAAAGGTGGTGCGCGGCGGCCATGTACATTTTTTGAATTTTTTTTTTTGTTTTTTTGAATTTGGGGGAGTGAGATTTTTGGCGGGATGTTAATGCGCATGGAACTTATATGTTATGGCTGGGAATTGGGAGCGCGAAATTTGGGGAAGCGGAGCTCTTTCTTTTTCTCTTTTTGTTTTTTTTTTTCCCCCTCTTTTGGGTTTAAGGAGAGTATTCAGATAGTCAAATGATTAGACTATGATTTTGGTTTGGTTCTCTATTTGCCTCTAAAATTTGTTTTTTTAAGATGATGGAGGGTTAAGAAGGCATTATATGATATTTATACAAATTTTTGTAATTTAGGGGACAGTTGTACTTAAGAATTAGGTTTTCTTAAGGCATCATGTTATTGCAGGTTAAATTTCATAAGGTTAGATTTCAAGTGTAAACACCAAATTTTGACATACCATTTATTTCTTTAATATTAGGGGCCTTTTTTTTTTTTTTTTTTTTTTACTTTTGTGGTCAAATTCTGATTTTTTAGAGAAAGGGCAAAATCAACAAGTTCCCTGAGGGGGGGGAGGGGCAAAATAATAATTTTTAGCTGTAAATATTTTTTATTAGTTTTGAGGTTTTAAATGTACATTTTTGTATTTTTATATATCTTTATGAAATTTTGTGATTGTTCGGCTTAACTAGTTTTTTTCTATATTTCGTCAGCACAGTGGCAAAATAATCATTTCGTCACATGAACACCATTTTCATCCATTTTGGATCCAAAATTCATTTTTAGGCTTTTTAGGCATGTCCTAAATTTTTCTGATTTTTTTCGTGAATAATTACTATTTTTTCTGTAAATACTGCATTCAGGGGCAAAATAGTCACTTCATGCCCCGAATGTATTTTTCTCCAATTTTGAGTCCTAAATTCATTTTCTAGTATTTTAAGTTTATTTTTTAATTTTTGACAATTTTTCGAGGCCAATGGATATTTTTTTGTGTATTTTGTCAGTGCAAGGGCAAAATAGCCATTTCACACCCAAAATGCATTTTTTTTTTTATCAAATTTTGGAGTTTCTAAACTCATTTTAAGTTTTTGAGCCTATGTCTAATTTTTGGGACCATTTTCTATTTTTTCTATAAATACTGTGTTTAGGGGCAAAAGGATAATTTTGCATAGAAATATATTTTCTCGCTTGAATTTCGTCAATAAATTTATTATTTACATTTTTTGAGTTTTCCACATTTTAAAGTATTTTTAAAAAAATTAAGACATTTTCTTCTAATTTTAATTTTAAGTCTTTTGTGTAAATATTGTTTTTAGGGTAAAATTAAGATTTTATTGCTAGTGGCATTTTGGTTATTTTTTAGTATTCTTGGAGGCCAAAACTATTAGACTCTATAAATACCCCCATTGAAATAAAAAAAATTAAGAAAAAATAAAAACTAAAACACATATCCTTTTATCTAGAAAAATCAAAACACATACTAAAACCACCAAAAAACACGCAACAATCGTCTCTCAAGAAGAGTTACTGTTCATCATCATTTGGGGTCTACTGTTTATCACCATCAACAGATCAAAGAAAGCTTCAAAGTCTCCTTTACTTCCTTCCACCATGACCATCTGCCAGAATCACTAGAAAACCATAGCAACCCCTGATCATCCTTCTCCTCCCTCACACCACCATCACTAAAGCCCTATCATCTCACCACCTCCAACCCAAACCAATTGTAAATTGCCATTCACACTCAGTGATCAGGCCCTCAAATTCTAATTACTCACCATCGGTCCAGCCATCAGAAAATCACCAAACAACCATCAGAACTAGTCCCAAAACCATAAACCTCCGATAATTAAACCAACAACCCAAATCCCACAACCTGCAAGAAAAAATAAAACAAATGCAAAACCAAGTAGCAATTCTAAACAACCAGTCAACAATTGTTCCCAACAACACAAAACATCTCCAATTAGCTCTTCTCTCCTCTCATCTCTTGCACCACACTAGTTACTACAAAGCTTCATCAGGCCTCCACCTGCAAAACCACCCCCATCTCAGTCCCATAACAATTGAAACAACAACCTGACTGCCCTTACCATCATCACCACCACTAGAATTCAGTCATCGACATCTCTTTTCACTACCAGTCATCACCAATCACCACCCAAAACCCCAAAATCCACGGTTATTGTCCATCATCTCAGCCTTATGTCCCCAAAACCATTCGACAACCAAGAAATACTAACCAATATACAAAAGCAATTGCAACCCAAGTTCACAACGATTCAACCTAAAGCCACCTCCTTCCACCCCAGAGCCACCAAAACAAGCTCAATTAACCACCCCCAAATGACAACCCTTCCCCATCAATGACCATATCTCCACCAAGCAACAGCCCCAAAATCTCCACATTCGCACATATTACACACACATATCACACGCACATTTAATGACATATATCACACAGGCATTTCAATTACACACATCCCACAAACGCACGATCAAGGCAAAAATTTCCAGCTACACAATCACTGCCATAGCGAAAATTAGCCACGCCATCCATCAAGCCTGCCATTCATCACCATAGACCACCACAACAACCAGACAACACAATAGCCCACCCAAATCATTGCCAACCGCAGCTCAAATTACCACCGCAAGTAGCTCTTTTGCCTTTCCTTGCCACCAAAACTTCAAGGCTTCCACCAAGCTACCCAAGAACCACCATCTCACTTCAGCTGAAAACCATCAAGCCCAAATTCTCCACCACACCCCTCAATCTCACCATCCGTACCACATCCACCAAAAACAATCCATTCGGAACCACAATTACAACCCAAAAGCTACGGCCGTGATTACCACTAGCTCCACCACAACTAACGTCAACCTCACATACCGTCGAGAACCACCAAAAACTGCAGAACGTCCTCCACCGACAGCTACTAGAAGCTGTGGATCCTCCTCCATCGACACCGTAGTTCTCTCCTCCAGCTGAAAAAGGTTGAATTCGTGAGGCTTTGTTTTAATTCCTTTAGTACTTTGACCAATTTGTGATGTTTGTATGGAAATTGTTGGTTATTGATGGGTTTTGCTTTCGAACTTGAAAGACTAGTGTTGGCATTTATTTAATGAATTCTGAAGAGGGGAGGAAGAAATTAGGAAGAAAGCTGGAGAGGGAAAGAGATGAGAGAAATGGCAGAGAAAGAGAATGAGAAGAGAAGAAGAGAGACAAGACAGAAGAAATATGAGAGAGCCGAGAGAACAGGAGAGAACAAGAGAGAAATTGGGGAATCTAGAGAAAGAAAACGTGAGAAAGAAGAAGTAGGAAACGGAGAGAAAGGAAGGAGAGAGAGAGAGAGAGAGAGAGAGAGAGAGACTGGAATTTGAAGGTTGAAGAAACTAATTTGTGCGTTTGGGAAAGATGACAGCCAAAGGAAATGGTTTTCCTTTATGTTTTTTAGCCTTTTGCTTTATTTGAGTAATTTTTTAAGTTAAATGGTGTTTATTTTGTTTAGTTTAATCTTTAAATTGTTTCACTAAATTGGCTTAGCTAATTGAGTCAGTTAATATATTTTGATTATTTGATTACACAAAAAATGTAATTTTTATGTTGTTAGTCCTTACATTTTGATTATTGTCTTTATGCTCCCAGAGATAATTTTTATTTCTGCATTTAAGTTTCCCATAGTTTCAGATTAATCCCCCCAAATTTTACTTTCCTCCAATTAGGTCCTCTATCCTTGCATCATTCCCCTTAAATTGTTGAAAATTCATTTTTTTATATTTTTTATCCTCATTGTTGCTGAAATTTTATTTTAATCCCTATAGCTGGCTGGAATTTTCATTTCACCCCTTATAGTTTGCTAGAAGTTCATTTTAAATCTTTATTGTTTGCTGGAGTTCCATTTTAAGTCCTTATTTATTTGCTGGAAATATATTTCCAGCCCTCAATTGCTGCTGAATTTTTTATTTTTACCCCTAAGTTGCTGGAATTATTGATTTAGCCCATTAACATTGCTGCAATTTGTATTTTGTGCCCCCTTAATTGCTGGAATTTATGTTTGCTCACTTGATTTGCTAGAAATTTGATCTACCCCAATTTTTTGAAATTAACTTTGTCATATTTCACATTTTATGCTTTATTGCTTTAAATAGTGGTACCTTGACTTGTTTGTTCATTTTGATAGTATTTTAGTACCGGGTCTTCGAAAAGAGGTACTTTCTTTACTCTTTTAATTGCTTCTTTATGTGCTCTAATGTGTTCCTATGTGATTTTTTTTGTGCATTGTTTTCAATGAGTTTTCTTATTTTACATACTTTTAGGTATTTATTTATTTTATGCTATTTATCTTCGAATTTTATTATTCGGCGAAAATATAATAGATGGCTAGAATTTACTATTTTTGTAAGATTTTGTATTTAGATAGTCAATGTAATATTTAGATTACTTTCCTTTTGTATTTTTTTTTACAAATATTTGTGTATTTAGATAGTAAGTGTAATAGATTGGTCATTTTTAATATTTCCCTTTTAATTGTAAGTTAAATCCCCCCCAGTGTAATAATTAGGGTTTGCATGCTTATGTGCTTATTTGTTCTTTTATTGCTTTCATTAGAATTTTTGCATATAGAATATCATGCTTACTTGTTATGTGTCCTACGTGTTCTTATATGTCTTTATACGTTTATTTGCTTTTGATTTATGTTTTACTATTTTAATTCATGTTTTATCAATTTTGTTATTTCCGTCACTACATTAGTCCAACATAAGTTGTGACTTTATCGCTTCCCCACTAGTCCAATGCTAGCGGGAATTTTTAGAAAGGGGTAGTCCAACGCTAGACTCTTAGGTCATTTTAGCATTAGTCTCACTCTCTGTGTGTATTTCATATCATTTTACGCACTATTTTTTTAGGAATTTTCCATTTTGCATGATTTTGTATATATGTTATTACTATTACTTATTTTTACACATTTTCAGTGCATGACATCTAGATTGCATTTCGCATAGAGTTTTAGGACATTTGTGTGATCTGATTAGAAATAGTCGCCTGCTCACGTGGGAAGCGGTGGCGTAACATGCTGTTTTCCCCTCCGTGAGTGAGGAACAGTTAGTCACGACTTATTAGTTCCCCGTATCCATTATATTGCGTACCCACTTTCTTTGTTCACTTACTATCTATATTACTATTTTTCTTTCTTTTTTTTGTATTTCATTTTGTATCCACACTCATGACTCCCTTGGGGTCTCATTTCGGGTTTTGCAATTAATGCGATAATCACGATTAAGCCTCAATGGGACATTTTGACCCTCTCGATACCAACACTACGATTAGGAATTGCATTCCTTTAGACACATCTAAAATGCGATAGAATTTAGGATTGTTTTAGAAAAATTTGATTAAATCTCACAACCAGTTTCGGCTAGATTGAAAAGGTGCCTTAGGCCCAAGCCTTTGCCTTCCCTTTCTTCAAATGTGACTCTCGGACCGTTTTCTCTTGTTTTTTCGTAGACCAGAGTTGGAAAAGGGTTTTCAAGCATTTTTTCTAAAAAATTTTAGTTTGTTTTGTTAAATGATTTTTTTGGGTGTCTTGGTACACCCTAATTTCATACCAAGTGGCGACTCCATTTTTAAAATGAAACCCTTTTTCAAAATTAGTTGGCCAAACTGTCGCACTTTTAGTTCTGACCTTATTTCCTTTAAAAATATCATTTTTTTCTAAATAACACTTTTTTCACTAAAAACTCGATTTTTTCTTACACACGCACAGTTTTTCTAAAAGCTTTCTTTTCGAAAAGGGTCACCGGACGGGACTACCTTTTCAAGGTGCAATAGTCTCGGACCGACCCGTACGTGATTTTCAGGCCGCGACATCAAGCTTGGAGTTCAAAATGAAAATTATTTGTTAAGTTTGATAATAATGACTTTAATTAATTATATTTAGATTTTTTAGATGAAGTTGATAAATAGTTAAGTTGGGAGATTTAAAAAGTTAAAGGTGGTAAAGTTACCTACCTTCAAACTAAGATTGGTGAAGATATTTTACACACATACATGTATATGTGCACCGTTTGTCTACGCGCACACACATATACATATGTATATGTATACATATGTACAACTTGCATCTAAGAAATCTTGACTTTATGAATTTTGAAATTTCAGCTAAGAATTGTAGGCCCTTCAACTGTCGATTGGAGGGCATCCTATCTCTAGCCGATTATTTGACGAGGTACTTTGTGATCAAGTGGTATTTTCACCTTATAAAAAATTGCTAAAATGGCAACATCCTTTAAAATTCTCTTTGAATCACAAGATTTCACATAGAAGACCCAATTTGAATATCTTTCAGTATGTGTCTCAGACAATAGGATCCAAAGCTAAATATTCATTGGGTTTGATAGATCAAAACAAATTCTCATCTGATTCACATTGGAAGAGGATTGTCCACACTATTGGATGAAAGGATTCTGGATGATTTTTTATTTCCCTATGCGAGTTTTAAAGTGGTCTATGACTTTAAGTTTAACGTTATATTGTCTCTTGCACTAGTTTGGATTCTATTGGAAACGTTGCCTATTAATTTTCTTTTGGTAAAACAACCTTATTTTCAATTGCTAGTGCAATTGGGACACTCCTTAAAATAGATGCAGCCATTGCCAATCTGCCTCGTCCCAATGTAGCAAGGTTTTGTAATGAGCTGGATCTCACGAAAACTTCCCTCAGAGAGTATGGATTGCCATTGGTCAAAATGGGTTTTGGCAAAAAGTAGTTTTTGATAATCTTCTTTCTTTTTGCACAATTTGCAATATGTAATAAGGACATGAGAATTCATACTGCAAACAAAATAAGCAGGCTCGAGATTGAACGATCACCAACATGGGTTGAAGATAGGAAACAATAATCAGGTTACTTATGTTCCAATACGAAAGGTGAATAACTTACTAGAACCACAAGAACAAACAAAAGAGAATCAACAAGATACTGATACCTCAAAATTGACAACTATTTTATTGATTGATCAGCAGGTTGAGTTGCAACCTAATTTGGGTGTTTTAAACTCTTGGCTAGAGAAGGATTGGCAGCAACAAAACGTGTTACAATATGGGGTAAAAGGATGCAAACGAATTCGACAACACAGGTTGTTAATTTGCTCAAATACATTTAATGTGCTAGAAAATACAAATAATATATTAGTCGTAGACCCTATACAACTTGAAAAATCAATATCCCACAGTAGAGCTAAGGGAAAGTGTTCGCAGGAAATGAGATCATCTAATGATGGAAAAAGGTGAAATATCTCAAGATAAAATACTGGTACAGCTAGTGAATATTGCTAATTTTAATCCTCGGCTTATCACTAGAGTAGATGATATGTTCTGAAGAACGGGAATAAGAAGAAATTTGGCCATCATGCTAGGAGATGTGCAATAGGGCATGAACTAGATGTCCTTCCTACTCTTGAAGAATTATTATCTTTTCAAAACTCCATATTACAAAGATTCAAACCATCACAAATTTCTACACTGAATTTTTTGGAAATTGTTCGTCACACAATAGTGTAACATATTGCATTTAGGAATGAATAAGCCATCAAGAAAAGGTGAGGTCATCCTCCAAACTCATTTGAAATGGCTTGGTCATTGTTTTGGCTATATAACCCATGAAGCTTAAATGATTGATCCTATGTTGAGATATGTGGTGTGGAATATTAGAGGTGCATCACATGCTGATTTAGTAAGATATTTGAAAAACATATGTGTAACTCGTAAAATTCAATTTTTAATTCTTAATGAACTAATGTCGGCTGAGAATAAGATGTCAACGTTACAATGCAAGCTGGGTTTTGATTGCTCTAAGGTTTTTCTTTTAAGGAAAATCTGGATTTTTTGGAATTCAAATATATGATGTTCATTTACCGAAATGGCTGGTCAACTTGTTCACATTCAAATTAATTTTTCTTTGGCTGTATCCATATCATTTTTTGGGGTGTATGCTAAATTTTCTAGGGCAGGTAGACGAGAATTGTGGGTAGCATTGGAGGTGACTGTGGCCAATGTACTAGGTTCATGGATGATAGGAAGTGATTTTAATATTATTGCGGTGACGGATGAACAACTTGGAGGTGTTGCTTCAAGGTGAATTGAAATTGAAGATTTTAGCGCTGCATTACAATCTTATGGATTGACAACAATGAATTTTGATGGTGCAAAGTTTACTTGGACAAAATGGGAGAGTGTCGCGTCTGAAAAATAGTGAGTAAAAAGGGTGCCAGTAGGGTCGTTGACTGTCGCGCCCCGAAAAGACGGTCTAGTTTGATGACCCTTTTGAAAAGCAAGTTTTTGAAAAAAATCGTGTGCGTGTGTGAAAAATCGAGTTTTTTTTGAAAAAAAGTGTATTTTTAAGAAAAAAATGGTATTTTAAAAGAAAATAAGGCCGGGACTAAAAATGCGACAGGTTTGGCCAACTAATTTTTGAAAAAGGGTTTTATTTGAAAAATGGAGCCGCCACTTGATACTAAGTCAGGGTGTACCAAGTCACCCGAAAAATCGTTTAACAAAACAAAAATAAAAATTTTAAAAAAATCATTTAAAACCCTTTTTTTACTCCGGTCTACGAAAAACGAGAGAAAAAGGTCCGAGAGTCACATTTGAAGAAAGGGAAGGCAAAGGCTTGCGCCTAAGGCACCCTTTCAACCTAGCCGAGGCTAGTTGCGAGGTTTAATCAAATTTTCCTAAATTAACCCTAAATTCTATCGCGTTCGGATGTATCTACATAAATGTAAATCCTAAATCTAAATGTGAATACCGGGAGGGTCAAAATGTTCCGTCGAGGCTTGGTCAGAATTATCGCATTAATTGCGAAACCCGAGTCGAAACCTCGAGGGAGTCACGAGTTTTTATGCAAAATGTGATGCAAAAAGAAAAGAAAATAATAATAATATATATTAAGTGAAGAAAGAAAATGGGTATGAAGTATAATGGGTACGGGGAACTAGTATCTCGTGACTGAATATTTCTACTCACGGAGGGGGGAAGGGCATGTACGCCACCGCTTCCCACGTGAGTAGGCGACTATTTTAGTCGAATCACACAAATGTCCTAATTTCTAAGTGAAATGCAACCTAGGTGTCATGTATTTTAAAATGTATCAAAATAATTATAATAATAATAATAAATAATAAGAGTAATAATAAAATCATTATAGGTGGAAAGAAAATTAAAAGTGTGTGAAATGAGATATGAAATGCACACGAATGTACCTAACACTAAAATGTCCTAAAGGTCTAGCGTTGGACTAGCCCGTTTTAAAAATTCCACTAGTGTTGGACTAGCGAGAAAAGAATGAGGCCATAACTAGCATTGGACTAGTGTAGTGACGGAATACCATAAATCATGAATTTAAACATTAAAGCATGAATTAAAAGCAATTTAAACATATAAAAACATATAGGATCACATAGGAGCACAAAACACATAAGCATAATATCTAGATGCAAAAATCCTAATGAAAGCGGTAAATCAAATAAGCATGTAAGCAATGCAAAAACAAATAAACCCTAACTATTACACCGGGGGGCTTGATTTACAATTTAAGGGGAAATTTAAAATGTCCTATCTATTACATTTTCTATCTAATTACACAAATTTTTTGTTAAAAATATGAGAAAAATAATCTAACTATTACATTGACTTGCTAAATACAAGAATATTACATTTTTCGTCTAAAATAATAAAATTTAAAATTAAATAACACAAAATAATTAAATACGCAAAAAGTGCATAAAATAAGAAACGCATAAAAAATCGCATAAAATATCACATTAGAGTATGTTGGAGCACGTAAAGGAAAAATAATGAGATAACGGAATACCTCTTTGAAGATTCCGGAACTAATACTAATAAAAATGAACGCACACGTCAAGGTACCACAATACAAATAAAGGCTAACATGTGAAATACTAACAAAATTAGGATAAAATGCAAATTCTATGAGACTAAGGGTTTAAAAAAGGAATTTCAAACCAACCTTAGGGGCCAAATAATAAATTCAAGTAAGCATGGGACACAATTATAAATTAAACCAATAGAGGGGGCAAAAAATAAAATAAAATTCCTAGCAAATCTCAAAGTCTAATTGCAAATAAATAAATAAAAATTTAATTGAAAGCAACTAAACCTAAAAGGGGCAGTCTGTGATTACTAATGCCTAATTGCATGAGAATGAAAAGTCTATGAATGCACGCAAAGTTACTAAGAAAAAACTCAAAACTGAAACGTAAGTACTCTGCTTTAGGGGAACAAAAAAATAATTAGTCAACTAAACTATTTGTTTAAAATAACATAGTTATCCAAGCTAAATAACCGAATTAGAAGCTAAATAAATGAATTGATAAAACAGATTAAACAAAACTAACACAACAGCACAAGCAAAAGAAGACCAAAATAGAAAAAAGCTTCCCCACCCCGAATTGACTCCCTCAATTTTCTGTTCTGTCTCTTTTTTTCTGTCCCTTTTTTCTTTCTTTATCCTTCGATCCCATTCTCTCTGTCTTCCTTCCTTTTTCAGATTTTCTCTGTTTTTCTTACTCTCCCTCTTCTTCTCTCCATTCTTCTTCTCTCACGCGTATTTTTCCTTTGCTTTTTCTCTTCTTTACTGGTTCTCTTTCTTCCAGATTCGCTCCCTTCTCTGTTCCCCTCTTTCGATTTTCTTCAACTTCTCTCCCTGTCTCTCTGTTCCCCTGAATTTACTCTTCTGTCGTTACTAACCTCTTTGTCTCTCTTTTGTTCTCATGTCTCTCTTCCAACTGAAATCGGACCCTATGTCTTCTCTATTTCTTTTCTTTCTCCCCTCTAACTGATTCACCTCTCTCTATCTCTTTCTCTCTTTGCTCTCACTCTTACAGTCTCTATTTCTCTCCCTGAAACCAGCAGACACCCTTTTCCTAAATCAATTGCTCCTTCGAGCAAAGGAGGTGGGGGATGTGGTAGTGATGGTTGGAGAAGATTGGTGGTGGAGGGATTAAGGTGAGTTTGGGTGAAATTGGGGCTGTTCGAGACTGACCGAAGGTGATGGGAATTGATTAGAGGCAAAAGTGGGTGGCGGCAGTGGCTTGGTGTTGTCGATGGTGGGTTCAGATAATTCGGCCAGCAGTAGGTGAGTTTGATGGAGATTGCTTATGGCGGTGAAGTTGTTCGTTGTCCGTTTGTGCTGAATTAAGTGGGAATTGGGCATAAATTGGGGCTATGTTGTTGATGAATGCTTAGGTCATTTTAGTGATTGCGGGTAGTGGGTGTTTGTGTGTTTTTATGCAGGTGGTGGATTGGTGTTTGGTGAGGCTTTTGGATGGCTCTGACTGGCCGTGGGTGGTGGAGAATGAAGTGGTGATATGGCTACTCAGCGTGGTGGTTTGGGGCTGTTTCTGATAGGTTTGAGATTGCGATTTACAGGTATTTGGGCCAGTGGTGGCGAGGCTGTGTGATTGTGGATGACAAATGGGTGATTAAATTTGAATCAATTGGTGATTAAATTTGAACTGATGGTGGCAGTGAAGGTGACTGTGGTGTCGTGAGATTGGGCAATTAGTGTGGGTAGCAATTCCGGGGAGGGGATTGGAGATTGATTCTGGGTTAGGCGTGTGATGTTATGAGGTTATTGAACCTATTTTGATGAATTACCGAGGGTTATTGTGTAAGTTTGCAGTGAATTTTGATGTTTCGTTAATGAATTTGAGGAGAATTGAAACACTTCTGGGTTTGTTTCTGTGTGCAGGTAAGTTTGAAGATGGAGTTTTTGCAGAAGGTGGTTGTGAAGCCTAGGAATGTTGGCAGGTGGGAGACATGGTTATGGGGCTGGCCAGGCATGGGTGGTTTGAGAGTAGGTTGCAAGTGGTAGTGGTGGAAGTTCGGTGGTAGACGGTGGAGGAAGAACAAGAACAAAACCAGAAACGTGACTAAAAAAAAAATTTCAGGAAAAACAAAACTAAAAGCAAATTTAATGGTTTCAGTAAAATTCATTAACAAAATATATAAATTTAATCAAATTGGCCTAAAAATGAAAGAAAATTAAAAAAAAAACCAAAAGAAGAACTTACTTTTTGAAAATTCAAGCAACGATCTGATGAACAGTGTGTATGGGATGAACAGTATTCATCTGATGAATAGTGGATCAGCTCTTGAAGGTGGCGGCTTAGTGTGTGTTCTTAGGTGTTTTGTGTGTATTTTGATCTTTTAGGGTAAAATCAAAGTATGTATTTAGGGTTTTTCATTCCTTTTTTTTTTTTTGCTGATTAGGGAGATTATTTATAGGCCACTTGTCTTGTTGGCCAAGAATGCTGTAAAATAACGAGAATGCCACCAGTATTAAAAAATGTTAATTTTATTAAAAGATATATTTTAAACCTAAAATTAAAATTAATACAAGAAATATGACAGCGATCTCTAAATTTTCAAAAAGAATTCACAGTAGATTTCAAAAATAAAAACTAGAGCTCAAAACTGGTAGAAACGCACTCGGAGTGTAAAATGACGATTTTACCCCTAGACAATGAAAATACATAAAAAAAATAGCTATTAACTTCAAAAAATTACCAAAAATTAAAAATAAGTTTAAAACACTAAAAAATGCATTTTTGACTCAAAATTTGACAAAAAATGAATTTAAACTGTAAAATGACGGTTTTGCCCTCGGACAATGAAAATTCACAGAAAAATAGTTATTGTCTTCAAAAAAAATATCAAAAATTACAAATAAGCTTAAAACACTAGAAAATGCATTTTTGAATCAAAATTTGTGAAAAAAATGAATTTAATTTGTAAAATGACGATTTTGCCCTTGGGCAATGAAAATTCAGAGAAAAATAGTTATTGACCTCAAAAAATTACAAATAAGCTTAAAACATTAGAAAATTCATTTTTGACTCAAAAATGGAAAAAGTAAATTTAATTTATAAAAATGACGATTTTGCCCTTAGCTGGTACAAATATAAAAAAATACCAATTAAATCCAGAAAAATCATAAGAAATTAACAAATTCACATAAAAGTATAAATATGAATTTAAAACTCCCAAAGTTGATAGAAAAAATATTTACAGATAAAATTACTATTTTGCCCCCCAAATTATTGAAAAATAAAAATTAAAATTTATCCCAAAAAGTGCGAACATACCCCCCAGTGTTTGAAAATAAATGGTGTGTCAAAATTTGGTGTCTACAGAGAGTATGACAGAGGCTTAGGGGTGTTAACTAATGTCAGTTGGACAGAGGCATATGACAATTTTTATGTTTGTCGTTTGGCTAAAGGTAGATCAGATCATTTCCTACTTTTCATGAGGATGGTAGGTGGGACTAGACATCTCAGTTTATTCGAGTGGTGAAACAAGATTGGGAGATGGATGGGCAAGGAACTGGAATGGTGGCTTTCTTTAATAGATTAATGCTGTTGAGGAAGGTTTTGAAATAATGGAATAGGGTAGTGTTTGGAAATGTCAGTAGCAATGTTGAAGTTGCTAAAGAGGTGCTTTTGCAATCGGAACGAGAGTATAAAGAATATAGGGATGTTGAGTCCAGAAGTAGAGTAAATAAAACCCAAGCTATTCATGCTCGTCATGTGAATTTTAGCGTCAGAAATCTTACTAAAGTGGGTAAATTGTGGAGATGCAAACACTAATTTTTTTCATGCGGCCCTTAAGCGAAAGAAGTTCACTAATTTCATTTCCCGCATTAAGGAGGACGATGGTTCGTGGCTTGAGGAGGAAGGGGAGATTTAAAATTCATCTATGCAATATTTTAGTACATTGTTTTTGAATGATAGAGCAGTAATTCCTTCAATGAATTTTCCTGAACTCCCTTGGGTATAAGGTCAACAAAATGTAATGTTTGAGAAATTTCCTAGAAAGAAAGAGGTGAAAGAGGCTGTTTTTTTCTTTAGATAAAGATAGTCAGCAGGGCCGGATGGTTGTACAGACTTGTTATCCCAATTTTATTGGGACATTGTTGCTAATGATTTTCTAGTTGCTATGGAAGACTTCTTTAGAGGTGCACACCAACCGAAAGGATTCACTAGCACACTAATAGTTCTACTCCCAAAGCGCAAAGGTGCTTGTCAATGGAAAGAATTCAGTCCAATAAGTCTTTGTAACTTATCATCCAAGATAATTTCTAAGGTCTTGGCAAATCGGATTGCTTAAGTGCTACCAAATATTATGTCTCCTCTACAAATAGAATTTGTGCCAGGACAAGATATCTCTAAAAATATTGATGCGATCGGGGGTTCACCCTCTTGTATATCACAGGAATATATTCCCAAAAATCGTCTTGAAAAAACAGGCGACAATTTAATCCAAATCCTCCCGCTGAATTGGACCAAATTATCTTGAAAGTAACAACCTCGTTGAACTTTAGACCAACTTTGATTCGTAAACCAAAGCAACCTAAACGTGGAGATTGGTCGCCTTGAATTCAACCCTTGTAGAAATCTTGAATCAAAGGATAAACTTTGCTAGACCGATATGAGCGAGTTCATTCGTCTAACCAAATTTATTCTAAGGACTTAATCAAAACAAGAAGAAAATTCTAAGGTAGGAGAATGGTCGCCATAGAATCACTCCAATAAGACCAAGAGTTGGTTCTAATCCAAGAACCCAAGACAAAGCTCTCGAAAAGAGAAAACTCAAATTTTATTAATCACAAAAATCATAATAAAATTCGTAACACATTTTTAGCCTATTTATAGGCTTACATAAGTAACCTAAAAACATGCTAAAATAGTTTAGAAAGTTAACTTAAGTTGTATCCTAACACAATAGATAATTACTTAAGAATTACAACTTGTAAACTACTTAGAAAACTGAATAAAAGCTAAACTTCTAAAAAAATAAAAAGAAATTCGCCATAATATAATAAATGGGCTGAGTCATTCCTCCTTGGACTCCATTGGGCTTCAATCTTGTATTTTTAAGGCCTTCAACTTGGGTTCATCAAACCTAACCAACTTGTGTGCATCATCTTTGGGCCATATGCTATTTTTTGAGCCTTTTTTTGAATGCATATTTAATCCAAAACCAAAACTCAATCTTCAAGTCCAATTTTCTCGATTAGTCAACGAATTCTCCAAACTTAAGAATGGTTGAAAACACAAGACTCCTTGTAGAATCAATCAAATCACACAGATTGACAAATATCATTGATGAAGCTTCCAAGTTTAAAACGGGTGCTACCACGCACGTATCAAACTCCCTCTCTTCGAAACGATTCATCCTCGAATCGTCACTCAAGGTAAATGAAGAATAGGGTACGATCTCAAGATGTGGTGGTTCAACACTTGGTGGCTCCTCTTCCATTGACTCCTCCAATGGTGCTTCATATAGATCCTCAATATGCTCCTCTATTGGTGACTCCTGAAAGTTAGGCTCCTCCATAGGTGGCACTTCTTCCTTTTCAATTTTACAAGATTTCTCTTTCTTTTGTTGTGCGACCAAAGCTTCATAATCTGCCATCCACTTTTCTACAAATTCACTCGTAGTAGTATTGCCATGTTTCTTTAAATCTTCCTCTTTCGATTCAACATGTGGTTTTCGAGTGGGTTTTGAAGGCGATGGACGCTCCATCTCCTTTGGAGAAACACTTTTAGAACCATAGCTATCATAAACAAACTTTTTGGAAGAGGTAAAATTGGAACTTCTCTTTTTGCGAATCAATCCTTCAGCTTCTCAACGATCAAATAGAGAATCCATGGTTATATTGAATTCCTGCTTAAATTCTTTAAGAAATTCCTCCATGATGCAACCTACAAAAATTGTTAGAAATAATACAAAATATTTTTTACTCAATTTAGGCTTTTACTATCTCTAACAACACTTGTCTTTTTCCTCTCCTTCCTTTTTTTTTCCTCTCTTTCCTTTTTCTCCTTTTTCCTTTTTTTTCCTCTCTTTCCTTTTTTTTTTCTCCTTCCCTTCCTTTTTCTCTTCTTTCCCTTTTTCTCCTTTTTCCTTCTCTTTCCTTTTTTTTTTCAACTAACACAAAATAACTCACAAAAACAAACAAAAAATGGAAAATTTCTTTTTAAAAATTTTTAAAAAAAAATTCGGGGTGAACAGTACCGCCGTGAACAGTAACCCCTAACGTGAACAATAACGCCGCATGAATAGTACGCTACAGTACGTAAACAGTGATGATGAACAGTACGATTTTTTTTTTTTGACAATCAAATCACAAAAGAACACAACTTTGATTCAAGAAAAAAATCAGATCTTGAACTAAGGACAACAAAACAAAATTTAAAAACATATATCCAAATGGATTGACAATAAAAATAAAAGGATATACCCAAGTGAGTTAGACACAAAAACTTGATTTTTTCAAGATGCCTAAAGCTCTGATACTACTTGATGCGATCTGGGGTTCGCCCTCTCGTATATCACAAGAGTATCTTCCCAAAGATCGTCTTGAAGAAACAGGCGACAATTTAATCCAAATCCTCCCGCTGAATTGGACCAAATTATCTTGAAAGTAACAACCTCGTTGAATTTTAGACCAACTTTCATTCGTAAACCAAAGTAACCTAAACGTTGAGATTGATCGCCTTGAATTCAACCCTTGTAGAAATCTTGAACCAAAGGATAAACTTTGCTAGATCGATATGAGCGAGTTCATTCGTCTAACCAAATTTATTCTAAGGACTTAATCAAAACAAGAAGAAAATTCTAAGGTAGGAGAATGGTCGCCATGGAATCACTCCAATAAGACCAAGAGTTGGTTCTAATCCAAGAACCCAAAACAAAGCTCTCTAAAAGAGAAAACTCAAATTTATTAATCACAAAAATCATAATAAAATTCGTAACACATTTTTTGTCTATTTATAGGCTTACATAAGTAACCTAAAAACATGCTAGAATAGTCTAGAAAGTTAACTTAAGTTGTATCCTAACACAATAAGTAATTACTTAAGGATTACAACTTGTAAACTATTTAGGAAACTGAATAAAAGCTAAACTTCTAAAAAAATAAAAAGAAATTCGCCATAATATAACAAATGGGCTGGGTCATTCCTCCTTGGACTCCATTGGACTTCAATCTTGCATTTTTAAGGCCTTCAACTTGGGTCCATCAAACCTAGCCAACTTGTGTGCATCATCTTTGGACCATATGCTATTTTTTGGGCCATTTTTTTGAATGCATGTTTAATCCAAAACCAAAACTCAATCTTCAAGTCCAATTTTCTCGATTGGTCCACGGATTGTTCAAACTCAAGAATGATTGAAAACACAAGACTCATTGTAGAATCAATCAAATCACACAGATTGACAAATATCATTGATGAAGCTTCCAAGTTTAAAACGGGTGCTACCACACACGTATCAAATATCCTATTGGCCCAAGAGATAATTAAAAAAAAATAGAAAAAAATTTGCAAGAGCCAAATTTAATTATCAAGTTGGATATGAAAAGGCATATGACCAGGTTAACTAGCCATTTTTATGTTAATGATGAGGAAGTTTCGATTTGGAGATTGGTTTGTTGGCTTGGTTACAATATCAAATAATTAGTTTTCTATTACAATAAATGGACCTTTAGCTAATTTCTTCAAGTCTTTTCATGGTGTTCGTCAAGGAGATCGTCTATCTCCATCTCTTTTTGTCATTGTAGTGGAATTTTTAAGAAAAGGATTGGATGAGCTTTTTAATCGAGGAGCTAGAATGCATTATAGCTATAGGAGGAAGAGATTTCTCACTTGGCATTCACGAATAATGTGGTCACTTTGGCATTCATTAAGAAACACGGAACCATATTTGCAAATCTATCAGAAAGTGTCTGGTTAAAAGACTAATTTAGCCAAAAGTCTATCCATATATTCTTCAAAGGTGCCTACAGCAAAAGTGCATATTTCAATAATGTTTTCATAATCGGACCAAACTGGTAGGTTCGACCGGTTGGATCGCAAACCGGCCAGGTGGTCGGTCCGGTTCTACTCAAAAGCAGTTGGAAAAGGTTAAATCAGTGTGAACCGAAAAAACCGTTCAAATCGTAAAAAACCGAATGAATCATAACCCGGCGGTTTTTTAGTTTTTCCTAATTTTTAGTTATTAAAAAAATCAACAACTTAAGAAATAAACAACAGCTCCTCCTACACACAATTTCTCAAACCATCACCAGCCGATGTCGTTCTCCAGGTGGAGTCGTTCTCCAAGTGAATCCATAAGGGCCTCTTTGTTGTTGCAGCGCCACCACCGCCGACCACCGTCTACTTCCACTCTTCCATTGAATCTCCTGTTCTTTCTTCCACCAATAAATTGCAGCACTTGTTGAGGTTGAATTTTATCTTCCACTATTAGGGCTTCTTGTGTTCTCTCTTTTTCTGTTTTTTCTTTTTTTGTTTAATTTTTCCTGTATATATTTAGTTGTAAAATTAAGATTTTGTTTTTCTCTCGGGTAGAAAATTCCCTTGTTTAATGTGATTTTTTTTGGGGAAAAGGATCAGTAATTTTGTTTTAATAGAACACATTTGTTTACAACCAATAAAGCATCAATACGATGAGTTTAGTTGAGTCAAAATGAAAGACTATGCTTGCAATCCCTTGTGCAGGGCTTCTTTACATTTCGTTCCTTAACATTTGGAAGCAGAAGCTTCTCATAATTTTCCTTTCTCTGTTTTCCGAAGCTTGGCTTAAGAAATGTTGATGCGACCTACGCGTTACTTGTGACGTAAACCACGGATCAAGAGTTTCAAGATCGTTTGGGATCTGATATTGGTTTGGGAAAAACCTCAACCCGTTGATGACCTGCACCAACGAACCTTGGTATAGGGGTTTGTGGCACCACAATCAAGTAAGAACCCGATTGATAAAGCCTATGAATGCCTCAAGAATAAACCTAAGGTATTCAAAAGAGTCTGTGAAAGAAAACCAAAGAGAAAGTCAATTTTCATTCATCAAAGTTGTCTGTTTGATTACACCCACAAATTAGCCTTTAATAGACAAATACTGAAAAGGAAATAATTCTAGAGTTCTAAATCTACTCAAATACTAAATATCAGTTGTAACTTATCACAACTAATCTTTATTTAAAAAGTTACAACTTTGAAAATCAATAAAAATGACGTCTGTAATTTTTCTGTTGCAGGCCGTGGCCAAGGGCGCGGGGCGGCCTTGGGCGCGGCCTAGATCAGTCCCTTCGCTGCTCTGAGGTCAAGCTTCTGATGAAGGCCGTGGGGAAGGCCATGGAGCGGCCTTCCCAGTGGCCTTGGTCAGAAGCTTTAGTTCTTCAACTCGCAAGCCACTTCAATTCGTCCACGGTTCTGATGAAGGCCGTGGGAAAGGCCGTGGCGCGGCCTTCCCAGCGGCCTTAGTCAGACCCTCTGAGTCTCCACTATGCACGTCCTCCTCTTGCTCCAAACATACTTGAAATACATTGACATGCTTACAATCATCATCAAGCATCCTTTCAACTTTCTTTGCTTCCTCTTGTTCTTGTATAATTAGGACCAACGCTTGAAGAGCTTCCTTTAACTTCTTGGCTTTGGTTCGTGTGACTGGACCCGTTAGAACTTGAACCATATGATCTTCATTTTTAGCTTATACAATTGCCTCACGCCTCGGGGTCACATCAGTCCCTTCCACTTGATGAGGATTTGCCCTCAAATCCAATTTGTCACCTACATTAAAAGGAGCTAAATCAATTACATTAAATGTTGTGCTTACTTGATACTCACCAGGAAAATTCAATTTGTAAGCATTATCATTGATCTTCTCCACAATCTAAAATGGTCCATCTCCTCTAGGAAGTAACTTGCTTCTTATTTGTGCTGGGAATCTTTCTTTTTGGAGATGAAGCCATACCGAATCTCTAGGTTCAAATAGCACTTAGCGCCTCCCTCGGTTGCTTTGCATACTGAATGGTTCTCTTCTCAATATTGTCCCTTACACTTTGATAAAGCTTTTGCTCCATTTCTGTCTTCTTCTTTCCATCTAAACTAACACGCTCAGACAATGGTAAAGGTGAAAGATCCAAGGGGGTTAAGAGGTTAAAATCATATACTACCTCAAATGGAGAGAATTGCATGGCATTATATACAGTTCTATTGTATGCAAATTCAACATGAGGTAGGCACTCTTCTCAAGTTTTGATGTTTTTCCTAATTATGGCACGAAGTAAGATAGCTAAAGTCCTATGTACTACTTCAGTTTGCCCATCAATTTGTGGATGGCTAGAAGTAGAAAATAAAAGTTTAATTCCCAACTTTTCTCATAGAGTCTTCCAAAAGTAACTAAGAAATTTGACATCCCTATAAAAAACAATGGTTTTAGGAATGCCATGCAATCTCACAATCTCCCTAAAAAATAAGTCTGCAACATGAAGTGCATCGTGTGTCTTGTGGCATGCAATGAAATGTGCCATTTTTGAAAATCTATCTACAACTACAAAGATATAATTATTACCTCGTTTAGAACACGGCAATCCCAAAATAAAATCCATCAAAAGATCACACCACGGTTCCTTGGCAATTGGTAGTGGTGTGTACAATCCATGTGGTCGTACGCGGGACTTGGCTCTTTGACAGGCAATGCAGCATCCAACAAATCTTTTAGTATCCCTTTTTATCTTTGGCCAGAAGAAATGCTCTTGTAAGATGTTAAGTGTCTTGGACACCCCGAAATGGCCCATAAGTCCTCCTCCATGAGCTTCCTTCACTAACAGCTCACGAATTGAACAATTAGGAATGTAAAATTTATCAACATAAAACAAAAAATCATCATTCGTGAAAAATTTGCCTCGACTTGTTTTGGCACACATGCTATAAATTTCACCAAAATTGGGATCATTCTCATAAATCTCTTTAATCAATTCAAAACCAAGTAATCTAGCATCTAAAGCAGTCAATAACACGTACCTCCTAGACAGGGCATCAGCAACAACATCGGTTTTACCTGTCTTGTACTTAATAACGTATGGGATGTCTCCACAAATGCTACTTACTTGGCATACCGCTTACTCAATTTGTGTTGTGCCTTGAGATACTTCAGTGACTCGTGGTCAGTCTTTATCACGAATTCTTTGGGTCGTAGGTAGCTGCCACGTCTCCAAAGCTCGTACCAACGCGTACAACTCCTTGTCATTTGTGGAGTTGTTCAAAGTGGCTCCTCCCAACTTTTTACTAAAATAGGCTATGGTTCTTTCTTCTTGCATCAACACCGCACCAATACCTACACCTGAGGCATCGCATTCAATGTCAAATACTTTATTAAAATCAGATAAAGCTAAGACTGGTGCTCGTGTGAGTTTTTGTTTAAGTAATTGGAAGGCCTTATCTTGTTGTTCTCCCTAATAGAACTTTTCATTCTTTTTGGTAACAACAGTCAATGGGGCTGCTATGGTGCTGAAATCCCTCACAAACTTACGGTAGAAACTTGCCAACTCGTGAAAACTTCGCACTTCTCCAACTGACTTGGGTGTTGGTCATTCTTGGATTGCCTTTATCTTGTTCTCATCAACCTGCACTCCAAATTCGCTAATAACAAAGCCTAGAAACTCGACTTGGTTAGTACAAAAATAACACTTTTTAGGATTAGCAAAAAACTTTTCCCCTCGACGTACATGCAAAACATGCCTTAGATGCTCAATATGCTGTTCTAGACTCTTGTTGTAAATTAAAATGTCATGAAAATACACAACGATAAATTTTTCTAGAAAATGCCTTAAAATATGATTCATTAATCTCATAAATGTGCTGGGTGCATTTGTAAGACCAAATGGTATTACAAGCCATTCGTATAACCCATGTTTAGTTTTAAAGGCTGTTTTCCATTCATCCCCCTCCTTACCTCTAATATGATGGTACCTACTTTTTAAATCAATTTTTGTAAAAATCACGGATCCACTAAGCTCATCTACCATATCATCTAGTCTAGGTATAGGGTGACGATATTTTACCGTAATGGTGTTCAGAGCTCGGCAGACTACACACATTCTCCATGTACCATCTTTCTTGGGGATCAAAATCACTGGTACAGCACACGGGCTAAGACTCTCTCTTCCCTATCCCTTCTGCAGCAATTCATCAACCTATCATTGGAGTTCCTTTGTCTCCTTAGGACCCATCCTGTATGCTGGCTTGTTTGGCAAAGAAGCTCTCGACACCAAGTCAATCTGGTGCTCAATCCCTCTGATGGGTGGTAGTCCTTCTGGTAAATATTCAGGGAATACATCCTCAAATTCCTGCAAAATAGATAAAACACCAAGAGGAAGAGAATTGCTGTGATTACTGATATTAATGTAAGAAGGTTTGTACAACAATAGAATCACTTGTTGTCCCCTATCTAATGCCTTCCCTACATCTCTAGGTGTTGCCAACATATTTTGCTTTTTTTTTAACCTCCCACCTTCCTCTATCTTTTCATCTATACTAAGCTTACTTTTTTCTTTTCAATCTTTTCCAACTCATTTTCAAACTCCCTTTGAACCCGCTCTTGATCTTCCCTAACCTGTTTAGGGGATAGGAGAACAAAGGTAATCTTCCTATTATGATGAACAAACAAGTATTTGTTGGCTTTGCCCTCAAATATCACTTGTTTGTCATATTGCCAGGTTGCCCAAGAAGGAGGTGGCAAGCATGCATTGGAACGACATCGCATAACATCTCATCTTCGTATCTTCCAATGTGAAAAGGAACTTTAATTTGTCTGGTGACTCGTACCTGCTCAGAATTGTTTAGCCATTGCAACCTATAAGGCATGGGATGCCTTTGCGTTGGTAAGGCTAACTTCTCTACCATCATTTTTCTAGTTACATTCGAACAACTCCCACCATCAATAATAAGGCTACACACCTTGTCCTTGATATGACATCTGGTGTAGAAAATGTTCTCCCTTTGTAGCTCCACGTCCTCCTTGGCTTGTGTAGTCAAGGCTCTCCTTATAACTAGCCCTACTTGGTCGTTGGTAGGGATCTCTTCACCACCATCTTCATCATCTTCAGTAAGTGATGGCATACCCTCGTATTCATTCTCATCTTCAGAAACCAATTCACCATTTTCTAAAATGATTAATGCCCTTTGATTTGGGCATTGAGACATCACATGCCCAGTTCCATGGCATTTAAAACATTTGATGTCCCGTATCATTCCCTTAGATGTCTCAACAATAGCCTTCGATGTGACCTTAGAGTTTGTCCTCTAGGCCCTTTTGAGGCCTAAAATCCACAGGACTTGTCATCTCTTCGGGGTAGTGGAGTCTTCCAAGTTGACATCTGTTGTTGTGGAAAGATGGCAGTAGTTCGAGAACTACCTTTGCCCTTGAGCCTCCTCTAAATCATGGAAGCAATGTCCACCAAATCCTCTACATCCATATATGGCTGTAGTTCTATCTTCTTAGCAATTTCTGGCTTTAGCCCATCCAAGAAACGAGTCATGGTACTCTCCCTATCTTCCTCTATTCCAGCACGCAATATAGTGATCTCCATCTCTTTGTAGTAATTATCCACACACTTGCTACCTTGTGTGAGAGTTTGCAGCTTCCTATGCAAATCCCGCTGGTAATGCACTGGAACAAACCTTTTTCTCATGAGCTTCTTCAGCTCTCTCCACGTGGTGATAGGGTCATCGCCATATTTTCTTCTGCTGGTGGTAGTTTGTTCCCACCACACTATAGTATAGTCTGTGAACTCTAACGTGGCCAACTTCACTTCTGCTCCTCTGTGTAGTTGTTGCAGTCAAACACCATTTCTATCCTCCGCTCCCACTCCAAGTAAGCATTTGGGTTAGACTTCCCTTGAAAAGACGGAATCTTGATTTTAACACCTCTGAATGGATCTGTTTGCTTCTTTTCATATCTTGGCCTCCTTGTGGACCCTTCCTCCTCATCCAATGATTCTTCTACCCCATGTGGAGGGGTTCTTTCTTGGTCAGTTCTGGCTCTCGTTTGCGAATTTTCCAGCTGATCAATTCGTTGATGAATTGGATCCAGGGATACTCAAAACCTCCTATCCAATTCTCCAAGAATAGCTTCCGTTAGTAGCTTGATGTCCATGGTAGCTAAGCCACCTTCTTTGGCCATTGCTAGATATAGATGCGCAAAACAGGTTGGTAAAACAGTAAAAAATTTTCTCACTTCACTCCCTGAGTGTTTGACTCACTCTCTAATGTTTCTCACTCAAAAAGATTTCGTAGCTCTCCTCAATGTTCTCAATGGATCCTCACTAACTCCCTTGAAGAAATTAGGTTATTCCTCCAAGATTCAAGAGTTAACCAATTAAGTAGCTTGAACAGGATGCCAGATATTTGAAAATGACAAGAACGGAAATATGGACAGTGAATGTGAAAAAAAAATTCAGGAGTAAAATGGATGAATGCACGAAGTAAATGAAATACAGGTTAATTCCCGAAAGAATAAGACAATTCCCAATCAATGAATCCAATTTCCTACCCCCCCAAAATGAAGGGAACTCCGTTACCCAATTTCAACTTTAGCACCAACTAAAGAAATCACAATTCAATCTCTACAATTGAGGATTTTGCCCTCTTTTTTTATCCTTTTTTTTTTCACGAAGTAATTTTCTTTCTTTCTTATTTATTTATTTTTTAACTTTGGATCACAAATAGATCAACTACAAATCAAATTGGTGCCATTCAAAATAGAAAACCCAACCACAATCCCCTGTAAACAGTAACACGGACGAACAGTGTTCCGTGTACAGTGCGGGTGAACAGTGTGAAACAATAACTAATGAACAGTAGCGATTTTTTTTTTTAGAACAAGAATTGACAAGAACACCAAGAAATTCACGGATGGAATATAACCAAATAAGAAAGACAAAACAGATTTGAAGAACACGAAATAAAAGAAACAAGGGACAAGACAAAAAATGATTCACGAAACGAACAGACACACGAAGAAGAACGTAAACGAGATATAACCAAATACCTCCCACCCTGGCTCTGATACCAACTGATGTGACCCACGCCTTACTTGTGGCGTAAACCACGAATCAAGGGTTTTAGAATCGTTTGGGATCTAATATTGGTTTGGAAAAAACCTCAACCTGTTGATGACCTGCACCAACGAACCTTGGTATAGGGGTTTGTGGCACCACAATCAAGCAAGAGCTCGATTGATAAAGCCTATGAATGCCTCAAGAATAAACCTAAGGTATTCAAAAGAGTCTTTGAAAGAAAACCAAAGAGAAAGTCAATTTTCATTCATCAAAGTTGTCTGCTTGATTACACCCACAAATTAGCTTTTAATAGACAAATACTGAAAAGGAAATAATTCTAGAGTTCTAAACCTACTCAAATACTAAATACCAGTTGTAACTTATCACAACTAATCTTTATTTAAAAAGTTACAACTTTAAAAATCAATAAAAACGACGTCTATAGATTTTCTGTTGCAGGCCGTGGCCAAGGCCGCTGCCTCGATCAGTCCCTTCACTGCTCTGAGGTCAAGCTTCTGTTGAAGTCCGTGGTGCGGCCTTTCCAGTGGCCTTGGTCAGAAGCTTTAGTTCTTCAACTCGCAAGCCACTTCAATTCGTCCACGGTTCTGATGAAAGCCGTGGGGAAAGTCGTAGTGCGGCCTTCCCAGCGGCCTTGGTTAGACCCTCTGAGTCTCCACTATGCACGTCCTCCTCTTGCTCCAAACATACTTGAAGTACATTGACATGCTTACAATCATCATCAAGCATCCTTTCAACCTTCTTTGCTTCCTCTTGTTCTTGTATCGCTAGGACCAACGCTTGAAGAGCTTCCTTTAACTTCTTGGCTTTGGCTCGCGTGACTGGACCCGTTGGAACTTGAACCACGTGATCTTCATTTTTAGCTTGTTCAACTGCCTCACGCCTCGGGGTCACATCAAATGTGCCACCGAATCATATCCCATCTCCCTTGCTTTAAAAATGTGATTTAATTTAATTATGGTTTTGTTTTCGGGTCTTGCTATTTTCTTCTTGTTAATGTTTTTTTGACTAATTAGTATTACTTTTGGAGTTATTAGATTGCAACTTTAATATATTATATGAGTACATTTGCTGCAGGAATTGATTAGAATTATGTTCTTTTGGGGATGACATCAATCACCAAAAGAACGCATTTTCTGTTTCTTTAATTTGAATGTCTTATTCTATCAATCACCTAAAGAACTCATGTTCTATTTCTTTAATTTGAATATAATATACTATCATTTTGTTCTGGTATGTTGCCAGCACTGAATTTTTGAAAGATTCGACTCAAAATATCATCCCAATCTTGAAATTATTCATATCATTTCCTAAGGAAATAAAGTATACTTAGCCATAGTAATTGGTTGATTCTAAGATAAAATCTTGTGAATGCTAAAAGTAGTCAAGGAACGTGTACTTATGAAATTTATATAGTGGGTGTAAACACCAAATTTTGACACACCATTTACTTGTCAAACATTGGGGAGGTGTTTATATTTTTGGAGTCAAATTTTAATTTTTCAATAATCTTGGGGGCAAAATAGTAATTTTTATTTGTAAATACTTTTTCATTAGTTTTGGGGGGTTTAAATTCACATTTTTACTTTTATACATATTTTTTATTTTTTATGATTTTTCTAGATTTAATTGGTATTTTTTATATTTTACCAGCACAAGGGCAAAATGGTACTTTCATCTCGCAAACACCATTTTAGTTCATCTTTAGTTCCAAATTTATTTTTCTAATTCTTTAATCATGTTTTCAAATTTTTTTGATTTTTTCGGAGACGATTACTATTTTTTCTGTGAATTTTCATTACTCAAGGGCAAAATCGTTATTTTACAAATTTAATTCATTTTTCATCAATTTTTGAGTCATAAATGCATTTTCTAGTGTTTTAATCTTATTTTTAATTTTTGATAATTTTTTGAGGTAAATAGCTATTTTTCTGTAAATTTTCATTATCCAAAGGCAAAATTGTCATTTTACAATTTAAATTCATTTTTTATCAAATTTTGAGTCAAAAAGGCATTTTCTAATATTTTAAGCTTACTTTTAATTTTTGATAATTTTTTGAGGCTAATGTCTATTTTTTGTGTATTTTCGTTGTTCATGGGAAAAATCGTCATTTCACATCCCGAGCGCGTTTTTATCAGCTTTAAGTTCTAGTTTTTATTTTTGAAATCAACTTTGAATTCTTTTAGAAAATTTTAGAGATTGTTGTCATTCCTTTGTATTAATTTTTAATTTTGGGGATAAAAAATATTTTTTTAAATAAAATTAGTTTTTTTTTTTACTGGTGGCGTTTTCGTAATTTTATAGCATTCTTGGTCAACAAGACAAGTGACTTATAAATACTCCTTTAATAAAAAAAAAAGAAGAAAATAGAAAACTCTACAAACACTTTTACTTTTGTGCTTTAAGAATTAAACACACACACTTGATACCCAAAAAAAACACACACTCCATTTTTCCACTATCTAGTTACTGTTCATCGTTGTTCATCGCTGTTCATCCGATCTGTAAGCTTCAAGAGGTAACCTCTCATTTGGTTTTTCTCTTGTCTCTTTTGATTCGCTTTTTGTTTATTTGACTGGAATTTTTATCAAACCATAAAATCCTACACTTGTTCTTTTCTGGATTTTTTTTTATTGTTTAATTGTCTTTAGATTTTCTGGTTGTTTCGTTTTCTGGGTTTTATTCTTGGATTTTGGCTTGTTGTTCATGGATTTTTTTCACCCTTTCCTTCGTCCCCTTCTTGCACCGCCACTTCACCGTTGGCCCCCATCATCACCACCACCTGCTCAACTAAAAGCCCACCAACGATACCTCCTCTATTCCACCGAAACACCATCCTCAACCAAAATAATCCCCCTGGCAGTTAAGAACAACCTGCAAAACCAGCAAAATTAGCTCCACAACCACAATAAAATCCCCAAAGCCCACCTCAAATCAATCATAAAACCACCATAAATCACCAAAGTCGGTTCCTCCCCTGCTGAACGGATCGCAAAAACAATGACAAGCCACAAGACCAGCCCCACCAGATTCGCGCCAGAACTTGCAAGAGAAAGAAAAAACAGACATACACAAGTTCGTCTCTCCACATTAGAACAATGCCTACACCCAGCAACAGCTACAATTGTCAACCATCCATCACCAAATCACCACCCAAAGACCCATAATCTGCAACCCAATTCAACTAAATTACAACTCCATTCAATCGCCAATCCCACCAATTAACCCAGAACTATCACTGATCCTTATCCTAACCATTAATCGTCCATCAATACACTAGCAAAACTACCAAAGCCCCTCCCTTGTTACCATGTGAACCACCAACAGCAACGTCCCAAAACCTCCAGTTTCGCCACTTTCCAATACCAGCAAAACATCACTGCCATTCCATTTCTATCTCAATTCGCCAACGCAGATTCAAATACCCAACAACTCACACACACATGTTCATAATCAATCACACGCACACATGATCAATTGATACACACACAATCAAATTACACATATACATCCACAATTAGTCACACATACATACGCAATCAACCACACATACATGCCCATTTAATCACGCACGGCGCCAGATTTAATAACAAGAAGTCTAGAGCCTCTGCCTACCTGCCCATCGCACCACCCATAGCTCTTCCACCATCCCAATTCACCACCTGAATCATTGAGACTCCACCACTACCACCGGGCTTCCCCTGCTCACCGCCAGCCATCAATCTCCCACTAACACCCCTAGCCTCGCACCATCAACCCCTGGTCGTCAGCCTTCGACAGTGCCACAACTTCCTCCCCCTCCCTCTCACTCTCCCTGCAAATCAACAGCCACTACAGCCCCAGATACTCACACATCACTGCCATCCTACCTCTCTGCCCTTTCCCTTTCTGGGCCCACTTCCCATCTTCAATCACCTTCTCCTTCCTCGCCCCTCTCACAGAAATCCCTCCTTACCACTGCACATCATTGCTACAAAGAAAGAGAGAGGGATAAACGAAAGTGAAATAGAGAAAATAGAGATGAGTGAAGTAGAGGGAATGAGAGACAACAAAGAAATTGAAGAGAACGAAAACACAGAAAAAAGAGAAATCAGAGAGGGGGGAATTTCGGTGAAGAAAAGAGCAGAAAAAGAGGAATGGCGAGAAGAGGAGAAGAATTAGAGAGAGAGCTGGGAAAGGAGAGAAAACAAGAAGAAAGAAAAAGGGAACGGAGACAGTAGCTAAAGAAATAAGAAAAGAAGAGAGAATAACGAGAGAAGGAAGAAGAAAGCAGAGAAAATTTGAGAAAAATTAATGAGAGAAAGAGAACAGGTCCGGGTGTGGAAATTGAAAAATCCGGTTTGGGAATTTATGGGTTTTGGTGTAGTTTTATGTCTTAGCTTAAGTAGGGATTAATGGGTCTTGACAATTGTTTTTGTTTGACCAACATGCTTAATGTTTTCTTTATACTTATGTTTCTCTTTATCTGACCAAGGGATTTTGGTATTCCAATTTAGGTATTAGGTGCTTGTAATAAAAAAGAGATATTAAAAACATAGTTCTAGACTTTGGGCATCTTCTAATTATTTTGCTATGAAATAAGTATTTATATCTTGGCTCCCTAAGATTTGGTTATTGCATTTTTATACATGTTAGGTTCCCATTTTCATAAAATTAATCCTCAAATTTTGCTTCTTTTCAATTAGGTCCTATAAATTGCAAATTTGATTTGTACTTGTTGAAATTTGTCATTTAACCTCAATTTCTGCTTTAATTTGCTTTGTTGCCCCCTTGACTAGTTCAAATTTTCAATTTTGCCCTTTGGTTAGTTTGAATTTCTAGTTTTACCCCCTAAGCTTTATAGAACTTCATTTTAGTCCTTTAGTTGCTAGAATTTACATTTTACCTTAATTTGTCAATACTTACATTTTTTCGGCTTTATTTATTTATATCGTGATACTGTGACTTGTGTGTTTATTTATTTATATCGTGATACTTTGACTTGTGTGTTCATTTTCTTAAGTATTGGTACCGGGTCTTCAAAGAGGTATCCCTATTCTATGTTAATTTTCTTTATATGCTTCAATGTGCCTTGCGTGATTTTATACATTTTTATTCATATATTTCCTATTTTGCATGCTCTTCGTGTATTTATTTCCTTTATGCTATTTAATTTTTAATTTTGTTATTATTATTTTGGCAAAAAGTGTAATAGTTTTTGTATTTAGCTAGTTAATGTAATAGTTAGGCTACATTTCTTATATTTTGGCAAAATTGTGTATTTAGATAGATTAATGTAATAGATAGGTAGTTTTACTTTTTCACCCCTAAAAATTGTAGTTAAACCCCCCGGTGTAATAGTTAGGGCTTATTTGTTTTTTGCGTGCTAATGTGCTTACATTTTTATCGCTTTCCTTAGGGTTTTGCATCTAGATATCATGCTTACGTGTTATATGCTCCTATGTGATTTTATATGTATTTTTATGTTTATTTGCTTTCGATTTATGCATTATTGCTTTGATTCATGTTTTATGTTATTTCGTCACCACACTAGTCCAACGCTAGTTGTGGCTTTCTCATCTTCTCGCCAGTCCAACGCTAGTAGGGAATTCCTAGGAAGGGCTAGTCCAACATTAGACCCGCAGGGCATTTTAGTGTTAGGTGCATTCATGTGCATTTTACATCCCACTTTACACACTTTTAGTTTTCTTTCCATTTGGCATGATTTTTGTTATTATTATTATTATTATTATTATTATTATTATTATTATTATTATTATTATTATTATTATTATTTTAACACATTTTTAAAATGCATAACATCTAGGTTGCATTTCACTTAGACTTTAGGACATTTGTGTGATTCGACTAAAAATAATCATCTACTCATATGAGAAGCGGTGGTGTACATGCCATTCCCCCCTCCGTGAGTAGGAACATTTAGTCACGAGTTATTAGTCCCCCGTACCTGTCATGTTGCATACCCCCTTTCTTTCTTCACTTAATATATTATTATTATTTTATTTTTTTTTTCATTTCATTTTGCATAGACTCGTGACTCCTTCAAGGTCTCGACTCGGGTTTCGCAATTAAAGAAATAATTGTGACCAAGCCTCGACGGAACATTTCGACCCTCCCGATATTCACATTTAGACTTAGAATTTGCATTCATTTAGATACATCCAAAACGCAATAGAATCTAGGGTTAAATTAGGAAAATTTGATTAAACCTCGTAACTAGCCTCAGCTAGGTAGAAAGGGTGCCTTAGGCGTAAGTCTTTGCCTTCCCTTTCTTCAAACGTGACTCCCGGATCTTTTTCTCTCGTTTTTAGTAGACTGGAGTCGGAAAAGGGTTTTAAATGATTTTATAAATTTTTTATTTTTGTTTTTGTTAAACAATTTTCGGGTGACTTGGTACACCCTAACTCAGTACCGAGTGGCGACTCTATTTTCTTTTAAAATAAAACCCTTTTTCAAAAATTAGTTGGCCAAAATTGTAGCATTTTTAGTCCCGGCCTTATTTTCTTTTAAAATAACATTTTTTCTAAAAATACATTTTTTAATTAAAAACTTGATTTTTATAACACACGCACCATTTTTCCAAAATCTATCTTTTCAAAAGGGATTTCAGACCAGACCGTCCTTTTCAGGATGCGACAGTCAACGACCCCACCAGTACTTTTCATTTACGATTTTTTAGGACGCGACAGTGGGGAATAGAAAGTTAAATACATGTACATGTGAGAAGCTGTGCCTTTTGACCGTGAATACTTGGATATGGAAAAATCTTATGGTAATGATTTGCTTTTTTTTTTTTTTTTTTGCTTTTTTAAATACAACTGAAGTTTTTTGAATTTCAAACATTTGGCACATTTTAATGTATTTTACCAACTTAATTGAGGTGACTGGACTTGTAAAGGAAAAGATTTAAGTCCATTAAGTTGCTAAGGCAGAGGAATTCGCGGGAAGTATCATAGGAGATGTTGATTGTCCAATTTTGAAGGCAAGTACAGAACACATAACATTTATTTCTAGCCAACACCCAAAATTCTTTCGGTAATGGAAATTTATTAGAAAGAAAGACAATATATTTGTATATTGGCAAGAAAATAACACGGTCTATCTATTTATGACCCGACCCTCTAAAGTTGATAAGTAACTCCATGGGTGCTTTAGTCTTCAAATTTGATGATAAAAATGATGATAATCAGTACTTAGACTTATTAGTACTTATTTTATGAATCTTTTTAAGTATGTGGTACTTGTTTTATGAATCTTTTTAAGTATGTGAGAGAAACTAAGCATGTACTTTAATTTGTATTTAAATTATGCTTATAAGTCTGTTTGTAATGATTTTATGAAAAAACTTGTGATGATATGCATGATTTTTAAGGTTTCAACTATCATTTTTAGGAATTTTTTTATATGATTGTTGGGGGAGGGAAAAAGCGATTGAACTGTCGGTCCGACCGGTCCAACCTTGAACCTCCCCTCCTTCGGTTCAATGGCCGGTCCGGTTTTAAAAACATTGGATTTCAATGCATAATTTGAGGCGATATTGTTATTTTGAGCTGTTTAATGCACACTTTTGCATATTCATCATACTTAATCTCAATTTGGATCAATTGAAGTGAAAGTGGATCAAAATCACAGTATATTCAAGTGATTAAATGGAATGAACATTTGGAGAATTATTGAAGAATAAATTATGCAACATTTGAGAGATTAAACTTGTAGAATGCATACACGTGGAATTCCAGCTCAATATCAAAAGGAATCAAGTGGGGCCATCTAAGGTGAATTTGTGGGTCATGATTCAAGGACCAACCACCAATCGATTGCACCTGCAGATCACTATGACAGTTGGGGTTTTATCAAGTTGCAACTTGCATCATTTTTCCAACTAGTTTTGTAGACTTTTATGATGAAGATAGGGTTTTGGCTACCCAAAAATGCATAGAAATAATAAATGGAGACTTTTGTGCTAATTTTGAACTCCAAGAGAGAATCTTAATGTATTTGCAAGTTAGAAAATAGCTTGAGGAAGATTTGTTTATAAATATAAGTCATTTATAATGTATTTTAGACATGTTTTAAAGGTTGGCTAGTGTAATTCTAAGAGAATTAATAGAATTCTCTCACAAATCCAATAGAATAGTAAACTTCTTGTAGTTAAACTCTTGTACTTCAACTTTTGAAGGAAGAATAGAAGTCTTGAAGCCTTGTTCAATACTCGAACAAGCCATTCTCTACTATCTTTTTTATTTCATTTTTTTGAATCATGAATTCTTGCACTGAAGTTGAAGTCTTTGTTGCTTCATTAGCCATGTTGCAGTAAAAGCTTTCATTTAGAATATAGATGAAGCTAATGAACCATAAAGCATGATTTAATCCATCTTAATTTGCTAAGCATGCACTTGTTTGTTTATTTGTTCAAATTTTAACACTTGATTTTGCTTGGCCAACATGAATAAGTCATCTAGTTGTTACTTGACATTGAGAAATGCATTTATTAATGGAAAATGAAAAGTGATGCTTAAATCATCATATCAAAATAATGAAACTTAAATGAATCAATACAATTCATGTTTTCATAAGATTTCATTATGCAAATAGTTAAAATCTTGTCATTTCATTCTGAGAACAAGTTATGATTCATATAGAATTTGATTCCTAACAAGGCAAAGCAATACTTAGCAAGTCATTCATGCAATCCTTTCGTTCATTAGTGGATTGTGTGTTTTAGATTCTTTGATATTTGAATTCTTACAAGTAGTTTGCACATCTTTTACCTATTCTATTGAAAGTTCTCTTCCAACCATCCATCTCAACTCAATTATTGATTGTTTAGATAATAGAGTTAGTGAAAAAGCCTTAGTAGTTGAAAATCATTTGATTCTTCCTAGGATTTGACACCTAATACTCTACTTGCTACAATTGATCCGAATACTTGCGATAAAAGGAGAGATTAGATTTTTATTACTTGATTGGTATTTGTTTTTAATTGAAATTGCATACATAATCTACACCTCGTCAATTATAAGTGTTATAAGGGCCATGGTAAAAATATTCACTATTCCATCTGTAATGCATACACTCAAATTTATTACGTCTTCTATTTAAATAATTTCTTGGTTTAATTTTCACTTAAAAAAAAAAGAATTAGGACACCACTTAAACAGTACATAAGGATACTTGTTGGATGAATTCTTAAAAAATATATATTCCTAAAGCAAAGGTGTAATAAACACATATCAATTTCATTTTAATTAACATGTGTGAAGTGTGCGAATTTCAGCAAAAATTCATTTATCGAACTATTAAAGAATACATATCCATAAAGCTAAGATGTAATTATTTTTTCGTTAAATGGAGACTTTAAGACGTTCAAAGGAAAGGGAAAAAGGGAGGAGGAATTTGACTTAAAAGTGTAATTATCTTTTTAGCTAAAAGGAGACTTTAAGGCGTTCAAGGAAAAAGGGAAATAGAAAGAGGGATTGAAAGTCGGGATCTCTTGATTGCTTGATTGATATGTCAACTAGCTAAGCTTAATCTTGAGAACATTTAATGTGTAACTCAAGTAAAAATAAGTAAGATATATCAAATTCATCCTAATAAACACGTGTGCACATATTTGCACAAATCCAATTTCCATTTCTGGAAAAAATATTCCACCTGGAGAATATGATGTTCTCAATATGAAAATAGTTCCCTTCTAAAAACCCCCCCTCCTGGGAAGGTGATTGGTGAGCATCACCTATAGAGCCAAAACCCTTATTTGATTTTAATAATTCAGTAATTTTTCTTACTATAACTCCTATAAAAAAACGTCAAAGTTTTGTTTTTTTTTTTTTAAATAGTAATTGCCTACCAAAAATTTATCAATTCTCTTAAAAAATTTATTATATTTTTTTAAACTTTTTTTCAACATAACATTTTCCCTACTTTAGTTAAGCAGAAAGGTTCTCAATAGGGTTGACAATTTTCGACACGATCCGAAAACACGACACAAATTTAACTTAAAAATAGCAGATTTGGGTTTAAGGTTGGCAGCTCTAGTCGAAATCAGGTCAGACCCGACTAACCCACGGGTCAACCTATGAACCCAAACAAAATAAAAAAAATAAAAAAAACTAATATTTTGTAACTTTGTTTTATCCATTTATATTCAAACACAAATTATTGGATAATTAATCAAGTAAATTGTAAGAAAAATTAAAAATTCTACCTATGTTTATAAAGAGTAAATTGTAAAAGAAATCAGGTGTATATTAATGTGTGATTTTAATATTAGTGTGTGAAAAAAATGTATTTGATCCTTGTATGTGTGTTAGTCTCTTTTATTCTTCTTCTTTTTTCCTATTTTCTTCTTTTTCTCCTTCCTCTTTTTTTTTTTTTTTTTTTTTTCAGGTCAGCAGATTGACTCGTCAACCCATGGAAGATCGAATTTGGGTTGGACAGATTGACCATCGTACTAATGTCTCAACTCGACTCGCCAACCCGAAACCCAACCCGATTGCCACCCCAATTCTAAATACTAGCTCCCAACCAAATGTGTCTCTAGCCTGTCTCTCTGTCCATCTCAGCCTTCTATTTTTATACTCCTGCAGTACCAAGCGCTCCATTGCCACCACTTCAATCCAACAAGCACCAACTTTTGGACAACTCCATTTAGGTCGGTGAGCAACAAGCATCTATATCTTTCCCGGGCTGCTGTTTTCTGACGTTAGCGCACAGGATTGGAAGGCAGAAGATGAGATTATGGGCAGGAGAGAACAATTTCATAGAGAAAAAAGAGGTTTAAAATATGCAGAAACTCATTAGAGATCAATCACCAAAGCACCCAATAAAAAGTTGGAATTTACACTGAAGAACAGCAATGACGCCGGAAAGCAGAAAACAGTTCCATTGAAGAATCGTGATGGTTCAGATCTGGAATTTATCTTGGGCGATTAAGCCTGTCTATTGACTGAAGATCCTATTTGAAGCATCTTTATTTTAAAACAAAAACACACACACAATTTAACGTGGGCGAACAAGGCAGCAAAATAAGATGCAGCAACAGAGACAACTCTAGAGCATAACCACACAAGTTAACAGAATTTTCCAAATCCACGTGCACGCGCCATTCCAATTGGCACATAGAAGTCAAAAAATGAAAATGTTCAAAGGATCTTCAACCTAGATCCCTGGAGCAACTGAGGCACAGAAGTTCAGTATAAAAGCAATTCAAACTTAAACTTGGGTGATAAATTACAAAATAAATGTAAAAAGTAGCTCCAAATGTCCTCCTAAGCAGCAATCCAGTAAGAACAAAGGCATTTCTTTTTACTTGTATGGGCACCCCTCCTTTCATCATATCTTGAAAATAAGCTTTTAAGGCCCTTAATTTTCACAGGAGACAATGCCTCAGTACCCCACACGCCCAAAAAATAATATAGACCCTTATTGTTCAAAATAAATGTAGGTCTGACCTCTCATTTCATGAATGAATGGAGGGAAAAAAAAAAGTATGGACACAAATCGAAACAAGAGGATATCAGGGGGAAAAACATCTCATCCTATTCTGGAATTCTTACAAAATCAAGAATCCATGCATTAATCTTAAAACTCCAATCTATTCTCTCAAGAAGATTGCACTGCCAGCCGCTGAAGGTGCTCAAAGAACACTTGAAGACTCACATCATCAGTGAAGATTATGTCAGTTCCAGCTGCCATCTCATGCACATTGTTGTATGTAGCTGATGGGTTCAACTTTGCCAGCAGGAATCTTGCCTGTCTTATTGATAAAACTATATTAGAAGCATATTCAAATTGCTTGAAAAAACAAAAATCCAAATTCAACAATAAGCAATTAGACCAGGTGCAAAGCTATCCTAGTTTCAGGGTGAACAGTAAGGTACAGATGATGACACATTTAACCAGACCACCCATCACAGCAGCTCAAATACTATTCACTGCATTATTTTTGTAGTTGCATTTGTTTCACAAAGGAGTTGGAGATGCACCATTCCTACAAAAATATCCTGAGGTAGGCCCTTAAGGTGATAATAAGGAAACTCTAAAAGCCTGGAAGGTACATGAAGCTAAATCCCAACTCATAATTTATTATCATTTCCTCATCAAAATGATCCTTTTTCGGACCTAAAAAATTATTGATTTGTTTCACTCCTTTTTCTTACTCTGCTCTTTTGTCAGTATGTGCTAACAACCTAATCTCCTGCATGCTTATTCCCATGATTGAAAGCATCAAAGCCTGTTAGTGAATTAATAACCCCATGAAATTACTGATTTTTCAATTGACTGGTCTCACAACCTATAAAAAGGAGATCTTGTACGCGCTTATACATTCACCTTACATGAGATTAGAACAATTGGCAATTATGCACCACAGTATTCTCTTGATTTCTGCATGCCTATACCTACAAGATTTTTCATGATGGTATGAAGTAATAATTCAGCATCCGAGATAAAGTACAAAATATCAGCCTATGACGTTAATGGAAGGGGCTAAAAATAACTCCTGCACAAACTCATGAAGTAACAGACAGGATGCAGGCTAAGAGAAAATCCAAAACAGAACACAGCAATATCATGGCAAGAGGATTACTGAGAAAACTAAGATTAAAATGAAAATGACCTGTGACCCATGCTGATCGCACACCACCAGCCTGGGGGTGGGGAACCGCTCACGAATAATTATCTGGGCATCTTCCTGAGGAGCTTGCAACAATTGGGCAAATGCCTACACCAAAGAAGAAAAACATATGGCTCATCTTGCTATCTGATCATATTCCCACTCCCACCTTAAAAAGTAAGTACGCATGAATGGTAAAATAGCACAATATGATAGTGAAGATGCCAAAAGAACTTATCATTGAACACAAATGGGTAAATACCCATATACAGGCTTATGTGAACCCATATACAAGTAAGCTGATAAAAGCCCAGTACTTCCATGATAAGCAAAAGTTTGAACTGGAAAAAAATCAATTTCAAAATACAAATCCCAACCACAGGAATAAGTGAAGAAGATAACGTGCACAAACCTGGTGTTCTGGTTGATTCTGATAGCCCATGTTTCTCCATTGAGCTATTGTCATTCCATGGAAAATTACAACACTGAAGTACGAATCTAGCAACAGAATACGATCAGCCGAAATTGATGCCACATCCAACAAAGCTGGTGTGGGCAATGAATTGAAAGAATAAGCCATCAGTGAAGGTTGAATCATGACAACAGAGTTGCTTATGTTCTCCCGGTTGAGCAACATGCGGAAGTATGCTGTCTCATCTGGACTATTATTAAATACCTATAGAAAGAGAGAGAGGGATGTGAGCGTAGGAGAGGAAGGAAAAAAGAGATGTTAGAAAAGCAGTAGGACGACATTGAAAAGCTACAAAGGTAAAAGAGATGTTAGAAATGCAGTAGGATGAAGCTAACACGCTATGATTCTAAGTCGTATTCAAAGGTCCCTTCCCACACCTGCAGAAATTGTGATCGCCGGAGATTAAACATGAATTGTGGAAACAATGAAAAACTGGGATTTAATGTGAATGAGGCTGGGTCATCCTTCCGGTAGTCACCAAATTTGGCACAAAGCCGAATCAGATTCCGATCCAACCACCGTGTAGCATCAAAACCATCCTGACATATATATCCACCAGTGACATACCAAGTTAAACTGAGAATGTAAACACGAGAAGCAAGGAGAAAAAGAAGACCTGTTATGAGCTACATAATAAGGATGTATACCACGTGGATACATGCACCATATGGAACTGTACAGTATCTAGCTAAGCTGGATAAATTACTATTCCAAAATTTAATTGCTTCCGTTAGATAACTAACAATATCCTACCATCTCTAATTCCATCACATATTGCACACCCATGACAAACGACAGCAGTAAACACAATATCATCCACACCCAGATTGATGTAGTCTGCTGAACAGCAGAAGGAACAAAGTTCCAAACTAGTAAAATTTGCAACTTCCTAGACGCACACTTTTTTAGTTGATAAGAGCAAATATATCCTGGAGACCTATCTATACATTAATTTCTTAATATTAGGAATCTTTTAATACCAAATACGATTCTGGTAAGGAATTTCAAAATTTCTTTGGAACATTTTTACAATGTAGTTCTACACAAAAAATCTACATATTTACAATTCACCTTCTTCACATATTCTGCTAACCAAAGTAGAACTCGCACCAGACAGTGGAAAGAATATTCTAGAAAACAAAACATACAGTTCCAATTGCAAGTAAACCAATTCCAGAATCACAAGTAATTGGATTACATTCAAATTAAGGCCAACAAATCAGAGTAACAGTATTAGCTTTTGTTTCTTTCTGATCTCTTCTTTTCTGTGTAGTAACAGCCATGAATTAAAAAAAAATGGATGTGTGGAAATATAAGCTTGTTTGTTGTTTTTCGGTGGCAATAAAGAGTACCTCAGCCTCCATTTTATACGAAGCAAATCTGGCCAATACAACCGCAGCAGTTTCTTGATCAAATCCTTGGACCAGATCCTGCACGCATAAAAAATTAGACTAACTTTAAACTAACTGCTGAACTCAGAAGTGGGTGAGAGAAGAACAAGACACCCATGAGACCAAAGTTGTCCATCCAAGACAAGCCGTAAACAGAAAAGATAGGAAGACAGTGAAAATAAAAATAAAGCATCAAAATAATCGGATTTGGTTCACTCTAGTTAGGATCTCTAATTCCTTCTTTGTGTTCTGAGTTCAATGTGGAAGAAAAGAGAAATCAAATCTTCTCAAGAAATTAGCCAGCGAATTACTAATCGCAATAAAATCTTTAGTGGCACAACTACCGCACAAGGCTTCTGCCACAAAAGCATTGAGGTTAGGTTTAAACAGCAATTCCAGCTCGCACAAAGTGGCTATTTCCCATATCCCTATGGACGTAATCGAAATAAGGCATGCTCCTCTGATTAGAGAACATATACAAAAGAAAAAGAAAAACTAAAAAGTGTGCTAATAGAAATAAATTACCAAAAAACAGGGGAAAAAAAAATAAACTAACACTTCTTTCCTCCAGCCCCTTTTTCTGGACTTGTATGAAACAGCGAGAAAAACATGTGACAGCATGCATGACTTGTAATAAGTGCTCATACCAAGAAGCCCGTAAAACATTCCTTTGAGGCATAAAGTAATCTGAACAAGACAGAATAACACCCCAAACCACACAATCCTTGATCCAGATGGGTACTAAATTCCTAATTGTCACACAAGTGAAACAGAGGAAGCACTCTCCCAACTGCTACCAAAATTACCCATTTAAATAATATTCCCTTCCTGCAGATTTAAAGGTTTTAACCTTGATTACAGGAGAAGGTTCTTTATAATACTTATGTTGAAATAAGAATTAGGATCACATGGGAAGACAAAAAATTGAGCCTTAAAAGAGCTAAAAAGATTAACAACTAGACTTTTACACTACCACATCCATACCTCCGTGCCAACAGTACTATCCACCCATCTTCTGGTAACAGTTGTAACTCTTAACAGCAATTGGCCGTCAGGGCTCTGGTAACTGCATATGAGTTCATTGAACAGATTTCGTCAAGCAACAAAATGCATTGTGCATGCATACTTAAAAAAGTACATGCAAAAGAAGAAACTTCATTACCAGGCAAACAAAATGAAGGCCTGCCTAATGAACTATCTAAAATAGATAGATAACAAAGAGGCAAACTTCTGAGAAGAAAATAACATACTTTAAAGTCCAAAAATACCTTGTAAGGAACTGTATGTACAATTGAGGATTAATTCCTGATGGATCTAATTTTTCGCTCGACGATATATCAAAGAAAACAGTCAAGCAAGTAGTCCTATCAAGGCCACACATCTTCCAAGCTGTACTGTTTCCTTCCCCAATAACTGTATTAGCAACACCAGGCCCTTTCTGCAAGATTTTGATTTCATGAGAATGAACTTGTGTATGAATATTATATAGAGGTACAGTAATCTTAAACAAAATATAGCATTCTATTCAGTAAAAAGGATTTCGTGCTTCAGAATTGAACCAACCTTCTCCAAAGATGTGCAAGGTCCAATGATGCCTTGGATTTTGATATCCTTTGAACAGTTTATCTCAAGTGTGCCACTGAAAGCCATTTGCATGACTTTAATCATTGTTATATTCACAGAAATAAATTGTAAAGCATGAATCAGAGATTATAGTACACAGACAATAAAAGAAGCAGTATGTGACATGATCTTGATTGCAAACCTGTGGCAACATGCTATAGAATAAAAAGACCTGTTGACTTCAAGCTAGAACCAATTTTAGCTCAAATAAACATCTTCAAGATCAGCTGATTTGCAAGCACTTTTGGCAGATAAGTTTAATGTGTTGGCAAATGCTATATTGACATCTATAAGTATAGCAAGGAAAGAGAAGAAAACACAAAAAGGACAAACAACCTATCTATTGTCAATGTAAAGTTCAGTCAAATCGTTGAGGGCGAACAATTTGGTCATTTAATTTTCTACCTCTTTATTGACGTGATGCAGCAATATTGATGTTTTTCTGTTTTCTTTCCATAGGCAAATTTCAAATGCAAAATGTTTGCTCCACATAACCAAACCTATACAATATCGACATAAATTCACCAAGGGATGAAAAACCCAAATCAAGTAGCAATTAGTCTAAAATGTTGTGGTCTAAGTGCAGCTGTGCAGTCATTAGCTCCCACCAAATTATGTAATTGAAGATGCCTACACTAGATATGATGTCTCCTAATTTGCTGCATACACCCAAAAATAGCCAGCCAAATTTGTTACTGCAAAAATTAATCAAATCCCATCTTTAACATAAGTAAAAGTTTTCACAAGTACAGTACACCTTTAATATCTGTTATAGCAACACAACCTCATTCATAATATGATAATGAAGCCTAAGAATATTATGACAGCAAAAGATACTGAATATAGCGATAATATGGAACATGAAAAGGTGCAGCTTGACATTGTGAAATAAGAAACTCACTTGAAAGAGAGACTAAGAGATTGTTCTCCACCTTCAAAAAGACGTTTGAAAGAGTCTTTAAATACAGAATGACCAAAACTTTCAGCTAATACAACAAGTCCACCAGTTTTTTCAATAGCAACCTTCATCTCAGCAACTCCAACCTAAAAACTTCCTTGTATTAGCTCCCAGAATAATTTAAAAAGAAAAAATTCCACGAACACAATCAAAGTGAGCACTTCTACATCAGAAATAAATGAATAAAGAACGCAGCAGAGAATCAATCAATGAACTAATGGCATAGAATCTAAACACATACCACAGGCATGCATCCAACCATGAAAGAGACATACCGCATAGTAAAACATCATAGGTCATATGGATCAAATTGATTATAGGAAATCACTAGAAGTTGTAAAATTTAGGAGTTGATTTGCATAGTTCTATCTATTTCCTTGATAGACAATGAGTAACAAATGTTTGGCTTTCTTCTTGGCCCAGAGTTAAATTACACATTCATATGATTCAAATGTCTCGAAAATTTTTTCTTCCAGCAGCTTACTCTTTTCCAGCTCTATCAATGAATACTCTTTTAATGTCTTCGAGTCACCATGCTACAATTCCTGGTGTCCAACAATCACGACAAACCAAATTCCTTTCACAATCAAGTTTGATTAGGTAAAATGTTATAAACACAACTAAGAAATGAAGCACCAATAGCTTTCACAAAGCAGTTCATATGACTCGTACCGATGGGAAACCATAAAATAAAAAAAAATGAAAAAAAAGTAGACTAGAAAATGGAGAAAGGAAAAGAAAAAGACAATTCCTACGATGAGCTCTGGACTATATTCACATTAAGCATCTATAGCACGTGAGACCAAGTGCACACATGTTTTAAACTACGGGCCACAGGAAATGATGTTACAATATGACAGATATATATAGAAAATAATTAAGATGAATAATAAGTGCTGAGAGATGATCAAATAGAAGATGCAAACCTGATCAAGAGCAGAAGCAAAAAGATCCAAGACATGACCCTCACTGACAAGTTGCTTAGCTAGTTCTTCATAGAAGTGAACTGCTTTTTTGTAATATGGTGCTGCATCCTTGTCTAGATCCTTGTGTGAGCGAACCGGATCTGACAGATCCTTGGAAACAATCTGGAATATGGGGAATACATCAGCAATTTATATTTATTAACATTCAAAATCAATTCACGATTAGATCTGAATTGTTCAGATATAATAGTTGTTCATATACTTGCACCCCCTAGCCCTGACAAGTTAGTTTAATAAATGCTTTTCTTCAATATTTGAAGACATCCTACCTTTAACAAACAAATGAAAGAAAAAAGAAGAAAAGAACAGGAAGTACTAGAAATAATCAAGAAAAAGTATCATTCGAAACCCTATTTCATCTCGTGTGTATTTTTGAGAAGTAAATTAAAAAGTCCCCAACATTCCCATAATCTACTATAAGCATATAGATGACAGCATCTATTGCTCAGCCACCCATAAGTTCGAAATAAATAAGATTGCCAATACCTTTAGAGGTTTGGTTTTTTTTCATTGGTTTCAGAAAATTGCATTTTCCATCCTTTAAACTACACTTCGAATACTTACATCATAAACCAAAGATGCCATGTTTGGGCATAGCACTACCACAGGGTACTTCTTGCACATGATCTTAATCAGTTAGTGTATCAGTGCTATCCATGACTGCTGGATAAGCATGCAAAACCCATAAAGGCAAGTGATATAAGCTTTTTATTTTTCTTTTCCCTTTCTCGCATGATAATTCAGGGAACATCAATTATGTAGTAATGCAGACTCAAAAAACTCCCTAAAATCCAACTTTATTGTTCACCAGAGAATAATGAAAAATAAGTAACATCACTAAATCCTCTGCCTTTCTTTCTTAACAACAACTAAGTTCAAAAGAAATCAAATTGAACTTGTAAATCAACAAAAAAACCCTTGTATATTGAAAACCAATCAAGCCGTAACCAATAATACTACCAATTACGACAGAAAGAAAGAAGCTTTACCGCTCCTGGTCCTTCAGTACATGGTCCCCCAACTAAAGCAACAATTCTCGCGCTCTGACCTGCTGCACAAGCAGCAAGCAGACCAGCTGCAACACTCATCGCAACTCCAGTACACCGTCGCGACCTGTTCCCAGTCGGCACTGGCCATCGATCTGTCCCCAACTCATCCAATAGCTACAAAAAAGAAAACAAGAGGCATAAAATCATGCACAACTTTACAGTATAATCAGCACATTCACACTAAAAAAAAAAACACAATTTTTGTGTAAAAACACGCACCGAATTGAGTGTATATTCGCACTCAGAAGCAGGCAACAAAAACCTAGAAAACCCAGAATCCGGCATTCCTACGGGGCTAGCACCAACTTTCCGAATTCCAGGCATAGACCGTCGGGCTGCCCCACCAACACGAAGATTCAACTGCTCCAAAACCTGATCTTTGGTCAATTCCTTAGACCCTCTAAAAACATACACCTTAGTCAAATCGGAAAACCCCAGCTCATGAACCTGCACCTGCGTCCCATACGATATAAACCCAACCAAGGCATTGTCGGGCAACAACCCAATGGCCCTTTTCAACGCACTTTTCGCAAATTCCAATTCGTCCTCCAGCACACACGTATCCAAAACAAACAAATAAGTCGCCGATTTTGGTTCAAAAAAATTAGGGTTTTGATTAGGGTTTTGTTGGTGAGGAATTGAGTGGTGGGGAAGCGTATACTGAACGGTGGTGAATTGGGGGTAGAGCTCGGCGGGCTGATTCGTCTCGGAAATTGAGGAATAATGTTGGGGGAAGGGATTACGCTGGAAACAAAAAGGGCAGATCCAAATTAGGGCCTGGAAATCGACGCGGCAAAAGGGGTTGAGCACGGCGGTGCAGGTTCTACACTTGAGAGGCGGGTATTGGAGGGTGAGGATATCGGGATGAGATCGGATCGGAGAGATCGAGGCGGCGAGTGGGATCACGCACTTGCTTAGCTCGACTTTGGTGCGCGGCCAGGCGTTCCACGCCATCCGTACTCCGTCGATTCCTTCTGGATCCATCTGAGCCATCTCCGTCGCCATAATTCAATTGAATTCTGGGTGATCGGACGATTTTTTTTCCCCTCTTCTTTGTTTGGGGTTTTAATTAATTTTAATTTATTGGAGCGGGAGAATTAATATACGAGTGAATTCAGGGGAGGGGACCCCGGGACCCGGGGTGGAAGGACGAAGAAGGAGAGAATGTGGGGGATGGTGACGGAGATTTCTAATTTGTCTTTGGATCTGTTTTCCTAACGTTATTGTATTTAGGATTTGACAAAAATAAATAAATAAATGAAGAATTTATTAGGTTTATATTTTTTAATTGGAACTTTGAAGAATTAACTGTGTTTATACTATTTTTGTTATAAGTATTATATATAATATGAGCGTGCTATTTTTACATTATCGTTTTCTAATTCTTTTTTTTTTTTGACAAAAATCTTCAAACTTATACCTTCTTTTTATTTTATTAAGACAAAAACTAAAAAGATTGGAGGAGGATAAACACCAAAAAAATTAAATAATGAGTATTATTTCGTTACATTTACCCCACGTTTGGTACGCAAGAATGGGGTGGAATGGAAAGACCTTTCCAACTTGTCCATTCCATTCTCATGTTTGGCATGAACACTTTAAGGTTGGAAAGGCCTTTTTCACATGGAATGCTATTCTAGCTTTTTCTTGAAATCTCATTCCTCAACAAAATCTAGGGAAAGGCCTTTCCAACTTCATCCTGGAAAGGCCTTAAAAATAGGAGTCAATTTTATCCCCCACACATTTTTTTTGCTAATTTTTTTTTTACCTATAATACATTTACTAATTTTGATCTTTAAAATTTAAAAAATATAAAGTTTTTAATAGCTTCAATTAATAATTTTTTTATATTTTTTAAATCATAATCAGTTTAATATATACTTAGAAATTTTTTTTCTTTTTGCTATAAAAATGTTTAAAATACTTTTTAAATTTTATGCAAACTTGTAAAAACTAAACTTTTTATTAATTAAATTAAATTGTGAATGTAGTTTCAGTATTAATTTTTTCACATTTTTAATTATAATGCTAATAATTATAAAAATTTTAAAATTAATTAAAAAGTATAATTGATTTAATTTTAGCAAGAATATTAAGAATTTTAAAATAAAAAATATTAAAGTCTTTTGTAGGCATAAAATTACAAACAAAATAAAAAAATGATATATTATAGTGCAAAGAATTAAGGGCAATTAAGTCAAATTAATATATATTTTATTCTATTATGACATCTAAATATGATTATAGCAAACGTTGGAAAAGGAATAGGTATTCCATTCTGACTTGGGTTACCAAACAATGGATTGAAAAATTTTTTCCAATACATTCTGGGTGGAAAAGCATTCTGGGTGGAAAAGGCCTTTCCATTCTGAACCTTAACATACTGCATTCCTGCATTATCTAAATTAACCGAAGATTTGATTATAGAACGTAGCCATTAAAAAGATTGGAAAATAATGTCATGATCCTATTTTAACAATGCAGGCCCATCAATTACTTCATTTACTCCTCGTAAATTTGTTGTAGTTTGTCAGCATAGAGAAGAAAGTTGTACTCAAGCAAGAACATTGCTCAAAGGCCACCTTCCAATTGCACTAGAGTTAACGAATTGAACCAATAATTATAATCTGCCCAGCTTGAATATTTAAGTGTCCATTTACTTGATGTAAATTAAGTATAAAAAATATAGATAAAACACTCACAAATCAAGTAATAAAAACTTAATTTTCTAATTATACAGCAAGTATACAAGTCAAGTGTAGTATGGCAAGTACTTAGGTATCATATCCCACAAGGAATTAATATTATGCAACTGCTAAAGCTTTGTGGCTAACTTTTATTATTTAAACAAATTCAAAACAAAAGTGATGGTGGATGATTTTTCTATTTCAATAGTATAAATATAAGATTACGAAACACTTGAATAAATTCAATAGCAAAGAACCTAGAACATAGAATCCACTAAAGAATTATGCATGAATAACTTGCTAAGTGTTATCTTGACTTATTTAAAATCCAATTCCATATAAGTTATAACTAGATCTTTCTATAAAATGACAAGATTCCAATAATTCTCGTGATGAAATCTTATGAAAGCATGAATTGTAATGATTCATTTAAACATTCATTATTCTCACACGAACAACTTAGCATTACTTTTTTATTTTTCATTGTTAAATACATTTCTCAATGTCAAGTAACAACTAAATGACTTGTTAATGTTGACCATGCAAAAACAAGGGTCAAAACTTGAACAAATAAACAAATAAGAGCAAGCTTAGCAAGTTAGGATGAAATAGGTCATACTTTTGGATTCATTAGCTTCATCTATTTTCAAGATGAAGTTTTTAGTGAATCATGACTAGTGAAACAACTAAAAGTTCAAATTCAAAGTAAGAATTCATGTTCAACAATTGAAATAAAAGAGATAGAGTTAGAAATTGTTCAACCAAACATTTGAATAAAGCTTCAATTCTATTTCACCTCCAAAAGTTGAACTTCAAGAGTTCTTGTACAATGTTGATCACTATTCTATTGAAAATGAAGGAGAATTCTATTAACTCTTTTTGAAATTTACTTCCAAACTATTTTTAAAACTATTTTCTACCTGCCTAACTTCTTAAAATGCATTACCAATGACTTCTTTTTATAGATAAATATTCTTCAAGTCATTTTTCCAACTTGCAAGTGCACTTAATGCATGAAAATGATAAAGATTTGCATTGAGATTCCAAATGGACATAAAAATCTTTAATTGTGTGCTCAATGGAATCTCTAATTGCAAAAACCCTATCTTTACCAAAAAAAGTCTTCAAAACCAGCTAAGTGCAGAGCCTCCAATGGTATCCACACGAACATAATCTTCAAGAATCTCTTTGGGGTTGCTTGCCTTGTCTTTTGAGTGCTAGCTCCCTTGAATTATCATGAAGAATACAAGAGGATGAAAGACCTAATAATTAGGGAGAGAGAGAAAAGAGAGAGAGATGCCATAAAGGGGGGTGGTGACACTCCTTGAATTTTTCTCTCTCTAGGTTTTAGCCTTGCGTTGCATCAATCAATCAAGAATCAAAGCATGGGCATATTTGTAGGAATCGTATCCTGATCTTTTAGGAAATAAGAGTAATTGAAAGCCAAATAGGTGTAGGAAACTTACCTTAAGCAAATCCTATTCCTTTAGGAAATCCCATTCCTTAAGAAAACTAAAGACTTCTTTCCTAATTATTTGGAAACCTTTTCCAACAAGACTTGGATATATATAAATAACTCCTTTAAGTTAATTTATCACATAAATTAACCCTAGAAGTATCTTACACTTATCTTAATACCAATTTAACCCAAAAACCGTGTTCTTATTATATGTGACCCACTAGGTTCCATTATAGTGTCTAAGGAAACAAGAGTAATTGGAAACCAAAAAGGTTTAGAAAGATTATCTTAAGTTAATCCTATTCCTTTAGGACATCCTATTCCATAAGTGAAGACCTTTTGGTCTCAAATCATCTTTGTTTTGATTATTAACAAACTAATGATAATGTGTACTAAAATTTTATTAAGTTACATTTGCAGTAGAATTAAAAATGAGAAAATTACACTTTTGATACCAAATGTTTGGGGTATCTTCAATTTCAGTCCCTAAAGTTTGGATAAAAGCCAATCTAGTATCAAATGTTTCAATTTTTCAACATATTTAGCCTTATTGACCAGTTTTTTCAAAATCTTATTGAAATCCGGTCACGTGAGTTCAAAAAGAATTAAAAACGAAAAAAATTTTGATTGCCATAATTTGTAATTAAAGGCATACACACGAATGCACTATCCAGGCATATTTTTTTAGTTTTATCTGCTTATTTATCATATATGAAATCCAATTAGTACCTTTAATTACAAATTATGACAATTAATTTTTTTCTTTAATTTAATTCTTTTTAAAAATTTTTGTAACTGTCATGTGAGTGTCACGTGATCAAATTCTGATAAGATTTTTGTAAAACTGATCAATAAGACTAAATATGCTAAAAAAATTAAAACATTTAGTACTAGATTTTCTTTTGTCCAAACTTTAGGGACTAAAACTGTCGATGCCTCAAACATTAGGTACCAAAATTGTAATTTCCCAATTAAAAATGGCAAAGAAAAAAATAAAGTGGATGAGGTACCAGACATATTAGAGGATGATGCAGACATCTAGTTCATTCCAGAAGGTATGCAGACGAGATATTAGACGAGGATGTAGACGTCTAGTTTGCTGAAAATTCAAGATTACAAGAAATTCCAGAGACCATGCGAATGAGGTATTGGACAAGCATCCGAAACCACTAAGCAGACATCCAGATGAGAACTAGACAAGGGTAGCGGATGTTCGGTCTTTAAATTTACTTAGCAACAGTTAGTTCTGACAGATTTCTCAATTTGACCATTAGAGTCATTTTCAGTTCCTCACCCCTATATATACCATTATCTGTAGAAATGATGAGAACTTTTTGTCCTCTATTTATTGTAAATGTTTAAGAGTGATTTTAGTGAAAATACTCTCCTTTTGGTTCTTTCTTGTAATAGTTTGTGAGGTAAGAAGTTGGGTTAAGTGCTTTTCAATCATGGTGTGAGAGTAATTCAATTGTAATCTTGAGAGGGTTGATTAAGCAATTGTAAAACTTCTTGGCATAAATTGTAAAGGCTTAGTGTTAGCAAAGAAGGTGTCTTTGGCTCAACTAGAGTTAGGATAGTTAGTGCAAAGAGTGATCTTTCCATTGTACAATTAGTTTTTTGCTTCACCAAATTGAAGAAGCCTCTAGTGGATTAAAATTCTAAATTGTTGAACTTGGAAGTAGACATAGGTGTAGAGTTTGGTGCCGACCTACTATAAATCAATTGTGCTCTTTTCTCTTATCTCTTTTTACATTATTGTTCATTTAACTTGCTAAATTGTGATATTTACTTTATTTCATATTGCAAGTTTTTATTGGGTGAATATTGGGACTTTTCCTTTATAATTTTTAGACAATCTAATTCACCTCACTCTTAGGTAGCATCAAGGGCCTACAATAAGGAAACCAAATAACTCTTTTAAACCTTTAAGGAAACTAATTTTGAGCAAGATTTAGAATAATAAGTATCTTATACTTATCTTAATTACAATTTAACCCAAACAATATGTTCTTTATGTGTGTGACCTATTAGTTTCCATTCACGTTGGCAATAAGTACAAATTATAACTCATTAATTAATCAATTAAGAGTTAGATAAATTAAACACCTTAATTTATCATTAATTCACTAATTAATTCATTTGTATTTATAGATCATGAGTAGCGTCTAGCAATGCATCATGACTATCCAAGTGAATTAGAAAGTTATATATTAGACTATACTCATCAATGACAATGTTATTATGTAAGTAATATTCTTTCACCACACTATATCATAATTAATCTAAAAGTGTAGTGTATACTTTTAAATGACTAATTCATATTTTCTTATTCTCGAAATATAGCTCTCCATGAAGTATAATCTTGAAACTATTTTCAAGTTATACTATCACTTATGCAGAAGATTTGTTGAGCTAGTATTCTAACAAGTGGTCAAAGAGGGATATACTCTCCTATTAAGGAGTGGTGAATCTTATATTGATTACCTACTATTCTTCTATGTTTCATACCATACCCAATATCTATCATATGGGCTACTCTTTTACAAGCATCGAGAAATAGAGTCAAAGTATAACAATCCATACTCAAGATACTATGGTAATCTCAAGTCTAAGGATCGCTTACACCATTGCCATTTAAGAGTTCAACCATTGACACTATAATTGGAAACTCTTGGAAGATCAATCCAATGAACTTGTTCCTAACAAGCATCCACATACCAGCTTGAGTGTACCATAGTTAATGAAATCAACTATTACTTACCATAAGTAGCAGCAAAGTATATGCTAGTTTATCCGTATTAATAATATCCAATCTCATTAATATTATGATTAAGGATATTTAAGAATATGATTTTGTGTGTATTAAAAATCTCATTATTGTAACCCTTACAATATCTATTACACAGTTAATATTCTAAGAACTTTATCAAATAAATAATTAATATGAAAAACAAGTTATAAATGATAAAGATAAATGCCATATATACAAATATAACATAAATAAGTATAAGTACAAAAAACCTTAAACTAGCATACACTAACAAACTTCTACTTGTACTAAAACCAATCTCTCATTTATTTTAAGCCAAAAGTATTTATATGACTATCATGCTTTTTTTGGGGACAATGCCTTAGTGAGTGATCAACCATATTTTCATCAGTGGAAACTTTCTCTATCTTTACAGCATTCCTACTAACTATCTCTCTAATGGGATGGTAGTACCTTTGTACGTGTTTGGATCATTGATGAGACCCAGGCTTCTTCGCTTGAGCAACGGCACCATTGTTGTCACAATACAATGATATAGAATCAACAATGAAAGGAACCACTCCTAGTTCAATGATGAACTTTTTGATTCAATACTTAAGAAAATGAACACACACGTCTTAAGAAAATCAACAATGAAAAGAAAACCATGTGTGTGTGAGAAAAAAAATCATGTTTTAGTGAAAAAAAGTGTTATTTAGCAAAAAATAGTATTTTAAAAGAAAATAAGGCCGGGACTAAAATTTGTGACAGTTTTGGCCAACTAATTTTGAAAAAGGGTTTTATTTTTGAAATGGAGTCGCCACTTGGTATTGAGTTAGGGTGTACCAAGTCATTCAAAAAATCATTTAACAAAATAAAAATAAAATTTTTAGAAAAATCATTTAAAACCCTTTTCCGACTCCGATCTACGAAAAACGAGAGAAAAAAAGTTCGGGAGTCACATTTGAAGAAAGGGAAGGCAAAGGCTTGCGCCTAAGGCACCCTTTCAACCTAGCCGAGGCTAGTTGTGAGGTTTAATCAAAATTTTCTAAATTAACCTTAAGTTCTATCGTGTTCGGATGTGTCTAAATGAATGCAAATCCTAAAATCTAAATATGGGTATCGAGAGGGTCGGAATGTCCCGTCGAAAATTGATCGGGATTATCGCATTAATTGCGAAATCCGAGATGAGGCCCCGAGAGAGTCACGAGTGTCTGTGCAAAATGTGATGCAAAAAGAAAAGAAAATAATAACGTATAGTAAGTGAAGAAAGAAGGTAGGTATGCAACATGATGGGTGCGGGAAACTAATCACTCGTGACTGAATGTTTCTGCTCACGGAGGGGAGAACGGCCTGTAAGCTACCGTTTCCCACGTGAGTAGACGACTATTTTTAGTTAAATCAAACAAATGTCCTAAAGTCTAAGTGAAATGCAACCTAGATGTCATGCATTTTAAAAATATGTCAAAATAATAATAATAATAATAATAATAATAATAATAATAATAATAATAATAATAATAAAATCATGTCAAATGGAAAGAAAAATTAGAAGTGTGTGAAATGTGAAATGCACACGAATACACCTAATACTAAATGTCCTAAGGGTCTAGCGTTGGATTAACCCGTTCTAAAAAGTCCCACTAGCATTGGACTAGCGGAAAAGAAAGAAGTCACAACTAGCGTTGGACTAGTGTGGTGACGGAATAACATAAAACATGAATTAAATGATAAAGCGTGAATTAAAAGCAAATTAAACATATAAAGACATATAAAGTCAAGTAGGAGTACATAACACATAAGCATGATATTCTAGATACAAAAATCCTAAAGAAAGCGGTAAAAAGAAATAAACACGTTGATAAGTGCTAAAGTGAACTAGTTTTTTTTAGGTTAGGTTTTTAGGGTTTTCCATGAGTTTTTCTCTATTTCTTAGCTATTTCTTCTCTTTTATGATTTTAATGCTAAATTGTGTAAATTTATGATTTAAAAGTGTTTTTACATCATTTTGTAGGGTTTTGATAGCTTCAACTCGATTTCAATTGATTGGAGTGCAATGAAGAAATAGGCGAAGAAGAATTGGAATGGAAACAGTTTGGCAGCTTGGACATATTTCGGTGTTTTGGTCATATCTAGAGCTAGAGACATTGGATTGGGATGAATCTTGAGGTATTTTGAAGCTAAAACAATTTTCTACAATTCATACGAAGACATCAAAGTCTAGTTCTCACGTTTCAATGGTCAAAATCCCAAGTTACTGAAGCACATTTGCACTGCGAGGCTGTTCCGACCAATTCTTAGTATTTTGAGTACATCTCTGGCCACAGACCTCTAAATGACGTGATTTTTGATGTTTTGAAAAGCTATCTCAAGGGGCTACAACTTTTGTGTTTTAAGGAAAAGCTAATTCGGCTGTCTTGGAGGTCAAATCTGACGTAGACAAACTGCGCGATAACCCACGCGCGATTTGTGCTGCTGTTTCCATTCAGAAATTAAGTGAACAAATCGTGCGACAACCTGCGCGCAGTTTATGCCGCGGTTTCTTCATAGAATCTGCAGCGTATTTAGCAGCTAAACTGGCCATTTGACGAGGAGGAGAACCCTAACTCGGGAGAAAACACACACACGCTGCAGACACCTAAAAAACACACATTTGGCACATCTAGAGTGATGTAGGGAGGAGAAAGTAAGAGTAGAGGGACAACTCAAGGCCTTCAATGGTGAAAGCAAGAAGATTTTATCAAGATGCAAGGGAGGATTCAAGGGGGCTGCATGAGAATGAGCTTTCTCTTTCTTTCTTGTCTTTTGTTAATTTTATTCTTGTAATTATGAATTGAGTTTATGATTTAGATGGGATGAACCCTAAATTCTTATGTCTATAATTTTATTCTTGGCTTAATGAAAGACCCACTTTGTTCTTAGATTTATTCATGAGTTTATTTGTGTTTTGGATTGGGATTTGCATGCATCCTTCAATTCAAGTATTGATTTTGTATGGGTATATCGAGAGATTGCACATATGATTAGATCACTTTATGAATAGAGAGAACTTGAATGAATTGCTAGAGATAGGATTACATGAGTTCTTCCTAAGTTGAGTTTTAGGATTAAAGCTCAACCACAAATAGAGTCCATTGATTAGAAATTGCATCTTTTAGGGGTTTTAATTGAGAAGAGATTCCAATTAATCAACCGAGAAGGTAGGAATTGTTTCACTTGAGAAAGGATATAATTCACATTAGGGATTCTAGGGTCTAAGCAATTGGGTTAATCATTAATCAAGTTAGAGTCTTGGCATGTTGGTTTAGGAGAATTCTTCATCTAAATTCACCTCTATTTTTGTCCATTCTCTCTACTAAATTCTATATTGTCATTTAGTTAGATAATTAGTTTTAGCTAATTTGTATTTTCATTTAATTCGTCATTCACTTTGTGAGGTTAGATAATAGAAAGAAGTTAGTACTAGTACTCACATAATCCCTGTGGGATACGACACTCGGTACTCCTGTACACTATACTATTGGAAACGATAGGTGCACTTGCCTAAAGTATCCATAGTGTAGCGAAACGGATATCACACGTAAGCACACAAAAGTAAATAAACTCTAACTATTTCACCGGGGGGCTGTAGACACCAAATTTTGACACACCATTTATTTTCAAATATTGGGGGGCATGTTTGCACTTTTTGGGACAAATTTTAATTTTTAATTTTTTAATAATTTGGAGGGCAAAATAGTAATTTTATCTGTAAATATTTTTCTATCAGCTTTTGGGGGTTTTAAATTCATTTTTTACTTTTATGTGAATTTGTTAATTTCTTATAATTTTTTTGGATTTAATTGGTATTCTTTATATTTTTACCAGTATAAGGGCAAAATGATAATTTCGCCTCGCGAATACCATTTTAGGTCATTTTTAGTTCCAAATTCATTTTTATAATTCTTTAAGCATGTTTTTGAATTTTTTTGATTTTTTCAGAGACGATTACTATTTTTCTGTGAATTTTCATTGTCTAAGGGTAAAATCGTCATTTTACAAATTAAATTCATTTTTTCATCAATTTTGAGTCAAAAATGTATTTTCTAGTGTTTTAAGTTTATTTGTAATTTTTGATAATTTTTTGAGGTCAATAGCTATTTTTCTGTAAATTTTCATTGTTTAAGGGTAAAATCGACATTTTACAGCTTAAATTCATTTTTTGTCAAATTTTAAGTCAAAAAGGCATTTTCTAATGTTTTAAGCTTAATTTTAATTTTTGATAATTTTTTGAGGTCAATATCTATTTTTTGTGTATTTTCGTTGTTCAGGGACAAAATCGTCATTTTACACCCCGAGCACATTTTTATCAGTTTTGAGCTCTAGTTTTTTATTTTGAAATCTATTGTGAATTCTTTTAAAAATTTTTAAATTGTTGTCAGATTCTTTTTAAATTTAGGGTTAAAAAAATATTTTTGTAAATAAAATTAGTATTTTTTAATACCGATGGCATTTCCGTTATTTTACAATATTCTTGGCCAACAAGACAAGTGGCCTATAAATACTCTCCCTAATCAGCAGAAAAAAAGAAGGAAAAAAAAAAGAAAAAACCCTAAACACACACCTTTCTTATCTTTAAAGATCAAACACACACTAAAACACCTAAAAAACACACACTAAGCGCCATTCTTAATTTATTTTTACTGTTCATCATCTTCAACCATCAAGTTTCATTTACTGTTCATCGCCTCCTTCAGAGATCATCTGCTGTTCATCATCAATCCATTTTGAAGCTCAAAAGGGTAAGTTTTCCTCTTTATTTCTCATTTTGATTCATTTTATTCCATGTTCTCTGTGAAACTGTTTGCTTAGGGATTTTTATGGATTTTCTTTTTAAATTTCGTTTCTATTTTTTTGGGTCGTTTCTGGGCTTCTCTGTTTTTGTTTTTCTGTTGTTTTCTTTTCTGTTTTGGTTTAGGCTTATGGCTTTATTTGTTCTTGAAATTTCATCCCCACCACCGTCTCTCTCTCCTCCTCTTCCACCACCAACGCCGCCATCAAGCCACCACAGCAAAACCACCTGCTATACCATCAAACCTACAGAACCACTAGGGTCAGTCACAAAACCAGTTAATGACAATCCTCTGAACCCCAAATCACCTGCAAGCCACGCCCCTTAACCCAACGTCCCCTGCCATCATCACCAGCAACAACCCAAGCTCAGTATCCGATCCAACATCTACACAAACCCTCACCTCCATCGTCAATTACCCAAAACCATCCCAGTGCACAGAACAGCAAATCATCAATCACCTACAAAAACAAATAAGCCAAACAAACAAGTCCCCTAACCACTGTCCGGCCATGACCTTCACCACCACCCCTGTCTTTATGACCACCATGATTAGCAACCCAAAAAGGGACCATAGCAGACCCCAATCATGACCCCATAACTAAGTATTCACAATCTCATCAGCCAAAATAAACTCAGCAATAATCACCGAAGTCAACAATCAAGCCTCCAATTCACAACCCCCTCTTCCACTATCTCCTCCACCACTACCCAAAGACCACACACAATTCTTCACACAACATTCTCACGCACATACCCAACCATACAATATACACACACGGCACACAGGCACACAATTCACACTTGCAATCAATCCACTATCATAAATTACACACACAACACACATAAACAGTGACACACACATACACACATGGATACACACATATCAGTCACACACACACCAATTCACAACTCTCCCTCACTTCTCTCACTCTCAATAGGCACACACACCCACATTACACAAAGTCATTCACACAATCACAGTAACATTGCAGCCCCAATTAACCCAAGCGACACATAATCACTCACAAACCACCACCAGATCTTCCCAATGCCTGCAGAAAAGCAATCCCAATTCAACAAACACAGTCACACAAAGGTCCAATAGCCCTCTGAACCGCCACCAGTATGCCCAAATTACCATCAGAATCACCATTAATCCTTCATCAATCTGGGCCAAAAGCAATCACAGAACAACCAATAACCACTACCAGACTCCATTTACACCGTCGTTCTTTTTCTCTGTTTCGAAAAGGGAACCAATCTTGGTGGGGAAACTAGTTTTGTTGTTTCGGGCAATCGAGAGAGAGAGGGAGAGAACAGAAAGACAACACGAGAGAGAGAGAGAGAGAGAGGGAGAACGAATGGGAAAAGAGTGAGAAAGAAAGAATCGGGGAAATTAGAAGAACAGAGGGGAGGCCGATGAAATCAGAGAGAGAACGCGAGCTGGAAAGAAAAGAAAGAAGAGATAACTGAAAAAAAAAACCAAAGAGAAATTAAAGAAACAAAGAGACGGAGAGAAGGGGAGAAACAAGAAGGTAGAAGAGAGAACTGAGGGGAGAGAATAGAAAAAGAGAGAAAGATCTGGAAGAGAAAAGAGAAAAGAGAGAAGCTGGGAATTGAGAGGAAAAGAGAGAGAATCGGGTAAGAACAGGAGAAAAGAAATAGGGATAGAAATGGGGAAAAATAGAGAAGCACAGAGAGTGAAGAAGAAAGGGGGAAAAACAGAGAAGCCAGCAATCGATAGTGAGAGTGGGAGAGAGAGAAAAGAACGAGAGAAAGAGATTGAATTTTGGGGGTGGGGATTCGGTTAAGAAAAACCAGAGAGGAAATCAGGGGAAGAAAGGAAGAGAGAGAAAGGAAGAAGAAGAAAAAAAAAAAGGGAAAGAAAGAAGGAAAAGAAAGAAAGAGAAAAAAGAAAAACGAGGTCTAGGGATTTTTTTTTATTTTTTATGAGTTTTAGTTTTTCATTTTAGTTAATTTCTTAATTATGTGTGATTTGGTTCAGTTTTAGTTTAATTTATTAATTATTCTAGTATTTAAGTAGTTTTATATAATTAATCTAGCTTAGTTTTACTTAATCCTCCATAAAATAATATTTATGTCAAAGCCCTCTTTCTTTGATATTGTTAATATTGCCCTTGCCCCTACAGATTTATTATTTTATGCAATTAAATCCTTTCTAATTTATAGACTCACCTAACAGATTTTGTTTCCTTTCAATTAAGTCCCAACCAATTGCAATTTGGCCTCTCATTTTTGCTGGAAACCTAGTTTTTGCCTTACGTTTTGCTGAAAATTATAATTAAGTCCATTTATTTGCTGAAATTTTATTTGCTTTCCCATTTACTTAGTTTTAATTTATAATTGTCCCCCCCTTGCTTAATTAAATTTATTATTTGGTCCAATTTGCTTTCAAGCCCTTTTAACAGAATTGACATTTTGCCCTCAATTTGATTAAAGTTTGGTATTCTTATGATTTATTAAAATAGTGGTACCTTAACGTGTGTGTTCATTTTCTTAAGCTTTTGTATCGGATCTTCGAAAAAGTATTTTCATTACCTTTTAATTGCTTCTTTATATGTTCCCACGTGCTCTAATGTGATATTTTATGCATTTTTGTATGCGTTTCTTATTTTATGCACTTTTTGCGTATTTATTTACTTTGTATTATTTAATTCTAAATTTTATTATTTTGACGAAAAATGTAATATTTTTGCATTTAGCTAGTCAATGTAATAGTTAGATTATTTTTCTCATATTTTAACAAAAAATTGTATATTTAGATAGCAAGTGTAATAGATAGGGTATTTTTAATTTCTCCCTTTTAAAATTGTAAATTAAGTCCCCGGTGTAATAGTTAGGGTTTATTGCTTTTGCGTGCTTATGTTTTTATTTCTTTTACCGCTTTTCTTAGGATTTTTGCATCTAGAATAATATGCTTATGTGCTAAGTGCTCCTATGTGACCTTACATGTTTTTATATGTTTAATTTGCTTTTAATTCATGCTTTAAATTCCTGATTTATGGTATTCCGTCACCACACTAGTCCAACGCTAGTTGTGGATTTTTTCTCTTCTCGCTAGTCCAACGCTAGTGGGATCTTTTTTAGAATGGGCTAGTCCAACGTTAGACCCTTAAGACATTTTAGTGTTAGGATCATTCGTGTGCATTTCACATTTCACACACTTTTAGTTTTCTTTCCATTTAGCATGATTTTATTATTTCTATTATTATTCGTTATTATTATTATTATTATTATTATTTTGACACATTTGTTAAAATGCATGACATATAGGTTGCATTTCACTTAGAAATTAGGTCATTTTTGTGTGATTTGACTAGAAATAGTTGTCTACTCACGTGGGAAGCAGTGGCGTATAGGCCGTTCCCTCCTCCGTGAGTAGAAACATTCAGTCACGAGTTATTAGTCTCCCGTACCCGTCATGTTGCATACCCACATTCTTTCTTCACTTGCTATATATTATTATTATTTTCTTTTCTTCTTGCATCACATTTTGCATAAAACTCGTGACTCCCTCGAGGTCTCGACTCGGGTTTCGCAATTAATGCGATAATTCTGACCAAGCCTCGACGGAACATATCGACCCTCCCGATATTCACATTTAGACTTAGGATTTGCATTTATTTAGATACATCCGAACGCGATAGAATCTAGGGTTAATTTAGGAAAATTTGATTAAACCTCGCAACTAGCCTCGGCTAGGTAGAAAGAGTGCCTTAGGCGTGAGCCTTTACCTTCTCTTTCTTCAAATGTGACTCTCGAACATTTTTCTCTCGTTTTTTCGTAAACCGAAGTCGAAAAAGGGTTTTAAATAATTTTTCCAATATTTTACTTTTTGTTTTGTTAAACAATTTTCGGGTGACTTGGTACACCCTAACTCAGTACCAAGTGGCGACTCCATTTTTTTAAAATAAAACCCTTTTTCAAAAATTAGTTGGCCAAACCTATCGCACTTTTAGTCCCGGCCTTGTTTTCTTTTAAAATACCATTTTTTTTTCTTAAAATACACTTTTTTCAATAAAAATCTAATTTTTTACACACGTGCACGATTTTTCCCAAAAAACTTGCTTTTCAAAAGGGTCATCAGACTAGACCGTCTTTTCGGGACGTAACAATCAACGACCCCACTAACATCCTTTTACTCCTTTTACTTTACGATTTTTTAGGGCGCGACAGGGGCTTGATTTACAATTTAAGGGGAGAAATTAAAATGCCCTATCTATTACATTTTCTATCTAATTACACAATTCTTGCTAAAAATAATCTAACAATTACATTGACTAGCTAAATACAAAATATTATAAATTTGCCGTAATAATAAAATTCGAAAAAGAAAAGTAAATAACATAAAATAAATAAATATGTAAAAGGCATGTAAAATAAGAAATATATGAAGAAAACACATAAAATCACATAAAGGCACATTAGAGCACACAAAAATAAATTAACGAGAATTAGGGATACCTCAATGAAGACCCGGTACCAATACTTAAGAAAATGAACACACACGTCAATGTATCACGATATAAATAAATAAAGTTTAAAAATATGTAAATATTGACAAATTGTGCTAAAAACGTAAAGTTTAGCAACTAAGGGGACTAAAAATGAATTTCTAAGAGCTTGAGGGGTAAAAATTAAAAATTAAAAATTTACACAAGTCTAAGGGTAAAGGCACAAAAATTAAAGTAAATTGAGAACAAAACAATAAACTTCAACAAAAACGGGGCAAGTTGCAATTGGGGTACCTAATTGAAAGAATATAAAATCTAGGGGGTCAATTTACAATTATGGAGAATTTAATTGCATAAAACAAAAATGTTGAGGATCACATTGAACAAATAAAGGAATTAACTAGAAGTAAGATTGAGCCAAAATAATAAGTCACAAACTAAAATTCATCTAATGCCCAACGGAAATTAAACTTAAGTCAATCTAAATGACTACATCAAATAATTAAACCAGAAAGATAGATTAAGATCAACACAAATTAAACTATTACAACATTAAAAGAAATAAGAAGAATAATAACTTAAACTAAAACCCACCCCCACTAATCGTTTTTTTTTATTTTTTATTTCTCTTTCATTTTTCTATTTCTATCTTTTTTTCCCTTTTATCTCTCTCTCTCTCTCCCTCTCTTCCTCGCCGTTTCTCTATTCTCTATCTTTTGTTCTCTCTTTCGATTCCAGCTTCTCTTGTGACGCCCCAGAAAATTCATATAATTCATATTATGCTTATTGGTAGAAAAAAAAAAAGAAGAGTGAGAAAAGAAAGGGCAAAAATTGAAATGCATTTTATAAAGGAATTTCTTTTATTTAGGGTTTAGTGATAATCTTTGATTTATTAGTTGAAAGGTTTCTTAAGTTAATTAGTTAAACTAAATGAGATTCTTTCATTATTAAGTGGTACACCTAAGTACTATATTTGGATTAATTTCATTGGATCATTAGTTTATAATAGTGTTTAATTTTGACTAACTAACTTTATCATTTTCAAGACTATTGACTAAGTGAGTTTTAGTTCACTATTTTGACCTAAAAATTTCACTAATTTTCCCTTGCCTTTTCTCTCTCTAAAATCCGGCCCTCTCTCTCCTATTTTTCTCTCTTTTTGCTTTTAAAATTTGTGCCATAAAGTCTTGCAAATTTCTAAGAGATAAATGATCAAAATTTCCACTAATCAAAATGTACCAAGTTGGTCACTATTTTATTAAAAGTCTAAACCTAACTTGACTCTTGTTGGGTTTTGATTGGTCATTATTTTCCCACCTTTTCTTTATTTCTTTTCCATTTTTCCTAGCCTATTTCTTCTCTTCTTTCTTCCTCCTTGGCCGGCCATCTCTCTTCCTCTCTTCCTCTCTTCCTCTCATTTTGCTCTCAACTTCTTGAAGCTTATTCTCCAAATTTTGGGCAAATCCACCATAGAAAGTGAGCTTTCCTTCTTCCTAAGCATAGTTCTAAGCTTGTTTAAGGTATGTACTATGAACTCTTGCTATTACTTTCAAGTTTTATTTAGTTTTGTTCAAGTTTTATACTAAGAATTTGATAGTAGTACTTGAAGATTTAAGCTTGAATTGAAAAATACTTGAACAGTCATGCTGGACCAGTTTTAGTAAAACTTTCATAACTTGGTGTAGATAACTTGGATTCGAATGATTCTTGTTGTTTTAGAAACTAGATTCATAGGGCTTTCAAACGGTGTAAAGCTTGCACTGTGGTTCATTGTGTATTAATCGCAGAAAGTCTGCAAAGTGGGCTGAAATTTCGGTTCTGCGTAAACAGTTTTGATGATGAGCCAACTTGGGGGCTGATTTTGAACTTGTTCTGGTTAGAATTTGGATTGATGATCTTCACGAAAATTGTAGTCCTAGAAACGTACTTTCAAACCATGTAATCACAATTCCCTGGCTCTTGATGGATTGATCCCAGCAATGGCATGAACTTGGCCAAAAACCAACCCTGTGCAGATTTGGGTTGATGAAACACTAGGTTGTGGACCGATTTTGGAATGATTTTTGTTAGAATTTGACGTGATGCTCTTCATGAAAGTTTTAGCCCTTAGAATATAGTTTCTATCCATATAATCACTTTTCTCATACGACATATCAATTGGAAGTTATGTACTGTTGAATATCCCTAGTTGGTAAACTTGAAAACATGAGTTAACAAAGAAAATTGGAATTGAGTTAGAATTGAACATAGAAGTTGTAGAACTTGTTGAATTGGGTTGGATGGCTGTTTTTCTTGCAGGGAAAATTTTGGTTTAGTCCGATTTTTAAGGGGTCATGCTGCCGAAATTTCAGTAGAAATAAGAAGGAAAGATGGTGGATGAAATCTATAACCTAGAAATAATTAGGTTATTTCTTGAATTTTCTTGCTAATTTACTTAGGGTTTTCACTAGATTATTTCTTGTAAATTCCAGGATCCGAAAGTGAACCTCCACCATTATACGAAATATTTTCTTAAGCGATCCAGGTGAGTGTCCCTTTACTTGTGTATGTGAGTGTTTCCTCGTGTACGCTTGATGCATGATAAATGGTAATTCTCTGTGTTAATTCTATGTGTACTTGATATTCATGAATTGTTACAATGTACTATATGAAGGGAAAATGTGTACTTTATCACATTTATCCCGTAATTTGTTACATGCATAATTTCTATCAAATGTGAATATAATTGTTTGTGAACTTTCAAATAAATTAAACTTGTTGGCTAGACTTCCGTGGTTGTACCGCGGTTAGTCAAGCCGGTTGTACAAAGGAGGATATAAGGTGCTGGGTGTTTTAGGGCATGGCGTTCTTTCCTTGAGTTGTGAATCCTCAAAGAGGCCAACTCTGGATTGAACTTTCTTGCTTGCTTGTTTGCCCTCTAGGGTTGAGATCTCACCCTGGATGTGGCGGTTTTCGGAGGATATAAGGTGAATGGTGGTCAGGGCTCTTGCTCGATAATGCAGGTAGAACCTGTGATCCAGACCCAAAATACTATCTCGGTTCTACATCATGGTTACATGATCAGTACTTGCTCCCGTGGTCGTGACGTATCCTCCCTTGTTTAAATAATTATTTACTTAATTATTTCCTATGTGATTTTGTGACACGTGTTATTTGCTTACTTATTCTCTCTTGGTTGCCTCCGTGTCTGCATGTGTGGGAACCTCACTGGGCTATTATAGCTCACCCTATTTTATTTGTTTTCCTTAAACAGGCTCCTATCTCTAAAGCCGGTGGTGAGGATTCAAGGGTAGATTTTGGTAGGATTTTGATAGAAAACTGCTAGAGATATTATTGTATTAATGAACGTATATGATGTAAACTGCTTAAACAGTACTTTTACTTTTAAGTTTTGAATTTTATGTGACCCTGAGATACTATCACAGTTGGTATCTACGAGTTTTCTACTGAGTTACCATCACTTACGAATTTTAATGCGTGCTTGACTCGAGTCCTGGCGAGAGCCAGGCAGGCAGTCCGCTAAGCCCTTTGGTGCGCCTCTGGGTAAGGTGGGGCTGTCACATCTCTCTTCTTCTCTCCCTCTCTTCGTGTTTTCCTCTCCATTTCTCTATTCTATGTTCTTTTGTTCTCTCTCTCGATTCCAGCTTCTCTCTTCTTCTCTCTCTCTCTTCATGTTTTCCTCTCCATTTCTCTGTTCCCTTCTTCTTCCTTCCTCATCAAACCGACAAAATAGGCCAACAAGAGTAAAAGACCCAACTACCTCAATCGATTCATCAAATCCCCAAATTCAAGGTCAAATTCAACACAAACAGGTGATGTAACCTTCTGTCAATTGCAGATTATATAATAAGGATTAGAGAAGAAGAAGCCAAGTGATTTACCTGTGTTCAAAGGTGGAAACAGTAGCAATTCAGTAGCTGGTTGTTGCAATGAGCTTATTGCGTTGTTGGTGGTGCCACCGTCGGTTGCAATCCTTGTGACTGATGCGAGGAAGTTCGAGTGGTCTGTTCAGGTGGAGGTTTTTGGGTTTGGTGGGTATGATTGGTAGCAGGGGAGGGGTTACGTGGGTTTGTATGTGAATTGTGTGATTGATGTGTGTGTGTGACTTGCAGGACCGTGTGTGAGTCTATTTATGTGTCTGCCTGTGTGTGTATGTTGCTGATGGTGGTGTAGATGGAGTTTATGATTGTGTGTGTTGTGAGAATTGGTTGTTTGAGGGTTGCCATTGACTGCAGGTGATGAGTTTTGTGTACGTAAATTGGTGAGTTCCCAAGAGGTTTGTGTGTGTAAACTGTATCTATGTGTATGACTCTGTGTGTGTACTGTATGTGCATAAAATGGTGAGATTGTGTGCGTGAACTGAGGGTGGCTGTGGTTGAAAGTGAAGAGATTGGGGCTGATGGAACTGTCTTGGTTCAATTTGGTGGGAGAACTACGGTGGCAGTGGTGTTTGGAGGGACTGGTGGAGTTGGTTTTTGTTTTGGTTTCTGCAGGTTATATTGGGCTGCTGTTGATTAGACTAATGGTGGATGGGATTTTGATAATTTGGTGTCTGATTCGGGGGTGATTATCAGGTTGTTTCGGGAGGAATTGGGTAGTTGTTTTTGCTATGGATGGCTGAATAAAATGGTGGTGAAGGCCAGATTTTGGTGTCGATTGATTGGCAGCGCCTGGAATCGATGACTGTGGGAGGGAGGAATTGGTGGATTTGGCTTGATAACTGGTAGTTGGTGAACAGATATGGAGCTTGGGGCTGTAATTTGACTAGACGGTGGTAGTTGTGCTACGATTGAAGATTGATGGTAGTGGACTGAATATCTGGTGTTTGCTTGGTTGGGTTAGGGGGAAATTGGGGCTGTTATGATTGGTTTTGCTTCTGTATACGTGCGTATGTGGGTGGTATGTGTATGTGAATCTATGTGTATTTGTTTGGTGTGTGTGTCAGCGTATGTGAGTCTGTGTGTGTAATTGTGCGATTGTTGTGTGTGAACTATGTGAAGCGTGTGTTGTGCGTGCAAGTGTTTGGGGGTGTGAGTGAATGAATGTGTGTGGATTATGTGTTTGTGTGTGCTAATGTGAGTGAATTGTGTGTGAAATTGTGTATCTGCCTGATGTGTATATATGCGTGTGGGTTACTGTGTGTAAGTGTGTACTTTGTGTGTGAAGTTGTGTATGCAAATGTGTATATGTAGCGTGAGAGGGAGTGAGTATGTGTAGTGTGTGTGAGAGAGAGTGAGTGTGTAGTGTGTGTGAGAAAGAGTGATTAATGTGTGTAGTGTGTAGTGTGTAAGAGAGAGTGAGTGCATGTAGTGTGTGAGAGAGAACGTGAGTGTGTGTTCTTGGTGTAGTGTGTGAAAATTTGAAGATGTGTGGTGTGTGCTCTTGGTGTGGTGTGTGAAAACTTGAAGATGTGTGTAGAAAAAAATGTGTGTTCTTGGTGTTCTTAGTGAAATAGAAAAACAAAAAATTAAAAAAAACTAAAACTCTCTCTAGATCTTTTTATTTTCACCCTTTTTTAAAATTTCTAAGTAGGGTATTTATAGTGCACAAGTCTTAACCTCCAAGAAATGGCTAAAAGACCAAAACGCCATTGATTACCAAAATTACAACTTTATCTTTAAAAATTTATTTTCTCATACAAAAATAAAAAAAATTAAGAAAAATGTAAATAACAAATTTGTTAATAAAAATTCACCCTAAAAAAATTAGAAAAAACTTTAAAACATGCTTAAAAGCCTAAAAATGAACTTGGGACCCAAAAATTGGTGAAAAATGAGTTTAGAATGTGAAATGACAATTTTGCTCTGGGATAATGAAAATATACAAAAAATAGCTATTGGTTTTGAAAAATTATGAAAAATTAAAAATAAGCTTAAAACTCTAGAAAATGCATTTATGAATAAAAAATTGACGAAAAATGAATTTAAACTATAAAATGACGATTTTACCCTTAAATACAGTATTTACAAAAAAAATAGCAATCGTCTCCGAAAAAATCAAGAAAATTTAAAAAAATGCTTAAAAATTAGAAAAATAAATTTGGGACCTAAAATGAGCTAAAATGGTGTTCGCGAGGTGAAATTACCATTTTACCCTTGTGCTAAAAAATATAAAAAGAATACCAATTAAATTTGAAAAAATCACAGAAAATTAAAAAAATACGTATGAAAGTAAAAATGTGAATTTAAAACCCCCAAAACTAATGAAAAAATATTTACAGATAAAAATTACTATTTTAGCCCCCGAGATTATTGAAAAATTAAAATTTGACCCCAAAAATATAAACACCTCCCCAATGTTTGAAAAGTAAATGGTGTGCCAAAATTTGGTGTCTACACCTGTGATGCAAAACAATGTATGATCTTTAGGAGGGTGGCAAAAAATGTGAAACGAATTGTCCAATTCTGCACAGTGATAGAACCAGAACCTTTGATCATTTCGAATTTCACATATTTAGCAATAATATTCATCCAAGTTCCCTTGAGAAGGATCATAGATTAGCATGAGGTCATGTTTCTCATATTTGTTGCAAGTCTTACTTGGATAGAGAACACATCTAGAGTGTAAACCAAAGTCACATGTATTACATGTGTATCCAAACTCACCATAATCCTCACAACAAAAGAAACGTGCCTTGTCCATTTGTTTCAAACCAAGAACACGGTGAGGGTAGGCTTTGTGTATGATACTCTTGGGTAGCAATTTACACTTTACGTCAAGAGAAACTCCACAGTTCTGACAACAAAAGCATATCCCATTGGATCGAAGCCGACACAGATGACAACGATACATGCCAAAAAATTTATATGGGTGCTTGTAGGTTTTTTGGGTGGCAAGGATGTTGAATTTGAGTAGGTAGTTTTAAACATATTTTGTGGACACATAAATTATACTCTTTGCAACAATAAAATGGAGCAGAGATGGATCGAAAACACACATTGGAACTAGGCAAATTTGAAGGAGGAGAATTACCATTGTTGCTAATTGACTCATTGACAAGGATCAAAGGATGCTTATGACTTATTAAGCTATTGATTTCAAGTAATCCATCCAAGCCCTCCTCTTTTGATGAGGTTAAGTGGCCTACCACACTCACGAATTCATTTGCGGGTAGGAGACGAATCACATCCTTCTCAACTTCCTCTGGAATCAATTTATCAGGATCAGGCTTCCAGCTTATTCCTGAACAACAGTAGTACAAGCATTATTGATACATTTTTCCATTTCCAAAACAATTACAAGATCAAGTTTAATCTATTAGACAAGCAAGAACTTCTAATCCATACTACTATGATTAGAGTTTCTAATGACCAAATCAGCCAAAAAAAAAAAAAAGAATTCCATTAATTATTAGAGTGGAAAGTGGTTTTTATCCATCTCACTAGCTAGGATTAAATATATAAGGGAAAAAAATGAAAAAAAATATGGTGTTTAAGAGGAAAGAAAAAAAAAATGAAAGATCACTTGTTATACTATATCTCTATTCATAATTTGAATTTAAATTTTAAGCAGTATATTACCGTATAAGGATACTTGTGGTAAATAAATATTGACTCTTTTATTTTTTCATTTCTTTCCACTTTTAAATGGAAACCACATTACACAAAATAACAAGAACTAATTCCTCCTTTTTTTTCTCCCCATCCTTTTATTTCCTATCTCAAAAATCTATCCAACCATGAATAATCTTATCCCTTCCATTTCTTTCCTTTCATTTCCCTCCTATATTCCCTCAAATCAAAACAATGCCTTCTATAACAGATAAATATTCCACATGAATTTAATTCTTCAACAGCACTGAAGCAAAAATCCTTCCTTGCTTCAATTCCCAAGAGTTTCCATATTGGAAATCTAAAATGCTCCAAGATGCGAGAGCATACTGGAATACCAAAGCAAAAGAAAAGTTTTGACAATCTTCATACTAATTTCTGTGTCAAAAGCATTTTTTTTAGAGAGATTTTGTATCAAAAGCTTGATGAGTAATTTTAGTAAAGCTCTAATCCATATGTGCATTTGAAGAGGATGAATAAATACTTATCAAAGAAGAAAAGGTGAAAAAACAAAAGAAAAATGCATAGATGGAAAAGGTTCCAAATCCGGACAAATTCTAACTAAAGCAACACATTGTTGGATGCACCACCAAAAAAGAAAAAAAAAAAGGCAAAGAAACAATATGCATGCAGAAGGTTCATGTTTACCCCGTAGGCATTAAAAGTTTTAAAAAAAGAAAAGAAAAGAAAAGAAAAGTAGGGTAAATAAGAATAGCTTCTTGATTTGTTACAATTAAGAAAACTCTTATCTAACTATTTGAATATATTGCTTATTATTAACCCTAGGGATAATTACATGAGCCTTCCCTGAGGTATCTGACAATTGCAGTCAGTTCCCTCCAGGTTTTCATAATTACACTTACCACCCTTTTTCATTTAAAATGTCTAAACTAACCTTTTCTTGATACCAAATTTACATATCAACAAAATTGTCAAAAAAAAAAACTAAAAAAAGAAACAAACAAACTCTAATTCTCTGTCATGCGCACACACAAGTTCCTACTTCCTACTTAACTCTCCTCTTTTGCTCCCTCTCTCCCTCCTCCTCTGTCCATTGCCGCCTCCATTTCCCACTACCCTTCTCTGCTCACTTCTTCCTCTCCTCACTCTCTTCACCCCTTCTCTTGTCTTAACCTCCATGATCTCCTAGCCCCTTTCTTCCTTCTTCTTCTCTTACTGTTATAACAAGGATTAGGTAAAGATTTTATGCATTTTTTATGGCTGTGGGTTTATTTGTTGTCATACTTGTAATTTTTAGGGGTGATGTTGGTGTAATTTTATCCCAAAAAAAAAAAAGTGATTTAAATGCTTTCAATGCAAATTTTGTCAAAGTAAGAATGGATGTGATTCACTGATTTTGATTTTTTTTTTGTGCTTTGTAATTTAATACTTCAATGATTGAGGTAGATTTTGTTGATCTTGTTCTTTCGATTGGATTTTAGGGATGCATATTGGGAACAAATTGGTGAAGGAAATAGGGGAAGGGACAAATAGTTTGGGTCGAGGAAAGAATGAGGGCATGGAAGAGTGTTTGGGTGAAAGGCTGGGATTGAATGTTACATGGAATTAGTCACACATCAATCACCATAGTAGTGAACAACGGTATTCTTCATCTTCCCCATCATTGGACAGTGCTAAAGGGATAATTGGAATCGGTTAGGAATTTCTATGAACCAATAGAGTACTAGTTATGAGTGGTCATTATCTAATTTCTCATAGGTAATTCACAAGCTTACCCATCTATTTTATTTTTGTGTTGTTGTTGATTGATGTTTGAGATCAAGTGGGGAGCTCTCATGGAAGCTTAAGCATGGACAATCATGGTGGGATTTTTTTTCTTCTTTTTTAACTACTGGGTGGTGGTTGTAGTTGGTTAATGAGATAAACTTGGATTTATCCTTTATTTTTTATTTTTATTTCTATTCATATTTTTTCCCATAGAGATAGAGTTGGCTTGGGTGGCAGTTGTATTTCGTGGAAGAGGCAATGTTCTTGTTGGGTTGCTTGTGGTTCAATGAGGATTAAAAGATATACAAATTTAGTGGTTGTTTGGTGGTGAAGAGTGGGTTCAAGTTTGAAAATTTAGATAAACGATGGGGATACAATTGACTTTTACAAATAATTGAACAATTTAATTTCAGTCATAAATCAACCAAGGGCATTTCAGGAAATAAATATGCTAACATAAGCAAATGTTACTCTAATGCTAAATAGGGGAGGCAAGTGTAATTTTTCAAACCACAGGGGAACTAACTGCAATTGTCAAATAGCTCAGGGGAGGTTTTCGTAATTATCCCTTAACCCTTTATTGATCTAAGCTAAGTTATCTCATGCATAGTAAATTATTTATAAGGAAAATTCTTAATGATATGATATTTTTTGTTGAATCTTGCACATGGATACATATTTCTTTAACATGATATAAAAGATTAAAGTGTTCAATATAACTTTAAAAACTGGAAGGAATGCTTCTATAATAATGACAATCCTTGAAACAGCTATAATAATATTTATTTTCAAAACAAAAAAAAAGTGAATACTAGATGTAGAATTAAGATATTAATTGAATTACTATCCCATTATAATGCTTGATAGAACAAGCTAGGACAGGTCTTCTTAACTTTGTCAAATAACTTCTTTAACGTTATATGATTACGTTTTGCTAGTATAGTCGGATATTCTTTTCTTGGATAAGCAGTCGAATGTTCTTTTCTAGTCATTTACTTCAATGTAACCCCATAACCTTTTTTTTTAAGGAAAAGAGAAAAGATAGATCACCACACACCTTAACTCTATGTTCTTCCATGTACTTATTCTTGTCATTTGGCTTCAATTTATATTGTTAAATTTCACAACAGAGTGATACAAAATAATGTTAAAATTTGGGATAAAAAGGACAAAGTAATGAATCTGAAGGAAAATTGAACCTTAGACACAATGTTTGAAAGCATGATAAAGAAAATTCTTTTATATGTTTTGACAATTCAGGATGCTAGTGATCCACTGTAGCAATTGTACATCTTCCGGTAAAAAAAAAAAAAAAAAAACTCCATTTGCATTTGAAAATCATAAACAGACTAAAACCAAAGTTGCTAGGCATAAAAAGACTAGGTTCGTGTTTGGTTTTAAGGGCCTGGTTTCCATTGATAATCAGTACTTTAACTGCGGTCTGCCGGGAGGCTAGAATCCGTAGTGTACATATAAAGCCTCAATAGATGGGACGAGACAAAAAGATCTCATATTCTTTTGTAATTTACTTTCCTATTCATGTACAACATATGGAATCTATTAGCAATAATGCGCAGTTTAGTGACAATGTAAAAAAAAATGGAGTATTACTTTTTTCTTGAAATGGTAAACTATCAACCAATTGCATCAAGTTTTGGAAAAGAAAAAATCTCGTTATCAGTTCTGTATGATCATTCCTTTTTCTGACAAACACCAAAATATGCAATCATGAGTTCTAATTCCTAACGACCAACTTAAATTTGGTAAACCTTGACCATCCTAGGGTCATGAATTTATATGTGTTTTGAAAGAATTAAGGCTAGCCCAAACTTTAACAGCTGATTTATATATTTTTCAGAAGTGTTTTAATAATTATGCAATTAAAATAATATGAAGATAAATTTACATAACTACAACATTTTATAGTATTTTGCATTGGCTCGAAATTCTAATTAACAAGTGCACATCAATTCTTCATAACATTTCATTAATTTTAGACACTTAAAGTATGGCGAACATATAAATAATTTCAATTGATAGATTCCGTGCATATTGAAAATCTAAAGTTCTCTAAAATGCGAGAGCTAGTGGAATAACATACCAAGGAAAAAATGTTAACAACCTTCATGCAGAAACTAGCATCAAAAGCTTGGTGAGTAATTTTACTGCTTATCAGAGAAGAAAAAAGTTCCAACCCAAAAAAAGAGAAGAGCAAAGATGAAAAAAGTACCGAAGCGCGACAAATTCTAAACTAAAGCAACACGTTGTTGGATGCACCACCCAGCCCAAAAAAAAAAAAAAAAAAAAAAAAAAAAAAAAAAGAAAAGAAAAGAAAAAAGGAGCAGAAACAATATGTATGCAAAACGTTCATATTGATTGATTTCTAGATAACAGTAGCTTGTTTGTCTGTTACATTAAGAAACCTCTTATCTAAACATATGAATATATTGTTTATTATGACCCTATATTGACATAAGTTAACTTATATCACGTATTATAGATTTATAAGGAAAATTTTTAATGTGATGAGATTTTCTTTTCAAACTAACACATGGATAAATATTCCTTTAATGTGACATAAAAGATTAAAGAGATGAATATAACTTTAAAAATTAGAAAGGATGCCTCTGTAATAATGACAACCCAGGACAAGCTACAATTATTCCATCCCCAACCATCCCTCCCCTCCCCCAAAATAAAAGAATACTAAAATGTAGGATGAAACTATTAATTTATTTATTATCTCACTATAATGCTTGACATAATAAATAACTGAAACAAAAACTCTAAAGCAACAAATAGATAAGCATTACTTTTGTTCCCAAGATCTACCCTACTAAGAATTTTTTTTGTTTTGTTTTGTTTTGGATCTAAGACATATCTTCTTAAAATAACTTCTTTAAATTTATATAATTATGTCTTGCTAGCAAAATGACAAGAAAAACACCGTGCAAGAATATAGAGCTAAGGAACAAGGTGCTCTTTCTTTCCTCCTTTCCCTGACAAAAGAGTTGTTGAGCTAAATTGAAGTAAATGAAAGGAAAAGAACATTCGGTTACTTGCCCAAGAAAAGAACATTCAACTATACTAATTTAAATAGTTAAATTTCACAACAAAGTGATACAAAATTAATGTTCAAATTTTGGATAAAAAGGGACAAAATTATGGATCTGGAGAAAAATATTGAACCCTAGACACATTACTTGAAAAGCATATCAAATTGGAATTTGGAGATGGAGAAAATTCTTTTATTTGGGTTGACAATTAGGATGCTCATGATTCACTGCAGCAACTGTGTATATCTTGCCAAAAAACAAACTTTATCTGCATTTGAGAATCATAATAACAAATCAAAACCGAAGTTGCAAGGTACAAAAGGCTAGGTTCATTTTGGTTTTATGGGCCCGGTTTTCATTGATAATGAATATTTTAACTGTGATCTGTCGAGGAGGCCAGAATCCGTACTGTACACCTCAACCCTCAAAAAGTAGGGCAAGACTAAAGGATCTCATATTCTGTTGCAGTTACTTTCTCATTCATGTACATCATAAGGAAGCAGTAATGCACTGTTCAGTGACAATATTAAAAAATGCGGGGTATTATTATTTTTCTTGAAATAATAAAATATGAACCAATTGCATTAGTTTTTGGAAAAACAAAAAAACTTAAGTCTAGTTACCAATTCTGTGTGAGCATTACATTTTCTGACAAAGAATTCTATATTTGAAAAGTGCGAGTTATTTTTGTGGATGTCATGGATTGTAATTTACCTATTTTACAACATGTTAGTTACCAATTCTGTGTGAGCATTGCGTGCTAATGACAAATAAACGAGTATTAATTTTTTTAATCAAAGATCCAAGTTATTATTCCTTTCAAAAAGAAGAAAAAAGAACAAAGACCTATCTTATTTTTGTCATGTTTCTATCTTAAGTTCTTATCACTTTTCTAAATTTGCATCTTACCTTCATGCTACCATTATCATAGGTTCTTTCTTGTCATTTATTCTATATTTATCCCCACAAATCTAATGATTTCCTTTTCTTGTTTTTTCACTTTAATTTAACTGCACAATGACACTTGAAAAAAAGAAGTAATTCGTTAATAGTATCTAATACATTTAGATTGCATTTTCCTGGAGTGTTATTGAAAAAATAATGTTGTAATATTTCTGAAATATGACGTATATGAAATAAAAAACTACTTTAAAAATATAAAAAGTTGATTCGAAATGTAATTTAAGAATATTCTAAAAAAATTTTAAATAATGAATTGCTCAAACAGAGCTAATCTATTTGACAAAAGATCATCAACTATTACTTTTTTATTATATAAACAATGTATCGCGCTAAACAAATCGTATAAAATGTCATACATATATATACACACACTTCATCTTTAACTACGAACCATATTATGCAATCGATACTGTACTGAGATGACAAAGGAAAGGCAAGGAAAATCTATTTGGATTAGCGGAAAGCTTTGTGAGAAATTAAATTGCAAGAAAATGAGATAGATAACTTCATTTTGCATGTTAAAAGTTTTGAAAAAAAAAATAGTGATTGGAAGTTAACATTTTTTTCGTTTAATCAATTTTTTCTTGTAAATTTTGCAGAAAATAAAATAAATGAAAATATACGAACGTACAAAAATTTTAATGATTTTCTAAATTGATTTAAGTCAATTTAGTTCCGGTTTACGTTGCTTTTATAAGGAGAGTTGTTATAGAGATTTTTTTTTGGTTGAAACCAAATGTTGGAGGATTAATTCCGTGTCAAGATACTAAAGATTAAAGACGTCACAACAAATTTTAAAACTAGAAGGGATGCCTTTATAATAATCAAGTCCAGAAAAAGCTAAAATAATAATATTTACCAAAAAAAATCTGAATTTTAGCTATTTTTAGAATATTAAACATAAAATTGAAATACAATGTTTGACACAACAAATAACTGACATAGAAACTTTTAAGTAACTTACAAACGAGCAATACTTTTATGTGTTTGTACGTGTATATGTTACTAAGATCTACCTATTATTAACGCTCCTTTTTTTTTCCTTCTTCTTCTAACTTTTTTTGTTCTATTTATCTAAGATATATTTTTTAACTTTGTCAATTGGCTTCTTTAACTTTATATGATTATGTCATGATAGTATAGGTGAATGTTCTTTTTTTACCATTTTCTTTAAGTTAACCCGACAACTATTTTTGTCAAGGAAAATAAAAGGAACAAAAGAAGGAAATATATATATATATAAAAGCTGTCAGCTGTGCCATTCCTGCAGTCTACCGATGGACTTGGATCGTCGTTCCTATTAAAAGTGCGACACGTGTCTTTCTCATTATCTTCACAAATTTTGCGCAGAAATACCCCTGGAAATCAAGCATCCTTTGCACCCTCAGCACCTCCTCAGTCTCCATGACGTCCCCATCAATAGAAGATGTGATCACTGCAAACAAGAGACCAAGAATCCCTCTTATTTTTACTGCTGCAAAGACAATTGTAACTTCTACATCGACATAATTTATGCATCTCCGGAAGGTTCAGGTTCGTACACAGAAACCATAAGGAACATCCGTTGATTCCCATTCGTAAAGAGTCCTTGTTCTTTTGTGGAGTCTGTGGAACTATGCACGAGGATCGTTCCTTTCTGTGTACTTTGTGCTGTTTTTGGATCCCTAGAAGCTGTGCTTCCTTTCCATATCAACTCTATGGATGCTCTGGTGGAGACGAACCAACCCATCATCATGGGTTCCAAAATCTTTACCTCCACCAGTCTGATGATACAGAATTTCCCGAAGTGCAGAAATGTGACGTATGTACAGAACGATTGGACTCGAGATTTGGCTTATATGAATGCCTTGAATGTCCATATTATGCACATTTAAGATGTGAAACAATGATGACAGAGCCATTCATGTCGATTCTTTATCCTGGTGAGCACTCCCTCTCATTTCAACAATTAATGGTTAATTTTTTCTCCATTAACGTGGTCAGACCATCGCCACAAGTTAATATCTGTAGAGTCTCAAATTCCCTATCTCCACGTGTACGCCACAAGAGTAGACCTGCACAGCAAGAAAGATCAAGGGAATTTAATTCTCATAAATACTCTGATGATTAAATTAGTAAAGAATCCACAATAGAGATGATATAGAGCAGGAGTGTTTTCTCAGTGAGTGATAATGAAGGAGAAAGTGAATATTTAGGGGATAAGACAAATCATACTCATAAAATAATAATTAGTGTCAGAGTATTAACGAGGATGTAATAGCAGAAAATAGATTTAGTCTATCAATATACTTGGCTGAAGTGCTAGATAGGACGAGTGAATATTGCGTGCACCACGCGCCACGTGGTGCACTAAAACCAATCACACATCGCCAAATAATACAAGGTATGACCCACCATTGCCACATGACGATAAATTATTGGTTCTAGTACACCACGTGGCAATGCACGTGGTGTATTGTATACTTTTCCAGATAGGACCGTATAACCGAGATGCTTTATCTAAACTGGAAGTCAACCGGTCAAAGTCAACTGGTCAAAGTGTGACAAGCTCGGTCAACTACATTCCTATAATATCATTAAGGCTGTAAACGAACCGAGCTGTTCGCGAACACAGCTCGGCTCGACTCGTGAAAGCTCGAGTTCGGCTCGTTCGTGAAGCTAAACGAGCCGAGCTCGAACACAAATTTTGGCTCGTTTATTAAACGAGCGAGCTCGAGCTCGTTCGTTTAATAAACGAACAAGAGTTCGAACATAAGATACTCGGCTCGAATAACACTTTTATGCTTATTTGAACCGAGCTGTTCTCGAACAAAGCTTGACTCGGCTCGTGAAAGCTCGAGTTTGGCTCGTTCGTGAAGCTAAACGAGCCGAGCTCGAACACAAATTTGAGCTCATTTAATAAACGAGCTCGGCTCGGCTCGGCTCGTTTATTAAATGAACACAAGCTCGAACCGGCAATACTCGGCTCGACTCGGCTCGTTTACAGCTCTAAATATCATTCTCACAAGAAAATTTACTACTTATTTCGTGTAACTTACCACTCATTCCAATAACTACCGTTACCACACCATTTTTCACTAAATTAACGTATATGGAATGTTTTTGCTTAATAAAAATTTAAGAAGAAAGTGAGCGTAGCACTGAAGTAATCAGAAATGAATCTTAGGGTCAGACAACTGCGGAATCTCACGGCTACTTGGTCTCCAAAGTTTGGCATGTGGATATAATTGGTCCGCAACGTTTTGACAAATACAAGTATAGTGTTTAAGTTATCTAATCTTGTTCAACCCTAATGTTGCATAAAAGGGGTAAAAAAAAAAGTATAAAAAAACGCAAAAATTCATAAAAACCATAAAACTAAATTATTACAAAAATTATATAACGTCATAAAATTATAAAATATACATTTTATTTGTGTCTTTTGCTTAGTTTTTCATGTATAGAATTTTAGAATATTAAGTAATAAATTTTATATCACACAAATAAAGCAGAAAAACTTTAATACTTGTAAATGACTCAATAAGTTTCCAATTACTAGATTTTTGCACCTTACAAATCAAGCAAAATAAATTTTACATCTAATATATAACAATTATGTACAAAATAAACGGAGCACATGCATAACACATAGTTTATTCCGTTTACTAAATTAAAAAAAATATCTATAAATGTTCCTGACTTGGTCAAAATTGAAACTTTCAGTACATATTTGCATTTTAAAGACTTTTTACAATTTTTGTATCACACAGACATATGTATTGCAATTTTTATAATTTTAAGAATTATATTAAATTTCTATTCACCATTAAAACCGATTTAATCAAAAACTTTTTGAACTACATTTGTCTAGCTGAAAACTAAGGATCAATTTAACCAAAACTGAATATGATGTGTAGAAGATCTGCATCTGTTTCAGCTAAAAACTGGGGACAAATTTTATGAATTTCCCAAATATTGAGGAGTAAAATTGTAGTTTCAACTTTTTGTTTGATGATAAATAGTTTATATAATCCAATCTGTGCTATCTTTACAGCAATAAGTTCTCCCACTTGTTATGACACGTGGTCGACCCAGCTTCTACCGGAAGGCGAACTTACACACATACTAAACCTTTTCATGGGGCATAGGTCCGACTATGACAAAGTCGAGCATAAGCATGAGCCTGTGCATCCGATGATGAGGGATGATGCGGCAAGCATCAATGACGAATTGTCGTATGTCTGCAATGCATGCGTTCAACCCATTTATGTTACCACAGTCATTCGGTCGTGGTATTTACCGTTGCACAAATAGACAATACAATTGGGTCGTACGCGAACTGTACCAATACAAGTTGCCCTTGCGAGTTGATTTCCCATTGGGCTTGTTCCTTTTCTTAGATGGTCCAAAATGGAGTGAAAGTAGGGATGTAATCGAGTCGGGCTGAGCCCGAATAGTGCTATGCTCGAAGAGTCGGGCTGAGCCCGAATAGTGCTATGCTCGAATTCGAGCTCGTTAATGTTATTGCTGCTTGAATTCGAGCTCGAGCTTGATCGAGTATACAATTCGAAACTCGAGCTCAATTCGTTAGTTTTGTAAAAAGATCGAGCTCGGCTCGAGATCGCTCGTTAAAATGTTATCGAGCTCGATTCAAGCTCGAACTCGATTTCGAGCATGCTTAAGTTCAAGTAAAGCCACAGGTCTGTAACCTTTAATATTTTGATCATGACAAATAAACATTTTCTGCTGATGAGTTGTTCAAATGATCAAACCAGATAGAGAATGTGTTCCAAGGTAAAGAGAACACATTGGATTGAAATCAGTGCACTATCAATACTTCAAGACTAAAGTTCGAAAGTGAACTAGTTATAGAACTTAGATGATAGGTTTATATAATAACTTCATCTGTCAGGTTATTATCACTTCTAGGCTCGAAAATTAGTTTTCATTTGTTAGGTTATGACAAGTTCTGCCATTATTTTCAAGAGTCAAGAAAAAATTTCTTGATAATGCTTATAAATATGCATTACTTGAGTTCTTAGATAGGAAGATTGGATCCGTACATTAATGGGGGAGTGTTGTCAACAAGAAGAATGGTGTGGTGGCTCTAAAAGGGAACGTGCCATGGCTTACCCATGGTTGAGTGTAACGGCAACGGCAACGGCTTCGGCTTGAAGAGCAACGGTGACGGCAACTGGAGTCTTGCCTTGTTGACGGCTTGAAGGGCAGCAGCTTGAAGGGGCTTGTCTTGCTCTTGCCTTGTTGACGACTTGAAGAGCAGTGACGGCTTGAAGGGGGGTTGCTTGAAGAGGGGCAGTAGCTTCTTGAAGAAGAAGAACGGCGACCAAGTCTTTAAAATTAGGGTTGTTTTGTTCTTCTCTTATTTTGTTATTGATTTTAGTTTATAATTTTTTTATTAAGTTTTTTATTAATTTAGCAAAATATTTAGAGTAATTTCAATTTACAAAATTAACCTCGATTGTCTAAAATTCATAGCTATTAAAATTGTAATTTTATAGAGAAGTATGGATGTATTAGTAATTTCATATATAAGCATTTAGTGTATATATATATGTATATATATATTTATTTATTTATATATATTTATATCCTATTTGATTTGCTCAACGAGCAGCTTGAATTTAGTTTTAACTGCTCGAATTCGAGCTCATTTAGTTCACGAGTTGCTCGAGCTCGACTCGAACTCGGTTAACACCGAGCTCGAGTCAAATAGTAGACCGAGCTGCTTGCGAACTGCTAGTTTCACTAACAACCCTAAGTGAGAGGGAATTCTTCAGTCTGTTCAAGTGATATGTTTGCCGTCGACTGTGCAATGGCTATCGCTATATTTTGTACTCGGAGGCAGAGGAAATTCCAGAGTACAGTCCATCTAACCCCTCCCCTCAGTTCGGCCCCTTTGGCCCCTTGACAACCTCAAGTAAATACAACTTCTTTGATGCGAAATGTGCCAACCTACCTAAGCGCGTGAAACATATAGCGCATAATCCCAATCACGTTCTTATATTGAGCCGCATGAAATATGGTCCATGCCCTATTTGTCTACTTCTTGATGATTCTTGTCAATTCATATATAGATGCACTATTTGTAGCCACAATTTGCATCCGAAATGTGCACTCTATCCAAGCACTGTTCGCCATAGGTATAGAGATGGCAAATGGGCGGGATGGGCGGGATTTGGGTGGGATTTAATTGGGACGGTGAAATATGGGTCATACCCAAACAGTCCCATATTTGTTATGGGATCAATATGGGTGGGACTAAAATGGATTAGTCCCATTTGATACCGCCCAAAAACCCAATTTATCCCATTTTATTATTTTTCTAAATTATCTTTTCCTTATTAATCAATTGTTATTTTTTTAGATTACTTGTTTTTTTTTAGTTTAACATGAATATTTATTTTTTATATCATTTATTTTTTAAATTTATTAACCTCAATAAATTTCTAACTTTTTTTTGTTTTTATATTATTATTTTTTTAAATCTCATTTATTAATACTCTTTAATCTTTTAATTATAAACTGTAGTTTTTCAATTGTTACATGTAAAGAGGATAGATTGAAGATGTGCAGATATTTAATTTATCTATACATAAAAAAATCAATGTAGATAGTATCTTATTAAAACTCCTGATACTAAAATCTATTACTAAAGTAATGAAGCAAAATAAAAATTAAAATAAATCAACATCTCATTTGTTCATGGACATTACAAACTTTGATGAAACTAGAATATAAAGACTAATTTTCTCGAGAATAAGGTTGAACTGAAATTAAAGCACTCAATATATAAAATTCACATGAATTTTTTTAGTATAAAGATCAGTTTAACCACATAAAATTGATGTCAATAGATAAAATTTAACATAATATTTATAGTAGAAATAGATGAATCGAAGAGGGCGAAATAAAGAAGCTAAGAATGCAAAAATAAATTTCCAACTTGTCCATCATTAAAAAAATGGGTATTCCATTGTTATTGAAAAAAATGTTAAAAAATAAAAAATAAATAAAAAATGAAAGACGTTTTGTTAATGCAGCTTAAAATGAAGGATTTTTTCAAAAGAAAGTATAGAAGAGGTGGATCTGATAAAAAATAAATTATTTCAAGGTTTGTCTATATTTGGGTATGGGAATCCCAATCATTTCTCAACCATACCCATATTTAAATGGGTGTTAATGGGTATAATTCCAAATAAGCCCAATCCCATATTATTGATACCCATCCCTCCCAAATAAAATATGGGCATGGGATCCCAATGGGGCTTGGGACTGATTGCCAGCATTACATAGGTATGACAAGCACCCCCCCTCCAGCTTACTTTTAAACCTGTCAACAATCCCCCTCCAGATGACTGCTTTTGTGAAGTTTGTGAGTTGGAATTGAATCAACGTGCATGGTTCTATCACTGTTTGGAGTGTGACCTGTTTTGCCACCTCACATGCATTCCTTCCAATGATCAATTCTCAAATATCAAGTTCGGGGGAACGCTTAAATTAGATTGCCACGCTAACCCTTTGACTTTTGATCGACTCGTCTTGGAGCGTCCTTGTGCCCACTGCAACAAAATCATTGACTACAATGAGGATGACATTGCTTTTCAATGCAAGGTCAAGGATTGCAAAAGATACCAAATTCACTGGGAATGCGCCAGATTATTGTGTACTAATCAGCACCACAGTGGATCAGGTAAATAAATTTTTACGTCAATTGCTAATTAAGTTGCTTAAAATAAAGCATAAATTGTCTAAACTTCGAGAGTCTGCCGTGCGATTTGATATCTTTTTGTGAAGATTATTGTATTCCTCTTATTACATCTATATATCTGTCAAATAAGAATTCAACCGCTTAAGTTAAGAGAGTGAGGTTTCATCTCTGATTTTAATGAGGGATGATGCTATGACAACGAAGACTAATATACATATAACTTTATAAATTCATTTAGCTATATTAGATATGTCTGTGACTTTCAATATCATGGTCTTTGTAGCAAAATTATTTTCCTTTATAGTACTAGACAATCTAACAAACAAAAAATATTTTCCTCAGAAAGAGAGAGTATGGTTAAAGCGTACATTGGATATGAGGAAAGGGGAAAAACACACATCGAGGAAGTAATGGAAGGGAAGGATGAGGAGGAGAAAAATGGTGCTTCAACATTATCATCAGCACACATCTAAAGTAAGTTCTCTAGCTATATAGCCTAATTTTCTCCGTGAATTTTTACGTGCTTGTGCTCTAGGCTTAAGAACATCCAATAATCTCCTAGTTGAAAAATGGATGTAAGCTGTCTGTAGTCTGCTTTCTAAGATTTAATTTAAATGGTGCATGGATTTCATAAACTGTTTAGAAAATCAAGAATTTTATGTGAACCCTTGAAGTATATGATATGAACAATCTTTACGAATTTGGGTAAGTCTAAAACTCTTGAGCCATATGTTTTAATTGTTTTAAAACACATAAGCATTATTCTTGCAAACTGTTTATGTAATTATGAAAAATTGGCTACAATTTAGTGTAACAATCTGAATTACAAACCACTTTGTTTTGTTTGAAACTACATTTAAAAGCTTCATTTTTCATATATATATGGTGACCATTCTATCACATGGAGAAGGTCTTAAATTTACCAAAAATTCAACTCTAAAAATCTTGATATTCTGAGAATGTCTTAAATTTACCAAAAATTCAACTCTAGAAATCTTGATATTCTGACTTTGTTGAGATCTAAGACTGTTCTTTAATCTAAATTTTAACATAGTTTTGTTTGTATGAGATGTATACCCTATTCTAAACTGCGTTTTTGAACTTGCCTTTTGTTTTTAATTTTGAAAATATATTTTGTGAGATTTACAACTATTTTTATCCCTACTCCTTGAATTGTTTAAGCTAAAAATTAGAATCAATTAGAAATGTGCTTTTAGATATTCCACTACAAGAAAAAAGGGCTATTATGACACATTTATAACGACACTTTCTTGTGAATGCCATTATATATCTTTTATGAAGACAAAAAAAAGTGAGTGTCGTAATAAGACAACATGAACTAAATACCATTACTTTTTATTTTATATTTTTTTTAAATTGAAAAATTTTATATGTCAAATTAGAGTAGCTATTAGGGCAGTTGAGGTGAATGTCAGCAAAGAAACGACGTATTTTTGTTTTGGCATAATAAAAATGGGGTAAGAAAGTGCCTAGGAAGAGGAAAAACAAAAAACGCGCCTAAAAAATTTTGGCACCTGACTAAACGGTGTCGTTTTGGTTTTGTTATAGGATTCCCATTGAAAGCTCGGCCACTTAGCCAAATGAACCAAACAAAGCTTTGCCACTCCTCTGTATCTTCTTCCCAAATCAAAACCCTATTCACAAAATCCATCTTTCAGTCTCTAATCCCCACCTTCTCTTTTTCTAAATTGAGTTCTCTAATCCTTACCCTCTCTCTTCCTACCAAAAATGCATCAGCTGTATTGAAATTTAGGAGGTTAACGAGAGAAAGAGAAGGACAATGTAGAGGTCGAAACGGTTTGAGGTACTAATTGTGCCATCCCTCTCACATGATTGTAATATTAGTTCAACTTTTTTGTTTTTGTTCTTCCTTTCTTTATTATTATTATTTAGGTTGGTATGGGATTTGGGTTTGAGGGTTTGTTTGGGTGATTTTGACATTAATTTTTTTCTGGTAGTTTGGGATTTGAGATTAAAGTTGTTTTTTAGATTTGAGACTAAACATGAAAAAAACTACAATTTTTAGATTTGAGATTAAAAGTTGTTGCTTACTTTCTTCTTTTGATAAGGATTTTTTTTCAATGAAGGATATTTGATATTTGCATATTTCAGTAAATATTACCATAGGTAGATAGTAACTTGGAATTACTGGAGTTTCTGTGACTGTTATTTGCTTGGGTTGTGTGTTTCAGGGGATAGAGTATGAATACAAGCACAGTGAAATTGTTGGGCTCAACCCGAGAGATTGTTGGTATTGGCTAGCTGGCAGTTGCCTCGATCCAACCTGTGCTTTTCGACATCCTGTAACCGTTTGCTGCTTTTTGAACTCTTCTCTTTTCTCGATATCATTCACTCCGTTTCGAATTGTTCTCCTTCTCTATTCTTTATTCTTGGACTTTTAAATCTTCTATTTTGCTTATATCTGTCAACAACTTCTGGTCGAACAACTTCCTGTATGTGTTAGCCTGAATTTCCCTCTTGTAATTTGTTGCTTTTTGCTTATTTCAATATGTTATACAGTGTTTTGGTTGTAATTTGAAGAACAGATGAATCTACTAGGCCATGGAAAAGGGAATAATTACCTTTTGATGAGACATTTAAAATGTTTGTATCTGATTTATATAAGCTCGAGCATTGAAAGAAAAGTAAAGTTTATGCTTATCACAAATGATCAAAAAGGTGTTTGAGTTGATCTGCCTTTTAACATATTTCTCATATATAGCAATTCTAGTGACCTATTTAGTGTTTTTCTTTTTCTTTTGGGTTCTAATTTTTCAAATATGATATAATTAATCATCTAGTAGGAAATTTCTATTCTTAGGCAAGTAACTCAGAACTTCCGTCTTCGCATTCTCATTATCTATCCACGCAAGCCGTAAGTATTTCATTTTATTTATTTTTAAATAGAATTACTCTTTCCCTTCTATTCATAATCAACATATGTAATGTATGCTTGTCAGTCAATTTTACATTGGAAATGCTGCATTATTTGTTGTCAAGATGAGCCCTTTTGACAATAGTATTGAATTGTTTTTATCTGTATCAAATTTATGCCAAATTTGTCGAATATTTGAAGGATATTTTATTTGCTTTTTATTTTTTATTTTTTTGTGTTAGTGTAGAAGGTTGAAGAGTAAACTGATTTAGCAAGTTTATGACACCTTGACTTAGTGATTTTTGTTGGTTTAGCTTTTAAGCATGTTCCACCTTGTTTTCGACCCAAACTGTTTACCCTGGAGGTGAAATCGATAGGATATGTGTTTAGAGGAATACTTTAATTATAGAATTATTGTGATAATATGAAGTTTTCTGTTGTCTGCTCCCGCAATGTAGATGAACTAACATGTAAAGTTACAAACTTTAACTTTAGAAAATGTCATTAACTCTAGTGGAGATGATGACTCCATGCACTCAATTTACGTTGCATATACAGGCTGGTCTAGACTTTCTCTAGGCAGCTGAACTTCGATCAACGTATGCTTTGCTAATATCTAATGTATTTTTCTCTCTTAGTCGCATATCATTTCAATACGATGAATTCGTGCCTGGACTTACTTTACATGATTCTAGGTAGATTACTTGGATGCCCATTTAAAAGTTAATACAATTTAGTTTTCAGTTTCAGTTAGCTAACTTGTATTGAACTAAATGCTTTCAGTGGCAAAAAATTCGAAATCACTATTTAGAAAAAATGCTTTGTAGCCTTGACCACTCAAGAGAGAAAATGGCTATTCGGTTATGCATTTCTTATTTAATGCACCTCCTTAGATTTATGACTTTGTTAACAAGTCAATCATCACATAATGTAATATATTATTGTTTTGCTATTGTATATGATAAGTTTCTTCCTTACATTTTTCTTTATCTTAGATTTTCTTTTGATTGCTAGCTTTGCATAATAAGATTTCATTACACATGCCCTAACAAATATTTGCATAAATATATAATTAGAGGGTACTGTCTTTACCTTTGGTGATTAGTATGCTTTTTTTCATGAATCCTGTGATTGCATTCTTAAAGACTAAACCGTTTTACCCATCAAATTTGTTTGTGTTAAACTTCAATTAATAAATTCCTTGATTTCTATTTGCATTTACTTTTAATATTTCCGTTAATCTATGTACACTTAGGTTTTTAGTACAGTAAGAATTTGGAAATTGTGGTCATTTGGTGGAAGTACCTGAATGCATTTCTTGGCAAAGCTTCTTGGTAATATCGGTGAGTACTCCATACGAACTCAGATTTTTCCTACCATATAAAAATCATTTTTTAAATTGATATCTATGATTTACTACATAATACGCTTACCTATTTGTGATTCGTGTATATAGTAGTTTTCTAATATGTTATAAAATTTTCACTTTTTTATGAAGCTTGTTGGAGCATACATGTGTGATTGTTGCAAGTATGGATACGAGTTGGATGAATTTTTTAAGGCAACATGAGAAGTATAATATAGGACTTAGGATGTTCTTAGAGTTTGCATTTTCGAAATCAAGGCATAATGGAAAGATCTTATGTCCTTGTATGAACTATTGCATGGGTATTTCTGTGAATGAGACAGAAGCTTATAGTCATTTAAAAGTTGATGGGTTTATCAAGGATATGCGAATTGGATAGCACATGGAGAACTTTCATGTAACAATGTATCCATATCTAATTCAGAAAATACTTGTAACAGGGTTTCAAATGGATATGCTGACATGCAATACTTGGTGTGTGATTTATTTGGGGATCCACAAGATGCACATGTAAATGAAACTCAACAAGATAGGGAGATTCCTATTTTAGAAGCTGTCAAATTTTATAAATTGATTGATGATTTATTTGGGGATCCACAGGATCCTATTTTAGGACAGCTTTATGCTTTTTGATGACTTTGGTATATATTGCTATTGCCAGTGATATAATTGATGTTAGGATAACTTTGTGATTGCATTTCTTTTTGCTATGGGTAATATTGGAACCCAATTAGTGATTGCAATTTTTTTTTTGTTTATAAATGGTATCCATTAATATGGTTTATTGTGCTTGTTTTCAATTAATTCTTATTGTTGTTAGTGTTTGATTTTGAGAAGATTATGACGAATATGATGATTAATTGAATTGAGCAATGCAAGCTGGTGTTGAATTACAGGTGTATTATGTTGAATTGCAGAAGTATTGTGTTGTATTGAATTGCAGGTGTGGTGTATTGTGTTCCATTGCAAGTTTGTTGTGTATGCTGTAGGTGGTTTGTGTTGAATTGTGGGTGTTGTGGGTTGTGTTCAATTGCAGGTTTTGTTTGTTCAATTGCAAGTGTATTTTGTATGCCAGTCTTTCTGCTACATTTAAAAAAAAAAAAGGTTCCAATCCTGACATTCTAGAGTGTTAGCATAGCCATTCACAAATACGCCAAAATAAAAAAATAAAGCACACTTAGAAGTGTCAACAAACATGTATAGTAACACCTGTAGGTGTCATAATAGGCTAGTTTATATAGCAGTTGTAAATGTCTAATTACACCAAAAATAATAATTTAAAATATACTTTGTCTTGACACTTTCATTTGTCAGGCTAACATTATTTTCTTAACGACCTTTTGTCAAGTTAAAGGTTTTTCCGGACACATGTACATGCCATAGACCTATCCTGATGCGAGAATGGACAACATTTGACCATAATGTCGGGAAAAAGAAAGTGTCGCATAAACTTTCTATACTGATAGTTTAAGGTGTTGTTATAGGCCTTTTTTCTTGTAGTGTTCACTTCATATTATCTAATTATCACAGTATACTATGCTAAATTGTGCCAACCAGCAATTTAAGAAATGACTAACGAATTATTTGATTAATTATTTCAAGCAAATTAGTAAGAGTTCTAATTTTAGTTTCTACAGCAAAAATTGTCTAAAACTAAGAGGACACAACTATGAGGCTAGCGAATAATTTGAAGGAAATAACCGATGACATAACTATAATTAATGGCTATTAATTTCCTATCTGGAATAGGAAATAATTAATAAGTTATTTTCCATCGGAAGAATAAGAAATCTCTTATTTATAAAGTAGTTAAAGACTAAATAGAACTTCAGTTTAAAAGCCACCTTGTGTGGATACGCAATAGAAGCAAGACATGTCTGTGACTTTTGTGATTTCTTGTCAAAATTTTGTAAAGCACTCTATGAGATTAATTTCATTCTAACCATTTTTTAGTAGATTTAAGATATTAATATATAGTAGATTTGATAACCTATAATGGAAGTGAAAATTTTTAATTTTCTTGTTGCATAAATAATTATTTTGGAGATGGTACCAAAATATTTTGCTTTAGAATTGCTGTGATTTTATGAAAGCCTACACCACTTTTTTGTGTATTTAATATGAAATTTTCTTTTCAAATGTTATATATGAAAAATGTGCATATCTTATTTCTATATAGAAGTAATTTTATGTAGTTAAACTAGAGGGTAGTCAAATTACTTGCTTATCGTCATTATTTTCATCCCTTGTTCACTATATTTTTGCATAGATCCATGAGTACATCTATCAAAGAGACTAATGAAGATTGATGTTGGTGAGTTTCGCCATGCTGAATTTAGGATTAGGGTTTGGCTTCGGCTGGATATGGTATTAAGTTTTGTTTCTGAGTAACTTTAAGCATGTGTCGCTGGGCTTGTTCAAATTTAAGGTTTTGAATTCTTTCCCATGCTATCAATGTTTGATTTGGCTTATGTAAGACTAATACTAAATTTGGTGCTACGAAGTTATCTTTTTTGAAGATTGGATCGTGTAATATAAAGCCGTATATTCCTTGGGTTGAACGCACGTACGGCTAATGCGGGGGCTGTTTGTGCCCCGCCACTCCTTTCCCTATCAAATCTCTCAAAAATTGCCTACAGATTATACAGCAAGACATCAAGATACCAGACAAACGAAGGATAAAATTTCCACCACATCATTAGGTGTTGTAGAAACTCATAAGACTAGTATAATTAACTCACTTTCCAAGACTGAAGCACCAAAATATGCAATATGAGTTCTAACTCCTAACGACGAATTTCGATGAGATTCGTAAGAATTAAGGCTAGCCCAAACTTTAAAAACATATTTATATATTTTTTAGAAGTGTTTTAATAATTATGCAATTAAAATAATATGAAGATAAATTTACATGAATACAATATTATATTTATATAGTATTTTGCATTGGCTTGAAATTCTAATTAACAAGTGTAGGACAATTCTTCATAACATTTCATTAATTTTAGACACTTGAATATGGCAAACATATAAATAATTTTAATTGATATTACTCATGAGTCAAACTTCCGACTCTAAACCCTAATCCATAAACGAACTCAGAAAAGATGGAAAAGTACTTATCAAAGACGAAAATGTAGGGAAAAGGAAAAAGAAAAAGAGCAAAGATGAAAAAAGTACTAAAGCCAAACAGATTCTAAACTAAAGCAACTCATTGTTAGATGCACCACCTAACCCCCTCTCCCGCAGAACAATAGCTTCTTGGTGTGTTACAATTAAGAAACCTCTTATTTAACTATTTGAATATATTGTTTATTACGACCGTACATTGATATATGCTGACTTATCTCATATATTATATACTCATAAGGAAATTCCTAATGAGATGATATTTTCTGTTGAAACTAACACATGGAAAAATATTCGTTTAACATGACATAAAAGATTAAAGAAATCAATATAACTTTAAAAATTAGAAGAGGTACCTCTACAATAATGACAACCCAAGAGAAGCTACAATTATTCCTTCACCCACCCCCCAACAAAAAAAGGGAAAATTGAATACTAAAATGTAGGATTAAGCTATTAATTGATGTATTACCTCAATATAATGCTTGACATAATAAATTACTGAAATAGATGAAGCAATAAAATAGACTAGCATTACCTTTTAATCCCAAGATTTTCTCTATTATGAAGTCTTTTTTTGGTTTTTTTTTTGGTCTAAGACACGTCTTCTTAAAGTCAAATAACTTATCTAAGTTTATATGATTATATCGTGCTAGTATAGTCGAATGTTGTCTTCTTGGGTAAGTAGTCAAATGTTCTTTTCTTGCCATTTACTTCAATTTAACCTCACAACTTTTTTTTAACAAAAAGAGAAAAGAAAGATCACCGCGCACCTTAACTTTATATTCTTGCACGTCCTTTTTCTTGGCAAGGAATAATAAGTTGAAGGAAAAATTTTAATAAACTTCACACTAATTCTGTATCAACAACTTGATGAATAAACTTCGTAAAGCTTTTACTTGTCAAGGAAGAAAAGGTGGGAACAGAAAAGAAAAAGAACAAAAATGGAAAACGTACAAAAGTTGAATAGATGCAAACTAAAGGAACACGATGTTGGATGAATTACCCCAAAAAAAAAAAAAAAAAAAGAGCACAGAGAAACGTGTATGCAAAACGTTCATATTTACTCAGTATAGATTCAAAGTTACACAAAAAAAAAAAAAAAAAAACGGTAAATAACCTTAGCTTCTTGATTTGCTACAATTAGAAACCTTTTATCTAATTATTCGAATATATTGTTTATTATGACCAAATATTGATTTAAGCTGACTTATCCTGTTGAAGCTAACACACGGACAAATATTTCTTTAGCATGACATAAAAGATTTAAGAGATCAATATCACTTTAAAAATTAGAAGGGATGTCTCTATAACAATGACAATTCCCAAAAAAGCTATAATGATATTTACTACCCAAAAGATATATGAATACTAAACTTAGAATTAAGCTACGAATTGAATTACTATCCCATTATAATGCTTGACATAATAAATAACTAAACTAGAAACTCTAAAGCAACTAATAGACGAGCATTACCTTTTTGTTTCCAAGATCTTCCCTATTATTCAATCTTCTTTCTTTTGCTTTTTTATCGCAGACATGTCTTCTTAACTTTGTCAAAAATCTTCTTTAACTTTATATGATTATGTTGTGCTAGTACAGTCGAATGTTCTTTTCTTAGGTAAGTAGTCAAATGTTCTCTTCTTGTCATTTACTTCAATTTAACCTCACAACTATTTTTTCGAGGAAAAGAGGAAACAAGAGTCACCGTGCATTTTAACCCTATATTCTTGCACGTTCTTTTTCTTGACATTTGGCTTTTAATTTATATTTTTAAATTTCACAACAGAGTGATACAAAATTAATGTTAAAATTTTGGATAAAAAGGGACAAAATTTTGGATCTGGCGGAAAATATTGAACCTTAGAAACATTACTTGAAAAGCATATCAAAGTGGAATTTGGAGATGTAGAAAACTCTTTTATTTGGTTTGACAATTGGGATTCTCGTGATTCATTGAGCAACTATAAATCTTCCCTAAAAACAAATCCCATCTGCATTTGAAAATCATAAACAGACCAAAACCAAAGTAGCTAGGCACAAAAGACTGTGATTTGTCGGGGAGGCCAGAATCCATAGTGTACACATCCAGCTACAATAAGTAGGACAAGACAAAAGGATATCATATTCTTTTGTAGTGTACTTTCCTATTCATGTACATCATAAGGAATCTATTAGGAATAATGTGTGGTTTAATGACAAAGTAAAAAAAAAAAAATGGAGTATTATTTTTTTCTTGAAATGGTAAACTATTAACCAATTGCATCAGTTTTTTAAAAAAAACTTGAGTCTAGTTACCAGTTCTGTGTGACCATTACATTTTCTGACAAAGAATTTCTACATTTGCAAATGCCAGTTATTTCTGTGGATGTCATAAATATTGTAACTTACCTATTTTATACATATTATTATGCATTATGTGATAGTGACAAATAAATGAGTATTAATTTTTTTGTAATCAAAGATCTAACATAATATTTCTTTCAAAAAGAAGAAAAAATAACAACGACCTATCTGAGTTTTGTCATGTATTTTGCTTTAAGTTTTTGTAACTTTCCTGAATTTGCATCTATACTTCAGGTTACCATTGTCGTAGGTTCTTGTCTTATCATTTATTCTAAATTGGACCCCACAAATATAATACTGGACTTCCTTTTCTTGTCATTTCACTTTAATTTAATTGGACAACAACACTTGGGGAAAAAAAAAGTAATACGTTAATAGTGTCTACCATACCTGATTGCGTTTTCCTGAAGTATTATTGAAAAAATAATGTTGTAGTATTTTTGAAATGTGATGTATATGAGACAAAAAGTTACTTTGAAAATATAAAAGAGTTAATTGAAAAATGCGATTTAAATATGTTCCAAAAATCTCTAAATAACGAATTGCTAAAACAAAGCCAATTTATCGGACAGACTTTCTAAATTGATTTAAGTTGAAGTAACTCCTATTTACATAGCTTTTATTAAGGAGATTTCTTAAAGAGAACCAGCAGTTGGAGAAAGAATTCTGTGTTAAGATACAAAAGATTAAATACATCATCACAAATTTCAAAACTTGAAGGGATAGCTTTATATAATAATGACAAATCCGGGAATACTAAAATAATATTTACCCAAAAAAGGTGAATTTTAACTATTTTTAGAATATAAAACTTAGAATTGAACTGTTATTTATTGTATTACTGTTCCAATCCAATGTTTGACACAACAAATAACTGAGACGTAGAACCTTTGAGCAACTAACAAAAGACCAATACTTTTATGCACGTGTACATGTATATGTTTCCAAGATCTACCTATTATTAACGATCTTTTTTCTCTTCCTCTTCTTCTATTTTATCTAAGACATATTTTCTTAACTCTGTCGATTTGCCTCTTTAACTTTAGGGTAAATTACTGTTAACCCCCCTATGGTATTGTTTTTGACCACATAACTCCCTATAGTTTCAATATGACCACATAATCTTCCCTGTGGTTTTATAAAATGTGAAAAATGGATGGAACCCTTGCACCGTCACAGAATATCCCCGTAATATTTCAAATTTCCTTCTGCTGGTGTGGAATATTCCGTAATAGTAAGTGGAATAAACATGCCTAGTGCAGAATATTCTGTCCATTTTTCACATTTCATAAAATCACATGGGGGTTATGTGATCATATTGAAACTATAGAGAAGTTATATGATCAAAGACAATACCATAGGAGGGCTAATGGTAATTTACCCTTAACTTTATATGATTATGTCATGCATTCGTGAATGTTCTTTTCTTATCATTTACTTCGATTTAGCCGGATAACTTCTTTTGTCAAGAAAAAGGAAAGGAAGAAAAGAGACAAGACAACAAAAGAACACCCTACAACACTGTATTCTTATGCGGCCTTTTCCATGTAATTCAACTTTAATTTAAACCCCCCACCCCCCCCCCCCCCCCACCCAAAAAAAAAAAACCCAAAATCAAATTCGGTCCACAAAGTTAGTGACATTTTGGCTATGTTTTCCCACAGTACATACCACCCAAACGTGTCCCCCCGGGCATAAACCGATCCTCGTCGAAATATCTGAGTCATTTTGGAATTCCATCCTAAGGTGTCAATCGTGCCATGCTTGCAGTCTACCGATGGACTCATTTTGTGTAATTTCACAACAAAATCATGTTTTGAAAGCACTTTGGTTTGGAGGGAGTGTACGGAATTCTAATGGTAATCTAGTCCAGGCTTTTCATTGTTTCTTTGGGTTAGCCATGAGTTTCATTGCTGGAGTGAAAGCACTTTTGTTTGGGATTCAACTAAGTAATGAACTATAATCATGTTGAGGTGCATATTCAACTTGATTCAAAAGTCGTTGTTGATATCCTACTTAAAGATACTGATGCTTCTTAGGTCGTGACTAGTGAGAATAAAGAGTTGAAGAATGCGCAGTGGCCGTCAATTTCACATTGCTTCCGTGAGGATAACAGAATGGCAGATAGTCTGGCAAATTTTGGTTGTTCCATTCGTTATAATAGAGTTTATTTAATATTTCAGACTTGCCTAAATATGTAATAGGGGATGTTAGGTTAGATAAATTAGGTTTATCTTCTTTAAGAAAGAAATCCTTTTCATTTAATTGTAAAGGAGTAGTACTCCTAATTTATTTTTTGTTTCAAATTCCCATGTATTTTGGAGGCAGATTTATGTCCTTCTCATTTTATTTCTTTATTAATAAAATAAGGAGTGGAATCCTTCCCCGTGAATGGGGTTAGACAAAAAAAAATTATATATACACACACACCTTGTATTTACACGATATATATATCACACACACACACACATATCTACTATACATGTATATATATATGCATACATACTATATATATATATCCACTTGTATCTACACACACATATACACACAGATACAAGTATATGTGTAAAAATGAATTATTTAAATGGCCATACCCTTCTTTTTAGAAATTTGAAAAAATTGATTCTTGTATTATTGGAGATAAGGTTTATGCCCCCTCTATTTTTTTTAATTTGGTTTAATAAAAGCTGGGGTTGGCACTCTCCCCGGGTTTTCGGATATTCCTATTTAAAAAAAATATTGTATGTATACATATAGATAATACACACACCACACACAAACATATACATATATACATATATGTATATATGCACATATATATAGTATTTATGCAGATATATACATGTACGGTAGATATGTATATATGCATATAGCATGTGTGTGTGTACACATGCTATATATGTACACACACACATATCAGTTCATGGTATGAATTTTGGAACTCCGTTCCATGAGGTTCGTCAAGGTCATTTAAGTTAGTTAGATGGGTGAAACCAGTTAAAGAAGTTTTAAAGCTTAATTTTGACGTGGATGCTCAAACGAAAATCCAAGAATTTCAAGAGTGATGCATGACTTTAAGGGTAGATTGATTTTAGCCTACGTTTGTTTTTGGGGCACTCTCACTAGTTTTTTTGGGCACTCTCATTAGTCTCCAAGCCAAAGTGAAGGCATTATTGTTTGGCATTAGATATTGTAAAATTTGAGGTTTTAACAGGTTACATATAGAATCTGATTCGTGGCTATCGGTATCTATTCTGCAGAAGAAGTATACATGTCCGTCGATAATCCATACTAATATTGAAGAAGTGCTATGGAATTCTCATATGTTTGTTCAAATATCACACTAGTTTAGGGAAGCTCACCAGGTGGCTAATGCATTGGTTAATTTTGGGGCCTAGATTGCTAACTCTATCATTTATGAAGACCCAACGCAAATACCAGTTGATGTGCATTGAGAAATCAAACTTGATGGATTAGGCTATACAAACATTCGCAAATGTAATTGAAGCAATATTTCTTTTTTAATTATTCCATCGTTTTCAATTATTTCATGTACTTGAAGAGATAAGGTTTATGTCCGGCTCATTGTAAACCTTTTATTTGTCATTAATCAAATTTGGGGTTGAAAGGAAAAATACACACGCATACAATGTATGTATATTTACATATATAGTATATGTACTATGTACACTATACATAAATTACATATGTAAATACAAACTATATAGTTTGTATATATAGTTTGTATTTAGATATGTAATTTATGTATAGTGTACATAGTACATATACTATATATGTAAATATACTTACATTGTACATGTGTGTGTTTACATAGATACATAGATACACACACACACACACATGTATGTACATACATTGTGTGTGTATAATGTATGTATATGTGTGTGTATACACACACGTATACAACTTTATATATGTGAGCATATATATTTTATATACTATATCTGTTTTTGTGAGTTGCATATATATGTGTCTATATAAATATATAAATCTATGTGTATGTATGCATATATACATATATAAACTATGCATGTATATATAAACACACATGCGCACGTGCACACACATATTTATATGTATATGTATATATATACTTTTTTATATATGTATTTACGAATATATAGATGCAATATATGTGTATATGTATACTATGTTTGCATATGTTGTAGACACCAGATGTTGACACACCATTTATCTTTTCTAACATTAGGGGTATTTTTTTCTAGTTCTAGGGTCAAATCTTAATTTAAAAAAAAAAAGTGTGAAATCATTAATTTCCGGCTGGGGGGGAGGGAACAGTAATTTTGAGCTGTAAATATTTTTTTATTAGTTTTGGGGTTTTAAATTCGTATTTTGTACTTTCATACGTATTTTTAAATTTTTGTGATTTTTTTAGGTTTAACTGGTATTTTTCTATATTTCACTAGCACAGGAGCAAAATGGTTATTTCACCTCGCGAACACCATTTTTGCCCATTTTAGATCCCAAATTCATTTTTTAAGTTTTTAAACATTTTTTGAAAATTTTTTAATTTTTTTGGAGACAATTGCTATTTTTCTGTAAATACTGTGTCCAGAGGCAAAATAATTATTTCACATCCCAAATGCATTTTTTACCAATTTTTGAGTCATAAATTTATTTTCTAGGATTTTAAGTTTATTTTTAATTTTTGATAATTTTTCGAGGCCAATAGCTATTTTTTCTGTACACTTTGTCAGTACAAAGACAAAATGGTCATTTTACCTCTTGAATGCCCTTTTTGCCAAATTTGGGGTTATAAATTCATTTTTTAGGCTTTTAATCTTTAACTTTTGGCCATTTTTTTAGGTCAACTGCTATTTTTCTAAAACTACAAGGTTTAGGGGCAAAACGGTTATTTTACATGCGAATGTATTTTTGATCGAAATTTTTTGTGATTTAATAAAATTTATTATTTACATTTTTTTGCCTTTTCTACTTTTTGGATATTTTAAAAAAATTATGACATTTTTAGTTTTAATTTTAATTTTTTGTGTCAAAAGTCATTTTTTAGGATAAAATAGTAATTTTATTGTTAGGGGGGCATTTTAGTCTTTTATTCATTTCTTGGAGTATAAGTCTTTCTTGCACTATAAATACCCCCACTTGGGGATTAAATAAAGGGAACTTAATTAGAAAAGATCACACACACTTACTACTCTTGCACATACTACACACTTTTATACATACTAATTCGTACACACAATGAGATGATAAATTGTAGAACCAAACTACCATGAGCTGAAAAAACTCTCTCTAGCCTTCTTCTTCCTAAATTCATGATTTTTTTAATTTTAAATTTTCCTCTTCCTCCTTCAGCCTTTTGCCGACGAAATTTTTCAGTTTTTCGATTTGGGATTCCTCAAAGTAGTCAGCCTTAGTCCCATGGCCTTCGTTCAACACAAGAGAGATGTTCCATCTCCTTCAAAGAGATCTTTTGTGGATATCCTTGCTGCCAATATTTCTCACCAGCCTGTGATCAAGCCTCTTGAAAACTATATAGGCCATCTAGCTATTTGATTCACTAATGAAGAAATTAATCAGATGGCTACCCCTTTCAAATTTTCACTAGTTGGTAAATTCTCTAAGGGGCGTCCGGTGATGGAATCCTTGCATAAGGATTTTCATGCAGTTGGATTCAAGAGCTCTTTCTCTCTTGGTTTGTTAGATCCCCGACACATTCTGATTAGATTTGATCCAGAAGAAGGCTATCTTCGTTGCTGGTTACGGGGTTTATGGAAGTTTTTAGGGTTTTATCATAAGAATTCTGAAGTGGTCCACATCCTTCTCAGTTGACATGGAATCTTCGATTGTTCTAGTGTGGATTCGGCTCTCTCATCTCCTAGTTCACTTGTTCAATAAATGTCCATTGTTCTCTATTGTAAGGTTGATTGGCAACCCTCTAAAAATGGATTCATTGACAGCTTCTCGATCACGCCCTAGCATTGCAAGAATCTACGTGGAACTTCATTTGCTGCAAGCTAGACCAGACAAAGTTTGGATTAACAATGCTTCCATTGGTTTCTGGGAAAAGGTGGAGTATGAGAATGTACCTGGTTATTGCATGCATTGCTCAAAGTTAGGGCATACACTTGCAACTTGTAGAAGTTTGAAGGAGACTGATCTCCCAACTGAAGACATCAAAAGTCACAGTGAGTTCCCAAAGACAAGATGTTGTTTGGACAAAAGAGTGTAGAAGTGCTACAAATGGATACTTAGAAGACATCGATTGGAAATGCTGAACAAAATGATGCTTCGTTAACTCAAGGAAACATTGCACATGCTAAAATTACTGATAAGGCCAATAATAAACCATTTATGAGTATTGAAGAGGGTGATGTACAAGTTGCTGGCTTAATCCATCGAGAAGATGCCTCTCCTTTTGGTCTTAGAGAAGAGATCACTATGCATGTGGCTGAAGTTAGAGAGCCTGAAGAAGGTTTGGATGTGCTAAAAACAAATGCTGTGACATTGAATGAGCCTTCTGATATCACAGAACCTATTGAAGCAGAACTTCCACAACTGGCAGGAAATTTATCTCCAAGGGCAACCAAAATTCAACAGGAATCAGTTGGGTGTTTAGATCATTGCGAGACGGCTGGTAGTTTGGACTCTATGATTATTGTTTCCACAGATTGCACCTAGCAGGTTAAGCTGAAGAAGGGTTTTCATGTCTAGTTTTTATCTGACTGAGAGTTACGCTTGTCAGTAAAATTTTCTCAAGCTTCTTCTCTATTAGGTTTTAACTGATTAACTCGATGTTCTGGAATATAAGGGGGATTGCAAGGCCTCCTAATCTAAAAAGACTGAAGAAACTCATTCGAATTCACAAATTACAGTTGGTTTCATTTGTGAACCTAAACAGAATATTCAAAAGTTGGAGTCCTTCAGACTCAAACTTAATTTTGATGTAGCTTTAGCAAATAATTGTGGATCCATCTAGATCTTTTATAATTTATCCTTTTCCTGTTCCATCTTAAATGATTTTGCTCAACATTTATTAGTCCAAATTTCACATGCTCATTTGCCAGAGGCTTGCATACTATCATTTGTTCATGCGAGTTGTTCTCCTTCTGATAGAATGGACTTATGGTGTAGTTTGATGGCAAGCAAACTATTAAACTGTCTATGAATAGTTTGTGAGGATTTTAACTGCATCTTAGAAGATTCTGAAAAGCTAGGTGGTCATCCTTTTCATCCAAGGGAGGCAGCAGACACAATGACTTTTATGTCTTCAGCTGAGCATGGAATTGTGGGATCATGTTTCACTTGGTGTAATAACTAGAGTGGTAATTTGTGAATTTGGAAAAGGCTAGACAGATTGCTTTTAAATGGTAGATGTATGGATGTGATGAATTTATCTATTACACATTTAGCTCGAGCACCTTCAGATCATGCACCCCTTTTGTTATCACCTTCAACCAAGCTTGACAATAAACCGAAGCCTATTCGGTTTCTGAATGCTTGGATCCATCATTCTAGCTTCTTGGAAGTGGTTTAAGCAGTCATGGCAGTTGGAGCAAGATGGCAGTCCTTTACATCGATTAGGGGTGAAACTTCATAGATTAAAAATAGTATTGAGGACCTGGAGCAAAGAAACATTTGGAAACTTTTTCTAAAATGTTACGAAGACTGAATGTGACTTGGCTACAGTAAAACAAAAGGTGGAGAGGGATCAATTTGATCAGGCTTTGGAAGATTAGGTGCGGCAAGGACAACACTGCAATTCCAACTGTCTATGGAAGAAAATTTCTGGAAACAAAAATCGAAGATTAAATGGCTCAAGTATGGAGACCGCAACACTAGATTTTTTCATAATATGGTGAAACAAAGAAGGAGCCAGGCCATGATTCACCGAGTCCAAAATAGGCAAGGGGACTAGTTAGAGTCTGAAGAGGATATTGGTTTAGAGGCGGTGCAATATTTCCAGTCACTTTTTTTAGCAAAAGAGGGTCCTTCAGATTATGAGATGTTGAAGGTCATCCCTAGTGTAGTGACTCAGGAGGAAAACCGAGTTCTAGATGCTGTCCCAACTTTGAAAGAAGTCAAGGAAACTGTATTCAAGATGGATGGTGATAGCTCTGCCGGTCCAGATGGATTTTCTGGTAAATTCTTTACCACGGCATGGGATATTGTTGGGGAAGATGTGTATCAAGTAGTGGTCAGCTTCTTTTGTGGAGAAATATTACCTAGATGTTTGACTGCAACGGCGATTGTTTTGATTCTAAAAATCCAACATCCTAAAGGCTTTTCTCAATTTCGGCCGATTAGTCTTTGTAACTTCGCCAACAAGGTTATCCCTAGAATCCTTTCTGATGGACTAGCGTTAATTCTTCCTAATGTTGTGTCTTTGAATCAGTTGAGGTTTGTTTGAAGAACATCTCAGAGAATTTTCTTTTAGCCTAGGAAATGATGATGAATATTGGCAAAAAAGTGAGAGGTGGCAATGTGGCCTTCAAGCTAGACATGCCAATGCATACGACAGGGTTTCGTGTTTATTTCTAATGGAGGTTCTTTGAGCCTGTGATTTTGGAGAGCAATTTATTGATATGACCTGGAGTCTTATTTCTAATTCGTGGTTCTCAGTTATTATCAATGGATCCCCTTATGGTCTCTTCAAAGCTTCCCGAGGATTAAGGTAAGGTGATCCCATTTCGTCAGCATTGTTTGTTATTGGAGCTGAAGTTTTTTCTAGGAGTCTTAACGTTCTGATCACTAATAATAGATCATTTGGATTTTCTATTCCACGTGGTTGTGCTCAAGCCACTCACCTCGCATATGCGGATGATATCGTAATCTTTTGTAATGCATCTCTGAATTCTTTAAAAAGGATTATGAATGTCTTGAATGATTATCAACGGGCGTCTAGTCAATTCATTAACGCACACAAAAGTAGTTTCTTGGTGCATCCGAATATGTCTTCTACTAGAAGGGCATTAATTGGAAGAGTCATGGAATTCTCTAGTAAGAGTTTTCCTACCCATTATCTTGGTTGTCCTTTATATGTTGGCAAACGAAAGGCAACTTATTTCTCTCAATTAAGTCAATCCGTGATGTCTAAGATCTTGTCTTGATAACCCAAATTAGTATCTAGTGGTAGTAAGTTGATTCTTATCAAATATGTTCTCTCCTCCATTCTCATACACTTTTTGGCAGCCACTAGTCCACCAAAGGGTGTCTTCATGAGGATTGAAAAGATCATGGTAGATTTTCTTTGAGGTGTTCAAGAGGGACATCACAATTTTCATTGGATTAAATGGAAGGAGTTATGCTTCCACTGGCTAAAGAGGGATTTGGGATTCGATCTCTAAATGATATACATAATGCTTTCTCTATAAAATTGTGGTAGAACATGAGGACAAAGGATAGCCTTTGGTCTCAATTTATGAAAAGGGAAGTACTGTTAACAAAAGCATCCTTGTCAAGCTATAGCATATCCTAACTCTTCTTTGGCATGAAAAAAGATGCTTCACGTTCAAGAGAAGGTTGAAGAATTTCTATTGTGTCAGGTGGGAAAAGGAGACTCGAGCTTCTTCTTTGACAACTGGATTGGAAAAGGGGCTTAGGCAAGGAAGGTTTCACATACAAATGACAAATTGATATGTGATTATGTGCACAATAGGGATTGGAACGTCAGCTCCTTACAGCAGTTACCATCTTCGGTGGTACAAGAGGTGCGAGAATACAAGCCGCCAATCAAACAATGTCCGGACAAATATATTTAGAGTCTTTCATCTGCTGGCATATTTATTTTGTCTTCAACGTTCTAGTTATGTAGATAGTCAAGGAGTGTATCTTTCATGATAGAAAAAGTGTGGGAGACAACCATACCATGCAAGATTTCCATTTTCATGGTTCAGCTATTGAGAGGAAAGTTTCCATTGGATACTACATTATACCAGGTAGGCGTTTTTGGTCCTTCAAAATGCCATTGCTGCTATCTTTCAGATGTGGAGTCTTTGGAGCATGTCATCTGTTTAGTTGATATGGCAAAGAGAGTTTGGAGTCATGTCTCAAGAGACTATAGAATTTCTACTGATCAGTCTTCCGTTCGTATGAATCTTGCTCATTGGTGGTTAGGAGCACCGAGACACCCAATACTATCATTTGTTTGTCAAATTATTCCAATCCTTATTTGTTGGCATCTTTGAAAATGGAGAAATTTGGCTCAGTTTCAAAATAAAATGCTGCCTACGGCGAAACTTATTGATGGAATTTTTTATGAGATTCAGCATTGCTATAAGCTGAAATTTAGTAGAGTGCAGTTTTTCCATCCCAACTAGCCGTCATTTTTGTCTTCAGTGTCACGATATCAAAAAAAGAAAACTTGGAGACTAGTCAAATGGATTCCTCCTCCTTTAATGTCATTCAAGTGGAATTCAAACAGATGTTCCAAAGGTAATCCGGCAGTCAGTGGTGGTGGAGGTGTTATAAGAAATTCATTAGGTAATCTCATATGCGCTTATTCGTGTATTTTTGGGGTTGGTACGAGTGTTCAAGCAGAGGTTAAAACTTTATTGGTTGAAATCAGATTATGTAAATAATTTCATTCAAATATTTTACTTCATATTGAGTGTGATTTGTTGATACTAGTCAACATTCCTTAAATACAAGACGTCTTGTCCATGGGCCATTTCAAATGAGATGGAAGAGATTATATCTTCTTCAGAGTCTTTGCTTCCATTAATCATTGCTTTCGTGAAGCAAATAGGGTTATAGATGCATTGGCAAATAAAGGGTTGCAGGATTAAGTCGCCATGACTTATATTTCATAAGACGGTTTTCCTTTACTTGTTAGAGGGGAACTTAGGTTAGATAGGCCAGGTTTTTCTTCTTTTCGTCATTGTCTTGTAAAGGAGTAGTACTCCTCATTTAGTTTTTTGTCGTATATTATTTTGTAAATTTACTTGATTTTGTAATGAATTAAGGAGTAGCGTCTTTCCCCGTGCATGGGTTAGTCTTTAAAAAAAATTTCTACACACACATTAACACGCCAAAAAACACATAGTAAAATCGAACACACACATTAACACACTATAAAAACACATGTTTAGATCAAAAACACACACAAACACACCACTTTTACACTAAGTAAGATCAAAGGAAGTAAAATCGCAAGAAACAAGAACACCAAACTCCAAAACGTTCTACGTTTCGAAGCCATTTACCAATTCTTCTCTTTACAAGATAACTCCTAACCACTTTATGTTCTGTTTTTTTATTACAAACTTGTAGAAATTGCTATATAAATAAATTTGTTCTGATATTTTAGGATTTTTTTATTTTTCTGGATTTTTTTTCTTTCTTTCTTTTTGGGTTTTTATTGTTCATTTTCTGAGTTTTTTTTTTCTTCTTCCTAGTTTCTTCTTCTTCCCAATCTTTACCGTCAACTCCTCTTCTCTACTACCCGCCTCCTCCCTCTTCTCCATCACCCACTCTAGTCCATGAACTTTCCCCAGAAACCATCCAATTTTTTTTTTGGCTAACTTCGTACATAGGGGTGGGCACCAGTCCAATTTTTATTAATAATAAGAATTAAAGATTACATGAGAGTTTATTATTTAAAGCATAAAAGAGGAGTCCCTTTACAATAATATCTACTCCCTTTACATAAAAGAGGGGCTACTCCCATCCAATCCACTGGAGTAATTTCAATCCAAAAAACTTAGAACTCAGTCACAATAATCCCATAGCCAAAGCACAAATAACCACAAACCTACTAAAAAATCATCATTCTACCAGCAAATTACTCACCACCATCCAAATGAACATTAACAAGCCACGGTCACACAGTCACAAATCTCTACTATCAACAACTAAACAATCTGCAAAAATCTCAATTAATCACCATGACCAGCCCGTCAACCCCCCCAAAGCTATTGAACAACCACTTATAGCACTCCAATTTTATCTCCCATCAATCACATGACCACAATTAGAACCACCTCTATTATCAACAACCTCAACTACCCCGAAACCACGCCCCCAACCTCCCTCAACATCCATCTCCACCAGTTAGCAAATCTATAGAAATTCACAACTAGTAACCACCAGTCCAAACAATCAAACACCACAAAATTACTTAAAGTTCATAGAGAAACCACCTCAAACCAGTCCAAATTAGTCAAGAAAAAACAAATAATCAGACGGTCTCTGACTTTACCACTTCTCCTGCCTTCTCTATTCACTACCATCATGCAATCAGAACCCACAAATCATCAACATCCATCGTAGCCATGCGCCACCATTAGACATCCAAAATTTTCATAACTCAATTACAACTCATACTCATAGACCACCCAATTCCACCGAATCAACCTCGTTTCCACCTCCAGACGCCTCTAATTGTCACTGCCTAATCATCAAGATCCCCCTACGCCACCAGGATCTCTCTTATCCATTGCCAAATCGAATCACCCCTTAGTAGGATTATATAACCAGTAGCTCCTGTTCCCCTATTCCCTTCCACCGCCACAAGCCCTCAACTCAAAATAGCCCCAATCAACCACTAGCACCACCTGTAAAGAAATACAATTAAGCCCAAACAACCCATGACCGTCACCAACCTACGGCCAGTTTCCAGCACTGCAGCCACCTCAATTATCTCCCAATCACTTTCATTAATCTGCCTCATACCAACACAATCACCTCTAAAGCTCACCAACCACCCTAGAAAACCAATTTAGCCGCTCACCAACACCATCTTCAACCCTCTTACCTCACTGCCATTGTCTCTTATCAAAGCCACATCAGAGCTTCTCTGCAATCACCCCAACAATGTTTCCTCTCCCTTTTTTCTCTTCTAATGCCATCAAATTCATAGACGCACCCCCTCGAGCTCCCCTAACTGCCATAATTTCCCAATCCAAGGGAGGGGTTAATCGGAGAGGCAGAGAGAGAGAGAGAGAGAGAGAGAGAGAGAGAGAAAGAGAGAGTGAGCCAGAGAAAGATGAAATAGAGAATAGAAATGGCAAAGAAAAAGAGAAAATCAAAGACAAAGAGAGCGTGAAAGAGAGAGAAAATGGAGAGAAAGAGAAGCAAAAGTAGAAAGGGAATGAGTAAGAGAGATGAAAATTTGGATTTCGGTGGGGGAAGAAAAAGCAGAATGAAGAACTTGAGACTTCGGGGTTAAAATGGCTTTAGATATTTAGTTTGAGTATAAAATGATTGGATATCTAGGATTTTAGATGGCTTTAGTTTTGTTCTTTTGAAGTTTTAAGTTTTCTTCATTTAGTTAACAAGAATTGTGTTATTTCTCATTTTAAGTTCAATTTAATCAATTCGGTATTTGAATCTCTTGGTTTAGTGTCATTTTCATTAATTAGTCTCGGTTTAACTAGTTGAGTGAGTTTTGTTTAATTCAGAATGTGATTTATTTTGTTATGCAAAGTGCAATTTCACCTTTTAGCCCCCTAACTCTTGAGCATCATAATTGTGACCCTAAGCTCTTTTATTTTGTGCATATAAGTACCTGATAATCATAGATCCCCCCCCCCCCCAAGATTTTATTCTTTGTCAATTAGGTCTAATTAATTGCAATTAAGCCTTAATTATTGCTAAAATTACTATTTTGTTCCACCATTTGCTTTATTTTTGCATTACGACCCCTTGAATAGTTAGAATTCTAATTTTACCCCTTAAGTCTTATACAATATTATTTTAGCCCCTTTAGTTGTTAACTTTATATTTTTACCCTAATTTGTCAATATTTACACATTTTAGACTTTATTCATTTATATTGTGAGACCTTGACGTGTTTACTTGTATTCTTAAGCATTAGTATCAGGTCTTCAAAGATGTATCCCTGTTACTTGTTAATTTCTCTTTTAATGTGCTCCAATGTGATTTTTGTGCATTTTCTTCAATGAGTTTTCTTATTTTATATGATTTTCGCATATTTAGTTACATTATGCTATTTCGCTTTAAATTTCATTTATTGGGCGAAAATGTGATAGATAGCTAGATTTGACTATTTTCGCAAAATTTTGTATTTAGCTAGTCAATGGAATAGTTAGGCTACATTTCGTATTTTTTACAAATATTTGTGTATTTAAATAGCAAGTGTAATTGGTAGGTCCTTTTATTTTTTTCCTTTTTAATTGTAAGTTAAAACCCCTCGATGTAATAGTTAGGGTTTATGTGCTTTTGTGTGCTTATGTGCTTACTTGTTTTATCATTTTCCTTAAGATTTGTATCTAGATATCATACTTACGTGTTATGTGCCCCTACGTGACCTTATATGTCTTTATATGTTTATTTGCTTTTGATTCATGTTTTACTATTTTAATTCATGTTTTATCAGTTTTATTGTTCTGTCACTACACTAGTCCAACGCTAATTGTTGCTTCATCGCTTTTTGTCTAGTCCAACGCTATTGGGAATCCCTAGAAAGGGCTAGTCCAATGCTAGATCCTTAGGCCATTTTAGTAATAGTTTCACTTCTCGTATATATTTCATGTCACACACTTTTCCTTTTAGGAATTTTCCATTCTTGCATGATTTTTGTATATATTTTATTATCTATTCTTTATTTTGACAAATACTCAGTGCATGACACCTAGATTACATGACACATAGAAATTAAGTCATTTGTGTACTCTAACTAGAAATAGTCGCCTACTTACATGGGAAGTGGTGGCATGACAGGCTATTCCCCTCTCCGTGAGTAAGTAACAGTTAGTCATGAGTTATTAGTCTCTTGTACCCGTTATATTGCATTCTCACTTTTTTCGATCACTTACTATCTATGTTACTTTTTTTTTTTGCATTCATACTCATGACTCCCTCGGGGCCTCATCTCAGGTTTCGCAATCAATGCAGTAATCCTGATCAAGTCTCAATAGGACATTTCAACCTTCCTGATACCCCACATTAGGACTAGAACTTGCATTCATTTAGATATATCCAAACGCGATAGAATTTAGTGTTATGTTAGGAAAATTTGATAAAACCTTGTAACTAGCATCGGCTAGGGAGAAAGGGTGCCTTACGTGTGAGCCTTTACCTTCCCTTTCTTCAAATGTGACTTTCAGATCTTCTTCTCTTGTTTTTTTCATAGATTGGAATTGAAAAGGGTTTTTAAATATTTTTTTCTAAAACTTTTATTTTTGTTTTTTTAAATAATTTTTGGGTAACTTGGTACACCCTAATTCAATACCAAGTGTGACTTCATTTTTTAAATAAAACCTTTTTTCAAAATTATTTGGCATAAACTGTTGCACTTTTAGTCCCGGCCTTATTTTGTTTAAAAAATATCACTTTTCCTAAATAACACTTTGTACTAAAAACCTAATTTTCCTAATTTTTCTCACACACATATAGTTTTTTCAAAAATCTATTTTTTGAAAAGAATCACCAGATCGGACCGCCTTTTCGAGGCATGATAGTCACGTGCGACCCGTGCCTACGTTTTTTTGGGCATGACATATGTGTACAAATATAGTGTCTATACGTGTGTGTGTGTGTGTGTGTTTGTGCGTGTCCATATCCATATTTATGTATAAAATATGTAGGTACGTACATACGTACATACATACGTACATACATACATACAAATATATATACATGTGTTATATATTATATGTGCATGTGTGCATGTGTGTGTATATACAAATATATACACATGTGTTATATATTATATGTGCGTGTGTGCATGTGTGTGTATACACACACATGCGATTTATGTATATATAACACACACACACGTGTATGCAATATATATATGTGTGTCTATCTACATATACATACATACACACACACACACACATGTATGTATGTGTATATGTATATATAGCAGATATATAGGATTTTTCTCTTTACTCACTCTATCTTCCTACTCTCTCGATTTTCTATTATGGTTTGAATTTCAAACTTGCAAGCTTGGCTTTCAACCATCTCCATGGCCGGAATACTGCTGGAGGGAGGCTATCAATGACCAAGTAAATCATTTATAGATATATTCAAGGATGTTTTGACTATTTCACCATGCAGGATCAAATCGGTTTCAAACTATAGAGGCGAGCCTGTAGTGGTATTTTCAGTTGAGGAGATTAACAAAATGGCATCCTTTTTTCAAGCATGCTTTGATTGGCAAATTCTCTTGAGGAAGGCCAAGCCTTGGCTCAGTTCATAAGGCACTTCAGACAATAGGCTTTCAAGTTGTATTTTTTGTTGGTTTGCTGGACCACAAACATATACTCATCATATTCAGTCAAGAAGAAGACTACCTAAGATGTTGGCTCAAAGGTATATGGAGCGTGGTTGAATTCCCTATGCATGTTTTTTAAATGGACACCAAATTTCACACTCAATGCTGAATCAACTCGTGCACCTATTTGGATTTCCTTGGAGCATCTGCCGATCCATTTCTTTGATAAGACTGCACTTTCCTCCATTGCAAGTGCAATTGGTTCTCCTCTGATGATTGATGCAGCCACTGCTAGTCTTTCAAGGCCACATGTTGCTTAGGTTTGTGTGGACCTTGATCTAACGAAAGAGCATTCAACCAAGGTCTGGGTTGGTGCGATACGTGATGGATTTTGGCAGTGAATCGATTATGATAATATGCCTTCATACTGCTCTTTATGTAGTAAGCACGGACAAGCATCCATTGATTGCAAAAGGCAAAAGTATGCTCAAAAGGATAAAGTACAACACTTGAGGAATAATGCTATTGCATATGTTCTAGTGAATTGGCAAGCAAAGGCAGGCAACTCTTTGCAAGAAGATGATGAAAATTAGACGTTGGGATAGAAGATTGAGGCTGAAGTTCTGCCTTGTTTGGTTCAGAAAACACAGGAGCAGGTAGATGTGATTTAGGTGGGTGAAGATTTGATTGTGGACATAATGCACACGGAGCAGCAAGTGGATGCGAATCATGAGAAAGGGGAGACTACTCAGACAGACATTGTTGGACATAATGCATGAAGAGCAGCATGTGCTCTCTCTAGTAGTTGTTTCTGAGAAGGTGGTGATACTAGAAACATAGCAGCTGCTTGGAGAAATAGTAGATGATTCAAAGATCAAAGTGTTGGAAGAATCATAGCATAATCACGACACAAATGGATCCTTGTCAGACTCGGAGTAGTAGCACAGCATACAATCTCGTGATGTCTATTTTCAGTCTTTTAGACATTTTAGTGAGTTTATTGCTAAAAGACTACCATAGCCTATTGATGATGAGGGTTTTCTTTAAGTGGTTTTGATGGAGAAATAGGGAATCTAGGAAGACGACGCTCCTAAAACCCTCAAATCTTCGCATAGGAATCTTCCCAAATGACTGTCTTGAATAATCAAGTAATAATCTAACCTGAACCCTCTCGCAGATTTGGACCGAATTATCAAAGGTGATTTAACCCCAACTAAATCAATTGATTGAAACTAAATTAATGAAGAAACCCAAGACCCTTACCAAACTAAGCTGATAAAAACCCAAGATATAACTTCATAAGAATCACTAAGGCAAAGAAAGTTCTCATAATCAAGAACTCACGAAACTCTCAAAGAGAGAAAACTCAATTTTTATTGATTAAATCATCATTCAACATAAAACTAATAATAAACGACACTAATGTTAGCCTTATATAGGCATTAAAACCCTACAAAATAAATATAAAAATTCTAAAATAAATATAACTGGAAAACTAACTAAAAATAAATAAAAGACAATAAAATCGTAAAAGCTTCTAAACTAGGCTGCTAGGAAGGCCGTGGCATGGCCGGAGCTACAATTTCTGTCAAAATCGCTAGTTTTCCTTGAGTCGTGAGTGGAATCCCTCGAGCCACGGGCGCAGCTCACCCTAGCCAACCCGTAGCTGGCTTTTAGTCACGTCCATTGAAGATTCGTTCTCACACTTTCGACCTCAAATGCGACCACCAGCCCTTGAGTGGATGCTAAATGAGCCATCTTCCATGCTCCATTACCATAATGTAAGCTCTTTGACACCTCCAAAACGTGTAAACGCAAGAAGAAATTCGATGAATCTTGAATGATAAGCATCATGACCATAGGATTCGTATCAGGTTTCGAAGAAATCCAGAAGGAGAAAGAGTTATATAAGGCTTTCAAGGCAAATCCTTACGAGGCAAGCTTCAAAAATTTTGGTGATTTTTCCTCTTTGATTCATAATAAATCATATGCTCATATGGATTTCATACATTCTCCCTCCAAGATTTCCCATGCAATTCTCCAAAAAAGATGAAGCAGCATAAACTCTTCCAAAGTATGCATGTGGTATTATTTAGGTTTTTTTCTTCACTTGAATGTGTTCTTTCAACTTTTACAATCACCCATCAAGATTTTGTTTGGTCTGAATGTTCCTAATTGTTTAACCTCCTCCGAATTAGAGATCTTGAATTCAAGTCTGGCATGGAGTAAGTTTAGTATAATTAACTATTTGTTAGTATTTAGTCCGCCATTTATGATTTAGTTACAGCATCAATAAATTATATTAATCTCGCAATTGAGTCAATTGTAATTTTGCAAAATAATAGTTTGTATCTTAAGCATTTTGTTTTTCCGAAGATGTACTAGTGACATTATAATTTTTCAACTTTTAGACAATAAGCTTGGCCAAAGAGATGGCAAGGGTTGGGAACAATGTAATTTCCAACTTTAAACAATAAGCTTAGCCAAAAGATGGCAACATTAAGGTACTTGCTAAAAATTCTAACAAGAAAGCAGCCTAATTTTTATTTTATTACCAAATCTAACTGCTAAAAAATATAAGATATTCATCACATATCCTATACATCCTAGCTGTCAAAAACTCAAGGTCTAGATTAATTCGCTTTCTCAAATGTCAACTGAACTAGTATAGGTGCTGTCACGTCCTAAAAATCGTAAAGGGTTCGGGTGGGGTCGAGACTGTTGCGCCCTGAACAGGTGGTTCGGTCCTGGTGACCCATTTAAAAAAGGTAGAGTTTTGGAAAAACCGTGTGTGTGTGATAAAAATTGAGTTTTTAGTAAAAAATGTGTTTTTTAGGAAAAATGGTATTTTAAAAGAAAGTAAGGCTGGGACTAAAAATGCGACGGTTTTGGCCAACTGATTTTTGAAAAAGGATTTTATTTAAAAAAATGAAGTTGTCACTTGGTACTGAGTTAGGGTGTATCAAGTCACCCAAAAAATCATTTAACGAAACAAAAGCAAAATTTTAAAAAAAAAATCATTTAAAACCGTTTTCCGACTCCGGTCTATGAAAAACGAGAGAAAAATGTTCGAGAGTCACATTTGAAGAAAGGGAAAGCAAAGGCTTGCACCTAAGGCACTCGTTCTACCTAGCCAAGGCCAGTTGCGAGGTTTAATCAAAATTTCCTAAATTAACCTTAAGTTCTATCGTGTTCGGATGTATCTAAATGAATGCAAATCCTAAGTCTAAATGTGAGTATCGGGAGGGTCGGCATGTTCTGTCGAGGCTTGATTGGAATTATCGCATTATTTGCAAAATCCGAATCGAGACCTCAAGGAAATCACGAGTGTCTATGCAAAATGTGATGCAAAAAGAGAAGAAAATAATAATATATAGTAAGTGAAGAAAGAAAGTGGGTATGCAACATGACGGGTATGGGGAATTAATATCTCGTGACTGAATGTTTCTACTCACGGAAGGGGATGGCATGTACGCCACCACTTCCCACATGAGTAGGCGACTATTTATAGTCGGATCACACAAAATGACCTAAATTTTAAGTGAGATGCAACCTAGATGTCATGCATTTGAAGGTGTGTCAAAAATAAATAAATAATAGTAATAATAATAAAAAACATGCAAAATGGAAAGAAAACTAAAAATGTGTGAAGTGACATGTAAAACGCACATGAGTGCACCTAACTCTAAAATGCCCTAAGGGTCTAACATTAGACTAGCCCTTTCTAGAGCTTCCCACCAGCATTGGACTAGCGGGAAAGCAAAAAAGTCACAACTAGAGTTGGACTAGTGTGGCGACGAAATAAAACTTGATAAAACATGAATCAAAGCAATAAAGCATAAACCGAAAGCAAATAAACATAAAAGACATATAAGATCACATTGGAGCATATAACATGTAAGCATGATATCTAGATGCAAAAACCTAAGGAAAGCGGTAAAACAGATAAGCACACAAGCATGTAAAAACAAATAAGCCCTAACTATTACACCGGAGATTTAAGTTACAAAATTTGAAGGGGAAAAAATAAAAATGACCTATCTATTACATTTATCTATCTAAATGCAAAAAATTCACTAAAAATATAAGAAAAATAATCTAACTATTACATTGACTAGCTAAATACAAAATATTACATTTTTTGACAAAATAATAAAATTTGAAATTAAAGAATATAAAATAAATAAATATACAAAAATATATAAAATATGAAATTCATGAAGAAAAGACATAAAAGACACATAGAAGCATATTGGAGCACATAAAGAAGAATAATGGGTAATTAGGGTACCTTTTGAAGACCCGGTACAAGTACTAATCAAAATGAACAAACAAGTCAAGGTACCTCGGTATAAACAAACAAAATCTAAAATATATAAGTATTGACAAATTGGGCTAAGAATGTAAAGTCTAGCAATTAAAAGGACTAAAAATAAATTTCTGTGAAGCTTAAGGGGTAAAAATTAAAAATTCACAAACTCTAAAGAGGTAGAGATGCAAAATCAAAGTAAATTGTGGGACAAAACAATAAATTTCAGTAAAAGCGGGGCAAAACATAAATTGCAGTGCCTAATTGAAAGAATATAAAATCTAAAGGGGTCAATTCGCAAGTATGAAGGGACTCAATTGTATAAAACAAAAATATTTGGGGGGCATATTAACACTACTCAAAACGTTAGGGGGCTGAAATTAAATGTCTATTTTATAAGAAAATAACCAGCAAGATTAAAAAAATGCATAACTAAATTAAAACTATACTAATTAACTAAATTAATTAAATCAATTAGATTAATTATTGAATTAAGAAAAATAAAACACAATTAAAGACCTAAAACTAAACAACTAAAACAAACGGCCATGAAGAACATAAAATTCCAACCCCAATTTTCAAATTTTTTCGTGGGTTTTTTCCTAGAAAGCAGAAAAGCTCCTTCCCAAGCTTCATCTCTCTCGTTTTCTCTCTGAAAATCACTCCAACTCTCTCCTCTCTCTCCCTATTTCTCTCTGATTTTTCTTCTCTGTTCTAATTCTTTCCTTTCCTCCGATTGATCTTTTCTCTCATTGTTTCTCTCTTCTTTCTATTTCTACTCTCTCTAGCTCGTTCCTTCTCTCTTTCTTCTCACTGCTTTCATCTTCCCCGATTCTTCTTTCTTGCTCTCCTGCCTCTGTTCTGATCTCTCGCTCTCTAGCCCTCTCTAAAAAATCAAACGCTCTCTTGCTCTCACTCTCTAGTACTCTCTTGTTTCTTTTCTCTCTCACTCTCTCAGTCTCGCTCTCTGGCCCTTGCCATTTCTTTTAGAAACAAATAGAATGAAATTTCCCAGACAGTTTATCTATCTAAATAGGGGAGGTGGATGTGTTCTGGAGTTGTTGGGTGGATGATGGCAGTGGTGATGGCCGGTGATTCTGGCTTGTTTGTGGGTTGTTTTGTTTATTTTTGTACAGGATTTAATAAGGTTTGTTGGTGGCAATTGATGGTAGAGGTTATATTCTTGGTGATTTTAGGGCTGCAATGGGGAATTTTGCAAGTTCGTGGGTGGTGGGAATGCTATTTATGGATGGCTGTAGGTAATGATGGGATGGTGTTATTGATTTGGCTGAGAAATTGGGGATGATGGCTGGGGGGATGGATTGTGATTGGGTCGGCTGTTCTAGGTGATTCTGGCATGCCTTTGGTGTTAATTGCGCTTCGATGGAGGCGGTAGTGCAGGGCAGAGGGAGAAGTTGGATTGTGGGTTGCGATTCAACGATGATATTGGATTGTGGGTGTTATTTTTGTTGATGTGGGTTGTGGGTGTTATTTTTGTTGATGTCTTCTTTGCAGGTAATTGGTGATGGTAGCAAGAGGAGATTCTGGTGGTGTGATGGTGGCAGTGTGAGCAGGTGTTGTGATGGTTTAATGGTCTATGTGAGGCCAGTGGTGAGGGGATGTTTGGGATAGCGAGGCTGAAGATGTAGATGGGGCTATTATGGAGCTTGGGATGGCAGTTCTCGGAGGCTTTTGGCGAGTTAACGGCAGTTAATAGTGTTTGTAGTTAGACTTGGGTGACTGGAAATTGGAAATTTTAATGGCTGATGGGTCTGGATATTGATTGTTGCTGTGGCTGGGTTTGGTTGAGCAGGGGTTGAAACTGGTGGTTGTCTGGTTAGCTGGAGTAGTAAATGGTTGGACTAAGGTTGCAGCTTGGATTGGGTTTTGGGGAAGGCTGATTGGTGGGTGAGTTTGGATGAGGGTGGTGGTGAAAGGAGATTGAAGTAAATGGTGGAAGATAGAAAATTCAGAGATTAAAGGTGGGGCTTTGTGGTGGTGATGAAAAAGGGTGGTTATGGTTAAAGGTGGAACTTTTTGTGATTCAGTTGATGGATTTGCTTGGTTGTTCTGGTGGTGGAAGAAGGAAGAAGAAGAGGGAGAGGGAGAGGGAGAGGGAGAGAGACAGTGAGAACCAAAAAAGAAAAATCTAAAACCCAGCAAACAAACAAAAATAAACACAACAAAAGAGAAGACAAAGAAATCTGGAAAATAATTTCAAGGAAAAGAAAAAGAAAAGCAAAACCTAAAGTTCAAAAACAACAACAAGATTCATGCCATTATTTTGATGTCAAATAAATGTAATAGAGTAGTAAGTAACTATGGTAGTACCTTAGAATGAAAGATAATGGATTGGACCTTGCTCTTTTGGAAAAATGAAAGCTGAAATTTCTACAATGTTCTTGATGTTCTTGATTTTTTTTGGTCTTTTGATCTTAGTGTGTGTTAGTATGTGTGTTTGATCTTAGTAGGTGAAAAAAATGTGTGTGAGTGTGTGTGCTAGGATTTTAGTAGGTGAAAAAGTGTGTTAGTGTGTGTGTAGGATTTTAGTGTGTGAAAAAGCGTAAAGTGTGTGTAAAAGTAGAAAAGTGTACCTAGTATTTTCTAATTAAGTCTTACTTTTTATTTTTTTAATGGAGGTATTTATAGTGCTAGTTGTCTCGGTCTCCAAGAATACTACAAAATAACAAAAATGCCACCGGTAATAAAAATTTTATTTTTATTTTTTAAAAAATATTTTTTAACTCAAAAATAAAAAATTAATACAAAGAAATGACAATAAATTCTAAATTTGCCAAAAAAAATTCAAAATAGATTTCAAATTAAAGGTTAGAGCTTAAAACTTATCAAAATGTGCTCGGGGTTTGAAATGACGATTTTGCCCTTGTACAATGAAAATACATAGAAAATAGCTATTGACCTCGAAAAATTACTAAAAATTAAAAATAAGCTTAAAACCCTAAGAAATGCACTTATGACTCAAAAATTGACAAAAAATGAATTTAAATTGTAAAATGATGATTTTGCTCCTGAATACAGTATTTGTAGAAAAGTAACAATCGTCCTCGAAAAAATTAAAAAAAAATTAGAAACATGCTTAAAGAATTAGAAAAAATAAATTTAGGGCCTAAAATGTTGGTGTTCGCGAGGCGAAATTACCATTTTGCCCTTGTGCTGGTAAAATATAACAAGAATACCAATTAAATCTGAAAAAAATCATAAAAAATTAACAAATTCATATGAAAGTAAAAATATGAATTTAAAAACTCCAAAGCTAATAGAAAAATATTTACAGATAAAAATTACTATTTTGCTTGAAATATTAGAATTTTGACCCTAAAATATAAAAATGCCCCCAATGTTTGAAAATAAATGGTGCGCCAAAATTTGGTGTCTACAAGTGCTGTCTATGAGTACTTAAATATATCAGAAATGAAACTTCACATCAACTCATAATTAATTTTCAAGAATCATGATTAATTATTTGGCCCCAGTGTAGAAGATCTAGTTTGATGGAAAATAATTAACAAGTCCAATAGAAATCGAAGAGTAGAAAATTAAGAAAAAATGCTTGCTTTAATTCATAGAACAAAAAATGCATGAATAGAGATATGGAAACAAGGAAAGATTTTGTCACCTAGTACATGTTCCTTATTCAATATAATGTACGCTAAGCCGAACCTTAATTAATTGATGAACTTTTTACATATTATCTTATATACTTGGATGATCTCTTCCAATATGTCCCCAATAATTTATATATGCATAAATCTATCACGAAGACTACAATTTTCTAAGCAAACACAATGATTCATACCCCAGTAGGGAGCTGACCAGTACTTTAGTTAAATAGAATGCATGGTATTTCTTTGTTGGTTTTGCTTGAGCCTTTGGCTGCAGTAGAAAAAATTGAGCATCTGTGTAGTAACTTATCTTTTGATTATTGTGTTTTTAATAAGACTAATAAAATTTGGTTGTTTTGGAGGGCTAGATATCATTTGACTTTATTATCAAATAGAGAGCAATATTTGCATGTTCTGGTGGCGTATGATGAATGTAATCAAATGGCTGCTGCAACCTTTGTGTATGCAAAATGCTCTAGATGGGAAAGGAGACATTTGTGGGCTGAGCTTAGGGAACTTGCACAAAGCAATGATAAGCTATGGCTGGTGGGTAGAGACTTTAATGTGATCAACTCAGTCAGTGAGTATTTGGGAGTATCAAGGCAAGATTTAGGAGCTATTGATGATTTTAATGATGTGGCTTCTACTTGTGGGTTACTTGGATTGCCTTTTTCAGGAAGTCCTTTTACTTGAAGTGGGGTTAGAACGGGCACAAGAGTATGGAAGAGATTGGATAGGGTATTTGGGAATCAACAATGGTTGAGCTTCATGGATAGTTCTCATGTTCTGCATTTGAATAGAGCTATTTCTGACCATGCTTCGTTGTTACTCAAGACGAGGGTAAGTAATACCTCAGCACCTAGAGCTTTTAGATTTAAAAAAATGTGGTTATCTTATTTTTCATTTATTGAAGTGGTGAAGAATAGTTGGTGCATGCCAGTTGAGGGATATGGAATGTATGCGTTTGCCTATCAATTGAAATGACTCAAGGCTTGCTTGAGGAGCTGGAATAGGTAACATTTTGAAGATATATTTTTTAATGTGAGGCAAGGGAAGAGATTGTTCAACAGAAAGAGATGCAATATGATAACATGCGTACAGAGGATACTACGGCTGAGTTACATCAGACTCAAGCTTGGTTGTTGAAATGTTTAAAACAGGAGAAGGGAATATTGGAGACAAAAGGCTAGCATAAACTGGTTAATGGATGGTGAAGAAAACACAAAATTTTTTCATACTTCAATTCAAAAAAGACGGAACCAGTTGCAAATTACTAGAATTAAGAATTCTGTGGATTGTTGGATTGAGTATGAAGATGGCATTGCCAAGGAAGCCAAATCCTTTTTTCAAGGATTTATTGTCTGATGAAGTGATTTATAGTACTAATAGATTGGTACAAGTCATTCTAGAATTGGTGTCAATATAGCAAAATGATCTTCTATTGCGAGAGGTTACTTTGGAGGAATTACATAATGTGGTTTTTGAAATGGATAGAGATAGTGCCTCAGGATCTAGTGGTTTTTCTGGAGTATTTTATGTTTCATTGTTGGGATATAATTGTTCTAGATTTGCTTCATGCAGTGTGAGAGTTTATGGCTAGTGTCCCTATGCCCAAAAGCATTTCCAGTTCACTTATTCTCTTAATTCTTAAAAAGCTGAATTCTCACATTTTTGTAGATTTCCGTCCAAGAAGCTTGAGCAACTTCATCAACAAGGTCTTCACCAAAATTTTGGCAAATAGGATGAGGATGGCATTTCCTTTCCTTATTTCACCAGAGCAATCTACTTTTGTGAAAGGTAGGAAAATTTCAAATAATATTTTATTGGCACAAGAGATTGTAGCATCCATTGATAAGAGGACCAGAGGCCACAATTGCTTATTCAAGTTAGACATGATGAAGGCCTTTTGACAGAATTTTATGGGGATTTCTACAGATTGTGTTGTAGAGGTTTGGTTTTGATAGTAGATTTATTGGCTTGGTTTAGGGTAATCTTTCTCAAAGTTGGTTTTCTATCCTAATTAATGGCACGCCAAGAGGTTTTTTTCAGGCTACTAGGAGGATAAAGCAAGGAAATCCAATGTCCTCTATTTTGTTCATTCTAGTGGCTAAATCTTTTAGTAGAGGCCTGAAGCAATGGGTGGAAGACGGGAAGATATTTTACTTTGCATTGCCAAGAGGATGTCTGGTGATTACCCACTTGTCTTTTGCAGATGATATCATGATTTTTACTAGAGGGAATAGATCCTCTATTAAGAATCTTTTGAAGTTTCTTGACGCTTATCAAGGGGGCTGGAATAAGAAGATAAATAAAGCAAAAAGTTTCTTTATTGCTTCTAAGGCGTGTGGTAATGAATAAAGGTGTATGATTGAGAGGTTAACTGGTGTCAAACATGGCTCATTCCCATTCATGTACTTGGGTTGCAACCTATTTAAAGGTAGGAAAAAGGCCATTTATTTTTCATTTTACTATTGACCAATTTGATGCAAAGGTTGTAAGGTGGAAGAAAAAGTTACTTTCGCAAGGAGGAAGACTAATATTGATAAAGCATGTATTGGCAACAATACCTCTTCATATTTTTGCAATCATGACACCCCCAAAATAGATTTTTAAAAGGATACAGAAGATAATGGTAGGCTTCTTTTGGGGCAATTCCGAGGGTTTTTTAAAAAGGCATTGGTTGAAATGGAAATACTTATGTTTTCCGAAATATGAAGATGGTTTTGGGTTAAGGAGAGTAGAAGAAATGGTCACAACTTTTAGTTGTAAGCTGTGTTGGAAATTTTAGTTAGCAAACACATTATGGTTGAATTTATGACAGCAAAGTATGGCAGGTTGGGCAGTGATCAGAGTCATCAGATAGCCACGAATGTCTGGAGAAGAATGAATGAAGTTTAGCAAACAGTTCAACATCATATTGCTGAAATTGAAAGGGAGAAAGTTTGGCAGCTTACGTCAATAGGTAATTTTTCTATTTCCTCTATGTGGATTGAGATTAGAGAAAAAAAAAAAGGCAATAATTGATTCTAGGAAGTTAATATGAGATAAGAGATTGCCATGCAAAGTGTCAGTGTTTGTGTGGAAGCTGTTGAATATTTTTTGCCTTTTCCTGAGATTGTGTCTGCAATGGGTTTTCATATGCCTTCTGTAGACACCAAATTTTGACACACATTTTATAAAAAAATATGCGTATTACTTTATTTAGGGGTTATTATGATTTTCAGGGGCTAATTATAATTTTTGTATATATTACGTCTAATTTGTCGTGTCAGGGGCAATATGGTAATTTCACCATGTAAATATTAGTTTATTTTATTTTATTTCTTAAATACATTGATTTTACTATTTTTATCATTATTTATGATTTTAATGATTTTTAGGAGTCATTCATCATTTATTTAAAATTTTAGTATTTTTTAATTCAATTCAACGGCACGTTTTCCAATGCGCTATTTGTATGGGAATTTTCAGGTGAAAAAAATTTTATATATGCATTTTTTGAATACTCGTAAATTTTCTGTAAAAATCTCATAATTTTTAGAGGTCGTTTAGTATTTATTTAATTTTTATCTTTTTGTTTATTAATGGCACGTTTCCCAATGCATTCTTTTTATGAGAATTTTTTCAAGTGAATTTATTTATGCATAGCTCATATATTCATGAATTTTCCGTATAAATTTCATAATTTTTAGAAAATTTTTAATATTTATTTTAATACTTTATTATTATTATTTGTTATTATTATTTTTCTATTAATCGCACATTTTAATGATATTTTAATTTTTAAATTTTTACAGTAAATTTTTATTTACTCATTCTTATAACTCTAAAATTTTAGTATTTTTTTTTAATTTTAAGAAATACAAATATCTTTTATTTTATTTTTTTTATTTATTTATTATTTCATTTTCTTCTTTTCTTTTCTCCTTTATTTCCATTAAAAAAAAAAAAAGAAGAGAGCAGGCTGCGTTTGCAGCCTGCTGCTACTGTAGCAGCATGGGAGCTGCCTTCAGAGCAGCCCCATGCCATCATCACAATTCTCTCCAACTCCCCTGCATTTCAGCAGATTTGAGGGGATTTGGAGAGATTGATTTTCTTCCTCTGCCTTTTTTGATCACACCACAGACACACACCTCTCCATCATCCTCAGCTTTCCCTCACTTCCCTGCACTCAGTTCAGTAACGACACACATCACACACACCTGCACTCTCTGTTCTCTCCCTCTCTTCACCAATTCACAACCTCACAAACACTCATTGCACACACAATCCCATTCTCTCTTCTTCTCTCTGCATCTCACTCACAGAAGGACTCCCATTACTTCTCTCGGCTCTCCCACACAACACACACTCACTACACACAATTCACCTACAAACACACACTCACTGCACACAGACACTCACAGAAACACACACTTGCACACATCACACACACCTGCATTTTCTTTCCCCTCCCTCTCTGCAAAACACAAACACACGCACAACACAGACACACAAAACACAGACACACACAACATTCAAAAAACACCTGCATTTTCTCAAAAGCACACCACACTCACATTCACTCAGTCATCCCCTCCCCTACAGAAACACAACGCACAACACACACTGCACACAATTCTCTCTACAATTCAACACACACAATTCTCCCTGCAAATTCACAATCTTCACACACCTTTCCCTGCACCAGACACAGACACACAAAACACAGACACACACAACATTCACAAACACCTGCAAATTCATAACAAAACACACGCACAAAACACACACTTGCATCACACACTCACCTGCATTTTTCCACAGCACACACACACAACACACACTTGCTTTCACAACACACACAAAACACAACACTTGCACCACACATTCACCTGCTATACACAGACAACACAAACGCAAAACACAATACACACACATCCGCAAGTTTCGAAAAAAAAAAATCAATCAAGCAACAAACAACAACAACAGCAACAACAATAGCATCACTACCAGGTAAATCTCCTACTTTTACTTTCAATTTTGTATCATTAATCCTTGAAATAGAAGTTTAGATTATAAAATAAAAAAATAAAAAAAGAGGAAAATCGAAAAACGTCCGGCCGAGAGAGAGAGAGAGAGAGAGAGAGAGAGAGAGAGACCTGTGTGAGAGAGGGCCGGAAAACGAGTTGGACGGTGAGAGAGGGAAGAAAGAGAGAACCGAAAAAAAAAAGAGAAAGAACAATCGAGTAGGGGAAAGAAGAAAAGGGGAGAGGAGAGAAAGAAGGAGGAAGAAAAGAAGAAAAGAAAGGAAGAAGCAAAAAAAAAAAAAAAAGGGTAAATCTGGAGAGCAGATCGGGAGAAGAGAAGAAGAGAAGGAAGAAAGAGGAAGGAAGAAAAAGAGAAAGAGAGAAAAGAAAGAAAGGAAAAGAGAAAAGAAGAAAGAAAAGTAAAAAGAAAAAGGAAATCTGGGGGGGGGAAGACGTCTGAAAAAAAAAAAAAAACAAGAACAAAAACAAAAAAACTAAGTCAAGCGAAAAAAAAAAAAAGTTTTAGTGAAACTACGTCGTTTTGACGTAGTTTCACTCAAAACTACGTCGTTTTGATTAGTTAGTTTTTTTAATTTATTTTTAATTAATAATAGGTATTTATTTTATAGTCCTTATGCTTTCATTAATGCTACTGTGGCCCCGAGATTTTCTGATTTGTGCATTTAAGTTTCTGTTTTTTATAGATTGACCCCCATAATTTTATTTTCTTTGCAATTAGGTCCTAATTAATTGCATTTAGGTCCCTCAACTTGTAGATAATTGTAATTTTGCCCCTATATTTTTCAATTTTCTATTTTTGACCCCTACATTTTTCGATAATTACATTTTGACCCCTCTATTTTTCTAAAATTGCATTTTTACCCCTGATATTTATGGAAATTGCAATTTTTACCTCCCAAGCTTGCTGTTATTGTGTTTTAGGCTTTAAATGTCGCTGGAATTCTGTTTTAGTCCTTGAATGTGGCTGGAATTTGCAATTTGGTCCCTCACATTGCTGGAATTTTTGCATTTTTGTCCCCAAACTTGCTGGAATTTTATTTTTGGCCCTTTATTGTTGCTGGAATTTACATTTTGGTCCTTTATGTTGCTGGAATTTGTTTTAAGATCTCCATTAATTGTTAGAATTATATTTTAGCCTTTATTTGTTGCTGGAATTTGTATTTTTATACTTGTAGTTGCTGGAATTTTTATTTTGGCCCTTTATTGTTGCTGGAATTTACATTTTTGTCCTTTATGTTGCTGGAATTTGTTTTAAGATCTCCTTTAATTGTTAGAATTATATTTTAGCCTTTATTTGTTGCTGGAATTTGTATTTTTATACTTGTAGTTGCTGGAATTTTTATTTTGGCCCTTTTATATAGCTGAAAATTATAATTTGACCCTAGACATTGCTGTAAATTAGGTATTGTTTAATGACTTTGCTGAAATTATATTCTTGGACTTAAGTATTGCTGGAATTTTTATTTTTGGGCATTATACTTGCTGAAAATTATATTTTGACCTTTAAATTCGTTGTAAACTATGTCATTACCGTAAGTAAGGTTTAAAAATTATAATTTTACCTTTTTACTTGTTGCAAATTACATTTTTACTTTAGAATATTGCTTAAATTTCCACTTTAATCCAAATCTTATAATATTTTATTTTTTGCTAAAAAAGTGTTAATTAAAATTAGTTAAGTCCTCAAAGCTTTAAATTATTTCTTTTTACATTTTCTTTATTTATTTTTATCAAACTTATAATTAATGTTCTAAGATTGGGTCTTGTTAGTCTAATTAATGTTCAAATTAGTTTCTCTGTTTTCCTTTTAGTTATTCTAATAATTCTTATTTGAGGTGTTAAAATTTCAATGTATGTATTATTATGTTTTATCTTCTATTATTATTATTATTATTATTTACTTTATTTTTATTTTATTTTTTGTTGTTTTGCTTTATTTATCTATTTGCTTATTTATTTTTTTGACTTAAACAATTTTCATTTTTCTTCCTAAATAATTAATTATTATTATCAGTATTTTCTTCCTCTTATTTTGTTCATTATTGCTATGATTGTTTGAACTATCGTAGTGAGTTCATAGTGATAGGTAGAAAATTATTCAAATTAGTGATTGACTTATTAAATAGTGGTAATTTTGACGTGTTTGTTCATTTTAGTAGCAATTTATACCGGGTTTGCGAATGAGAGGTACCTCGATTACCCTTCCAATATTTCTTTTATGTGCTCCTACGTGCTCCTATGTGTTTTTCTACGTGTTTTTTTGTGTTTATACTTTTTATCCATGTGAGAGTGTTTATTTATTTATGCCATGTTATTTATTAGAAATTAATTTTTGATTATTCAAAGAAATGTAATAGATAGGTAATATTCTATTTAGCAAAATTGTGTATTTAGATAGTTAATGTAATAGATAGTTCATATGTTATCTATTTAATAAAAATCTTATGTATTTTAGATAGAAAATGTAATAGATAGGCTAGATAGGTTACCCTTTTTATTTTTAGATTATAATTAGGCTTCTCCGGTGTAATAGTTAGGGCTTTGCGTGCTATGTGTGCTATGTGCTTATGTGTTTTATCCGCTTTCTTTAGGATTTTGCATCTAGAATATTATGTTTATGTGTTATGTGCTCCTATGTGCTATTATTTGCTTTTATGTGATTATTGCTTTAATACATGCTTTATTTATTTACTTGCTTTAATTATATATGTGTATCGTCGCCACACTAGTCCAACGCTAGTTGTGGTTAATTTCGACTTTCTTCGCTAGTCCAACGCTAGCGGAGAATTTTTAGAAAGTAGGCTAGTCCAATGCTAAGCCTTTAGGTCATTTTAGCATTAGGATCATTTTTTGTGTGCATCTCATGACCATTACACACGTTTTTTTTTCTCTTTTTTAGGCCTTTTTCATTTTTGTATAATTTTTATATATATGTTATCACTTACTATCTATTTTTTTAACAAATGTTTAGTACATAACATTTAGATTCCACCACACATAGAATCTTAGGTCATTTGCGTGATTTTGACTAAGAAATAGTCATCTACTCACGTGGGAAGCGATGGCGTACATGTCGTTCCCCCCTCCGTGAGTAGAAACAGTTAGTCACGAGTCCATTCGTCTCCCGTACCCGTTATGTTGCATCCCTACTTTCTTTGTTCACTTACTATCTATACTACTATTTTCCTTTTCTTTTGCATTCCATTTTTGCACCTATACTCGTGACTCCGTCGAGGTCTACATTCGGGTTTCGCAATTAATGCGATAATTCCGACTAAACCTCAATGGAATATTTTGTCCCTTAACGATATTCATTTTAGGATTAGATTTGCATTCATATAGTTGCATCCAAATGCGATAAAATCTTAGGGTTATATTAGGAAAATTTAGACTAAACCTCGCAACTAGTTTCGGCTAGGTTGAAAGGGTGCCTTAGGCGCGAGCCTTTGCCTTCCCTTTCTTCAACTGTGACTCCCGAACCTTTTTCTCTTGTTTTTTCAAAGACCTGGAGTCGTCTAAAAGGGTTTTCTTGTTTTTCCTTATTTTTTTCCAAAAACCATTTCTTTAAATAAAGCATTTTGATTTTCTTACCTTTTATAAAATATTTTCGGGTGACTTGGTACACCAAAACTCAATACCAAGTGGCGACTCCTTCTTTACTAAAAAAACCCTTTTTAGACTCTATTTTCGGGCCCAAAAACCGTCGCATTCCCAAAAGTCCCATTTTAGGCCCTTTTCATTTGCTTTCAAAAATAAAGTATTTCACGTCTTTTGTACAATATTTTCTAAAAATCATTTTACAAATACCTATCCTCTTTTCCCAACAAATAAACACAACAATGCATTTTAATTTTCCTTTTTCCAACTAACACATTCACCACACTTATTATCATTTTATTTATTTTCCCTTTTTCGAAAAATGGGGCGCGACACCTTCCAAATGTTACTTTTGTGAAGTGCAAGTGGAAACAGTTGATCATGCGTTTGCTAATTGCAGTATTGCTAGTTTTGTATGAAGTTTTTTGAAAGAATTTTAAAGGTGAAAACTAGCATACTTGTAAAAGTAGTAGGGCAACGAATTCAACATTGGTGGTTTAGTATGTCAGTTAATACAACAAAAGATGCAGTGCTGTTGATTTTGCCATCTATAATTTGTTGGGAGTTGTAGGAGGCTAGGAATATGCTCTTTTTTTTTTTTGAAGGTTTGTAGGTTTCACCATGGGGTATTTGCAGCAAAGTACAGAAACTGATTTTGGATAAAACTCATGCTTGGCCTTTGCAACAACTTTCTTCGGAAGATAGATGGTTGATTGACACTAGATTTGTAGCCCAGTTGTTGCCAAAAAAACAAAGGATCTCTACATTAGTTTTATAGAGATTTCCTCATACTAGCTATGTTAAGCTCAATATTGATGGCTCTTCTAAAGGCAACTCAAGACATGTTAGAGGAGGAGGAGTTATACGGAATGATATGGGTGAGGTAATTATTCGTTTTTTCATCATATTTTGATATAAAATCTAATATGGAAGCTAAAGCTTTGGCATTATTGGAGGGCATTATACTTTGCAAGAACTATTTTTTAAATCAGGTTGAGATAGAGATGGTTTTCCTGGTGTTGGTGAGAATGTTCAAGGAGGAAGTAGGCATGCCATGGCATATCAAGTCAATATTCATGAAGATCAAGTCCATTTCTAGAGAGAGTAATTTTTTTTTCTCATATTTTCAAAGAAGCTAATGCGGTTGCAAATTCTTTAGCTATGTCAGCAAGTCCATCTATAGTTTTGTTCAGGTAGACCTTCCAAAGCATGTGTTAGGATTAGTTTTATTGGATAAACAATAGATGCCTTACATTAGAATTATGTAATTGTTTACTTTTTATTTTTTACTCTTTTATTTCATGTAATAATTAAGGTAACGTTTATGTCCCTCTCATTTTTATTGTTATTAATAAAATTTAAGAGTGACGCCCTCCCTTGTGTATGGGATTAGCAAAAAAAAATTTATATATAGCACAATTTGTAATTTATAAAAGCTAAAAATCTAAAACCCAAACTAGTAAATTATCAGATATAGTACACGATGGCTCATTTATCTTTCTCCAAGTCATTTGTCTAATTGTCTTCATTTAAAATCCAAAACTTGAGTAAGCTAATTGAAAAATAATCGATTTACTTACTGAATTTGAATTTGTTTCGAAAATTTGAAATTAGTAATTCGGTAAATTGGTTTGTGTTTTGATATATACCAAAATCACATGTCAAATTCGGTCGATCTTCGGGAAAAGGGATTTTTAGATTGGTATTACTAATTTCAAATTCAATTTTTGCTAATTTTTTATTTCTTAACATATATTCTTACAAATATATGATTAACTTTATATTCAACCTATGTAATTGAATACAACTAAGCATATACTTTATATTTAAAAGATCCAATTTAACTGGAGTCATATAAGTATAGTTAAAGAGATATAGTTTACATAATCAAGTATATATAAGTTTAATTCATTTTAATAGTTTAGTATAAGTTTAATGATTATATATAAAATTATGAATAACAACTTTTAGTGATTACAAAATACACAAGTGTGTGTGTGCGTGTGTGTGTGAACTTTTTTATAAAAAGTGTTTATATATTAATAAATAACTTGTATTTGTGTTTAAGTATATATACACAACATTTAAAATATTATTAATTATCAAATGCTACTATGTAATGTATAACAAAGAATTTATACTAATGTAGTAGATTAACTACTCAAAATTTGTACTCAAAAATTTCATTTTTTGATATTAGTCATTATGGATAATTTGTTGATTAATGACAATTAAATGATGAATTATTTGATTAGATATTGCTTATTGCATCTAAAATATATTTTTTCAATATTGGGGTACAATTGTTGGACCAAAATTTTAGTTCAATGCAACAAATTAAATTGGTAATTCAGTAAATGCCGAATTCGATTTATGAAATTGAATTCGGTAATTTTGAATTGAAAATTGAACTAGGTCGGAATTTTTCTACACAAAATTTCTAAATTTACCAAATTTAATTTATAGAATTACTGATTGAATTGCACTCTATCCTACATCCAATTGAATTTGATGATATTATTAAGATGTTAAACATCAATTCACAAACTTCTAAGTTAATTCAAGACTCCAACATAACTAGCATTACATGAGGTAATTATATTTTCAACATTTTTATATTTTATGTATTTGTGTATTTTTAATTTGTATTTGAAGATTAAATTATTTCTTTTGTTGTGTTACTTAGGTGTATTATAATAGTGATTAAAAAAAAAGGAGGTCCATTAGCTGGATGATTGCAAAGATTTATAAGTTCGCCTTGAACATTGCAACTAGATGATTTGAAAATTCATATTTAATTCTGCATAGTTATTAGACTTTGTTTTGATAGAAAATTACAAGTAAAGTTGGTTTTTAACTTTGAATTTTTTTTATGTATTGTGTTTAAAAAAATGAAAACTTTTAGTTTGAAGTTAATGGTTTAAATTTGTTTATGTTACAAATGATTATTATAATGCAAATTACTTAATGAGTCAAATGGGTTGGGTCGTGTCAACCTGCTAATAAACAAGTTACGACACGACATGACACAGAGGTTTAATGGTTAGGTTAGGGTTGAGATTTTTTGACAAGAACATGATAATGACACGATACAATAATGACAGGATACAATAATGACGTGATACAAACCATTGCCACCCCAAGAATAGAGGTATTAAGTTAAATTTTATTAATTTTTTTTATGTTTTTAATTTATTTGGTTGCATATTTTCATAACCTAATACACTTACATCACAAAACAACACAAAGAACCCATAACTTTTTCGGCTTCATTTATCTTCAGTGTACTAAAATTACAACAATTCCCTTGATTATATAGTGGCCAAAAAGCACAAAGAACCCATACAATTTCGGGTTCATTTATCTTCAGTATACTAAAATTACAACCATTCCCTCGATCCTCGATCATCGTACGAAGTACTGCTCTATTCAGTAATCCTTTTCCTTATAGCCATAATTTGCCTGAATCAACAATCAAGTGATGTCTCACGATCAACCTTCTCATATCCTCTGTTTTATTTCCCCAGCTCTAAAAATCAGCAAGAAATCCAATTCTTGTGAGTACTAATGACAGCTGACAACAGCCCAGCTGAAGATACCAAGAGAGGAGCTGACAGCAGCCTCCCTTTACCATCCCTAATATCAGCCAAAGCCATCAAACCATCAGCCAAATCTTGCACAACAGAGAGCCTCTTCATCAACTTCTTCTCCTTTAACTTCCTCAACTTGTCCAATTCCTCAGCACAACCATCTCCCCTAATCCCAGAAATCTTAATAATCGAAACTAAACAAGCCTCATCTTCACTAATCCTCCTCAATTCCCTCACCTTCAGACTCACACTCCCAATATACCCAATAAACTCAAACCAAGCACTCATCTTTTGCAACCTATTCAAATTCCTCTTATCAATCAAACCAGCCCTAGCTAACCAAACAAACTGTTCGATAAAATTGTTCAATCCCGCTCCTCCATAAGCAATGACCGAACAGATCAAATCTTGATGGGACGTAAAGCAAGAACATCTAATGGCATTTATGTCTTTGACAAATTTACCTAGGCGAAAGGCTTTCCGACTTAGACCAACGCTGGATTCGAATGATTTGAGCCGAGGAGTAATGGGTTGGGAGTCTGATAAAAGGGAAGAGGTCAGGATGATTTTTGCAGCGTATCTTGAGATTTTCAATAGCTTGTCTACTCCATCGCGTTTGGCTAAGTAGGCTTCGAGATGAAGCCAAAAGTCTCGATTTTTGGTGGTTTTGGGAGATGGATTTTGTGAAGAGAGCTGAGCTGATGCTTTTACTTCCATGGGTGCCGGTTTATACGGTGATTTACTTGGTCGGAGCTGCTGACTTGGGAGTTTCTGGGAGTCCGATGACAATGCGAGGAACTTTAGGAGGAAGAAAATTTTAACAAACGATGATGCTCTGGTTTTTTCTCAGTTTACGACGTATATAAATCGTTTGGGAAACTATGAAGTTATGAACCCAGTTGCTTGAGTATGGAATCCAGCGACTTGCTTAAAGGAGTTGACACGTATTCGCATGAGAGAAAAGTCTTGAAGTGACTGGACAGTGATCTTCACGGCGCATGAGGGAGCGTGAATCACAGTAACTAGATTCGGTGTGTGAAACATGTTTTGCGCGCCAATATGGGAACTGGTTTTTGGCTCGCAGTATACATCAGTGTTTGGGCCGGTTTAGACAATTTAGGCCTGCCAAATATTCAATCGCCAACAGCAGGATGTAAAGAAATTGATGTCTCAATATGTCCACTCAAACATGTTGCAAAGACCGAATTTGGTTTTTCACTGATCAAAGATATGTGCTACGACCACCTTTTTGCACGATTCTGTGGCCTGATGTTCGACTATAACATTGTGGTACTTCCACTGAAACTATGGGCTCCAATTTGATTTATCGGGATAAAATTTTAGGGTCAATGTATATCTCAAGAAAAGTTTAGCAACAAAGGGAACTTTGCGCAGCAATTATCGTATAGCAAGAAAATACCGTTTTAGTATTGAATAGTGGACATACGAGTAAGGTATTGGGAAAAAAAAATTAGTGTAGAAAGTAACTCTTTGACATTGACGGAGCCAGTGTGAGTAAACGCCATTCCAAAATTAATGCAAAGTTTTCTACTTTTTGGGAACTAAAGGCCAAGAAGCAAGCATATTTCAAACATCTGACCCGATGAACTTTACTACATTAGCAACGACAGTTCTTGTGGTGTCATGCAGAACTTGATTCCTCAGCTTCCATACATGGAAAACAGTCAAAACATGGCTAATCTATTGAGCTTTCCTAGAAAGGAAAATTCTACAATACATTTCTCTAAAAAAAACCACACCTCTTGTGGAGGCTAAATAGCCAATAGAAAGTTGACAACACACAGGTATATTCTACAAGGTTGTATTTTGCAACTAGATGAAATGGTGGAACTGAATGAAGAAACACGTCGAAGAACTAGTATCTTGTCTCAGCCAAACCAAACGGACTTTATCCAAAAAAACAAAATGGGACCAGAAAGTGGTAGAGAAAAATTTAGGTCGAATTTAGACTTAACTTCATGGGCTGCAGAAAATCATTGTTACATTGTGCGGCCCAAACCCATAGGTAATTTAGTATAGTTAAGGAACAAATGGTTAATTAACTAGTTAATTAGTTCAATGTCATTCTTTAATAAATCCTAAAGTATACCTAATTAACTAGTTAAATGAGTTGAAATTCTTCAATTATTGAATAACTTGCCATTTTTTCAACAAATACTTAATTAACTCATTAATTAGTCCTAAATAACAAATTATTTGCTTATTTTACTAGTTATTTGAATCTAAATTCGTCAGTCAGTGCAAATGATTTGTACTCATGCTTAATTTAATATTTAATTAATTCAAAGTCATTATTCAATTAGTCGTTAACTTAATGGCTAATTGACTCGATTAATTAGTAAGTTAAGTATTAACACAAATCATTGGCTATTTAAGGACAAATTAAAGAATTTGGATCAAATTAACTAGAAAATCAAGCAAATCACATAACTTCAACTCGATGAACTAGTTAATTAAGCAAATTTAATTGAAGAATGGCCGTGATTTAATTAACTAGTTTATTAAGTATTTCTACAAATCATTGACAAGTTGAGGAATATCAATTGAAGAGTGGTTCGACTAAATGAACCTCATATAACTTCGACTCAATTAACTAGTTAATTGAGTACATTTAAGAAATAATTGAATAATAGCCTTGACTCAATTAACTAGTTTATTAAGTGTTCATACAAATTGTTGGCAAGTTAAGGAATATTAATTGAAAAATGACTTCGACTAAATTAACATCATATAACTTCGACTCAATTAAAAATTAAGTATATTTAAGAAATAATAAAAAAATGGTCTTGACTCAATTAACTAGTTTATTAAGTATTCATACAAATCATTGGCAAGTTAAGGAATATTAATTAAAAAATGACTTCACTCAATTAATATCATATAACTTTGACTCAATTAACTAGTTAATTAAGTATAGTTAAGAAATAATTGAAGATTGGCCTTGACTCAATTAACTAGTTTATTGCTTATTTGTACAAATCAAGTTAAGGGATATTAATTGAAGAATACTTTGACTCAATTATCTAGTTACTTAAATATATTTAAGAAATAATTGAAGAATGGCTTTGACTCAATTAATCAGTTTATTAAGTATTCGTACAAATTTTTTGCAAGTTAAGGAATATTAATTGAAGAATAACTTTGACTCAATTAACATCATATAACTTCGACTCAATTAACTAGTGAGTTAATGTAAGGCCCAATGCAACCAAATGGGGGGGGGGGGGGGGGAGGCGGGGAGGGAGGTGAATTAGGTTGTATAAAAGTTCTAAAGCAACTCTGCTAATTTCACCAAATTTCAACCCCAAAATATAAGTAATTTGCAATCAAATGATCAAATATGCAAAGTAAAGAATTAACTCAATAAAGCAATAAATAAGAAAATTAAAGAGAAAAGGTAGAGAACACAACTGATTTATAATGGTTCAGTACCAAACTTAATGCCTAAGTGGTTCACTTGGAACTCAAAATCTACTAGTGAGCTTTTTCAAATTGGTGAAGCAATACCAATTATATAACTTTGAGGGATCACTTTTGCTCATACTAAACCCCTTTAGTTGAGCTAAAAATTTTATAAAAATACTTATCAAGTTACAATTAAATAGCTTGTAGACACCAAATTTTGACACGTTTTTTGTAAAAATGTGTGTGTTATTTCATTTAGGGGTATTTTTTTTATTTTTTAGGGGTCGATTATAATTTTTGTGTATATTATGACTAATTCGTCACATCAGAGGTAAAATGGTAATTTTAGCTTCTAGATACATTTTATTTTATTTAATTTTTATTTCTAAATTCATATTTTATGGTTTTTTTATCATTTCTCTAATCTGTAAAGATGTTTCGGAGTCGTTTAGTAATTATTTATAATTTTGATATTTTTAAGTTACAAACGCATTTTTTAATGTATTTTTTTAAAAAAAATTTATTTTATTAGAATTTTAGTGTGAAAGATTTTATATGTGCATTTTATATCTTCATACATTTTTTGTAAAAATTATAAAATTTTTAGAGGTCGTTTAGTATTTATTTAATTTTTGTCTTTTTGTTTATTAAGGGCACATTTCCCAAGAATGCATTAATCTTAAAATCTTTGGGTGAAAAACTTTAGTATATGTGTTTTATGTGATAATATATTTTGTGCAAAATTTTTGTGATTTTTAAGATTCATTTAGTATTTTTGTGATTTTCATAATTTTTGTCATATTATGTCACGTTTTCCAATGCACCTTTATTTAAGAATTTTTGTGTGAAATATTTTATATGTGCATTTAATATATTTAAGAATTTTTGTGTGAAATATTTTATATGTGCATTTAATATTTATAGATTTTATGTAAAAAATATTTAATAATTTTTAAAGACAATTTGGTACTTATTTCAAATTATATCTTTTTTTGTCTATGACATGTTTTTCAATGTTGAATTAATTTTAAAATTTTAATTTTTATTATTATTAAATTTTCTTTTTCTAGTAATGCTAAATTTTAGTTTTAGTTCTATTTTATTTTATTTTATTTTTTTAATTCTAAGGAGTCCATAGGGTTTTTATTTTTATTCCAATTTTCTTCATTTTCTTACAGTTTTCTCTCTCCAAAATTCCCAAAAAAAAAAAAAAAAAACTAAAATTGAATGCTAAGCAGCCCAAACACCATCATTTTGACAGCCAACCTACATCACCAACTCCCTTACACTCATCATCTCCTTGCCAAGATTAATCACATCATCCTTCCCACTTGCAATCCCTTCATCAAATTTTAAGGGATTTTGCTCAATTTTTTTTTCTCACTTCATCATCATCACTCAACTTGCATTCAAAGACTACACACTCACACACATCAGCTTCTTCACCCACTCTCCTGCATTCACAAAAACACACAATTCACTTCTTCTCCCTCTCGACAGACACGTCTCACTCACTAGCACACACTTCACTCACTCTTCTCTTTCGGCTCACTCACTACACAAACACCACACTGCATTTTGCTTCTTTAGAATTCACTCTCACAGATTCATCACACTGAAACACACACACAACACACCTGCAAAAGAAACACACACAATCCTTACTTCTCTCTCGATTTCCTCTCACAAATTCACACACCTTACACACACCAATTCACTCTCAACTTTCTCTGCCATCCCTCCCAAAGCACACACCAGCTTCATTCACTCCACAAACACACATTATACACACCTGCACACAATCACTCTCTGGACCATCTCCACTCACCAGCTAGCTACACAAACACACACCTGCAAAACAAACAAAATACACCTGCACAAAATCACACTGAAACGCACACACAACCACACTTCATTCACTCACCAGTTTCATTCACACTTCAGGCACAAACACACACATACACCCACCTTCAAAAAAAACACACACACACACACACACCTGCAAAAGAAACATAATAGACCTGAAAAACACACGCACACATTGCAACATTCAAACACACACACTCCATCCATGTCTACAAGCAGCATAATACAGACACACACACACAGTTCTCCTTCTCGGTCTCCCTCACTCCCTCTGCCTCTCCTTCACCATAAACACGCACATTACACACAGCATATACACACACATCACACAATAGTCAACCCACACACACACACACATCCTAGTTTGAGCACACACATGCCCAAATTGCAGCCATAACTGCCACCCAAACCAACCCACAACCTCTATCAGATTGCTAGTTCCGCCCATCTACCATCGCTCGCAGCTGCCAATCCTTCATGTCCAGCCTCCTCCACACACCGCCGGTCAAATAGACACTGGACATCCACCATCACGCCACTATCCGCCTCCATTGGAAAGGTAAAATCCCCACCCCTCCTTCAATTTCTTTTGTTGATTATTGGGGCAAGTTAGGGGAAATTGGTTCGGGTATAGAGTAGAGAATTCTGAAGAGAGAGGGGAAACAAAGAAGGAAACAAAGAGAGAGAGAGAAATCAGAGAGTTGGAGAGAAGAGAGAGAATCGGGGAAGAAGAAGAAGGAAGAAAAAGAGAGAGAGAGAGAGAGAGAGAGAGAGAGAGAGAGAGAGAGAGAGAGAGAGAGAACGAACTAGAAGAAAAAAGAGAGAAAAAAAAAAAGAAATCTAGAAAGAAGAAAGAAAGAAGAAAGAAAAAAAAAGGAGAAAATCATAAAAAAAAGAGGTCACAAAACTACGTCGTTTTAACATAAAATGACGTAGTTTTGGTTAGTTTATTTATTGTTTATTATTTTATCAGATTAGATATTTATGTTTTGCCCCTCAGGTTCTTGATTGTTTGATTATGGCCTTCAATACTTTTAGTTTACTTTATTTAAGTCCTTATTTATTTAAATTGACCCCTAGAATTTGTGTTTCCTTTCAATTATGTCCAAAATAATTGCAATTTAGTTTTAAACTTGCTGGAATTTATATTTTTGCCCCCCAAGTAGCTAGAACTTGCATTTTAGCCATTGAATATTGCTGAAAATTGCATTTTTACTCTTGAATGTTGCTGGAATTGCATTTTCACTCCCCAAGTCTGCTGAAATTACATTTTTTACCTTAAAGTATTGCTGGAAATCTTTATTTTTGGCATTATGCTTGCTGGAAATTATATTTTAGCCTTTTAAATTTGTTGTAAATTATATTATTACCTTAACTATGGTTTGAAATTGTAATTTTACCCTTTAGTTTGTTGTAAATTGTATTTTTACTCTAGAATATTGCCTAAATTTCCACTTTTAACCCAAAACCTTGGAATTTTTTATTTTTTGCCAAAAAAAAAAGAATTTTATTAATTCCTCAAGGTTCTTTAATTATTGCTTTTCATATTTTATTTTTATTTTAATATTCCAAAATTTGGTCTTTTTATCTAATTAATGCTCAAATTAGTTTCTTTATTTCTATTTTAGTTATTTTGGTGATTTTTATTTGTGTGCTAAAAGCTTAATTATGTATTATTGTATTTTATTTTTTATTATTTTTATTGTCTTTATTTTTTATTTTATTTTATTTACTTTTAATGTTTTTTAACTAACCACTTTTTATTTTCTTCCTAAATATTTAATTACTTTTAAATTTTTGTTTATCCTTGCTGTAATTGTTTTGAACTATTGTGGCAGGGTTATAGTGATTAATATGAAATTATTTAATTGATGGTTTATTTATTTAAATAGTGGTGCCTTAATAAGTTTGTTCATGTTGTTAGCATTTATACCGAGTCTTCGAATGGGAGGCACTCCTATTATCTTTTCAATGCCTCTCTATGTGCTCCTACGTGCTCCTATGTGTTTTTCTATGTGTTTTTTTTATGTATCTCTTTGTGTTTATATTTTTATTCATGTGTGAGTGTTTATTTATTTATGTCATGTTATTTATTTGAATTTAATTTTTAATTATCCAAAGAAATGTAATAGATAGGTAATATTCTATTTAACAAAAAATTTTGTATTTAGATAGATAATGTAATAGATGGTTTATATCTTCATCTATTTCACCAAAGCCTTTTGTATTTTAGATAGAAAATGTAATAGATAGGTTAGATAGGTCATCTCTTATCTTTTTTTCAGTTTTAGATTGTAATTAGGCTTCTCCGGTCTAATAGTTAAGGCTTTTGTATGCTATGTGCTAATGTGTTTTATTCGTTTTCCCTAGGACATTGCATCTAGAATATCATGCTTATGTGCTATGTGTTCCTATGTGCTATTATCTGATTATATGTGATTATTACTTTAATTTATGTTTTTATTTATTTATTTGCTCGCTTTATTATGATATATGTATATCGTTCCGCACTAGTCCAATGTTAGTTGTGGTTAATTCCGATGAGAATTTCTAGAAAATGGGCTAGTCCAATGCTAGACCCTTAGACCATTTTGGTATTAAAATCACTTCTCGTGTGCATTTCATATCATTTCACACACATTTTCTCTTTTTAGGCCTTTTTCATTTTTGCATGTTTTTATGTATTATTATTCTTATTATCTATTTAACATATATTCAGTGCTTAACATTTAGGTAACATTTCACATAGAATCTTAGGTCATTTGTATGATTTTGACTAGAACTAGTCGCCTACTCACGTGGGAAGTGGTGGCGTACATGCCGTTCCCCCCTCTGTGAGTAGGAATAGCTAGTCACGAGTCTATTAGTCCCCGTACCGTTTATGTTGCATCCCCACTTTCTTTGTTTACTTATTATCTATATTACTATTTTCCTTTTACATTCCATTTTGCATCTACACTCGTGACTCCATCGAGTTCTAGATTCGGGTTTCGCGATTAATGCGATAATCCTGACCAAACTTCAATGGAACATTTTGTCCCTTAATGATGTTTATTTTTAGGTTTAGATTTGCATTCATATAGTTACATCCAAATGTCATAGAATTTTAGGGTTATTTTGGGAAAATTTTGATTAAATAGAATTTTAGGGTTATTTTGGAAAAATTTCGATTAAACCTCACAACTAATTTCGGCTAGGTTGAAAGGGTGCCTTTGCCTTCCCTTTCTTCAACTGTGACTCCCGAACCTTTTTTTTCTCTTGTTTTCAAAGACCTGGAGTTGTCTAAAAGAGTTTTTCTTGTTTTTCTTATATTTTCTCAAAAATCATTTTCTAAATAAATCATTCTCGATTTTCTTACCTTTTATAAAACATTTTTTGGTGACTTGGTACACCAAAACTCAATACCAAGTGGCAACTCCCTTTTTACTAAAAACTTTTTTTTTTTAGACTCTATTTTCGGGCCCAAAAACCATCGCATTTTTAAAGTCCCATTCTAGGCCCTTTTCTTTTTGTTTTCAAAATAAAGCATTTTTTAAAAATCACATCTTTTGTCAAACTACCTTTTCATAAAGCATTTTCTAAAAAAAATCATTTTACAAAAACCTATACTCTTTTTCCAATAAATGAATAACAAACATAGTCTTTTTTCGTCTTTCGAAAGATGGGGCGCGACATAGCTCTTACCCGATAAGAAAAGCTCCACTAGAACAATACTCAATTATCTCACTTGAATATACAAAGGTTCACACGGAAGAGTATTTTTATCTAAAAAATCACTCTTAATTGACAATAATTCAAGTAAAAAGTTCTTAATCATTTTGCACATTTTGGTGTTTATAAGTGGAGGAGAAATAGCTAATTTTTTGCTCTAACGGTCAAAATTGAAAAACTATACAAACTAGTCATTGGACACAAAATTGTATGATCCGAACATTTGTAAGAGTGGTTCGGATGTTTGGCTTCCTCATTTGGATCCGCGTCTAAATGGTTTTTGACCATGTTGTTTCTGGTCAATCTGGTGGTCCGAACATCCACATGCCTCATCCAAACTATCGTCTGCATGTATTCTGACTTGGTCCATTTTGAGTGTTGTTGCTGATATGGACGTCCATATGGGCTTCTGGGTTGCATTCAAATGCTCTCTACCTACTTCATTTTAAGCTTTTCCAGTGATCCAGATGTCTGCTTTTTGCATCCAAATGTGTGTCTAGATGATTGTCACACAAGTTCTTTTCTACCTTTTAGATTCAACAATCATTCCAACTGCAAAGATAACTTGGTAACACATTAGTTCTTCATTATATGCTTGATAATCATCAAAACTAAAATGATTTAGGCTTAATGGTCTTCAATCTTTCCCTTTTTGATGATAACAAACCTATGATGAAGTATAGGCAAAACAATACTTGTGAGTAAGGCAATTACATCATTTTTACACAAGCTGCCCCTTAATGCATGCATGAAAGAAAAATGGTAATGCATGATTGCTCCCCCTTAACATGTGCATAAATTGAGACATTATTATTCTCCCCTTTTTGGCATAATCAAAATTCGTTAACCACTATTAGATAATGACATGTTGGTAAATTGGGAGGATTACTCCCTTTGCCAAGAAGCACTATTGTCACGTATTGAAGGTCATGTAGAAAAGGCAAGTATAAAGATAAATCAAATTCATAAACAATAATGAAATATCATGAAATAGCAAATGTCACCAAATGACACCAAAATACAATGAAACATAGTATAAAGCCATAAAGCTAAAAAGTCCTATAGACATCTAAGCTGAACATAGCCAAAGCATAGTCCTAAGCTAATCATCTCTAGTAGATGATCCCCTTAACTCGATGAACTACTCGAACTCATGGAAGATGATGCAGAGTGAGTGTCATGCTGTCCTTTGCTCCTATGCTCTTGCTCTTTACGGTGCATTCTCATGTAAGCTAAAAAATTAGCACAATCATCTAAGTCTCAACCGTATTCTTGTGCTAGCTCAATGCGCTTCGGCCGCTCATGGATGCTATGGACTTCCCAGTGAAACTCTCCTTGTGTCTCAATCATCTGAGTGTGAAGGCCGATGAAGTCATTCCTTAATTGGTTCATTTATAAAGATAGGTCATTGATGGCATTAAAGAGCCTACTCTCCCAAGTAGGTAGAGGCACATAAAATGATGACAAAGTAGGTGGTGGAACAAAAGTGCTAGAGGAGGTAATGCTAGGATGAATGGTATGAAGTGGAGGCTTATGACGGGGTACATTCTCATCCATAGGTTGTGGGCTGCCTTCCATTTGTTGTCCCTCTCTCGTATTCTCATATATAAATTCATCCATATGGGCACCGGGGCATAGATGGAGTGCAATTTGCTCATTTTGAACAACCATCTTCCACCAAAGAAGGCCAATTGTAACCTCCTAAAATATTCTCTATCAATCCCATCTCTTTCACCTGACCTTGTACCCATTATGCAGTCAAATGAGACTCTATTCTTCCTAAAGAGAGATGTCAAAATTCTTCCATATGCTAAGTGTTTGTTGGAGTCCCCCTTACATAGGAACACGTACTCAATCATGAAAGCACCCAAATTTATACAAATCGATCTCATATCTCATAAAAAAAAATATAGGTGTAGATATCAAATTTTGACACATCATTTATTTTTTCAACATTGGGGGCCTTTTTCTATTTTTGGTGTCGCGCCCCATTTTTCGAAAGAAAGGAAATAATAAAATGATAATAAGTGTGTGAGTTCGGAAAAAGGAAAAGGAAGAATTAAATGTGATTGTGTTTAAAAAAATTCTTTATTTCAAAATAAAAGAAAAAGGGCCTAAAATGGGACTTTTGAAAATGCGACGGTTTTTGGGCCCGAAAACAGAGTCTAAAAAGGGTTTTTAGGAAAAATGGAGTCGCCACTTGGTATTGAGTTTTGGTGTACCAAGTCACCAAAAATATTTTGTGAAAGGTAAAAATTTGGGAATGATTTATTTTGAAAAATGATTTTTTGGAAAAATATAGGAAAAACAAGAAAAACCCTTTTAGACGACTCCAGGTCTTTTGAAAACAAGAGAAAAGGGTTCGGGAGTCACAGTTGAAGAAAGGGAAGGCAAAGGCTTGCACCTAAGGCACCCTTTCAACCTAGTCGAAACTAGTTGCGAGGTTTAGTCTAAATTTTCCTAATATAACCCTAAGATTTTATCACATTTGGATGCAACTATATGAATGCAAATCTAATCCTAAAATGGATGTTGATAAGGGACGAAATATTCCATTGAGGTTTGGTCGGGATTATCGCATTAATTGCGAAACCCGAGTCTAGACCCCGATGGAGTCACGAGTGCAGATGCAAAATGAAATGCAAAAGGAAAGGAAAATAGTAATATAGATAATAAGTGAGCAAAGAAAGTGGGGATGCAAACATAACGGGTACGGGGGACTAACGGACTCGTGACTAACTGTTTTGACTCACGGAGGGGGGAACGACATGTACGCCATCGCTTCCCACGTGAGTAGATGACTATTTCTAGTCAAGTCACGCAAATGACCTAAAATTCTATGTGTGGTGGAGTCTAAATGTCATGCACCAAACATGTGTTTTAAAAATAGATAATAAATGATAGAGTATATATATAAAAATCATTCAAAATGGAAAAAGGCCTAAAACAAAAATGTGTGTGAAATAGCATGAAATGAACACACGAGAAATGATCCTAATACTAAAATGACCTAAAGGCCTAGCATTGGACTAACCTATTTTCTAAAAGTTCTCCGCTAGCGTTGGACTAGCGAAGAAACCGAAATTAATCACAACTGGCGTTGGACTAGTGTGACGACGATACACACATATAATAAAGCAAGTAAATGAATAAAACATATATTGAAGCAATAATCACGTAAAAGCACATAATAGCACATAGGAGCACATAACACATAAACATGATATTCTAGATGCAAAGTCCTAGAGAAAGCGAATAAAACACGTAAGCACATAGCACACGTAGCACACAAAACCCTAACTATTACACCGGAGAATAACCTAATTACAATCTAAAAAAATGGAAAGAGAATAAAAGATATCCTATCTAACCTATCTATTACATTTCCTATCTAACATATATAAGATTTTTGTTAAATAGATAACACATAAACTATCTATTACATTAACTATCTAAATACAAAAATTTTTACTAAATAGCATATTACCTATCTATTACATTTTTTGAATAATCAACAATTAAATTCGAGTAAATAATACGACATAAATAAATAAACACTCACACATGGATAAAATTATAAGCACAAAGATACATAAAAACACATAGAAAAAACACATAGGGACACGTAAAAGCACATAAAAAATATTGGAAGGGTAATAGGGGTACCTCCTATTCGAAGACCCGGTACAAATTGCTATCAACATGAACAAACTTAATCAAGGTATCATTATTTAAATAAATAAACCATTAATTAAATTATTCTAGAGCAATCACTATAAATATGCTAATGATAATTCAAACAATTGTAGCAATAATAAACAAAAAAAAAAAGATAATGATAATAATAATTAATTATTTAGGAAGAAAAAGGAAAATTATTTAAGTAAAAATAAATAAGTAGATAAATAAATAAAGTAGAATCAACAAAAATAAAATAAAAATAAAATAAATAATAATAATAATAATAATAATAATAATAATAGAAGACAAAACCTAATAATACATACATTGAAATTTTAACACCTCAAATAAGAATTATTAAAATAACTAAAACAAAAATAGAGAAACTAATTTGAACATTAATTAGGCTAACAAGACCCAATTTTAGAATATTAATTATAAGTTTGGTAAAAATAAATAAAGAAAATGTAAAAAGAAATAATTTAAAGCTTTGAGGACTTAACTAATTTTAATTAATACTTTTTTTTTGGCAAAAATAAAATATTATAAGATTTGGATTAAAAGTGGAAATTTAAGCAATATTCTAAAGTGAAAAATGTAATTTGCAACAAATAAAAAGGTAAAATTATAATTTTAAACCCTACTTACGGTAATGACATAGTTTACAATGAATTTAAAGGCTAAAACATAATTTTCAGCAACTATAATGCCCAAAAACAAAAATTCCAGCAATAAATAAAAGACTAAAATACAATTTCTAACAATCAATGGAGGTCTTAAAACAAATTCCAGCAACATAAAGGACCAAAATATAAATTTCAGCAACAATAGGGGGCCAAAAATAAAATTCCAGCAAGTGTAATAACTCAAATAAAATTCCAGCAAGGTTGGGGGGATAAAAATGAAATTTCAGCAAGTATTCTAAGGCAAAAATAGAATTTCCAGCAATGTATAAGGGCCAAAATACAATTTTCAGCAACATTTAAAGCCTAAAATATAATAACAGCAAGCTTGGGAGGCAAAATTGCAATTTTCATAAATATCAGAGGGTAAAATTGCAATTCCAGAAAAATTGCAGGGGTCAAAATGTAATTACCGAAAAATATAGGGGTCAAAATGAAAAATTAAAAACGTAGGGGGGCAAAATTATAATTATCTAAAATTTGAGGGACCTAAATGCAATTAATCGGGACCTAATTGCAAAGAAAATTAAATTATGGGGGTCAATCTACAATAAACAGAAATTTAAATGCACAAATCAAACATTTCTAGTGCCACAGTAGCATTAATGAAAATATAAGGACTATAAAATAAATACCTATTATTAATTAAAAATAAATTAAAAAATTAACCTAATCAAAACGACGTAGTTTTGAGTGAAACTACGTCAAAACGACGTAGTTTCCCCAAAACATTTTTTTTTTATTTATTTTTTTTACCCGTTTTTTTTTCTTTCTTTCTTTTTCTCTTTTTTCTCTTTTCTTTCTTTTTTTTCTCTCTTTTCTTTCTTCCTTCTTTTCTCTCTTCTTTCTTTCCCGACTCTGTTCTTCTCCCCCACCTGGCCCTTCTTCCCCCCGATTCTCTCTTCCGGCCGTCCGGCTCTCTCTCTCCGTCCGGATTATCACTCTCTCGGCCGGTCTCTATTTCCGGCTCCGTCCCTCTCTATTTCTCTCTCTCTCTAACCTCGCCGGAGTCTCTCTCCATCCCTCTCGCTTGGTCCGTCTCTCTGCCTCTCTCTCTCTGTGTATGTAGAGCTTCCCCAAATCAAATACCCCAAATTTATCTATTTCACTAATTACTAAAAAAAAAAAAATCTATGCATGAATTCATTAAACGAAATCGGTACTAAAGGAACCTGGTTGTGATTTTTTGGCGGGTGGCTTGCTGGTGGGGACGGCGGTGCGGTGGTGGTGCTCCGTCGGTTGTTGTTGTTGTTGCTGCTGCTGCTGTTGTTGTTGTTGTTGTTTGTTTTTTTTTTTTTTTTTTTAAATTTGTGCCAGTGTATGTGTATGTGTTTTGCAGGGGCGTATATGGTGCGTGATTTCCAGGTGTGTGGTGTGTGTAATGTGTATGAATGCTGCTTGTGTTTGTGAGTGCAAGTGAGTGTGAGTGAATTCGACTGTTTGTGTGTCTAAATTGGTGTCTGTGTGTGAATGTGTATTGTGATTGTGTAAGGGTGTGAGTTGTGTGTTCTGAGTGTGCTTTGAGAATTGAGTGTGTGTGGTGTGTGCGTTGAATGTGTGCAAAATGGAGAGAATGGCGTGTTGTGTCTGTGTATGTGAGTGTGTGCTTATGTGTGTGCTGTTGTGTCTGTGTGGTGGGATGAGATAGTGCAAAGAAGAGGGATCAGGAGTGAGTGTAGTGCAGATGAAGTGAGGGAGCTTGTGTTTCTGGAGGGGGAGGACAGAGAGGTGTGTGTGATCTGTGAGGGGAAGCAGATAAGGGAAAATGTAGTGCAGAGGGGGAATGTGAGAGTGCAGGGAAAAGGGGCTTTGTGCAGGTGAGTGTGAGTGAGGTATGTGTGTGATGCTGTGGTGTTTGTGTCTGGAGTTGGGAGGAGGAGGCAGAGAGAGTTGAGGGGAGGTGCGTGTGAGTTGTGTGTGTTTCTGCAGGTGTATGTAATGTGTGCAGAAAGGGAGTCAGGGAGCCGAGAGGGAAGAGAGTTGAGGTAGAGTGAAGAACGGTGACTGTGTGTCTGTGTAGTGAGGATTGAGTGCGTGAATGGTGAAAATCAAATTTTTGTGAAAATCTCTGAAATTTGGTAGGTTAGGTGAGGGATGATGGATGGGATTAGAGAGTGAGGTTGGTAGGCATAGGATGTCTGTAAAAATGATGGTGCTTACCATTTGCAAATACAACAGTAGCAGCAGCAACGCTGCTACTGTTGTTGTTGTTGTTTTTTTTTTTTTTTTTTTTGAAAGATAAAATTGTAAGAAAATGAAGAAAATGGAATAAAAATAAAACCTTTGGACTCCCTAGAATCAAAATAAAATAAAATAGAATAAAATAGAACTAAAACTAAAATTTAGCACTATTGGAAAAAGAAAATTTAAAAATAATAAAAATTACAATTTTAAAATTAATTCACTATTAAAGAAAATATGCCCTAGAAAAAAAAAACATAATTCGAAATAAGCACTAAATAGTGTTTAAAAATTATTAAACATATATAATTATTATTATTATTATTTTTTTCACATAAAACCATAAATGTTAAATGCACATATAAAATATTTTACACACAAAATTCTTAGATAAAAGTGTATTGGAAAGCGTGACACAAAAATACTAAATGACTTTTAAAAATGACAAAAATTTTACACAAAATCTATTATCCCATGAAACACATATACTGAAATTTTCACTCGCAAATTCTTAAGATTAACGCATTCTTGGGAAATGTGCCCTTAATAAATAAAAAGACAAAGATTAAATAAATACTAAATGACCTCTAAAAATTATGTGATTTTTACAGAAAATTTATGAGTATTCAAAATGCATATATAAAATTTTTTTTCACTTGAAAATTCTCATAAAAATAGCTCATTGGAAAACGTGCCGTTGAATTAAAAAATACTGAAATTTTAAATAAATGATGAATGACTCCTAAAAATCATTAAAATCATAAATAATGATAAAAATAGTAAAATATGTATTTAGAAAAATAAAATAAAATAAACTAATATTTACATAGTGAAATTACCATTTTGCCCCTGATACGACGAATTAGATATAATATGCGAATATTGTACTCGACCTCCAAAAATAAGAAAATAGCCCCTAAAATAAAAGTGACACACATATTTTTACAAAAGGTGTGTCAAAATTTGGTGTCTACATTTGGGATCAAATTCTTGATTTTTTTGAAAAAAGGGGCGAAATCAGCAGTTTTGGGGGGGCAAAATAATAATTTTCAGCTGTAAATATTTTTTAATTAATTTTGGCATTTTAAATTCATATTTTGTACTTTCATATGTATTTTTTTAAGTTTTTGTGATTTTTTCGATTTTAATTAGTATTTTTCTGTATTTTGCTACTATAGGAGCAAAATGCTCATTTTACCCCGTGAACACCATTTTCACTTATTTTAAGTCCCAAATTTATTTTTTAAGCTTTTAAGTATGTTTCTATATTTTTTTATTTTTTCGGGGACGATTGCTATTTTTTCTATAAATACCGCGTTTAGGGGCAAATAATCATTTCGCACCCTGAATGCATTTTTTACAAATTTTAAGTCCTAAATGCATTTTCTAGGGTTTTAAACTTATTTTTAATTTTTGGTAATTTTCCGAGACCAATGGCTATTTTCTGTATATTTTGTCAGTATAAGGGTAAAATAGTAATTTCATACCCAAAACGCATTTTTTGTCAATTTTTGGGATTTCTAAACTCATTTTTAGGTTTTTGAGCTTATTTCTAATTTTTGGTAATTTTGGGACCATTTTCCATTTTTTCTGTAAATATTGTGTTTAGGGTTTAGACGGTAATTTTGCATGAAAATATATTTTCTCGCCCGAATTTCATTAATAAATTTATTATTTATATTTTTGAGTTTTTCACATTTTTGGATATTTTTAGAAAAATTAGGACTTTTTTTCTAGTTTTAATTTTAAGTCTTTTGTGTAAATATTATTTTTAGGGTAAAATTAGGATTTTATTTGCTAGTGGCATTTGGGTTATTTTTGTGTATTCTTGGAGGCCAAAACTACTAGACCCTATAAATACCCCATTGAAATCAGAAAAATGTGAAAAAAAAAATCAAAAACCCTAAACATCCACTTTTTATCTAAAGAAAGATCAAACACACATACTACCTCACCAAAAAACACACACACCATTTTTTCATTCTTGACTTACTGTTCACAGTTTCTTCAACTTAGAGCTACTATTCTTCATCAGTTTTAAGATTCAAAAGGTAACATTTTAAGTTCTTCTCCTTTATCTTTCATTATTATGATTCACTCTTCATTTTGAGATAATCGGATTTCTGAATTTATAATTTTGTTGATATTTTTCTTTGGGGGTTCTTTTTTCGTTTTCCTTTTTGGGTTTTTAATCTTTGGGTTCTAATATTCTGGGTTTGAGATTTTCTTCTATCTTTTCTTCATCTTCCCATTCCACCGTTCACCATCTTCTTCCACCACCCCCAGCCTTTCTCCCTTCTCTCCTCCGGCAGTCCCACCAAACAACAACAAAAAACAACCCCCCTTTCCCCTATTTCCTCCTTCCACAGTCAACCAAACAACTTCAATTTCAGACAATGTGACTACCCACTATCACATCCAAATTCACCACAAACCACAAGTCAGTTCAATCAAAGGCCACAACCACCATTCCCCAAACAACAGCCACTCTCTCAGCCTCCACAACCAAAGAAAAACAATCAAATTTCTCAATGACCACCCAAACCATAGCCATCTGACCACCCAAAACCAATCCTCCATATCCCCTCGAACCTGTTCATCACCACTCTCATAGCCCTAATTACAATCAATTTACTAAACCATCCACTGCCTCTCCCACCTGCAAGGAAAGACATCACCAAATCAATCAAATTCACTAACATATACCAGCCATAAACAACCCCCTAAATGCCCAGTTTTATCTCCCCTGTAGCCTCCAACTAAATCACCAGCTCCCCAATTACCTCATTTGGAACAACCACACGACACGCCTCAAACAAACCCAATCACCATCATATCCCCACAAAATCAGACCTAATTGACCACCTGAACAACTTACCACCACGATCTTGTCACCACCAAAACAAAGCCAACGCCACCAAAACGACCATTCACCACCCAAATGGTTCCTCCATTTGCATCACTATATTATCAATATCATTGTCTAGACTCCTGAGCACCAATATCAGACTCAATTGTCACCAGAACATCATCGAATTTCAGGTTCAACCCATCACTTGTCATTATCGAATCAATCACCAACTAGCAATAACCATCCCTAATCCACCCACAGCCACCATTACCCAGAACTACCAATCTAAATAAACTAACCCAAATCACCTCATTGCCTTCATAGGTCGCCGCATCAAAACCACCGTTCTTTACAACTCCTCTGCAAGCCAGAAAACCAGATTTCGAAGCCCACACCACTACCTCCAGCCCCACCACTCCACCCTCAATCGACTTTATCGCCCAACCCATATGGCTTTTTGGCCTCAAGAAAAAATAGAGAAAACAAGAGGGTAAGAGAGAAAATGGAGGGAGAGTGAGAATAGGGAGAAATGGGAAAAGAAACTAAGAGAAAGCTGGAAGAAAAGAGAAAGAAGAGAGACAAGCATGAGAGAGAGAGAGAGAGAGAGAGAGAGAAATTGAATCTCTACTTTCTGGAAGAAGAATACGGATGGGGAGGGTTTTTTGTATTAGTTTTATTTTGTTTTAGTATCTTTATTTAGTTAGTTAGTTTGCATATTTTAGGATTTGGCTTAATTTAGACTAGACTAATTCAAGAATCAATTTAGTTAATTAAGTTAATTTATTTAATTAATTCAATCTTAGTTGTAGTTTGACCTTTATTTATTTATTTATTTTGGTTTTGGTCATAAAATATTTATTTATGTCTTGGCCTAGTTACTTGGTTATTGTCGCTATGTCATGGACTGTTTTTTAATTTATGCACTTTGAGTCCTTGATGTTTGTACATTGGCCCCTAGGTCTGGATTTCATTCAATTGAGTCCTGGCTAATTACAATTATGTCTTTTAGATTGCTAGAATTTACTGTTTTGGTTCCCAATTTGCTTTAATTTGCATTACTATCCCTAGATCTGTGTGAATTTCTAATGTTTCCCCTTAACCCCTTGGTTTATAATTTTGTTTTTAGGCCCTTTAATTACTAGATCTTATATTTTACCCCAATTTGTCAATATTTACACATTTTTAGGCTTTATTTATTTATATCGTGATACATTGACGTGTGTGTTCATTTTCTTAAGTATTGGTATTAGGTCTTCAAAGAGATATCCCCATTTCTAGTTAATTTCTCTTTATATGCTCCAATGTGCTCCTATGTGATTTTGTGTATTTTCTTCAATGAATTTTCTTATCTTACATGCTTTTTTGTGTATTTATTTCCTTTATGCTATTTAATTTTTTGAATTTTATTATTTGGCAAAAATGTAATAGATAGATCATGATTTCCTTTATTTTTGCATATTTTTGTATCTAGCTAGTCAATGAAATAGATAGCCTACATCTTTCACATTTTTGTATTTTCTTTAGCAAAAATTTTGTAATTAAATAACAAGTATAATAGATAGGTCGTTTTTACTTTTTCTCTCTAAAAATTGTAGCTAACCCCTCGGTATAATAGTTAGAACTTGTGTGCTCTTGTGTCCTTGTGTGCATATTTGTTTTACCACTTTCTTTAAGATTTTTGCATCTAGATATTACGTTTATGTGTGAGTTGCTCCTATGTGCCTTTTATGTGCTTTTTATATGTTTATTTACTTATTTGCTTTTATTCATGTTTTCATTATTCCGTCACCACGTTAGTCCAATACTAGTTGTAGTTTTACTACTTCCACGCTAGTCCAACGCTAGTAAGAAATTTTTTAGAAAAGTCTAGTCCAATGCTAGACCCTTAGAGCATTTTAGTGCTAATTTCACTTGTGTGCATTTCATTTCATTTTACACACCTTTTTTCAGAGTTTTCCATATTTGCATGAGTTTTGGTATATATTTATTATTATCATTACCTATTTTCAACATTTGACAGTACATGACATTTAGGTTGCATTTCACTTAGAATTAGGTCATTTTGTGACTAGAAATAGTCACCTACATGACATTTAGGTTGCATTTCACTTAGAATTAGGTCATTTTGTGTATTCCGACTAAAAATAGTTACCCACTTATATGGGAAGCGGTGGATTGACAGGCCGTTCTCCCTTCCATGAGTATAAAAAGTCAAAGTCACGAGTTATTAGTCTCTATATCCGTTATGTTACATACCCACTTTCTGTGTTCATTTACTATCTATATTACTATTTTTCTTTTCTTTCTGCATTCCATTTTTGCATCCATACTTGTGACCCCCTTGAGGCCTCGTTTCGGGTTTCGCAATTAATGCGATAATCTCGACCAAACCTCAAAGGGACATTTTGACCCTTTTTGTAACACCCTAGAAATTCATGCCAAAACAATTTATTTTGTATTATGTTCATTAGAAAAAAAAAAAAGGGGGCCGAATTAGTGGAAAAAAAAATAAGGAATGATTTTCTATTTTATTAGCATGTTGAACCTTCTTCCTTAGGAGTTGTACTTAGAATGTCTTGCAAGATTAATCATGGGATAAATAATAAAAATCTCTTTTAATTACCCATTGCCAAGTGTAGTCTTCCATGGAGAGAAAGTCAAGATTACTTTGGTTTTGTCTTGCTTTGATTGGACCACCATTTTTTCAATTTTTCTTCAATTCTTTCTCACTTTACTTAGCCATTTTTTTTTTCTTTTCTTCTTCATCTTGGCCGGTTCTTGTCTTCCTCCTTTTCTCTCCATTTTCTTTCATTTTCTTGGAGCTCTTACTTCCATTTACTCACTTTTCAACCATAGAAATTAAGTTGATCTTCCTCCTAAGCAACAATCTTGTCTTACTAAAGGTATTTCCCATGAATTTCTCTTCTAATTTCAAGTATAAGATCATAGTTTTCTAGTTTTTAAGACATGTTTTTATGGTTAAGTGTGATTTATTTTAGCTATGAAATATGAAGTTTTATTCCAAGAATATAAGGTTTATGGACTTGTATGACTTGTAGCTAGTGATTTAAACTTGAAATGGCATGATTTAGGTTTGATTTGGTTGAAGAAAGTTGGAGTAGTTTAGGTGTTTTTGTGATGAATTTGGGTGAAATTGAAGTGAGTTTGATGTGAAATTAGTAGAACTACTTGAGATTGGGTTGTTTGGATGTTTTTCTTGCAGGTTAAAATTTTGGGCTAGTCCGATTATAGGGGAAGTGCTGCCGAAATTTCGGTAAAACCTAAGAAATAAAAGTAATTAGGCTATGATTTAAAGCTTTATAAGCTGTAATTTAGTGATTTGAGCGTGCAGAAATTTTTTGTAGATTAGCTATTAGTGAATTAAACCTTTCCGAGCAAAACCCTGAAAAGTTAGAAAACCCTAATTTTGAAAACCCTAAACCCTAGGGTAAAACCCAAAACTCCAAAACCCTAGAAATTAAACACTAGAGAGACTTGAGGTATTTCTCGAATTTTTTTATTGAATTACTTAGATTTTTATCGAGTTTTTATACGACTATTTTCTTTTAAATTTCAGGCTCCAGAAGTGAAACCCGCCCGTATTACGAAATATTTTCTTAGGCTACAGGTGAGTGTCTTTATGTGTGCATGATGCATGAAATATTTTGTCATACTTGAGAATGTTATATTATGAAAAGTATGTTATACTTGTAATTGTTATTTGATGACATGTGCTACTTAAGGAAGGATGTGTACTTTATCGCATCTATTCCGCAATGTGTTACACGCTTTCATTATCCAACGTGTTACTTGTGCATGAGACTTCCGTGACTAACTTCACCGTTACTTCACGGATAGTCAACCCGGACAGGTTTGGGAGGATATAAGGTGCTGGGTGTTTTAGGGCGTGATGTTCTTTCCCTTATGAGTTGTGAATCCTCAAAGAGGCCAACTCCAGATTGAACTTTCTTGCGTGTTGGCCCTCCAGGGTTGAGATTTCTCCCTGGATGTGGTAGCCTGTACGGAGGTTATAAGGTGAATGGTGGTTAGGGTTCTTGCTTGATAATACTGGCATGACCTTTGATAAAGACCCGAGCTATTATCTCAGTTCTAACATCATGGTTACATGATCAGTACTTGCTCCTTCTGCGGCTAAGCTTGCTTCCGTAGTTGAGCCCTGTATCCGCCATTGACTACTTGTTAATTAAATTGTTCATGACCTGTTTATTTAACTTGTCAATTATTTTGTACCATAAAATAATGGTTTCTTGGTATGGTTGCATGACTTGGGCACTCACTGGGCTATTATAGCTCATCCCGTTCATTTGTTTTCTTTAACCAGGTTTCCCAAAATACTAAAGCTGGAAAAGCTAATTTTGGACATTTTACATGTTTTGTTTGGTATCTTTTGATAGCCACTTGTTTAGGCTATTCTTGTACATGCTATGTAAATTTTAGTGCGTAAAACCTTTTGTAATACCTGTACTTCAAATGAATTTTATGAATATATCTCTTTATGAATGTGTTTTATTTTGCATTAATTATGTGTACATATTGAGTGAGTGCTCGACTCGAGTCCTGGCGAGAGCTAGGCAGACAGTCCGCTAAGCCCTTTAGTGCGCCTTTGGGTAAGGTGGGGCTGTTACACTCTTGATGCTCACATTTAGATTTAGGATTTGCATTCATATAGATACACCAAAAAGTGATAGAATTTAGGGTTACTTTGAAAAATTTTAATTAAACCTTGCAACTAGCCTCGGCTAGGTAGAAAGGGTGCCTTAGGCACGAGCCTTTGCCTTCCCTTTCTTCAAATGTGACTTCCGGATCTTTTTCTCTTGTTTTTTCGTAGATGGAGTCGGAAAAGGATTTCAAATAGTTTTTTCCTAAAGTTTTGTTTTTGTTAACGATTTTTCGGGTGACTTGGTACACCTTAACTCCATACCAAGTGGCAACTTCATTTTTAAAATAAAATCCTTTTTCAAAATTAGTTGACCAAAACTGTCGTACTTTTAGTCCCGGCCTTATTTTCTTTTAAAACCCGATTTTTTCTAAATAACGCTTTTTCACTAAAAATCCGATTTTTCTCACACACACATAGTTTTTCCAAAACCTATCTTTTCAAAAAGGGTCACCGGATCGGACTGCCTTTTTGGGGCGTGACAGTCCCTGACCAACCCCGTGCGTGATTTTCATGGCGCCACAATAGGCCTATGTGGATGACATCCGTCTTGTTCCCGCTAGTTGGTGTTAATATGCTCACTATAAAATGATACAAAACTCTATTTGATGGAGTGAAGAAGTTCATCTTAAGGTTTGATAAGCTAGTTCTAGTGGGGTTGCCAAAGAATGATCTTCTCAAATCATCATAGTCTATAATGGTGGATGGTTCTTTTGGGGTACAAAAATCACTTCCCTCATTTGGCATCCCAAATAACTCCTTTAAGTCTCTAGCATCAAAAGTGAAGTGAGTATTGTTCACAATAGATTCCATACCACTCTTCTTAAATTGGCATAAAATTGTTTTACCAAGTGAATATAGATTATGTCCTTCACTTCACAAATTCTATCCCAATTAATCGTTTTAGAAATTTAATTATATGTTGAACCCAAGCCCTTTAACCTCTTCCATAAAACTTCTAAATATACTAAATATAAGAGTGCTACATGGGAGAGTCTAGATATAATGTTAAGAGAGTTATGGATATTATTGCCACCTCATCTAGTTCTTTAATTGTTTTGGTAGTGAACTTTGAATATGGCTTCGATGAGTTGGATTAGATGGTTTTGATTTACAACTAGTGATTGTGATAAAGTTTATTCAATATCTAGTTTGCTTGCCTTTATTTTGTTAAGCTTGTCTGAATGTGTGCTTACTTACAATTTATGATCTTTTAGCTTATGTTAAGCGCATAGAAGAATGCTGCTCACAAACTCACTCATTAGTTTTTTTTTTCTTGGACAAATTCTCTAATTACCAATTTATTCACAAACACACTTATTCAATAAAATGCTATAGAAGAGATGAAAAAGAATTCCAAATCGATTTCACCTAAATGCAGTAAAAAAATGAAAGAAATTCTATGCCCAATCCAATTCCACTTTATTTTATCCATTGTGTAGCTGTTAGTCCACCATCTTTTACTATACTTGTTGTTTCTTGTGCTTGCAAATTCCAAATTCTAACCTTATATATTAGATGGGTTAGAGGGGTTGCAGAAGAAGGGTGAGCAATGTTTTTAAAACCAGACCGAACCGGCCAGTTCGACCGGTTGAACAGCGAACCGGTCATGTGTCCGGTTTGATTCTATATAATTTACTGTAAAACCCTAAAATCGCAGTGAACCAGATTGAACCGGCGAGCCGCCGGTTTTTGACTTTAGCCTTTGTTGTTTTTGACTTTAGCCTTTTTGTCAAAAAAGGCTACTAAAGCGCTGGTGGGAGGTCTTGAACTTGAGACCTCCCACCAAGCCTTCCAAGAGTGAAACCATCAAGCCACCGTTCAAGTTGTTGTTCTTTATGTTGCAAATATTTTATTTATTCTTTCTTTAGTTTTCCTTTAATCATTTTAATAAATTAATTGATTATTACATTTTTAGTTTCTTTATTTCCTTTTGATAAAGATAAAATTAACTCATTCTTATTTTTTTAGTTTCTTTATTTTCATTAATCACATTTATTAAATTTAATTGATTCTTACTTTTTTTAGTTTCTTGTTTTTAAATCATGTTTAATGAAATTAATTAATTCTTGCCATTTTATCTTGGCATCCAAATTCATTATGTTAAAGAAATCTTAGATTTACTTTAAACAAAAACTCTCCCATTAAGATTAGTCATTTTATCTAAATTATTTAATTATTCATTTATGCCCAAAACATTCTCCTAATTAAAAGTTTAAATTGGTATTTTTGTAAGGCATTTGTGTAAATTTTTTAATTATGGTTAATCATTATTCAATAATAAGCACCTATGACATCTTGAAAGTAAGTGGATCGAAAGTTATTTCCTTTATTAAAAAAATTAAAAATCAATTTACATTATTAAAATCATATTTTTCTATGCAATATATTGATTCCAATTATTATAGCATCACATATCTACCTTTTCTTGACATACTAAAAGAAAATGTGTAAATTAAACATAATTGATTAAATTAAGAACTAATAAGCAAATAGATTTACTTGTTCGTTTTATTTTTAAGACTATTGTACAAAGTCAAATTGACTCGCTCAATAGTCTGATACGTCAAAAATAAAATTTCTTTTGGAAAGAATACGTCTAAAGTTAAAGCCTAAGAACCAATTTTAAATAAAGTTTAGGCTCTTTTAAGAAATTCTTGATTTGTACAAAATTGTTAGAAATTACCTCTCGTTAGATGTTATAACAAAAAACGTAAAAAACTAAAAAATTTATAAACTAAATAGATCTAAACTAATAGTAAGATAATCAAATTGAAATTTGAAAATCATTTGATATGCGAACCTACCTTAAAAAATAGGGCAAAAGAAAATTTTTTTATTTAAAAAAAATTACATTTACTCGAACCGCCCTATATACAAAGTTAATTGTATTATTTGGTACTAAAAATAAATTTGAATTTTATATTAAAAAATAAGTCTTGGCGGTATTAAAAAAAGTAGAGAATGTGAAAGCAAGCAACAAATATGATTTAAAAATTTATAATATTCAAAATTGTAATTTAAAATATTTAAAAATATAATAACATACTTTAATGGTAAATTTTATAGTTATTATATTTTTTATACTGGTAATGCTATTTTCTTTGTTAATTTAATTGTTATAGACATAGAATATTTTATAAATTTTTTACCAAATATAATAAATTCATTAACTTGTGAATTTGAATATAATAAATTTATTAATTTGTATAGTTGAATATAATAAATTTATTAATTTGTATAGTTGAATATATTTAAACAATTAATGGGTTGACTAGTTCAACAGGGTGGTGTATATCTAGTATTTGTTTTATATATATATTAAATTAAATTAAAAAAGAAGAAAATCATTGAACCCCAATCCGACCGGTCCGACCTTGAACCCCTCCCCCTTTCAGTTTATTAACCGGTTCGATTTTTAAAACATTGAGGGTGAGGAGTTGGCATGGTCCGGTGCTAAGATTGCACAGTTAGTTTTTAACTTGTACCAGGATTCCTCTGCAACTTGGCGATACCTCCTGCTTAGAAGGTTGCCAACCATTCACCTAGTTTTGACTTGAAGTATACCTGACAACATCTGTGGTTAATGCTTCATACTATACTATAGTTACTGTTTTTGCAGTTAAAAATGGCATATCTAAGACAGCTTTTCTATCCAACTTTGTGGATACCAATACATTAAACATAACTCCATTGTCTTTCTCTATATTGAGGAAGATGCATGGACAAAAAAAAAAAAAAAAAAAACAACAAAAACAAAGCGAATTAAGAGATTCCCCTAATACCATACAACACACGTAGCTAATGCTGGCAATTAGTCCCAAGCCCCATTGGGATCTCATACCCATATTTTATTTGGGCGGGATGGGTATCAATAATATGGGATTAGGCTTATTTGGGATTATACCCATTAACACCCATTTAAATATGGGTATGGTTGGGAAATGATTGGGATTCCCATATCCAAATATAGACAAACCTTGAAATAATTTATTTTTTATCAGATCCACCTCTTCTACACTTTTTTTTGAAAAAATCCTTCATTTTAAGCTGCATTAACAAAACATCTTTCATTTTTATTTATTTTTTATTTTTAAACATTTTTTTCAATAACAGTGGAATATCCATTTTTTTAATGATGGACAAGTTGGAAATTTATTTTTGCATTTTTAGCTTCTTTATTTTGCCCTCTTCAATTCATCTATTTCTACTATAAATATTATGTTAAATTTTATCTATTGACATCAATTTTATGTGATTAAACTGATCTTTATACTAAAAAAATTCATGTGAATTTTATATATTGAGTGCTTTAATTTCAGCTCAACCTTATTCTCGAGAAAATTAGTCTTTATATTCTAGTTTCATCAAAGTTTGTAATGTCCATGAACAAATGAGATGTTGATATATTTTAATTTTTAATTTGCTTCATTACTTTAGTAATGGATTTTAGTATGAGGAGTTTTAATAAGATACTATCTAAATTGATTTTTTTATGTGTAGATAAATTAAATATCTACACATCTTCAATCTATCCTCTTTACATGTAACAATTGAAAAACTACAGTTTATAATTAAAAGATTAAAGAGTATTAATAAATGAGATCTAAAAAAAATAATATAAAAACAAAAAAAAAGTTAGAAATTTATTGAGGTTAATAAATTAAAAAAATAAATGATATAAAAAATAAATATTCATGTTAAACTAAAAAAAAACAAGTAATCTAAAAAAATAACAATTGATTAATAAGGAAAAGATAATTTAGAAAAATAATAAAATGGGATAAATTGGGTTTTTGGGCGGTATCAAATGGGACTAGCCTATTTTAGTCCCACCCATATTGATCCCATGACAAATATGGGACTGTTTGGGTATGACCCATATTTCACAGTCCCAATTAAATCTCGCCCAAATCCCGCCCATCCCGTCCATTTGCCATCTCTACACGTAGCATCTACAGTGAGTTCGCTACCATCTTCTTAGCCTATCCGCAGTAGAGAGTCTCCCCTGACATAACATCCATAGAATAAAATATTAAAATTAAGCTTAAACTATTGCAGCTTGGGATGGTGCTTCCCAAGTATTTTAAGTGTAAACTTTGTGGTGGAGATTCCATATTGGAATCCCAACTACAATATTACATCCATCAACATTTCATATGGCAAAAACGTACGAGAAGTAGCCTGTATAAATTGTTTCATTCTGCATTTCATCTCCTTCCAAATAGACTACTTCCAAGATTCTTGATAGATGATATCTGCAACTTTAGCTTTTTGTGACTATCAACAGCTAACAACCCTTTCAGAATAATAATTCAATAATGGTCCACAGGGGTGCAATTTATCACACTAGACGAAGGTTACTCTTTCAGAATCAATTCTTGTTGGCACCAAAAAAAACACACACGCACACACAGAGCGGAATTTATTTTACACATAAAATTATGTGGGAGTAGAGGAATTACAAAATAAAGCATCTCTGACTCTAATATTGAGATCAGCATAAATTCACGGCATCATGGCCTTAACCACATTTATAATTTTGCTAAACTCTCAACTCTCTCAACTCTTTTCAACGCAATGCAATAATAAAGTTCTCTATTTATAACTCACAAGATCTTAACAACAAGAAACCTAATTGGAATAAATAATAGAAAAAATTACAATTTTGTTACCAAGTGTTTGGGATATCGGCATTTTTATCCCCTAAAATTTGGCCGCAAGCAAATTAAGTACCAAATGTTTCAATTTTTTAGCACGTTTAGTCCTATTGACTGGTTTTACCAAACTTTTACTGGTATTTGGTCATGTGATACTCACGTACTAGTAACCAAATTTTTGAAAAAAATTGGAAAAAAAGGAAAAATTTTAATTACCATAATTTGGTAACTAAAGCACATATGAATGCATTGTCTAGGTGAAATTTTTTTCAAATTTATCTAATTATCTATTGTGTATGAAATCAAATTAGTATTTTTACTCATTAATTATGGCAATTAAAATTTTTCTTTTTTTCTTTTTTTTTTAAATTTGATCACTACGTGAGTGTCACGTGACTGGATTCTGGTAAGATTTTAACAAAACCGGTTAATAGGACTAAATGTGCAAAGCCCTAAACCCAAACTTTAGGGATTGGAACTGCCGATACTCCAAATACTTGGTACCAAAACTATAATTTTCTCTAGATAATATAATTTTAATAGACAATTAACAAATAATACTCAACACGTCAAACAAATAAAGTACTAAAAACTAAATTAAAACATGACTTCTAAATTAAAAAGGAAACTCAACAATCCTTTCCTCGAAGAATAATGCTCTACTTTATCACCAACAACGTGATTAATTGATCTATGCTAGCTTGTCATTGCAATCTTCAATCTCTTTTCAGACCACCATTTTTTAATTGATCTTCATCTTTCAAATCTTTAATCAAACAATCCACGTGTTTGGATAAATAAATTTTCATCTCTCACTCTGTCTTAGATTCCAAGCATGTTTTGTTGACAGCTTGATCAAATTTGTAATCACTTCTCACAAATATGGCAAGGCCTTTTTCTATCTTTGCCCCATCATTTAAATATAGCAGTTTCAACAAAAACCTTTTTTTTTTTTTTTAATCTTTGCCACTTAGGACCAATTTTTGGCCTAGTCTTCAGCACCAATAAGTACTCCAAAACTAACCAAGTGGTCCAATTTTATATAATATTGAGTACCCCAAAAAATAATTAGAACAAGCAAACAAACAACATAGGATCAAACTCTCGAGCTCTGATACCACTTGTACAAAGAATAAAAAACACACAGGAGAATTTTATTTAACACACATAAAAATATATAAAAGAAAAGGAGTTACAAATAAAGTATCTTCGACTCTCATATTAAGATCGGCATAAATTCACGACATCATAGATTTAACCACATCTAAAATTTCTCTGAACTTTTAATTCTCTCAACTCGATATAATAATAAAGCTTTTTATTTATAGCGCACAAGACCTTAACAATAAGAAATCTAATTAGAATAGATAATATAAACTTAACAAGTAACTAACAAATAATAATCAACATGCCAAATAAATTAAAACTAAAAACTAAACTAAAACATGATTTCTAAATTAAATAGAAAATTTTTAATTCTTTTTTGAGTTTGGTTTAATTACGACAACAATTGTTTATGCTATAATCCCATCTTAAGGAATCCTAGTATACGTACATTCCGAATTGCTTGTCTCTTCAAGTTCCTCGTTCACATCCCTCTTTCCCTTCCTTAATTTATATTTTTTAATACAAGCATTGAGTGGATGGACGAGCAGTTATTTGCTCTCCACCAACAGCTGCGAACAAGATTGTCAAAAATTAAGACCACCAAATAAAAATTAAGTTTTTATTTGTGGTTGGCTATCGTTGGTGGAGCCATCCCAGGGAAAAAAAAAACAGAAGAAGTCATTTCGACAAACTCAAGAAAAAGAAAAAGTAAAAAGTAAAAATTTGATATTAAAGTCCTGTATTTTTTTTTTATCAATTTTCCCTTAATTGTTAATGTTAATTGTAAATTCTATTTATCATATGATAATTGTTACTCAAACAAGATACTTGAATTACAATGAATTTCAAATCAAATCATTCGTAATCCATTCATTAATTCTTTCTCTGAGTTCAACTCCACTAATCCAAACATATCTTAAAAGATTTTAATATAATAGCATTTGGAATATAATAGCTTGTTAACCACAATTGTGAAAGAGGATATGGAAAACATATTATTCTTGTAAAGAAAATTGTTATTAGCGCTTCGATTTTTTAAACTATGTAAGAGACCAAAATATCGTCATATTTTATCGCAGTTACAACTATCGTATCTTTTCTTAAAGTGTAATTTAAATAAAATATTGGGCATTAATTTTTTGTATAATTAAAAAAAGTCAAAAGAAATACCAATACCAAATATATATAATAAAAGTACCAATATCAACTCTCATTTGTTGAAGAACAATAAATTTTGCTATAAAAGGAGAAAAGAATAGTAGAATATTGGCAATTAAACTCAAAAAGAAGGGAAAAAATTGTTCCAAAAAAAAAAAAACAAAAGCAAGAATAAAAGTCCTCTCATAAAAAAACAACATGCCGGAGCATAAAAAAAAAAGAAAAAGAAAAAGAAAAAGGGCAAGAATCAGTTCTAAAACCACCAGTACAATTCTGCAACCAAGATTCCCTCCCAAATTCTGGAATCATCCATTAACTACAATAACTAACTTTGAAACTATCCGTTTGTGCTAAGTCTTCAGAACTCTCTAGACACCCTCTTCTTTAGCGCATGATCCGTTAATATCTTACTGTCCGAGAACTCTCTAGACCAACACCAAATTAACCAAACTCCCAGTAGTTAAATTCCGTGAGATCCAAATAACATTAGCCGAGAAAATCATAAGCTCTCTTGCTTTCTATTATTGCCCAGTACTCCGCTAATTTTCAGAGACCTGCATTTTCTGCTAATTGTCAGAACCCGGCATTTTCGCAAAAATGGATGACGACTTTGAGTTTCCATCTGCTGGCAATGCTGCCGCTGCTGACGAGATGGAGATGGATGATGAAATGGAGTTGCCTGAGACTTCAAACCCAATAATTAAAGTTGGAGAGGAGAAGGAAATTGGAAAAAATGGGTTGAAAAAGAAGCTGATTAAAGATGGCGAAGGCTGGGAAAATCCCGGTTCTGGGGATGAAGTTGAAGGTGAGATTATTAAAATTTTCTCCTATTTCAATTTTATTTCACCCCACCAATGATCAGTCTTTGTTCATATTGTTATTTTTATGTAAGTTGCGGTTAAGGGGTTTCCCTTAATTTTTACTTTATCTGGTGTTAAACTTACGAAAACGGGAAATTCACGGGACTGTTGTTGCCAAAGGGTGGTTTTATTTTTGATGATATTGTGGAGGAATTGTCGTTAACTGAATGAAATTTGATATATTTTACTAAGTTTTTCAGCTATTCTTTCTGAGAAATTCACAAAAACGTTTCTTAAATTCTTTTTTTCTAATTCACAAAATGTTCATGGATCGGTATTAAGATGACTTGATTTGTCGTTTTCTGTGAACAGATTAGTTAGTATTGAATAATCTTTGATTTCAGTGAGTTCCGTCTCTTGCATTGATGCTAATGAAGTTTTTTCTTGATGGATTGATGTTGGTTTTGCAGTGCATTATGTGGGCACTCTGCTTGATGGGACTCAGTTTGACTCGAGCCGTGACAGGGGGACTCCATTCAAGTTCAAGCTAGGCCAAGGTAAAATTAGTGCTTCGGTTAAGGTTTAAGCTGATACTAGGTTGTTTAGTGTTTTTCATCACTACTGCAGTGCAAGGTGGCCTGGATTTTAATCAGATCTTAGTCAGTTCAGTTTTGATTTTTCTATTGTAAGTATTCTGAGATTTCAGGCGATTACTGTTCTGTCAGCTTCCTTTACGTTGTAAGCTGATTCTCTCATTCTATGACTGCAGTATTTTGGCTTGGTAATTTAACAGTAATTGTTGTTCAAGCTGCATAGCTTGGTTTCAATGACTTCTATTATAGAATTATGATACTAATATTTTAGGGAGTAATAAGTACCTTAATTTTGGTGAAGTAATTTGTGTTAAAATTGTGTAAGGAAGGATAACACTGCATGAAAGGAGCTTGCATAAGTTGATCATCACATTCAAAGTCAGGGCCTGCTTCTGTACCATTGGACCTGAAACAAGTGTAATTTTTTAATGTGCTTCTTCCTTGCTTATGTATGTTGACGTTCTAACTAATTAAAAAGATCTCAATGAGGATCAATCAACTGTTTGTTTTTGGAAAAATCTGGAATAGTTTTATGAGCTGATAATATTGAAAATGCGAGAAGAATCAGTAGTACTAATTATCTGGAATAGTTTTATGAATCGATATCATCAGAAACGTGTCCTTAACAAGGAAGGATTCACTATGCCGTTTTGAATTTTAATCAGGACAAGTTATAAAAGGGTGGGATGAGGGTATTAAGACAATGAAGAAGGGTGAGAAGGCTCTCTTCACCATCCCTCCTGAGTTGGCCTATGGAGAATCTGGATCACCTCCAACAATACCTCCTAATGCCACTCTGCAGTTTGAAGTTGAGTTGCTTTCTTGGACTAGTGTGAAAGATATATGCAAGGATGGTGGGATATTCAAGAAAGTACTTGTTGAAGGAGTGGGTTGGCAGAATCCTAAAGATCTGGATGAAGTTTTTGGTGCGTCAATAATCTATGATCTATGTCATAATTTTTTCGCTTTCATTTGATGACATAGTTTATTTTATCACTTAAATATTGCTTTTCTTTCAGTCAAATATGAGGCCCTGCTAGACGATGGAACTCTTGTTTCAAAATTGGATGGAGTCGAGTTCACTGTGAAAGATGGTAATTTATCACCCTCACTAGCTTTCTTTTTTTTTTTTTTTTTTTCCAGTTTCCCCGGATGGCTTATAACAAGTTGATCTCATTGTAGGTTGCTTCTGTCCTGCTTTAGCAAAAGCTGTTAAAACAATGAAGAAGGGTGAACAAGCTCTCTTAACTGTTAAACCACAATGTAAGTTAGCTTCTTGTACACCTTAGCATTTGTTGAATTGCATCCTTTAGGTTGCTGACTCTTGGTTGTTTTAGATGCATTTGGAGACAAGGGGAGGCCTCAAGTTGGCAACGAAGTCAATATTCCACCAAATGCTTCTCTTCAAATTAATGTTGAATTGGTTTCATGGAAAACTGTTTCCGATGTTACTAATGACCAAAAGGTGTTGAAGAAAATCTTGAAGGAGGGTGAAGGATATGAGCGCCCAAATGATGGCACGGTAGTAAAAGGTAAGCTTCAGATAAAAATTGAAAATTCTTTGCAGTGATCCATTGTTGAAATTCTCATTCTAAATGTGATTTAATGCTTTGCAGTGAAGTTGACAGGAAAGCTGCAGGATGGAACTGTTTTTGTGAAAAAGGGACACGATGACGAATTTGAATTCAAGGTGGATGAAGGTAATTGTTGATACGCTAATGCACAATACGAGTTACATAGCTGTTACTGCCTGATATTTTATGTGGTTGTATTGCCTTCTCATCTTTGCCCCTGCAATCAGAAAAGGGAAAAAAAAAAAAAAAAATGAGGCCATGGATCTTATGATTCTCTGCTTTCTTTTTTTTTTTTTTTTTTGTTGTGGTATTCTGATTTTTCTTTTCTCTAATTTCTGCAGAAGAAGTTATTGATGGACTTGATAGAGCAGTAAAAACAATGAAAAAGGGTGAATTAGCTCTTATAATTGTTCAACCAGAATATGCTTTTGGTATATCCGACTCACAACAAGAGCTGGCCATTGTACCTGGAAATTCGACGGTATACTATGAGATTGAGATGGTGGCCTTCACTAAGGTGAGTGTGCAATTTCCACTGGACACAAAATGTTTGCCTTTCCAGCGTACTAGGTATTTTGTTTTTTGTTTTGTTTTTTTCCTTTTTTTTGAACTAGAGTTTGTCTGGAGAAAGTTTTAACTAGTGCATTTGCATTTACTTTTAATTACCCTAGGAGAAGGAATCTTGGGATATGAATACCCAAGAGAAAATTCAGGCTGCCGGGAAGAAAAAGGAGGAAGGAAATATATTGTTCAAGGCAGGAAAATATGCAAGAGCATCTAAAAGATATGAGAAGGTGATGCACACTTCTGCAAAATGGTTTTAATCTCCTCTCTACAATTTTCCTGTTCTACATCCTGACAAATCTTCTTTTATTGTGCCCAGGGAGTGGGCTTCATAGAATATGACTCTACGTTCAGTGATGAGGAAAAGCAACAGGCTAAAGCGGTGAAAATCAATTGCAATTTGAACAATGCAGCCTGTAAACTGAAACTAAAACAGTACAAAGAGGCAGTGAAGTTGTGCACAAAGGTCCTGGATAATGACAGTAGGAACATTAAAGCACTTTATAGAAGAGCCCAAGCATACATTCAACTTGTTGATTTAGATTTGGCAGAAATGGACATAAAAAAGGCTCTTGAAATTGATCCAGATAACAGGTATGAGTTCCATTGATTGGCATCTAATGTGTGATTTGACTTGAATTCTTTGAAGATGAACCTTGCTCGACAGATACACGCATTTGCAAGCGAAATCTGATCTATCTACTCTATATTAAAATTGAGCAAGTATCACGTACTTGTATGGCATAAGAAACTGAGATTAGCCTATAATGTTATAATTTGGGTGTCAATTATTAAAAAATACTGGGAGTATTCAAATTGCATGGATGCAAAATGATAGATGTGGATCATGATCACTTTTAAATTGTGTCGTATGTCCTTGGTTTTTCATTTCTCTGATGCCTAGCATGATTGGGAGGCAGGGATGTTAAGATGGAGCACAAAATCTTAAAAGAGAAAGTAAAGGAATTCAACAGGAAGGATGCACAATTCTACAGTGGCATATTTTCAAAGATGAACAAACTGGAGCAACTTAGATCTACTGTAAGTCATTTAAGTTGTCAGAAAGCAACTTGATATTCTTGAAGTACTCAAGACAACTATTTGTTGCTAACTGAGCGCATTTTTTCAAATGCAGGGTGCAGCAGGGAAACAGGAGGCAATGCCTATGACCATAGATAGCAAAGCCTAAAAGCCTATATCCAGTTATTTTTCTCTCTTCCCTAAAATGTCCAAGCGAAGTATTGGGTCTCTATTAAATATAACGCAACTTGTGTCATTATAGAGGATGATAAAAAGAGTAGCTTGGTTGTCTGTGTGATGTTGTTTAGCTCGCTGTTTGTACTTCAAATATTAATATATCATTCGTGTCGAAGTATGTTTGAAGTACATTTGTGAAGGGTCTTTTCTTGCTTTCTAATTACCATGGCAACTCTCTCTCTCTCTCTCTCTCTCTCTGTGTGAGCTGCGTATTTTTGGTCTTTATTGGATCTAAGAAACTTGCTCTTCATTGGTGCCAAGTGCTTCCCTGGACTCGAACAAATAGCAAACCATGATAACTTTCTGGCAACAAAAAACAAAAGCACCTAAAAAAGTGAGGTAGAATAGATGACGTTATCTATCAATACAATGCATTCAACTTTCGAAATTTGAAATGCATTGGGAACATGTTAACAGCTATGATAGGGGCTATCGTATGCCGAGAGAAAAAAGAGATTGTTATTGTACGCCTTCAAACTTCTCATCATTGTTGAGCTTCATCGACTCCAATGGGGTAGATCTGGTGGAGAAATTTCTTCTCTCCGGCGGCTCTCAAACAAAATAAACAATTTCCAAACAAAGGTATGAGCCTATGTCCATTATATATGGCTGAAGTTTCAAATAAGAACTAAATTGGGAAACAAACTTGTGCAAGTAAGGCTAGTGAAGACAACCCATCAATCTCGAATTTTGACTTCCCTCTGTTAGGCAATAATATACAGCTTGAGGATGGTGAACCAGGGACACAAAAGAAAACATCGGCCCAAGTCATTGGAGCTAAATCAAACACCCATTGAGGAATGGAACTCAATTTTATACCCCCAGGAACAAGCAAAACTGACTATGGAAGATGTTGCTGCGGGGATTGAAAAATGAAAAAACACGTTGGTAGGGTTCACATTGGGATTCTCACCACCTTATTCAGTTATGAAGAACTTCGTAGTAAATCGATGGAGGGAATATGGAGATGTGGAGGTAATATCACTGAAAAATGGAGTCTTTCTATTAGATTTGGAAATGAGTTTGATAAGTCAAATGCACTTGATCAATCTCCATGGCCTATTGCTAGCAAAATGCTATTTCTGAAACCTTGGAACCGAGGTATGAATTTGCAGCAAGAAGCTATGGACTCTGTGCCAATATGAATACGCTTACCCCATCTTAAACTTCATTATTATAATGTTGCTGGATTGAGTAAACTTGCTAGTTGCACTGGGAAGCCACTATACACGGATAAACAAACTGTAGAGCAATACAGTGTGGCCTATGGGAGAGTTTGTGTGGAGATCAAAGTAGGGGCAAATAGGCCAGACAAAGTATCCTTTGTAAATGAAAATGGTAGTCTGGAGTACCAATTTGTGGAATATGAATGGGTGCCTTAGAGCTGCACACACTGCCAAAAATTTGGTCACAGCAAACAAAGATGTCCATTGTTACCAAAGACAATCAAACAATGGATAACAAAAGAGAAGATAGAGGAAAGGAAGATAATGGTCAAGAACACTGCTGACAATCAACAAGACTGTGAAAATAGAGGAAAAGAACAAAAAGAATCTGAAGGCACAAGTGAAGCTGCTCCAGAAGAAGTGACCAGGAATGAGGGAACTGATGGGTGTATGATGCCAAAAGGGAACAATGCACCAATTGAATCTGAAATTGAAGGGGAAAATCAACCAGATTCTACTGGCAACAACAAGCAGGAGTTGGAATCACCTGAAGCTACAACAAACAAGGCAAATGAGGTAAACCAAGTGCTGCTTGAAAATAGCTTTACTATTCTTACAGAAACTGGAAATGATGCTCAGGAAATGCCTGAATTGAAAAATGAAAAGTTGGGCCGTGGAGCTAGGAAAAAATATCCTCAGCAAAATAGAAAACCATGAAAGTTGTTTCTTGGAATATTAGGGGGCTAAACGACCTCGCAAAAGAAGTAGAAATTAGAAAGGTAGCAAGAGACGTTCTAACATATTTGGTAGAGTGGAGAATAAAGTGAGATATAAAAATATTGAAAGAGTCTTAGCATATTGTCTGCCGAATTGGAGATATGTTCATAATAGTAATACTGACGAAGTAATGAGGAGATAGTGCAATGCCAAGTACTCCAGATAGATAAACAGGCAATTACCTGTTATGTTAACAAAAAACAAATGGATATGGTTGTTGCAGTGACAGTAGTTTATGGGTTCAATACCACTGAAGGGAGAAAACTGCTGTGGAGCCACTTGGGAAAACTTAAACACATAGTTGGGAAGATCCCCTGGTTGCGACTCGAAGATTTTAATGAAATTAGAAATGCAAATGAAAGTATAGGGAGCAATGAGCTTGACTTTGGAGCCATGGAAGAATTCAACAACTTTATTGATATCTTGGATGTAATGAAGATGACTGGGAAGGGATTTATTTCACACGGAACAACAAAAGAGAGGCTGGAAAGAGGATGTATAGCAAGATTGATAGAGTTTTTGCAAATGAAGCATGGTCATCCACTTTTCCATTGACTGAAGTAGAATTTGGTGAGCCAAGAATATCAGACCATTCTCCCATTTATATTAAAATTAAAGATAAGGTGAATTTGGGACCTAAACCATTTAAATTCCACAATTTCTAGATGAGACATGAGAAGTATAAAGAGATTCTGTAGTAGGCCTGGGGCAAAAACATAAGAGGCAACCCATTAATTAGAATATGCCAGAAGTTGAAGGTGCTGAAACAGGAGCTCAAAAACTTGAATTCTAATCATTTTAGCAACATCCAAATGAGAACAAGCCAGAAGCTTGACCAGCTACTCACAGTACAAACGCTAGTGCGAGAAAAACCCCAGGATATGGATTTGATTCAAGTAGAAAAACAACTCACTGGGGAAGATGTTGACCTGAGTACTATAGAGGAAGGGTTTTTTAAAGCCAAGGCAAGTGTAGAATGGATAAAGGCTGGTGACAGAAACACATCCTTTTTTCTAGAAAAGTGAAAATTCACAATGCAAGAAACAAAATGTTGGCCCTAAATGATGAGGACAACAATAAAATCACAGACTACAATGAAGTGAAACAAGTGGCCCTCAAGTTTTATCAAAATCTGTTTAGCAAGGATGGAACAAAGAGAGGTAAGGAACTGAAGGAAATGCAAAATTTCATCCCTAAACTTTTGATTGAGCAACAATGTGAAAACTTAATAGCTCCAATTACTGATGAGGAAATTAGAAAAACCATTTTCAACATGACAGAAGGCAAGGCTCCCCGATCTGATGGCTTCACTGTGGATTTTTTCAAGAAGAATTGGGAAACAATGGGAGGAGATGTCACTCAAGCAATAAAATTCTGTTTTGAAAAAAGGTACATGTACTACCCTCTCAATAGTACTAGCCTATCTTTTATTCCTAAAACTGAGAATGTAATGCATATGAAGGAATTTAGACCCATCGCTTGTTGTAACACTCTATATAAGTGTTTATCTGCTGTCTTAACCAACAGACTAAAATTGGTCATCCCAACAGTAGTGAGTGAAACACAAGAAGCCTTTACTAAGGGGAGAAATATTTTGGACAATGTTTTGCTGATGAATGAGCTAGTAAGGGGATACAATAAGAAGGGTGGCAAGCCTAGAGCTGCCCTAAAAATCGACATCTTGAAAGCCTATGATATAGTGGACTGGAGCTTCCTTTTCAAAACATTATCTCTGATGGGATTTCCTGAGCTATTTATTGAATGGGTCCAGAAATGCGTAACAACTGCCCACTTCTCATTAATTTTAATGGAGCACTAGTTGGATATTTCAAGAGTGAAGTAGGGCTTCGACAAGGAGACCCCTTATCCTCCTACCTCTTTCTCTTGGCTATGGAGGTATTCTCCAAACTGTTGAGCTGGAACTTCAAGCAGATGGGGTTTGACTATCATCATAAATGCAATGAAATGAAGCTTTCTCACTTTACCTTCGCTAATGACCTATTCATTCTAGCCGGTGCAACTAAAAAATCTTTCAACCTCATAGCGGAGACCCTTAAGGCTAGCAGGATTGAATCCAAATCTACAAAAGAGCCAGATATTCCTAGCTAGTGTTGATGAAGAAAAAGGAAGAGAGCTTAGCGAGATCATTCAAATACCATTAGGTGAGTTGTCAGTGAAATATTTGGGTCTACCCCTCATTACAGCCAAGTTATCCTATAAGAATTGCTAACCTATATTCATCAAGCTCCAACAAAAAGTGCAAAGATGGGCAAAAAAAATGCTAAGTTATGCTGTTAGGTTACAACTGGTCAAATCAGTTTTGCAGGGAATACACCTATACTGGTCATGTGCATTTCTACTCCCTAAAGCAGTGATAAAGAAAATAACTAGCATCATCCCACAATTCTTATGGACTGGGGAATTGAAGAAACATTACTGTGCAAAGGTCAAATGGACTGAATTGTGTCCGCTATACAAAAAAGGAGGTCTGAATCTTTACAATCTAGAGCAATGGAATAGGAGCCTTATCATAAAGCTGATATGGAATATTTGCTGTAGAAAAGAATCTTTATGGGTCAAATGGATACACTCAGTAAATTTGAAGAATAACTCTTTCTGGGGGCACAAGATGCCAATTGATTGTTTCTGGACTTGGAGGAAAATTCTCAAGTTAAGAGAGTCAGTCCAAGAATGGATACAAAGTGTCTTAGAAGAGGGCAAAGAAAAATGGTTTTGGTATGATAATTGGCACCCTTTAGGGCCTCTTTATAAGGTCTTCACTGATAAATTACAAAAAAAGTTGGGTTTGACCAAATAAGACAAAGTTGCAGATTTCATTAAAAATGAAAATTGGAACTGGTCACGAGGAAGGAAAATGTCAGCGGAAGTTAGCAATTTGAAGCAAGCCACACCAAATCATGAACACGCAGGATCAGGTGTGGTGGAATGTACCAAGACAGGCATATTCTCAGTCAAATCAACCACGAACATCTATTAAAGAAATGTGGAAAATGTAAAATGGCATAAACTAGTGTGGGAAAAAGGACACATACCCTGGTACTCTTTTATTCTTTGGCTAACCTGTAAGAAAGACTTACCACTAAGAATAGAATGAAAATGTGGGGCATTCCAGTTGAAAACACCAACTGTGTTTTTTGCAACTTAAAGAAAGAAACAGTTGATCAGTTGTTCTTTGAATGTCCTTTCACTGCTACAATTTGGAAAAAAAATGCTTGCCTTTTGTTCCATAACTAAAGAGGTCCACAAATGGAAAACTGAGCTAGACTGGATTTGCAATGCATGGAAAACAAATGATTTTGCAGGTAATTTTCACAAGATAATACGTGCAGCAAACATTTATCAATTATGGAGAGCTAGAAACCAAATGTATCACGAAGGAGTGGGTGCAATAGTTGAGGAAATTGTGACAAAAACTAGAAGAATCATGTATGAAGCTGATCTTACGTGGAGAAATGTTCAAGTTACTAAAAGGAATTGGCAGTTCATGGTGGAATGGGGACTAAACCCAAAGATTTTTGCAGATTAATAGCTTAGCCTTTTTGTAAATGCAATTGTATAGATAGGGATACATCCTTAAGAATGATGTAGTATTAACCTTATGTACAAACACTATGATTTATTCAATAAATATAAAATCCAAGCTTTTTTTGCAGAAAAAGAAAAAGAAATTTGAAATTCATGCTTACAATGTACCATTTGATTGCCTATTTCTTCAGTGTTAGCATTGATTTAGATAGGTTTTGTTCTATAAAGGGACGGTATATTTATACGCATTCTCCTACATCAGAACAAAAACAAGAGCCTCTGGTTTGCTATGATTTTTGCAGGCAAGGCAGGTCTTAGGCATATTTCTACGCAAAAAAATTCCCGCCAAGAGCAAACCTCCTAACAGGGTGTAAGGTCTTTCATTTAGTGAATGGTTGGTAATGTTATTTTGTGAGATCACGTTGCTGAAGTTTTGTTTGAAAGACCAACGATAATAAGATCAAAACCAATTTCTATAAGATTGTATGAATCTCAAAGAAAAATATGTAACAAAATGGAATATTATTGCTCCTTACTGAACAAGAAGTAGCAACTGTCAAACTCTATGATTTATAATAACTATTCTCCAATTGTCATAATCACGGTCACAAACGCTATGGGGTTAAATAAACTTGGATGGTTAGCTGTTGCTTAGAATAAAAAAGTTAATTTATTCTATCAAATTTTGAAACTAATTCTCTTATGTCCTATTTTGTCATAGGTTGCGAGATTACAAAGCGAACACAAGAAACTGTAATGGAACAAGAACAAAGCCTCAAATATTTATAGCATATCCTAGATCGCAGCTAGTTTGGATGGAAAGAAATGGATGGAAAAGAAAGGATGGGGTGAAAACTTTTAACTTTCCCATGTTTGGGATTGTTTTGGAAAAGAAAGCAATGGAAATGGAAGGATTTGGAAGGAAAACTTTAGCCTTCTAAATTCCACAAGTTTTCCGCCCAAAATTGGGTAGAAATAGTAGAAAAGAGAAAATTTTGTGTAAACTTTTACAATATGACACTTTTATCCCTAAAAAGTTTATAAGGTAGAAGTAAATTCCCAATAAGTTATAGGCTTTTTCCTTTCCTTTCGAAACTCCCAAACAATGCCAAATAGAAAATTCCATCCTTTCTCTTCCTTTCTCATCCTTTCTTTTCTTTTCCCACCCAATATTTCTTTTCTTTTCTTTTCTATCCTAAACTCCCAAACTAGCTCGTCTCAAAAAATTTGTCACCGACAAATTTCCACAAAATCCCAATAGAAATCCCCATCTGATCTAAAAAGTGCCAAAAGTTTTCATGACTTTCTCGTATAGTATATACTAGAATAGTCTGCAAGAGAACAATAATTGAAGTAGCAAACTATTATAGTATATCTTAGAACTTAAGTTGGCATTGTCTCCAGGAACTTGTAATCATCAAATTTTCACAAAATTCTAGTACAAATTGTAATCTAGTGTTGAAAGAGCGCCAAAAATTTTCGTGCACTTTTTTTTTTTTATCCTTCTCATCATCATCATTCTGTCCTTGGCCTCTGCTATCTTGGCCATGTAGCGTCTGACATTTTGTTGGCAATGGTTCTTCACTGTCTAGAATGACCTGCGTAAATAGAAGGATCTTAAAATGTTACAAATTGGTTCGTCGATGGAATGGGTACAGAAACGTCATTATGAGACAAGTTCAAAAAGTTTAAAGAGGTCATGTAAGAAATGCTTGGAGAATAATTACAGAAGAGATGATTCCATGAGAAATCAAGCGTTTCCAACAGGCCTAAACTCCTCCTAACTTTCCAGTATCCTTCCCATGAACTAGCTTTAAATAGGTTCTTGAAACTAAAAGAGTGCTTATTTCGTCTGGACTCTCTCCTTGCAAATGATTGCCGGAAAGACCATAATGTTAACAAATTCAGTGTTTTTATGTACATCATTGCTCTACCTTTCACAACCAATTCTCCGTTTATATTAGAGGTATAAATGCATAAGATACATCCGTTGGCATTTTTTGGTCAGAAATCACATCATGGAAGCCACTGAAATTCCTCAAATAGATAGGAAAATACCCTGGTAATAAATGATTGTGTGCAATGTGCAAGACCCTAGCATTTGAATATTGCACAACCCTTTGGGATTGTTGCTGAAAAACCCATTGTTTTGCAACCTTTAGACTGTGAATAAGGCTAGGCTTTCTAACAATCCATATTGGTATTTTCTTAGAAAAATCTATCATTTCCAAGGTCAAATATGTAGAGCTTACTGTCGTTCTCATTGGGAGTTCTCCAAAAAGATTGTTTCCATCAGATTTCAAACAGAGCATGAAAGCTGGTGAAAACATTGAAATGGGAACATTGCCACAAAGTTTATTCATGGATAGACCATCAAGAGGGTATGTAAATCCTCCCTGTCATCATGGATTTCTCCACAAAATTTGATATTTGACAAATACAACTAGGTTATACACTTAATCTTACCCATGGAGAATGGCATCTCAATATTCAGAAAGTTACCAGCTTATAGATTAAGACAAGTCATGTCGCATTTGTTTGCCAATGTAGTCGGGGATCGATCCTGATATTGAGCTATTTTGCCAAACTCAGATACGGCATAGTGCTCTCACAATGGAATAGGGCCCACCAACCGATTACCAATTCGAGTTGAAATCCACCCATGGACCCTAGGAAAGTCTAGTGATTTGGGGAACACTCCAACTATTTGGTTATTAGAGATATCTAATTTGATTAGTGGTTAATTCTCAAAACTAATTTGGTTTAGTTCTTGAGATGCCTACCTCTTCAAAAGAGATTTTGGATAGCTGCTTTCGAGCCATTGCTCATCAGCCAAGTTTGGAATCTTACACCAATTTGGTAATTAGAGATTTTCATGAATTTTAGATTTAAAGGAGGAATCCAGTCTCTAGCTTTCTGCTCACATTCGCGAAAAACTGTTTGTTTGAAGACGTAGAGCTGGAGTTTCTAAATTATTTAAGCTATGAAAATCATCATATGATAGGATAGAAAACCCTCTTTAGAATCCTGAGAGATATAAGTGATTTAATCCTATAGAGAACCCTCTTTGGAATCCTGAGAGATATAAGTGATTTAATCACATTATTCTTCCAACGCTTTCTGGAATTGAACCAATTACTTGTTATAATTTATAAATGAAATCTAATACCTCCAAACACCTCCAGCTTCCTAATGATCCTGGAACAGAGCCTCTTGCCAAAAAAAGTTGTTAGAAAGGTTACAATACCTTATTCTCTTGAAGATTTTCAAACAATTTGGCAGCTGTCCACTTAGTTGATTATAATGCAAATATATAGTGCCTCTACACCATGGTTCAAAGACTCGGCCGAGTTGTCTCATGCAAACATGTGGTGCCTCTACTACGCTACAACTGCTACAATATTGGCCAACAAAAGTTTAGTTCCATCCATGGTACGATAGATCGATCTCAAAAAAGGTATTGAGATTAGAGAACCACCAAGTTATTGAAGAGTAGGTATAATTGAAGTACAATCTTAGGTAGGACAAGAAAGTTAAGATTCAAACTGGATAGAGTTTGGGGAATATTGTGAATTTTGCAGGACTATTTTGAAAGAGAAGAAAGCATGTTAAGCTAGTAATTAGATGCAAAATCACAGTTGGCAAATCTCTGGTTGAGGTATTGCAAAAAAGCAAAACCTTGGAGCCTGTGCAAATCTGAAGGTTGCATTGTAAATCATACAACTCAAATGACTGCAGATTTGATAACCTTCCAAGATAAGATGAAGCTATTCCCTTAAAAGATCCACAAGAAAGATTGAGGTAATGATGTGTGCACGGTTGCGTTGCCAAGAAAGTCTTGGATTTCAGGTATGCACCTCGTTGAACTCAAGACCTCATTTGATTCATGAACAAGAAACCCTTGACGTGGAGTTGTTTTGTCTTGAATCTCCCTTGAGAAGATGAAACACGCCTAAGAACAACTAGACTAGACCAAGTTGAGCGAGTTCAATCGTCTAACCTAATTAACTCTAAGACTTGATAAAAAAAACACAAGAAAAACTCTAAGCGAAGTTGGTGGTCGCCACAAGCAAGCTTGATAAGACCAAGAGTCGTTCTTAATCAACAAAGAACCAAGAAAATTTTTACAATAGAGAAAACACACGATTTTTCTGAATAATTCTTGTTAAAATTTGTAACTAATAAGAGGCCTATAAATAGGCTTACATAGAACATTCTAGACTTGAAGATTTAAGCAACTTCTAAGTCTATACCTAAACTAATAATAATACTTAGCTAAAAACAAAAATATAGAAAAATTCTAATAAGTTAAACTAACTAAAAACATAAAAGCTATAAAATTCGTCCATAATCACATCATGGGCTAGACATCCTTCATTAAGCTCTATTGGGCCTCCATTTAGCAACTTCAAGGGCCCTCTAAACAAGTTCAAGTGACCAGCCCCTTGTATGATTGTTTTGGATAGCTTAATATCTTCTTTTGGGCCTTCTTTGTAGATGAACTTGATCCACAACCAATGCTTGAATCCTTGGCCTAATGTGATAGCTTGAACATTGCAAATTTTAAGCTTTTGACTAAATTCAAAATCATGTAACTTTACAATCCAGCCACCATGTTCAAACGTTCCATGCTTGATTATCACACATATAAGCTCTTCTTGATCCATATAAATGGCCTCTTCAAGTCCGCCAAGTATAAGTCCAAGTCCAATAAGTGTGAGTGCTTCTTGGATCACATTAGGTAACTCAATTTCTTGAATGAAACCATAGTTCGCCATTATCAGCCAAGTTCGAGACATATCGCTTGAATTACAATGAGACCTACTAATACGGTACCATTACCTGCATTGTTGTTGGAGCTATATCGGATATATATGGCCGAGAAATCGGTGATATTTTGATATAGAATAATATGACACGGTATTGGTGATAATCGACTGAGATATCAATGATATGCACCGTTATAAACCAAAAAATTGGGGAGGCAAATACAATTCTCCCTATTCCCCTTCTTTAATAACAAGATATTAAAAAGAGAACATAAAGTTGAAGAATAGTAATCATAGTGTTGCAATGATCAATCAAGAATTAACCTTCTCACCTTAATATACAAAATAACGAGATTGCAAATTGGAGCAAGTATTAAGCATCTATCATAGCCTTAAAGAAGAAGGTCCACTCTTAAACAAAAAAACCAAACCCATAATCTCTCTCTTCCTTTCTTACCTCACAATGCTTTGAATAAGATACAAAATTCCGTATCACTACATAGATTTTTTTTTCCCATTTTTGTAACATTTTGTAGATATGTTGTCCCAATCCAACCAAAAGTTCTTATTGATCAATTTATGATCAAAATGATTAACGAGAATATGGTGAAAATACTTGCTTCTTTATGTCTTTGTATTTTATAGTAATATTTGATAGATATCTGCTTCTTTTGTTGTATTGAACTAAACATTACTATATTCTTTGTTTAATTCTTATTGTGTTATATAAGATATGATGGTTTTACTCTTATATTTAAGTTTTGGTGTCATATAAAATTGAGGCTAAAATTAGTTATGACTAATACTATAGGTCTACGGTTAGTAGTATTACCTTATTTAAATAATTAGTGGATATATATGACAATATAAGTTTTTAGTAAATTTAATTTGTTAATTGTGCTTGTTATAATTTTTTATTTTTAATAATTTTTTAGATTTTTTGAAATTTTTTATGTGATATAATGTGCGTGTCACCTGACATTCGACCGATATACCTCGATGGATGTGGGTCAACCACTACCAACACGCATCCGCTGAATGAAGCTAAACTCTTGGATACTTTTCCTTTGGAAATTATTCATGCTCAAATCGATGTGGTTTAAACACTTTGACTTGAGCAAAGGAGGACTTAACTCACCATCCAAGCATAAAGAATTCGAAATCAACTTGGCAGTTTGACCTTCCTTATAAGATTCGTTGTTTTGAAGGTCAAGCCATGAAATATTGCTAGTTCTGTTGTTGCAGCCTACACCAGGCCATGCAACAACAATCTTTGCCAATCCAAAATGCTAGTCGATTCAAGGATCTTTCAAATCTTCTTTATGTAATGATTGCTTCCCTTCCAACTGGGTTGCGTCATGTACTTGTGTGGTGGTGAATGCTAGGGACCATAGGTAATAAAGTGTGGGAAACAAGAGAGAATTCAAACCAAAATATTTGCCATCCTTCTTTTTTGCTATATTGATTGTTCAAATGCTACAAATTTTTTAAATTTAATTGGGCCAACAATATCGTTTTACCCTTATTTTAGGTAAAGGCAAGGACTTGACTTCAAGAAGCACAAAAATTGAAAGGCCAAAGAAATCTGCACATGTTAGATGGTAGTAATTTAGATGAACTAATTGGACTTGAAAGACAAGAAAAATGAAATCAATTGTGACCAAGAACCTGGAAAGTTCAAAAGAGTCCTACTAATCAATCACGCAACTGAGTACGCCTTGTTCTACATAATTTACACTTTGGAATTGAATTACAAATCCAGATGCCTCGACCGGTAATTTAGGACAATAATCAAATCAAAACAGAACCCATGTTTCATTTGTTCCTCCATTCATTTTTTTCTTTTTTCCTCTTCTTTTTACCTAAGTCAAGATAAACTTCGTCAAACAACAGGGTGTAAAAACCAACCAGCATTGCAGGTATAAATGTATAATTTGCACCATAAATGTACAATTTTTTGTCAATAAATATACACTACTATCTTTCTTCACTCAACTTGAAGCAAGAGCTTGGAATGAGGATTTCTAGAAATTGTTTACTAGTATCACATCTCTTCCAAGCCAACCACTGACATGAAGGGAAATTTAAATAGAGAAAAGACATAAAATCTCCTTAATGATGGTTAACATTCCTAATTCCCAATTGAAAGGATGCATACCACTTAAATCTCAAAATTGGGGTTCATAACCAAGGATAGTCTCTATAAAAATATAATGGGATACCCAAGAGATCAAGACCAAGGAAAAATAGATGTCACAAGATTCACTCTATCAAAACTATTAGTCAAGACAACCGTAGCTCTACAACAATCACAAATCAATTTCAATTTATTGCTGGTTCTCCTCAAGGAATTTTTCCTTCTAGTCAAGGTAATACGTCTTACTTTGCACTTCAAACACAATTTCAACCTCAAGCTCAACTTCCACCTCAAAATCAATTCTACTATAACAATAATATGGATATTCGACAAGATTTTAACAAGGAGTTAAGTTGGATGTTCCAGATTTTTATGGAGATGATCATGTTGATATTTTTCTTGATTGGGTGCATAGTTTAGAGTCCTATTTTCAATGGTATGGAATGTGTGACATTTGGCAGCTTTATTTTGAAGCTAAGATGGGATTGGTGATGTTCGTACTTGGGAGGAGATGAAGCAAGCTATGACACGCCACTTCCTTCCTTCTGATTACAAGCCAAGAGTTCATCCCCAATTTATGCAGTTGAGGCAAGGACACATGACAGTTGATGAATGCATTGGTGAATTCTATCATCTATCTACTCATAGTGACTTTGAATGAGATGAAGATATTATGATTGCTTCATATAAAAGGGAATTGAAACCACAAATTTCATCCAAGTTAGCAACTGTTGTGCTTCTTATGTTGAGTAAAATTAAACATATTGCCCGCTAAATTGAAACTGAATATGCTACTACATATTCTTTGTGAGTTCCTACGTCTAATGGTCGTTCAAATGTGAAATCTAGTACTGATTTTAACAAACCACCCACCATGCAGGTTGGCCTATGGTTAGCTGATCCTAAAGGTAAGGCCTCAAGTATCAATGATCGCAAGAAAGCTAACAAGGAGGGCTTTTTTCAATGCAGACTTCCAGGTCATATGAGCTAGCAATGTCCAAACAAGAAGAGTTTCCATATTGATGCTATCTCTGAAGAACAAGAAAAAGAGATTATTATTTTCGAAGCTGGAGAAGATGATGAAGATCAGCAAGGTGTTGATGACAATAAACTGCCTTGTTTGGTTTTACGCCTCCTTAGTACACAAAGGGATGATGAGACTGAATATTGGCGACGAAGTAGTATTTTTCATACTCGTGTCTGGTGTAATGGAGCATTGTGCACCATGATTATTGATCTTGGAAGTTGTAGTAATGCCATATCGAAAGATGCTGTTCATAAATTGGGATTACAAACTGAGTTACATCTTAGTTCTCATACGGTTGCTTGGGTTAACCATTCTAATTTTAAGGTAACTAAGAAGTGTTTGGTCACTTATTCTATTGGAGGGTTAATTGAGAATGTTGATTGTGATGTCTTGCCTATGAAAGTTTGTCATCTTTTGTTGGGTTGACCTTGGTTTTTTGATAGAAAAATGCAACATTGTGGGTAGAATAACACATATAGGTTTAAACACGATGATCTCAACTAGAAACTTGTTTCATCAAAGGATTTGCGGCCAACAAAGATCAAAAGGTCATTCCTTTTGACCTCAAGGAGATGGAGTTCTTGGACCGAAGCTGAGTTCTTTTCAGTGGGGCAGAGATGATGCAGCTGCTATAAGCTAGTTGAATAAAAGCTAAAGTTAGAAGACCACTTGCAAATAAGAAGAAATTTTGGTCTAAAAGGAGGTGTCCATGGTTATTCCAAGGGGGTTAAGATGGTTAAGCCGATACAGAAAGACAGACTACTAACCTTTAAGGGCCTGTTCTCAATAACTTTTTTCTATTTGATTTTAGATTCTGATTTTTTAAAAAAATCTATTTTGTGATATTCTCAACTTCTTTTTTCACTATGTTTGTGAAAAATTTTAAACTAAAATTAGGAGTAATTGATTTTCAGCTTTTCTAAAATCAATTTTTATAAAAATCAAAAGCTATTGAGATTAAGCCTTAAGTGTCATTAGATAAATGTCATTAGATTATTAGTAAATGTTTTAAGAGCCATAATTTTGAAATTAGTGCCTTAACGATATTTTAGTCTTTTATATATTCACAAGATTTTTTCCAACAATTATCTTTTATTTTATTTGATTATTTAATTATATTAGGTAATTAGTTAGAGTCGTAATTGTAATAGGAATATCCTATAAATCTTTTGTTTAGGATTAGAGAATTCTTTCTTTTAAATAAGTTATAGGTTTATAAATACTCTTGGTATTAAACTATTCTAAAGAAAGCGATATTGAAAAATAATTTTAGTTTATTTGCTTTTTTTAGTTTGTTAGTTTTGTTTCTTCAGACCTTCCCCAAAGTCCCTCTTCTTCCTCCCCACTTAGGGGTAGCAACGGATCGAGTTGGCGGGTTAGTGGGTCGGGTTGAGACCTAAGTATAACAGCCAACCTGCCAACCCGAAAATGCTCAACCTGAACACAATCAGAAATGGGTTGGCAGGTTGACCCATTGACCCAAAAAAAAAAAAAAATACTACTACTACTACTACTAATAACATTTTGTAGCTTTGTTTCACTTATTCACATTCAAACACAAATTTCATTCATTGGATAATTAATCAAATAAATTGTAAGAAAAATTAAGAATTCTACTTAGGTTTATAAAAGTAAATTGTAAGATAAATTAAGTGTATGTTAGTGAGTGACTTCGATATTAGTGTATGCAAAAAATGTATTTGATCATTTTTTGTGTGTGTGTGTTTTAATGTCTTTTCTTTCCTCTTTTCTTCAAAATAATAATAATAATAATAATACTACTAACATTTTGTAGCTTTGTTTCACTCATTCACATTCAAACACAAATTTAATTCATTGGATAATTAATGTTTTGTTTCACTCATTCACATTCAAACACAAATTTCATTTATTGGATAATTAATTAAATAAATTGTAAGAAAAATTAAGAATTCTACTTAGCTCTATGAAAGTAAATTATAAGAGGAATTAAATGTATATTAATGAGTAACTTTGATATTAGTATGTGCAAAAAATATATTTGATCATTTTTTTTGTGTGTGTGTTTTAATCTCTTTTCTTTCTTCTTTTCTTCTTCTTCTCCTTCCTCTTTTTTTTTTTTTTTTCAAATTCGCAAGTCAACCCGAACCGTACTTGTTTTTCTTCGCAAGTCAATCGGGTCCGACTCGCAAACCCCCAACCCAAACTGCTATTTTCAAATTAAATTCGTATTAGATTTTCAAATCGTATAAAAAATTACCACCCCTATCCCCACTTACCATTCAAGCTACAGTACGTCCTATTAGATTCTTCTATTCTTTTGCTTGCATTCGAAGGCAGGATTATCACAATCTCGTCCTACATCAACTACATAATTGGCATCTAAGATGGACAAAATTCATCTCATCAGGCCCTAGTCATTCTTAACACCATGTTCGTTGAGTGTGTTTTCAAAATCAAGAATAAAAAAGCCCATAATACATGGCACACGACGAAGAGAAAGAGTTACCGAGAACATAATATCTGAAACCGAGTCAAAATTATGCACACACAAAAGCCAAAGATCCATCAAACTACTAGATTATCGCTCAAGAGATTAAGCAAAACAATGTACCATACTTCAAAAAAAGAAAAAAATTAAAAGCCAAATCGCAACTGCAGTACATATAGTCTAAGATTGTAGCCAAATAAAAATAAAAAATTTTCAGCTTTGGTAATTTGGTTACAAGATGGTGCTCAGGTACTAGAACAGAAACTACTGCATCTCCCGGCAAACAGTGCTTAAGCAGCACCAGCACTCTTGCCCTTCTTCCTTTGAATCTTCTTCATATAAAATTCCAGTTCCTTTCCTTCCAAGATGTATCTGCAAAGCAAGTTCAAAGAATAAGAAAATGCAAAACATCAACAACTTTTTTCCACAAGTTACATAATCTTAATACTCACCCATCAGCTCTTCCACATTGACCAGGTCGGGATGAAATACAAGCCAACAACCTACCAGATCCAAATTGTTCTTCAATATGGGCATCAAGCTTGCGCTCTTTCTGTCGCTTCTCAATCTTCCTGAGAACATGGTTACTTTTCTTGGTTTCCTCAGTCGCACCAGCACCTTCTCCCTCCTGCTCATCCATCAACAGAAATTCAGCAACATAAAAAAATATATCAGCATTATAAATATATGTATAGGTCATAATGTCTCACTTTGTTACAAATCACAGACTATGCACAACTCTCATCTAATTACCTTGCAAAAGCTTCCAGATGATGCCGATTCCCGAAATAGAGTACGGAGTTAAAAGAAAATAAAGAGAGCATATAGAATACCAAGGAACAGCATTAACCACAAGTTGCACAATAACAACCACATTCAAGGATGCTCAAACATATTGCTCACTGAAGAAAAGGTGAAAGAAAAGCAGGTTCCATGGAACCATAAATCAGACAAAGATGCAGGATAGTAACTGCCTAACAGATTTTATGAATCCTTAAAATGGTAAAAACTAGCAATCAAAATTAATATCCATGTCAGTATCTATTCCATGTATTTTCAGGCCAACCAGGTCAAGACATTCTATGAGCATCAGTAACATAATTTATTCAGCCATGTAATATAATTAGAGTAAAAATAAAAATTATAGCACCAAAAGATTTGACAAAGGACCATACGACATCAAAAATATGACAAAGCAAGTCAACAATCCAAAACAGGACAGTAAATCAATCAAGATAAGCTGCACTTAAAACATGAGATCAGAGTGAACCTTTAAAGGTGTCCTGTCACAATTAGAAGCTTAAACGTTAAGCATATGGCAACATTTGAAATTATGGCGGTTTGTTGCAGATGAATTAATGGTAGCAAGTAGAGTCAATATGAACTAATCCTGAGTCAAGCTGCAAAACAAAAGGATAAAAATAATACCTCTCCTTCCTTCTTTATAGCTGCTGCCTTTTTCTTCCTACCAATATCAACACCATAATGTTGAAGGTACCATTGCTTGAATGGGGCAGCATCCACCTGGACAATGGCACTTTTCACAAGGGTTTGAGTTCTCACAAGCTCATTGTTAGAGGCATTGTAGACCACATCAAGGATACGCGTTTTGCGGGTGACAGCTTCACTTCCCCAAGAGTAGTTTCCAGTATCCAATCTGAGAGCCCTCCACTTGACGTTGCCTCCTCTCACTCGGATTCTCCTCACTGTCTTGTCACTTGACAGCTTAGTATTTGCAGCTTGTCGACCAAGCTCATACCTATGTTGAACAAGGTTAAATGGTAAAAGATTTTGAAGGGGAAATCCCAGGATCCCATTTGCACAATAAACATAAGAGAACAAAACCGCAATAATACCCAATCATAAATTTTGTAACCTAATGTATAACAAGAGCAACAATATAGAGTTAATGTATTGTGCAACAACAAACAAAAAATAGACAGAGATACTATGAAAAATAAGGTTTTCTTTTCCACATATCCCAACCTCGAGATTGAGAAAGGCATAACGAAATTTGACAACTTTTAACAGAAACTATCACTTCATGATATCCAAAAAGATTTTGTGATCTACCAGTTCCCCGGCACCATGTCCTTGAGTTCTTTATGGTCTCTCTTATCAAATGAGGAGAACCCAACCCATAAGTAGTTCATGAAACCCTTCACAAAATGGTCCTATAATTTGAACCCAATATATTTATATATTAGTGGTTATATCTTGCTGTTCTTCATTCACCTCATTCTAATTTGCAATTTCAGAAATTTCAATTTCTCACTCTCCTTAGGAGCCTGATCCAATTTATTCTTCTTTAACCTTAAACAGCGCTTTTTTCTCATTTTCTATTCAGATAGCCATTAAATTCAGTTACCAGCACTCCAATCTACGAAAGGTTCCTAGTTGACGATTTTCCTCCTGTCTCAGCTTTGCGGAGATAAATTTTCACAAGACATGCCAAACGAGATCTTTTATCCCAGCAAATTACTATTTATCGCAACCATGCAAATAAATATACATGAAAACCACTAGGATAACAAATCATAATTCAACCGAAAAGTCTACATGCCAAATAATTTGGCCGAACTTACCTCACAAAATCCCATAAAAAAATCCGCAAAAAATGATAGACAAATTAAATTTGTATTTTTAGACAGGAATTTACTAACAAATAATCCTGGCTAACCAATTTCATAAAATTTACAAAAAGTATAATTCCACAACCCATTAACCAAAATTCAAAATTCACCATCATCTTCAAAATCCCAGAGTTATACGTTTTTTAATAAAGTTATCACCATTTTCTTTTCTACTAAAAGCTTTGCACCATAAATCCGTGTAATAAACAAAACTAATCCAAGAAAAACTTGATATCAACCAGATCTAAACAGCATATACATCTCTTCTATTTTGACACAAAAATAACAAAATATTGAAGAAAATGAAAAGTCAAAATACAGAAATAATTTTTTTCTCAATTTGGTTATTTACAATTATATTCTTACTTTCTCTTCTTCCTCCAAGCCTTCTTCTTTCCACCAGTGGCACGTCTCTTGTGCATAGAATCACGTGAAATACCTGTTTCCAGAATTACCCCATAAATTTTTTCTTGTTACCTTCAAGAAAAATCAAACTAATAAATGGATTAAATGGAGATTTCATTAGCTAACCCATGTTGGTGGCGGCAGTGTCCTTCTCCTACTATTGCTGCTGTAAAGGAGACGGCGGCAAAAGGGGTCTTCTGAAGGCGCCTCTCTCTCACACCCACACTATCTAAAGAAGAGTGAGTATTTAAGTTGAAACCCTAATCTATACGCTACCCAAGATGGGTAATTTCGTCATTTTCATTTAGGTCGATATGTTAGAAGAACATTTTTTTTTTTTGTTTTTTTGGCGCGCGGGATGTTCCATTTTCTTTGCTTTGCACATATTTTTCAAATTCTTTCTTTTCTTTAATTTCTTTCATTTAGTTTCGATGAAAGAATATTTTAAAACAAAATAATTGTTATTTGAGCCTTCAAATTGGTTTGCATTAGGTATACTCAAAAAATACTTACGTGGATTGAGTCTATGGCCTCACTTGTGAACCTTATGATTTAAACATACATGCTGATGTAAGAAAATAATGTAAGAATGATTCTATAGCTCTATTTTAGATCGCAAGTTCCACAAGACTGTGGACCGGATTTATATAAGAATTTTTCGTATATACCCCATTATCCATGTATTTATGTTGTTCTCTTTTTTTCTCATTATCTCTGCTCTCATAAGAAGTTATAGGGGATTCATAAGGACATAACAAACGGATCCTCATCATATTTTGTGGATCTATCTATCATGGATAGCATCAGCAATACATAGGGTTATATTAACAGGACCAAAAAGCCAATTATGTTTCTTATTGATGTTTCATATAGGCTTTCTAATGGGAAAGTTGCAAATGCCTAGGTATGTAAGAATCAAGATGGATTATTTCTATTTAAAAAGGCATACACCATACATGTTGGATCTCCTCTTTAGTGTGAAGCTTTAGCATGTCTCAAGCAGTTTCATATGCATCTCAGAAAGGATTTCAAAGCATCTACACTCACACTAATTGCCTTTAGCTGGTTCAATGTTTAAAGAATGATCTTATCATTCCTTATGAATTAGATTCTAATATTAAGTTTCTTGCATCCTTCTTCAAGCATTTTCATATGCGTCTCAGAAAGGATTTCAAAGCCTCTATATTCACACTCATAGCCTTTAGCTAGTTCAATGTTTAAAGAATGATTTTATCATTCCTTATGAATTAGATAATATATCTTTTGATTTTATGTTATTTTGAATAATATATTTTCTGATATTAAGTTTGTTGGATCCTTCTTTTCTGATTGTGTAATCTTTAAAGCTAGTAGATAAGAGGTACAACAAGTACATGACTTAGCTGTAGCTCTAACAATGTTGTAACCTTATTTATATATAATAATGATAATATTCTTCCAAAAAAAATTTCCATTTTTTGGATGAAAGCTAGAAATTTGTTTCCCGTTCTTTAAGGACTAATTAACACTAGCAATTTTGGCGTGCACTATGCATGTGTGAATCTTAAAAATAATAAATTTATCAAATTATTTGCTAGAAATATAATTTCTTGCTGAAATTCAAATTACAAATTGTAAATAAAGTAGTTTGGATAATACCAAGTAGTTGAGAAAGTAACTTATCTGAACCAGTTTCTCACACTTTTCTTGCAAGTTAACATTTTTTTTTCACTTACATTTTTGCTTGTAACTAAACACTACCTAAGAGTAGCTATTATGCACTGTATCTAGTCTTGTTCTCCAACACAAGATAAACATACTTGTTTTTCGAGCTTTTCTTAAAAATAATTATCGATATTGGAATTCTTGATATCAAAATCCAAATAAAAAGAAAGCTCTCATTGTGGTAAAGAACCATTGTCGCATCAACTTATCATTGAACTTTTGAATTCAAGACTAAGGAACTTCCACATACATGTTAAATAAAATGTTCAACCTTAAAATCTAAACTTGTCAAATAATGCTATTATTCAGATAAAATTACACTAAGAAGCTATTAGTGAAGCTTCACATCTCTACATACACAAGCCTATCTTTGCATAGGTTATGACAAATATGCTCTTGTAATATTTGGAATTTTAGGTTAATAAATATTATTTCGAAGAGTATGCAACTATTTGAAAAACCCTACCCTAAACCTTCAGCAACTATCAACGGTCGTTTGTCCGGCCTGTAGACACCAAATTTTGACACACTTTTGGTAAAAATATGTGTGTTACCTTATTTTAGAGGGTATTTTTCATTTTTCGGGGGTCAAGTACAATTTTCGCATATTATGTCTAATTCGTCACATCATGAGCAAAATGGTAATTTCACCATATAAATATTAGTTTATTTTATTTTATTTCCTAAATACATGATTTTACTATTTTTATCATTATTTATGATTTTTAATGATTTTTAGGAGTCATTCATTATTTATTTTAAATTTTAGTATTTCTTTTAATTCAATGGCACGTTTTCCAATGCGCTATTTTTATGAGAATTTTCAAGTGAAAAATTTTATATATGCATCTTGAATACTCATAAATTTTCTGTAAAAATCTCATAATTTTTAGATGTCGTTTAGTATTTATTTAATTTTTGTCTTTTTATTTATCAAAGGCACGTTTCTCAAAAATGCGTTAATCTTACAAAATTTTTTTGAGTGAAAACTTTAGTATATGTGTTTCATGGGATAATATATTTTGTGTAAAATTTTTTGTGATTTTTAAAAGTCATTTATTATTTTTGTGATTTTCATAAATTTCATAATTTTTGTCATATTATGTCACGTTTTTCAATGCACCTTTGTTTAAAAAATTTTTTTTTATGAAATATTTTATATGTGCATTTAATATATCTATAGATTTTATAATTTTTACAGACTATTTTGTATTTATTTCAAATTGTATCTTTTTGTCTATGACATATTTTTCAATGATGATTAATTTTAAAAGTTTTAATTTTTATTATTATTGAATTTCTTTTTTTCTAATAATGCTGAATTTTAGTTATGGTTTTATTTTATTTTATTTTTTATTTTTAATTCTAGGGAATCCATAAGATTTTTTTATTTTCATTCCAATTTTCTTCATTTTCTCACATGTTTTTTTCTTTGTTTTTCTTTTTTTTTTTTCTTCTTTTTTCTTTTGCCTTTCTTTTTCCTTTTCCTCTTTTCTTTTTCTTTGGAAATATCAAAAAAAAAAAAAAAAACAGTTGCTCAAGCTGCAAAGTAGCCTCATGGCCATACTTTCAGCCATCCCCTATCACCAACTCCACCTTCCCTTCAGCAGATTTTGAGGGATGTGGAAGGGATTTTGTTTATTTTTTTCCTCACTTCTTCATCATCCTTATCCCTGCCTTCTCTTCCCCTCACAAAGAACACACACCTGCACTCTCACAATCCACACAGACAAGACAACCTGCACACACAACTCATTTCTCCCTCTCGGTCATTTCCACACACAATCCAGAACACACACTCCCTTCTCGGCTCACTTTCACACACCAGACACACAGCATCACACACTCGGTCTCCCTCACTCCCTCTGCTTTCCCTTCCCCTGCACATTCATCCCACAAAGCATCACACAACACACACGATTGCACACACCCTGCACAAACAACATTCACACCACACAAGCACACAAACATTCACCTGCATACACCACCGGACACAAACACACACAACACACAGCAGACGGCATACGCATAAACACACTACACACACCTGCAACATTCAAACCGGCAAAACACACACCTGCACACACACCAGCAAAACACACGTACAAGCACCATTTTCACCCTCACTAAGTTACACAATTTACACCAACCAAGCACACGCCATTCACATTACACACACTACACACACAGGCACACATATTTTTCACCAGAACTTCACCAAAAAACCACACAGATATCATTCGCTGCCTCATAATACACCTGCACGTTTACACATATACACTACAAAACACACACACACACGCCAGTTTCATATAACACACCTGCAAAGCAAAAAAAAAAAAAAAAAAAAGGGCACAACAACAACAACAACAGCAACGACAATCAACACCAAACATCACAACCCCCAGTGGAAGGCTGAAGCTCCACCACCACCCAACTGGCCACTCTCAATTGAGCCAAAAACCACAGCCGGATTCTCCAAAACAGGTAGCACTTTTGGCCCTCTCTTTTCATGTCCTCTTGTTTATCATTCAGTCAATAGAATTGGTGCTTAGACAGGGTTAATTGTGACGAAATTGTTGGAAAGAATTGAGGGAATTTTGTTTCCTTCCATTTCGTTTGAAGAACCGATTAAAAAAAAATAAAAAAAAGGAAAGGATCCGGTGAGAGAGAGAGGAGAGAACAGAACCGGGGAAGGGGAAGAAGAAATAGTGAGATAGAGAGGGAAGTCCGGCGAGAGAGACCGAGAGAGAACCGGACGGCGAGAGGGAAGAGAGAATCGGGGGAAGAAGAACAGAATCGGGAAAGAAGAAGGAAAAAGAGAAGAAAGAAAAGAGAGAAAAAGAAAAAAAAAAACTGAAACCGGGTTAAAAAAAAAAAAGAGTTTTAGTGAAACTACGTCGTTTTGACGTAGTTTCACTCAAAACTACGTCGTTTTGATTAGGTTAGTTTTTAATTTATTTTTTAATTAATAATAGGTATTTATTTTATAGTCCTTATACTTTCATTAATGCTACTATGGCCCTTGGGAATTTATAATTTGTGCGTTTAAGTTTCTATTTATTATAGATTGACCCCTATAATTTTATTTTCTTTTCAATTAGGTCCTAATTAATTGCATTTAGGTCCCTCAACTTTTATATAATTATAATTTTGCCCCTGCACTTTTCAATTTCTATTTTTGACCCCTACATTTCTCGGTAATTACATTCTGACCCCTAGATTTTGCTGGAATTGCATTTTTACCCTCTGATATTTATGAAAATTGCAATTTTGCCTCCCAAGCTTGCTGTTATTGTATTTTAGGCTATAAATGTTGCTGAAAAATTGCATTTTGGCCCTTATACATTGCTGGAAATTCTATTTTTGCCCTAGGATATTGCTGGGATTTTGCATTTTTGCCCCTCAAGTAGCTAGAACTTGAATTTTAGCCTTGAATGTTTGCTGGAATTGTATTCTTTACTCCCCAAGTTTGCTGGAATTATATTTTTAGCCTTAATAATTGCTGGAAATTTTATTTTTGATATTATACTTGCTGGAAATTATATTTTGGCCTTTAAATTTGTTGTAAATTATATTATCATTTTAACTATGGTTTGGAATTATAATTTTACCCTTTAGTTTGTTATAAATTACATTTTTTACTTTAGAATGTTGTCTAAATTTCCATTTTTAATCCAAATCTTATAATATTTTTTTTTGCCAAAAAGAAAAATTAAATTAGTTATGTCTTAAAGCTTTAAATTATTTCTTTTCACATTTTCTTTATTTATTTTATAAAATTTACAATTAATGTTCTAAAATTGGGTCTTGTTAGTCTAATTAATGTTCAAATTAATGTTCTTTATTTTCCTTTTTGTTATTCTAATAATCATTATTTGGGGTGTTAAAAGTTTAAGTATGTATTATTGTATTTTATCTTTTATTATTATTATTTCTTTATTTTTTGTTGTTTTGCTTTATTTATTTATTTACTTATTTATTTTTACTTAAACAATTTACATTTTCTTCCTAAATATTTAATTATTATTATCATTATTTTCTTTCTTTTATTTTGTTTATCATTATTATGATTGTTTGAATTATCATAGTATTGTTCATGGTGATTGGTATGGAATTATTTAATTAGTAGTTTATTTATTAAACAGTGGTATTTTTAACATGTTTGCTCATTTAGTAGCAATTTGTACCGAGTCCTCGAACGGGAGGTACCTCGATTACCCTTTTAATTTCTTTTTATGTGCTCCTACGTGCTCCAATGTGTTTTTCTATGTGTTTTCATATATCTTTGTGCTTATAATTTTTATCCATGTGTGAGTGTTTATTTATTTATTTATGCCATGTTGTTTATTTGAATTTAATCTGGATTATTCAAAAAAATGTAATAGATAGGTAATATTCTATTTAGCAAAATTTCTGTATTTAGATAGTTAATGTAATAGATAATTTATATCTAGTTAATAAAAATTTTTTGTATTTTAGTTAGAAAATGTAATAGGTAGGTTAGATAGGCTATTTTGATTATCTTTTCCAATTTAGATTGTAATTAGGCTTCTCCGGTGTAATAGTTAGGTTTTGTGTGCTATGTGTGCTATGTGTTTATGTGTTTTATTCGTTTTCCTAGGATTTTGCATCTAGAATATTATGCCTATGTGTTATGTGCTCCTATGTGCTAATATTTGTTTTTACATGATTATTGCTTTAATCTAGGCTTTATTTAATTACTTACTTGCTTTATTGTTTTATATATGTATCGTCCCCACACTAGTCTAACGCTAGTTGTGGCTAATTTCGATTTCTTCGCTAGTCCAACGCTAGCGGAGAATGTATAGAAAAATAGGCTAGTCCAATGCTAAGCCTTTAGGTCATTTTAGTATTAGGATTATTTCTCGCGTGTTCATTCCATATCATTACACACACATTTTCTCTTTTTAGGCCTTTTCCATTTTTACATAATTTTCTATATATATTTTATCATTTATTATCTATTTTAACATTTATTTTAGTGCATAATATTTAGATTCCACTACACATAGAATTTTAGGTCATTTGTGTGATTTGACTAGAAAATAGTCATCTACTCACGTGGGAAGCGATGGCGTACATGTCGTTCCCCCCTCCGTGAGTAGGAACAGTTAGTCACGAGTCCATTCGTCCCCCGTACCCGTTATGTTGCATCCCTACTTTCTTTGTTCACTTACTATCTATACTACTATTTTCCTTTTCTTTTGCATCCTATTTTGCACCTAAACTCGTGACTCCGTCGAGGTCTACATTCGGGTTTCGCAATTAATGCGGTAATTCCGACTAAACCTCAATGGAACATTTTGTCCCTTAACGATATTTATTTTTAGAATTAGATTTGCATTCATATAGTTGCATCCAAATGCGATAAAATCTTAGGGTTATATTAGGAAAATTTAGACTAAACCTCGCAACTAGTTTCGGTTAGGTTGAAAAGGGTACCTTAGGCGCGAGCCTTTGCCTTCCCTTTCTTCAACTGTGACTCCCGAACCTTTTTCTCTTGTTTTTCAAAGACCTGGAGTCGTCTAAAAGGGTTTTCTTGTTTTTCCTTATTTTTTCCAAAAACCATTTCTTTAAATAAATCATTTTTTATTTTCTTACCTTTTATAAAATATTTTCGGGTGACTTGGTACACCAAAACTCAATACCAAGTGGCGACTCCTTTTTCACTAAAAAACCCTTTTTAGACTCTATTCTCGGGCCCAAAAACCTGTTCGCATTTTCAAAGTCCCATTTTAGGCCCTTTTTCTTTTATTTTAAAAATAAAGCATTTGTTCGTCACATTTTTATCGAATCATCTTTTACAAAGTATTTTCTAAAAATTATTGTTACGAGAAATTTACACGCTTCTTTTTCCAATAAACAAAATCACATTTAATTACTTCCTTTTCATTTTTTTTCGACAAAATCACACACACCATACCATTTTATTATTCTCTTTTTTCAAAAAATGGGGCGCGACACGGCCATGTTAGCCCTTGAATCGCCAAACCCCTTGACTGTTAGACCTCCTGACCTCTCATCGGAAGTACGCACTTAGCCTTCAAAAACTTTTGCTGATGTGGTTAGTGCAACATGATTAGAAAACTCTCTAGCTATTCCAAATTTTGGGGTTTTATCATCACACAAAGGCCTATCTACTCTTTGGATCTCCAAGAAAGACACCTTAAGATTGGTTGAACCTTTCTAACAATCACTAGTGGGTCATTTCATTTTCAGCAGACCATCAATGGAGGTGATTAGAAAATTCTTCATCTCTTTGGGACTAAAAGGGGAATGCTTGGTCGGACTGCTAGATACACACCATGTTTTGATTTGTATGACCAATGAAGAGGATTATAGTCGCTTATTCTTATGGCGTACATGGTTTTTGTAGAACTCTACTATGGTTATCTCTAAATGGATGTTGGACTTTAATGCTAATCATGAGGCTTTAATTGCACTAGTTTGGATCAATTTCCCGGAATTGCCTCTACCTTTTTTCAACAAGAAATAGATTCAAAAATTGGGGTGTCTTCTAGTAATCCGTTACAAGTAGACTCTGCAGCATGTGATCTTAGAAGACCATCAGTAGCAAGTGTACTAGTAGTGATGGATATTGCTCAACCTGCAACAAAATTTTGGATAGGAGATGACAATTTGGTCGGTGGCAAAAGGTAGATTATGAAAATTGGCCAAATTTCTGTAGTTTCTGTGAGCAGGTTGGGCATAATGAAAAGGAATGCTTCAAGAAAGATCCTTCCCTTCATCAAGCAAAAACTATGCAGTAACTTGTTTCATCAAGTTAAACAAGTGTATGTTCCAAAAGTGAAGGAGGATAAAGGAAAAGAAAAGGAGAACGTAACATTGACGATTGATTTGCAGCAGCGGGCAGCGATCATACAGCCACAACAAGAAACTTAACTTTCACCCATTTTGAACTCCAACGATAATCAGGCCGGTATTAAACAAGGAGAGACAGTGCATCAGCTGCTGGCATTGGAGGATGGGAATAAGTCAAATGAGGCTTAAACACAGTTGGAAGTAATCATGCATGACTCTTTACAACCTCAAGCTCATCCAGTTTCTTTGAATGTACAAGCGGATACTCTTGTTGATCTAGATTCCAAAGATAATCTTCTTGAGATAACGAATACGTTTGTTTTACTAGAGGGTATAAATGAAGATGTAAATTATTATCATTGACAATCTTGGCCTTTTCCTAGCAAAAAAAAAAAAGGCAGACATCAGATAAAAGGAATCAGTAGTAAGTCAAATGGAGGACTGTCTTCAACCAAACAACTTATACAGGACCAGAAGATTTTGGAGTTAAGGCTGCAAAAGTCGAAAGTGATTGAAGCTGATTGTCCATGAGTAGCAGTGATTGACTCCAAAGATGTGGAACTACTGAACAAGATTACCAAGAAGGTTGGTTGTTGCACTAATTATCATAAGAAATTATCAGCATTCCAAGCTCAAATTAAATCCTCTTTTATATGTGATGATAGGTCCAATTAACATTTTAGTTTGGAATATTCGGGAGATTTCAAGATGGAATTCTCAATGTTATTTATACAGTCTATGTTCGAAAAATCATATTGGTATGGAGGTGCTAATAGAACCATTTGTTGAGATACCACAATTGATGAATATTAGTTTGTTGACAAAGTTTGATAGAGCTGTGTCTTTTCTAAATGGAAAAATATGGATTTTCTAGTTTGACAATGTAAAAGTGGATTTTTCGGATTATGCTGATCAGTTGGTTCATAAAAGCATCTCCTTCAATTCGAGGTGCAAGCTTTTGGTTCTCTGCAATTTATACTACATGTACAAGAGTGGGAAGAAGATCCTTATGGAAAGCATTGGATGAGGTTAATGTGGCACAGAATACACCATGGATGGTTGCTGGGGATTTCAATGTTATAACTACAGCAGAAGAGAGAGTAGGAGGATCGCCAACAAATGCAAGAAACATGGCAGAATTCAACTCTGCTCTTTCTAATTTTGGACTTGTTACAGTGGATTTTGATGGTCAACCTTTTACATGGACTAATGGCATAATTTGACAATGGTTGGATGGGGTGGTAATTAACAATGGATTCACTCAAGCCTATAATACAGTACGGGTATCTCACTTGGCTAGAAGGAAATCTGACCATGCTCCGCTATTGGTACGATGTAATTATTATACAAATCAATGAGAATATTTTAAGTTTTTAAATTTTAGAGGCAACACCACGGGTTCATGGGTATAGTTAAGTTAAAAAATGCAAGGAAAGAACCAGTGCATAGGCCTAGTATGGACAAATTCCATCAGAAACTAATGAATGCAAAGAAGTTTATTCGGGAGTGGAATGTAAAATCTTTGGGCCATGAGACTTGAACAAGTAGAAAATACTCTTAAACAATGAGAGAAGGAGCTTGATAATAAGAAGGATGAAGAATCAAAGATTATGATGTCAGAGGCAAAGTAATATTAAACGAAGAGCATGCCATTGAGTGTGAATTTTGGAGACAAAAAACATAGATAAAATGGATTGAATTTGGTGATGCAAATGCCCATTTTTTTCATTCGGTGGTCAAAGGTAGAAGGAGTTCCAATTATATCTAACGAATCAAAGAGGATTCTGGGAGAATAGTTGGAAGAATTGGAGCCTATAAAAAATTCAGCTTTAGATTTTTTCTCTAAATTATTCACTTTCGAGAGGGAGGGCAGTAGGCAACCACAACTCAATTTTAATGTCCCATAGTTGAATTCAGAAGCTAATAATATGTTACAAACACCTCCCGCATTAGAGGAGTGAAATCAGTTGTTCTTTTAATGAATGTTGATAGTGCCCCAGGCTTAGATAGCTTTGGGGTAGGGTTTTATTAGACTTGTTGGGAGATTTTAAATGATGATTTAATGACGTTAATGTATGCCCTAAAACCAAGTAAGTTTTTAGGATATATATATTATGCTTATTTTATGTTATATTAATTTATGTGGCATTTTTTTTGTCATTTAATATTTATTATTTATATACTTGTTTATTTGATAAAGTCCATAGAATATTAACTGTGTAAAAGAGATTGTAAGAGTTACAATGATGAGACTCTTATTACACATAAAGTTATATTATTAAATATCCCTAGTCATAGTATTTTGAGATTGGACATCATTAATATGGAAATACTAGCACATACTTTGCCTCTACTTATGGTAAGCAGTAGTTGATCTCATCAACTATGGTGTATGAAACACCTAAGCTGGTATGTGGATGCTTGTTAGAGAACAAGTTCATTGGATTGATCCGCCAAGAGTTACCATTCATAGTGCCAATGAATTGTATTCTTAATGGCAATGGTGTAAGTGATCCTTATACTCAAGATTACCATAGTATCTTAAATATGGATTGCTATGCTTTGATTCTATTGCTCAGTACTCATAAAAGAGTGTCACATACGGTAGAGATTGGATATAGTATGAATCTTGGAAAGATAGTGAGTAATTAATATAGGATCTACCAGTTTTTATTATAGGAGTCTACACTCCGTATTGACCACTTGTTGAAATATAACTTAAAGAATCTTTTGCGCAAAAGTGAAAGTATGACTTGAAAGCGTTTCAAGGTTATACTTTTATAAAAAGTTATATTTCAGGAATAAGGAATCATTAATTAGTCATTTAAAGAGTGCACACTACACTTTTAGACTAATTGGGATACATTGTGGTGAAAGGATATTAATTACACGATAACATTGTCATTGATAGGTGTAGTCTACTATATGACTTTCCTATTCACTTGGGTGGTCATGATACATTGCTAGATGCCACTCATGATCTATAGGCACGAATTAATTAATTGTTGAATTAATGATAAATTAAAGTGTTTAATTTATCTAGTTCTTAATTAATTAATTAATTAATTATAATTTGTACTTATTGCCAACGTAAATGGAACCTAATGGGTCACACACAATAACAACATGATCTTGGGGTTAAATTGTTATTAAGATAAGTATATGGGGTTAATTTATGTAATAAATAACTTAAAGAACTTATTTATAAATATTCTAAATCTTGTTGGAAATTAGTTTCCTAAAAGAAATTAAAAAAGCTATTTGGTTTCCTTATTGAATAGGATTCCTAAGGGAGAAGGATTAGCTTAAGCTAAGCTTCCTAAACCTTCTCGATTTCTAATTGTTCTTATTTCCTAAAAGGCTAGGATACTACTCCAATAAATCTGTCAATGCATTGACTCTTGAAAAATTGATGAAACACAACACAAATTTAGAGAGAGAAAAATTGAGAGCTTGGTAGTGTTTTTCTCTCCATGCCACACACCTCTTCCCTAATTGTTAGGGTTTTGTCTTCTTCCTCTTCTTATTTTTGTGTTCTTTATGATATTCAAGGAAGCTAGCACTTAAAAGGCAAGGCAAGCAAGTTCAAAGGTTCCTAAAGATCGTGTTCGTGTGGATACCATTGGAGGCTCTATGCTTGAAGGGCTTTTCATGGTAGATCAACACCTTCATCGATTAGGATCTTGCCTTTTGAAGCATAAAAACCTTCTATGCTTGAAGTATTTGTGCTAAACTCTTTTTAATTGTATAGATTATATCAAAGAAATCCATGGTTAAGGTAATAAATTTTTAAATTTTTCACTGCGTTACTCTCCTTACTACCTTACAGTGGTATCAGAGCCTCCTTTGATTATATGTATATGATTTATGTTTAGTTAATTATCATAAATATAGATGGTTTATTCTTGATATCAATTTGTCTCAAAAACATTTTAGAAAAATCAAAGAATTTGATTTCTAAGAAAAGATCTTAATTATTTAAAATTATTTTTGATGGTTAAGATGAGTTCTTATGGTTTATTTTGAGGTTTCTAAACTATTTTTAAGTGCTAAAAGTCCTTTAACACGTTCTGGTTTACAAAGAGTTCTGAAAAAATCAAGAAAAATTGTTTTTCTGTAAATTCCAGAAGGTCAGCCGCGGGCTAAGCCTTGGGCATTTGGCCATGGCTAAATCCACAACTAAACGATTGTATTTTTCAAAATTTGAGCCATGGGCTTAGCCGTGGGTGCTTCACCTGTAGCTCACACCACGACTCAAGGACAAAAGGTGCTTTCTACAAGCTGGCATGAGCCGCAGGTGGTCTACCCATGGCTCAAGGCAAAACCCTAGCGAGAAAATTTTAATTTTTTTGAAAAAATGTGATTTTCTGTAAATTTTTGTGAAAAAATCTTTCCAATTTTAAGTGTTAAAATTTGGAAGGTTAATTTTATAAAGACTCTTTCCAATTTTAAGTGTTAAAATTTGGAAAGATAATTTTGGAAACCCTAAACCTGCTTCAACATTTTTTTAGACAAATAATTCAAGGATATAAATCTAATTTGATTAGATCATGTGATTTATGATTTGAATTAAATAAAAATTTATATTATTTTATTGTTAAATATGTTAGATGGTATGGTGGATGATTATGGACTACAACCAATGTGATTTAATGGTTGAATTTTTATTATTTTGATGATTGACTTGTATTGGTTTTTAAATAGAACTGTGTGTCTTGCCTTCTCTATTCATCTCATGTAATTCTCTTCTTACCTAACTCCTTTGAATGTAACTCAAGAAAAATATCTTAGTAAAGTCCACAATCACCCACGGTTTATTATGCATAGTTTTAGTTTATATGTCGATATATTTTAATTGCATGCTATGATGAGACTATATATTACATAATTTAAAAAAAATCCCTCAAATATGATATTAAGTCAATATACAAGTTGCCTTCTATTATTATAACAAAAACGAAGAGTTCCTATTAAGTATTGACTTGTTGGCCTCCATCAATGTCACCTTGCTCGAAATATGTTTTTGTTATGAGATGTGAATAATGAGTTTAACTTAACAAAAATACATAATTTGTTGGCTTCCATCAAGGTTATGGTATTTTTTAGGCAATGTTGGGTAACACATAAGATGTAAATATCAAGAGTTGATATCCAACTATCTAGGAGTCACAAGAGTTGTGATTGGTAAAGTTACCTACCTAATCGAAGTTACCTTTGGGTTGTTGGCCTCTGTCAAGCTCAAAGTTAATTAGATGGAATCCTAGCCCACTAGGAATCTCCAATGGATTTCCGAATCAATATTTTGAGGATTATTGATTTGAGATAAAATAGTGGGAGCAAACCAAATAAATTCGAAACCCACATTTTTGGTTTGCAATTATAATAAAAAACAAATAATTATACTATCTTGACATTTGTTGTAGAATAAATGTTCACATGAACACACTTATCACCTTATATCTCCATTTGAATATGAATTTCTTGGACTAGTATAAAACTTGAGAATAGTTTCCAAGTGTATAAATTGGATATGTCCTTGATACCCACTTCCATTTGTTCATGATTGTGCATCTCAAGGAGTTGTTGACACACAATCTAAGGCTATTAGATATTAGATATCTAAAAACCAATTTGTTAAGGAAAAAAAAGAGGCACCTTATAGCTTGTCAAGGGGAAACCCAAGCATGGCTTTGAGAAAGCCCACATAGCTATGACAAAACTTAAAGAAGTGATCAAAATGGACAAGTTTAAGGACATGTTTCCAATTCTATTGAAAAGAGAACTGTAAGGCTCATCTCAACACTAAGAAGTTCAATAGGCCTAGTGAAACTTTTACTTCTAGTACGTTTGTGTCTGAGATAAGTTCATCTACTAACTAAGACCATTGGATATTAGATACCAGACATAGATCCCATATTTGCAAAAATATGCAAGGTCTTAAGCATAATAGACAATTGGTAAAAAGAAAGTCAAACTACGTGTGATGAATGGAGCAAGAGTTGCTACACTAGCCGTAGAGACTTATATACTCTGTCAAACTGGGCTTGCTATAGAATTAAAACTTTATTATTATGTTCTAATACTTACAAAGAACATAAAATCTAATTCGCATTAGATGTGGATGGATTTAACCACTACACAAAAAAATTGTTCTTTTATGTGATGATGTTCTTTGTGATATTAGATCATTAAACAACATTTTATAAATTCTAAACCTTGATAAGTTCATTGTCAAATATAGACAAAAACTCTATATTTCGAAACAACTATACTTTTGGCATTATAGATTTGGTCATATAAATAAGAAACGCATTTCTAAGTTACATAATAGATGTGTACTTGGACTCATTCGATTATGAATCATTTGAGATATTCGATTCTTATTTATTATGAATGATGACCAAAACACATTTTATTTGAAAAGGTAAATGTGCTAGTGATCTTCGTGGGCTTTAATATATAGATGTTTATGGCCAAATGTTGATCCATACTAGAGGTGCTTTCTCAATACTTCATCACTTTCTTGGATAACTATATTAGATATTGTTACGTGTATCTTGTGATATACAAATCCGTGGCCTTTGAAATGTTTAAAGCCATTAGGGTTGAAGTAAGAGAAACAAATTGACAAGAGTATTAAGACACTAAGATTTGATCTACGTGAATAATATAGAATATCAAGTGTTTCAAAATATTTAAAGGAAAATGTGATTCTTCATCAATGGTCTCCACTACATACACCATAATTGTTTGATGTGTCTAAGTGGAGGAATTGTACTCTATGAGATATGGTGCAATCAATGATGAGCTATACAACACTTCCTAACCTCATTTAAGGGTCTTTGTCTTAGACGCCAACTCTCATACACTCAACCATGTTAGATAAGCCTAGTGCTAAGTCTAACCAACTGTCTATTTATGGGGTATCCTTATAAAAATAATGGACACCACTTCTATAAGCCCTTTGAGCAAAATGTTTGTCTCAAGATATGTCTTTTTCTAGAAATATAGTTTACTCTCAAAAGAGACAGTGGGAGCAAGATAGAACTTGAAAAAGTTCAAGAACCACAAATTGACACAAATTAATATTTGGAACTAGAGCTTATACCACACGTTGATGAGGCGCAACAGAAGCTCAAAGTACACAAAATTTTCTAAAGATTGGTAGAGTATGTTATACTTCTACGAAATATAGATTTCTCACATATTAGAGATATAGATTTTTCATTAGCAAGAGCAATAATGTACTAGTCATATATGATGACAAACGTACTAGTTACGAAAGGCTTTGTCTAATGTAGACTCATTGACGTTGCTAGATGTCATAAAATCAAAATTGGATTCCATGTACAAGAATAAGATATAAACTTTGGTTGAGCCACTAAAGTAACGAAATCCTTAAGATGCAAGTAGGTCTTTAAGAGAAAGACTGACATGATGTTAACGTAGTTACCTATAAGGCAGGATTAATGGAAAGGGGTTCCATTCAAAGGTTTGAGTTTGAAAGAAACCTTTTCACCATAGGTCATGCTTAAATCCATTAAGATTTTACTTGCAAAAGCTGCTATTATGGCTATGATTAATGAATATGAAGACCCCATTCCTTAAACGGAATTAAAAGGTATGTATATGACAAATCCCTTGGGCTTTCACTTCCATTGATAGTTATAAGGTGTGTAAGTTTCAAGGGTCCATTTATGGACCCTAGTAAGTCTTAAGCTATTGGAGCATTTGTTTTGATGAGATAATCAAAGAGTTTGATTTTCTCAAAAATAAAGACAAGCTTTGTGTAAATGCAAGGTTGAATGGGTGCATTATACTTTTCTTAATACTATATGTGAATGATATATCGTTGATGAGAAACAACATACTTTAAAAGTAAAGGTATGGTTGTCCAAGAATTTCTTAATTAAGAGGAGGTGACCTCTTTTTTGGGAATTAAGGTTTATAAGGTTAGACCCAATATGTTGCTTGGTCTCACTAAATCCAAGTACATGGGTAAGATGCTAAAGGGTTTAGCATAGGTGCAATCCCCTATGTGATAAGAGATTACTCTTTTGAGAGATGTGTGTCTTTGACACCTGTTGAGATTGATAGCATAAAATAGATTCCAAATGCTTCTGCAATAGGTTCCATTTTATATGCTATCCTATGTATGAAATCTGATGTCTCCAATGCTCTAAGCGTTACGAGCAATTCTAGTGAGTGTCACTAGATGGCTATCAAAGGATATTTTTAAATACTGGAGAAGTACTAAAAGATTATTCTTAACTATGGAGCACACACTTAGAAAGTGTGTGGATTTAGATATGTGAGTTTCTAATCTAATAGGGATGATAAGTAAATTATAAGATGAATTGGCATTCACATTGAATTGTAGTGGATAGAAGAGACATTATAACGTATTCTACAACAAAGGCCGAACACATGATAGCTTTAGAAGTTATTATGGATCAAGTGATTCTTGTTGGACAAAGAATAGTTCCTTGCATTGTTTTATGAAAACAATTGTACCATCACATAATCAAGGAACTAAAGTCTCATTTATGATCCAAACATGTATTAAGGTGCCACCATCTATTTATGGAAATAGTTTGGTACAAATAACATAAAGATAGAGGAAGTTCCCACAAGATTAATGCCACTAATTCTTTCACCATGGCCTTATCCCAGAAAAGGCATGATAGTCATGCTTATGGCCTAAAACCTTGTGTGATTGGTTTTATTGCAAGTGGGAGTGTCGCGCCCCGAAAAATACGGCACGGGTCGGTCTGTAACTGTTGCGCCCCGAAAAGGTGGTCTGATTCGGTGATCTTTTTCGAAATAAAAAAGGTTTTTGTAAAAGACCGTGCATGTGATATAAAAATTGAGTATTTTAGTGAAAAAGTGTTCTTTAGAAAAATGGTATTTCGAAAAACAAAGTAAGGCTATGACTAAACATGTGACAGCTTTGACCAAATATTTTTGAAAAATGATTTTGATAAAAATGGAGTCGCCATTTTGTATTGAGTTAAGGTGTACCTAGTCACTCAAAAAATCATTTAACAAAACAAAATAAAAAATTTTAAAAAATATTTGAAAACCCTTTTTCGACAGTAGTTTGCGAAAAAAATGAGAGAAAAAGATTCGAAAGTCACATTTGAAGAAAGGGAAGGCAAAGAATCGCGCCTAAGGCACTCTTTCAACCTAGCCGAAACTAGTTACGAGACTTAATCAAAATTTTCCTGAAATAACTCTAAATTCTATCAAGTTTGGATGTGTCTGAATAAATGCAAGTCCTAATCCTAGTGTGGTTTCGGGAGGGTCAAGATGTTCCTTCCAAACTTGGTCGAAATTATCGCATTAATTGCGAAACCTGAGTCGAGACCTCGAGGGAGTCACGAGTGTAGATGCAAAATGGAATGCAAAAGAATAGAAAAATAATAATACGGATGATAAGTGTTCAAAGAAAGTGGAGATGCAACATAACGGGTACGGGAGACTAAAAACTCGTGACTGATATTTTTCTGCTCACGAAGGGGAGAACGGCCTGTCAATCCCCCGCTTTCCATGTAAGTAGACGACTATTTCTAGCCAGATCGCACAAAATGACCTAACTTCTAAGTGAAATACAACCTAGGTGTCATGCACTGTCAAATGCTGAAATAGAGAGTAATAATAAAAATATATACCAAAAAATTATGCAAATATAGAAAACTCTAAAAAAAGAGAATGTGTTGTGAAATGAGATAAAATGCATGCAAGTGAAACTAACACTAAAATACCCTAAGGGTCTAGCGTTGGACTAGCCCTTTCTAGGAAACCTCTACTAGCGTTGGACTAGTGGAGAAACGAGAAAAAGCCACAACTATCGTTGGACTATTGGGGAAACAGATAATGATAAACTAAAAAAACATGAATCGAAAGCGAATAAACATACAAAGACATATAAGAGTGCATAGGAGCACATAACACGTAAATATGATATCTAGATGCAAAATGTTAAGGACAGCGGTAAAATATATAAGAACACAAGCACACAAAAAGCACCTAAGCCCTAACTATTACACCGGGGGATTAGCTACAATTTGATGGGGAAGAAAGTGAAAATGACCTATTTATTGCATTTGCTATCTAAATTCACAACTTTTGCTAGGAAAGTATAAGAAATATAATCTAACTATTATATTGGCTATGTAAATACAAAATATTACTTTTTTTTGCCAAATAATAAAAAAATTTGAAACTAAATGGCATAAAATAAATAAACAAGCAAAAAGCACATAAAATAAGAAATATGTGAGAAAAATGCATAATAAATCACACAGGAGCACATTGGAGCACATAAAGGGAAATTGACGAGGAATAGCGATACCTCTTGAAGACCTAGTACAAACGCTTAAAGGAGTGAACACACACGTCAAGGTACTACTTTTTAAAACCAAAAAACATAAAAATATGAAACATGGCAAAGTAAATAAAAAATTGGGTAGATGCAAAATTTTCGTAAATCAAGAGGCATAATATAGAAATTGAAGCAAATCTAAGGACCAAATCGCAAATGTAAAATAATTGGGACACAATTTGTAAATTAAAGCTAATTAAAGGGGGCAAAAAATAAAATTTTAGCAAGTATGGGGCATAAAACGAAAATTCCAGCAATGTTAATTGACATAATTGCAATTGACCAAGACTTAATTGAAATCACCTAAGATTTAGGGAGTCTACATTAAAATACCAAGAATCTAATTGAAAAGAACTCCAAATTTAGGAGGGTAATTTGTAATTATAGAAGACTTAGTTGATTAAAGGTTGGCAAAAATAACATTATATGAAGTCTAATGGGTTATGATGCAAATATAACTTATGAAAATTGAAACAAGATCCTAAACTAGACTAACCAAACCAAGTAACCAAATTAACTTAATCAATTAAATCAAATATCAATCGGTAGCCCAAATCAGAAGCAGCAAGTCACTGAGAAATGAAAGAAAACAAACAAAGTAAATGGTACAAAGGGACTAAACTAAAACTTCAGCAATGTTCTACTAAGCAACAAAATCACCTCCCCTATTCGATCATCTTCCTCAATTACTTTTCTCCCACAAATTGTCTCCTTCTTTCTTTTTTCCAAAGATAGAGCTCTCGCTCTTTCTCTCTCTCTCTCTCTCTTCTATTTGATCTCTTCTCCATTGAATCTTCTTCCTTCTGTCTCGTTGTTTCTCTACTCTCTTTTCTTTCTTCTCACTCTGATTTCTTCCCTGTTCTCTCTCGTTCTCAACCCGTCTATTCTCTTTTCTCTCTGCTCACTTTTGCTTCTCTGATTTCTTTCAGGTTCTTTCTCTCTATTTTCTCTGCTCTATCTCGTTTGTTCCACTCTCCATCTCTTCTCTGTTTATTCAAGCTATCACCCTCCTTTTCTCTTTTCCTTTCTAGTCTTATCTCCTCTCACCAGCTTTTCTCCCTTTTCCAATTCTCCCTTTGCCTGATATGTACTCTCTTTCGCACTCTCCTTCTCTAACTCATAAATGCCGAAACCAATTTCCCAAGTGGAGATGTAGTAATTATGGACTTGATGATAGGGAACTGTTAGCTGGATAAATTGGGTAGTGGCGCGTGTATAAGATGCGCTCGTGTAAGTTGCGTCTGTCACTGTGTAAGAGGTATGTGAGCTATGAATCAAATGTTGGTGCAAAGTAGTAAATTTGGAGGCTTAATTGTTGACTTTGTAGGTTGTACGAAGGTATTGCTGGATTGATTAGTTTTGGTATTTTGGGGACTATTTTATGGATGAAACTTGGTGAAGATTTGTTGTGATTTGTGACTACCTGTAGTTGTTGACTAATTGTGGGTTGAGCAATGGCTATTGGGCTATGGCGCTATGGCGCTATGGCTGGGCATTTCTGTGATTGTGGGCTGTATGGCTTGTGGTGGGAAATTCGATTTGGGTCCTGCAATGGTGGTATTGAGCGACTGATGGAGGCTGTTGGTGGAGGAGGACCAGATTGGATTTGGTCTGATTTTGTGATGGTGAAGGAGGCGGAGGAGGTTTTGGGGCTTGGTGTGGTGTTGTTGTGGTGTTTGGTGGTTTAATATGGTTGGGGAAGTGTAGTGACAGGGGAGATGTGAGGTAAAAACATAAAAAACATATTTGGAATCCAAAATGAGTGAAAATGGTATTTGTGAGGCGAAATTATCATTTTGCCCCTGTGCCGGAAAAATACCAGCTAAACTCGAAAAAATCACAAAAATTAAAAAGTACGTATGAAAGTATAGAATATGAACTTAAAACCCCAAAACTAATAGCAAAATTTATAGCTAAAAATTACTGTTTTCCCTCCCAAAATTGTTGATTTCACCCATTTTTTAAAAATCAAGATTTGACTCCAGAACTAGAAAGAAAATGCCCCCTAATGTTGGAAAAGATAAATGGTGTGTCAAAATTTGGTGTCTACAGAGAGTTTGTTATTGTATGTCATAAAATCAAGTAAGTTTTTGGGATTTATATATTATGCTTATTTCATGTTATATTAATTTCTGTGGCATTTTCTTTGTCATTTAACACTTGTTATTTATATTATTTGTTATTTGATAAAGTCCATAGAATATTGATTGTATATAAGAGATTGCAAGAGTCTGATGAGACTCTTATTACACATAAGTTATATTCTTAAATATCCTTAATCATAATATTAATGAGATTAGACATCATTAATGAGATTCGTCATCTTCTTCAGGGGAATATTTACATTACTCATTGCTTGCGTCAAGGGAATAGAGTGGCTAATTGCTTATCTAACAGTGGAGTTCTTCTTCAAAATGGACAGGAAGATATTTACTTGCAAGAATCCAGTCTACCTGCATTGGCTCGAGGTGAAATGTGTATGGATAGATTAGGATGTCCTTTAGTCAGGTTTATTACTGTAAGGGAGTAGTACTCCTCGTTTATGCTTTAAATTCTTGTAACTTGAGATAAGGTCTAGTCTCCCCCTCAATTCTATTTTTATTTTAATAAATTTGAGGAGTGGTGCCCTTCCTCGTGTACGGGGTTAGCTAAAAAAAAAAATACTGCCTCTACTTATGATAGGTTGTAGTTGATTTCATCAACTATGGTGCGTGAGACACCTAAGTTGGTACGTGGACACTTGTTAGAGAACAAATTCATTAGATCGATCCGCCAAGAGTTTCCATTCCTAGTGCCAATGAATTATACTCTTAACGACAATGGTGTAAGTGATCCTTAGACTTAGAATTACCATAGTATATGGAGTATGGATTGCTTTCCTTTGACTCTATTGCTCGGTACTCATAAAAGAGTGTTCCATATGGTAGAGATTGGGTATAGTATGAAGCATGGAAGGATAGTGAATAATTAATATAGGATTCACCACTTTTTATTATAGGAGAGAATATCTCGTATTGGCCACTTGTTGAAATATAACTTAAAAAATCTTTTGCGCAAAAGTAAAAGTATGACTTGAAAGCGTTTCAAGGTTATACTTTTATAGAAAGTTATATTTTGGGAACAAGAAATCATTAATTAGTCATTTAAATAGTGCACATTATATTCTTAGATTAATTGGGATACAGTGTTGTAAAAAGATATTAATTACACGGTAACATTGTCATTGATAGGTGTAGTATACTAGTGACTTTCCTATTCACTTGGATGGTCATGATGCATTGCTAGATGCCACTCATGATCTATTAGTATGAATTAATTAATTTTTGAATTAATGATAAATTAAAGTGTTTAATTTATCTAGCTCTTAATTAATTAATTAATTAATGAGTTATAATTTGTACTTATTGTCAACGTGAATGGAACCTAATGGGTCACACACAATAACAACATGATCTTTGGGTTAAATTGTTATTAAGATAAGTATAAGATACTTATGGGGTTAATTTATGTGATAAACTAATTTAAAGGGCTTATTTATAAATATTCTAAGTTTTGTTGAAAATTAGTTTCCTAAAAGAAATTGAAAAAACTATTTGGTTTCCTTATGAAATAGGATTCCAAAAGGAGAAAGAATAGTTTAAAGTAAGTTTCATAAATCTTCTTGGTTTTTAATTACTCTTAGTTCCTAAAAGACTAGGATACTTCTCCTACAATTATTTCCACACCTTGACTCTTGAAAGATTCATGTAACACAATAGAAATTTAGAGAGAGAAAAATTGAGAGCTTGGTGGCATTTTTCTCTCCAAGAAAAATGCCACACACATCTCTTTCTTAATTGTTAGGGTTTTGTCTTCTTCTTCTTTTTCTTTTTCTTGTATTCTTCATGATATTCAACGGAGCTAACACTCAAAAGGCAAGGTAAGGCAAGCAAACCCAAAGGTTCCTAAAGATCGTTTTTGTGTGGAAACCATTGGAGGCTCTGCGCTTGGAGGGGTTTTCATGGTAGATCAACACCTTCATTGAATAGGATCTGGCCCTTTGAAACATAGAAACCTTCTATGCTTGAATTATTTGTGCTAAACACTCTTTAATCGTATAGATTATATCAAAGAGATCCATGTTTAAGGTAATAAATTTTTAAAATTTTCACTGCCTTGCTCTCTTTATTGCCTTACAAACGAGTGCTGTTCATGATTTTTTTATGGGAGCTCAACCACCTCAGGGTTTCACTAGTACACTTATTGTGTTATTACCTAAAGTTTAAGTTGCCTTTCAATGGAAGCAATTTAGACCAATTAGTCTATGTAACACAAAATCCAAGATCATATCCAAGCTTCTAACTAATAGGGTGAATAAGTTGTTGCCAAAATTAATTTCTCCTTGGTAATCTAATTTTGTTTTGGGAAGAGGAATCATTGATAATGTAAAACCTTAGAAGTTTAAAACTACTTAGTTTCTATGTTATGAATGTTAATTGAAAATTTTCCTTATTAATTGTTATTGTATAATTTTCTTTTACAATTTAATTTCTTGAATTATTATTAATACATGTTTGATGATAATCATACGAAAATTACACCAATTAAATGATACCAACCAATCTTAAATATTTAGAAAAGTAAGGCCACCTATTACTTAGATATTTAGGAGATTATGCCACCAAGCACCATGAATGGCCACCTATTATTGGTTTTTACTTTTACCAATTATTTTCAAATTTTTGGCTGAAATTTCCTTGCACTTTTTGCTCCTATTGGCCGGCCACCATAATGCCCACAATACTTCTCAATTTCATCCATTTTAAACACTTAAAAGACTAATTTAATCTTTCCCCAAAAGCTTAACCTAACTAGAAAAGAAATCCACTCAAATTTCGTCAAATTCTCTTCAAGTTTCAAGCTCAAGTTCTTGTTCAAAGTTGAAGGTTCTTAAGGGACTAATCATTCACTCTTCTTCAACTAAAACCCTACCTATTTTGAGGTAAATTCATCAAGAAACTTCAAGTTCTTTCAAGTTTTAATAGAAGATTTCTTATGCTTTTCTTATGATTTCATTAAGTACTTAAAATTTATAGTTATATTTTGTTCTCTTGTTATATATATGAATATTTATACTCATGATTAGGAGGTTTCCCTTGTTTTGATCCTTTCTTTGATAGTAGATTAACTATGTTATGATCTACTTGATTAGTATGGAATTGTATAAGAATTGATGCTTTATTTGAGTGGCAAACCTTGGAATTCATGGTTGAAATTTTGACTAGAATTAGAAGGCATGTTGGTTAGTCTTGTTAGAGGAAAAATTCTGGAAGAATTTTAGTATTTAAGGCCTATTTAGTGGGCTGAAGTTGCTAGAATTTCAGCTTGCAAACCGGCACTTCCTTGTTCCAAAACCTTAAACAAATTTCAGCTTTACTAGTATATAAAATTTCAGCTTTGATAGCCAAATATTTCCAACTATATTAACCTTTTTGGCCAAGTTTGATGACATAAACTGCTAGAATTTTCAGTTTGTGAATTGGTTGAAGTGACACCAAACATTGAGCACCTTAAACTTAACTTACTTAACGGGTTTTTAAGAAAATGTTGTGCAACGATTTTGGAACCTTGCTAATCAATTTTAAGAAGAAATTCTTATAAATTTTTGAAGATTTAAACATGTTAGAAACTTGACTTTAAAATTTGCAAGTAAAATTTTAACTAGTTTAACTTTAGACTTGATTTAGTATGTTTTCACCAATAACCCTAATTTGTTATTTAACTAGTCTTAATTTAATTAAATATCACTAGTTTGATATTAATTAGTTTCAAACCATTAATTTACCTAAGTATAAGATATTTCGGAGTTTTCTCATTTTAACCTATATTAATTTTGCTAAGTTATTAAATTATACTTGACTATTACCAATAAATCTTTCTTGGACTTTAAAAGCTAGTTTCCCTATAAATTAATTATTTTGGACAAAATTTCTTCTTACACCAACACCTTGAACCCTAATTAATATTTATTTAAACTACCTCTTTAGTCCATAGTATTTAGTAATATTTTTTCTTGGTCCAAAATTTATAGCGAATTATTAAATTTTTGCAATTAATATAGTAAATAAAGCGGAAATTAGTAACGAATTTCTAGTATTAATTATTTTTTTGAATTTAACCTTAATATTGACACTCAATGAATTATTTGCCCTTAGAACCAAATTACTTTCGAAAGGAAATTTCTAAAATTTCTTTATTGGATGATTTAGGGTTTTACCCAAATTCCTTTATTACAACTTCTTGGATTTTCTTTACAACCGATTTACATTTATTTTAAAAGCTTAGTTAAACTTGGGTATATTTTATAAAATTCTTTTAAAAGAAAATCCAGTAGGTTAATTAGGCTACTTTTGAATTTCACAATTCGAGTCTGAACCTCGCACGTTTTAGGAGGCACTTTCTTGAATTTTCGAGGTGAGTGTTTCCTTGTGTGCGCCTGATGCATGTTAAGTGCTAATTTCATTGTTTTGCCTGATACTTGTTAGCTATTACAATGTGTTATATGAGGGTAAGATGTGTACTTTATCACATCTATCCACTACAAGAAAAAAGATTATTAGTGACGACATTTTTTAGTGACAACAAAATCTTGTCACTAAAGAATAATTTCAGTGACAAAATTGCCCTTGTCACAATTTGATGGCAACTTTAGTGACAACTACAAAAATGTTGTCACTGATTCTGACCCGCCTTATGGCGCCAAGTTATATTACTGAAAAGAGCAAAATGTCGTCACTAAATATATACTCTATAGTGACAACATTCATGATGTTGTCACTGAAATATATCTAGGATATTAGCGACAACTAGTATCGTCACTAAAGTAATGTCCTATTTTGACAAATAAACACATTGTCACTAAATCATGTTTTTTTTTGACAACTTTCACTGGTTGTCACTGAAATATATCCAAGACATTAGTGGCAACTAGTGTCGTCACTGAATCTATGTCCTATTTTGACAATTAAACCCATTGTTACTAAATCATGCCTTTTTTCTGACAACTTTCACCGGTTGTCACTAAAATGTAACGAAGACATTAGTGACAACTAATGTTGTCACTGAACATAAACTCTTTTCTAACAACTGAAAGTAGTTGTCACTAAAGTTGGGCTCTTTTCTGACAACTGTCAAAGTTGTCATTGAAATATCTTTAAAGAATTAGTAACAACATTGGTCGTCACTGAATCACTAGCATTTTCTGACAACAATATTAAGTTGTCACTAAATCCAAATTATTTCTTAACAATTTTGGCTAGTTGGACTAAGACATCAGTGACAATTCATGTCCTCACTGAAAAAATCTTTTTTTCTGACAACTTTTTGAATGTTGTCACTGAAACTTAACCAAGACTTTAGTGACCACATTTTTCGTCACTAAATAACTGGCCTTTTTTTACAACCATATTAAGTTGTTACTAAAGTTGTACTATTTTTTAACAATTTTAACTAGCTAGACTAAGGTGTTCATGACAACACATGTCGTCATTGAAGAAGCCCTTTTTTGACAACTTTCAAATGTTATCACTAAAAATTGACCAAGGCTTTAGTGACAACAAGTTTCGTCACTAAATAGCTAGGCAATAGTGACAACATGCATTGTCACTCAATGTTTAACCTTTTGTGACAACAATATTAAGTTGTCAATAAAGCCAAAGTATTTTCTTAAGAATTTTTTAATAGTTGGACTAAGGTATGAGTGACAACTCATGTTGTCACTGAACAAGACCTTTTTTGACAACGTGTGAAAGGTTGTCACTGAAACTTAGGCAAGACATTAGTGACAATATGAGTCATCACTCAATATTTAACCTTTTTTGACAATTACACGAAGTTGTCACTAAAGCCAAACTATTTCTTTAAGAATTTTTGACAAGTTGAACTAAAATATCAGTGACAACATATGTCGTCACTGAACTAGACCTTTTTCAACAACTATATTAAGTTGTCACTAAAGCTAACTATTTCTTAGGAATTTTTAACTAGTTGGACTAAGGTATCAGTGACAACTCATGTTGTCACTGAACAAGACCTTTTTCTGACAACAATAGTATGTTGTCACTACAACCGACAATTTCTTAAGATATTTTGTTTAGTTGAACTAAGGTATCAGTGACGACTCACGTCGTCACTGAACTAGACCTTCTCTAACAACTATTATAAGTTGTCACTAAAGTTGACCATTTCTTAAGAATTTTTGACCAGTTGGACTGAGGCATTAGTGACAACTAATGTTGTCACTGAACTAGACTTTTTTTTGACAACTATACTAAGTTGTCACTGAAGCAGACTATTTCTTAAGAATTTTTTACTAGTTGGACTAAAGCATCAGTGACAACTTATGTCGTCACTAAACTAGAACTTTTTTTGACAACTACATCAAGTTGTTACTAAAGCATAAGAAGTTTTGACTAGTTGGACTAAGGCATCAGTGATGACTCATGTCGTCACTGAACTAGACCTTTTCTGACAACTATATTATGTTGTCACTAAGGCCAACTATTTCTTAAGAATTTTTGACTAGTTAAAGTAAGGCATCAGTGACAACTCATGTCGTCACTGAACAAGACCTTTTCTAAGAACTATATATATGTATATGCATATATATATGCGTGTACGTGCTTGTGTGCATGTGTGTGTACATATATGTGTGTGTGTATGTTTGTGTACATATGCACACACACACACACACACATATATACATAAGTGTATACATATCTGTGTGTTTGTGTGTATGTATATATATATGTATACACATATACGTATATATGTATACATATACACACACACGTATATATATGTACACATACATATACACACACACGTATATACATGTACATACATACATACATACATATACAGATACATGCATATATACATATAAATACACACATACACACATACATATGTATGCATATGTATGCATATAATATATATGTACATATATATATCCATATACTTGCATATATATATTTTATACATACATATACATCTATACACACACACACACAGATATATATATAATTTACATCAATATATACACACAGAGATATATATATATATGTATATATGTATATATGTACAAACATACATATATATATGTATACATGTATATATGTACACATATATAAATGTATACATACAGATATATACTTATAAACACACACACACACACATATATGTGTGTGTGTACATATATATGCGTGTGCGTGTGTGTGTATGTGTGTGTGTGTGTGTACACACACACGTATATACATACATACATACGTACGTACATACATACATACATACTTACATATACATATATACAGGTATAGGCATGCATACATATACATGTATACATATACATATATATGTGTGTACATGTATACATATATATATGTATGTATGTACATAATACATATATACACATATTCATATATACATACATACATACACATACACACACATATACAAATATATATCTCTGTGTGTGTGTATAGATGTATATTATATATATATATATATATATCTCTGAGTGCGTGTATAGATGTATATGTATGTATATAATATATATATATGCAAGTATATGGATATATATATGTACATATATATTATATGCATACATATGCATACATATATATGTATATGTATACGTATATATATGTATATATGTATACGTATATATAAGTATACATATACATATATATGTATATGTATGCATGCCTATACCTGTATATATGTATATGTATGTATGTATGTATGTATGTATGTATGTATGTTTACCTACACACACACATATATATTATGTGTATATACCTATATACATGTATATAGATATACACACACACACACACATATCTATATACATACATACATGTAGACATACATATATAATAGATATACACATATATATATCTATGTATATATTTACATCTACATGTATATGTACATATATATCCACATCGTATACAAACACCGGTACATACGTATATAGACACATGATGGATAACAAGCAATTAGTCCGCTGCACTACTTCTCGAGAGAGGAGCATTGCTAGGTCCAATTCCAACTTGAACGCATATATTACCAATGATGTACAATTCCTCACATGTACAAAGTATTTCTTCCGAAATCTGTTCCAATAAGTACTGAAAATATACTTAGCGTGTGAACAACAAATTTACTCCAAAATTTTCCCCCCACAAATTTTCACCAAAAATCAAAATTCCCTCCCTCATTCTAAATCAGTCGTCTCTGCCAAATTTCCCCATTGCCTTCCAAAATTCTTCTCTCCCCCAGATTCCCATTCCCTATTACCTTCGAAAATTCAATCCGGCCCCCATTCCATATCATTTTTCAGTCCGTCCTACCTAATTTCCCATTCCCCATTCCCTTCCAAAATTCTTCTTTCTCTCCACCAAATTCTCCATTCCTTCCTGAATTCTCTTTTCTCTTTCGAACTGTCTACCTTCACGTGATTCATTGAGCTCTTCCATCCAGTGACTCATCGAGCTCCACCGGACGATTCCACCGCCGTCTCTAACCTTGATTCCACCGCAGATTCCAACCCTAGGTCTTCCAATTGAAGAACTCCGCTGGTACGCGTCCATTACTGTGGTAAATCTAGTTGTTCTATCCACATTTTGGCCTAGTTGTTTTGTCTTTTAATACACATGGCTTTGTTTTTGGTTAATTTGTGGATTTTGAGCCCAATTATGCTGAGAGAAATTAGTCGTACTATTCGTTTTACTTTTCCATATTTATGTCGATTTCTTCATTTTGAGTTGAGGTAATTGTTTGTAAAAAAAAATCACATTTAAATTTGAGTAATATATGTAATGCCTTGTGGTTGGGCTGATTTTTTAGCTTTTTTGGCCTCCCTAGTGGGGTTTGAAGCTACTGGGTATTTGTTGTTTTGGAAATTTGATTTGAATCATTATTACTGCATGTTAAAATTTTTGCCAAATTGCAGAGATGGACAGTGTTTTACAGATGGGAATTAGAGCTTGCCATCCGTTCCTTTTCCATCATTAGCACTTTTTTCTAATTTATCTCCCCTCTCTCTTCCTTCTGCAAACCCTAGGCAAAATTTGGGCTTTTTCCTCATCAAAATTTTTAGTTCTTCTTGTGTGTTCAATTTTCATACTTCTGTGGACTTGGGTTGCTGGGAAGTTCTGAAAAGTTCTTATTTTTATCGCATGAGAAGGAAAAATTCTGACAAGAGTGAAATGAAAGACTTAAATTTGGATTTTACCAATTTGGGAGTTCCTATTGTAAAGTTTGTTTCTTGCTAATATTGGAGTGTTACTCATTTGTGTTTGATTATGCCATTGTATTTCAATTTTCTGGTTTGAGAAGATGTGCTATCATTCTCAAAAATACCATGCACAAGAGATTTGGATTGAATTTGTTATCCTACTACTTTGGTTTATTCCAAGGGAGATGTACATTCTGTTTCCATTGAAAATTTTATGGCCTTTTGTTCTAGTTTTCTGCTATTGGGTTCTTAGAAAGCGTTTGCATATGCTTGTTTTAAAGCAGAGAACTTTATGAATAGGACATGCTTTATATTATTTTTGTCAGTGATACTCTATGATGTTTGTAAATCTTCAATCGTTAGAACAATGGAGTCTAGAGCTACATATACACTTAATTGTTTGCTAGGATTGGACAAGTAGGATACTAGTTCAAGTTGAAGGACCTTATTTTCCATTGTTTGCTCTTGTGCAGTGGGGAGAAAATATTGACATATATTTGTTTCTTTTATGGTCTAGTTATACTTTGTAATGTTGATCATGAATGGATGTTACACTCGTATCAAGTTTGGCCATTCCCGATGCAATAGGATACAGTGATGACTTTTTCTACTGTCACAAGGTTGTCACTAATTCTATGTCACTAAAGGGTGGTTGTGACGATTTTAAAAAAGTCGTCACAGAAGAACAGTGTTCAGTGACAAGGAAACAGTCATCACAAATTGCAAACATTTTGTGACGACCTTTATTGTCACTGATTTACTTAAAGTTTTGTCATAAATATAAAAAAAGTTGTCACAAATATTATTCAACAATGACGACTTGTACTTGTCACTATAGTACTGTACATTAGTGACCAGAATTCTTGTCATTAATAAAAATTGCAACTAGTGACAACATTAATAATGTTGTCACAAAAGTGCAGCATCAGTGACGACAAAAATGTCATCACTAATAATCCTATTCACCAGTGACAAGAATTCTTGTCACTGATGAAACTTGCTGCTAGTGACAATATTACAAGTGTTGTCGCAAAAGTATGGTATTTAGTGACAAGAATGTAGTCACAAACTATTAATAATTTGTGATGATTTTTCTTGTCACTCATTCGCCTCTATTTTTGTTATATATAATGCAAAAATCATCACAAATACCAAGTTAATAGTAACAATATAGTTCGAATAATACCACAATGAATAGTGAGAATCACGTAATGAAATTTATATATATATATATATTACTCATAAACATTTGTAAATCCTTCAAAATATATCTACCATAATGTTTACAAAACTGACATCAATTCAAGTACCAGCGTCATTATCCATCCTAAATTCAAAAGAACGTACTAAATTTCGAGTAAAAAAAAAATAAAGTAGCAACATCTTCAAACTGAAGACATCATCATGTTTGCATCCAAAGCCAGCATTTTCTCAATTCCTCATGACCATTTAATAGCATTGTATTGCAATTTAAATGAAATGCAAGGGTAAGAAAGTGAACAAAAGGAGCTAAAAAAAAAAAAGAAACAAGAAGAAGAACACAAGCAATAAGGCAACTTAAACATAAAGTAAATATCATAAGTACTTTAAGAAAATCAAAGACAATAATCTCACCATTTTTGCCCCAACAACTTTAGCATCCTATCACTGTCCAAGTTTGGTCTTAGAAAAATCAAAACAAAATAAACTTGAGAGAGAGTAGGGGAAAGAACCGGGAAAACCATTAACGGAACAGACATTTTAACTTGAATACCAAAATTGTACACGTGTAAAAGTAAAAGAATTGATGTTGTTGACTGTGAACAGACAACATTCAAAATGAAGTGAAGTTCAAGCTGATAGATTGTACCATGGGAAACTGGGAAGAGCAGTAAATAATATAGGTGAGAAAGGAAAGTATGCAATCTTAAGAGTTGCAAAATTGTCGAAGTTTGTGATGAGAAGCATGGAACTACTTAAGAGCAAAGATTATACTAGACACAGCAAAAGAGATCATATGCTACAACTATTGCAGGATGAGATTTTGGCTTTTTTTGAACATGGTGCAGTATGTTTTGTACTAAGTGTGAGCTTTAGACCTCAAATTCTTTTGAATCAAAGGAACCTAAAATAGAACGGCTAAAGGAAAGCATCATTTTTCGATTCTCCTCTTTGTACATTGTCGACAAATTCTCTGGGGACTTAAGTTGCAAGAAACTTATAATCCACTAGAAAGAAAATGGAATACAACATCTGTTCCAATCTTGTTTGAAAAACATTGACACACTCAAAAGATGTGAAGTGCTATAATTCATAAAAGACTGGATGACAGAAGAGGAAAGAAAAATATATTGAAACTTTAGCTAGTAGTTACTAGTATTCAGCAAAATTAACCATCAATTGTGCCCCCAATTGGGGATTTTCTGGAGCATATATGATCGATTATTTAGAAAGTTAGAACGATGAGGATCTGGAGGCAAAAAAAAAAAAAAAAGATTTCGAGAAGAAGTAATGATAGAGCTATCCAATCAATTAAGGTTCTACAACTTCAATGGTGGCAGCAATCCGGAAAAATCACACCTAAAACTTCAACCGTTTCCTTCTGGGAATTAATGCAAAACTTAAAAGCTCTAAAAAGTCAAACAAACAAAGATGCCACAATGTTTCAGACTTAATGCAAAACTTGAAAGAGTTTTGAAGAGTCAAACAAACACCTATAATCCCAAAGAAGAATTTGAACTTGATTCAATTGGAACCAAAGCACTAGAATTGCCGTCTTTTAAATTCCATCAACTTCTAGTTGGAAAGTATAGTTTGAATGACCGATAATGCATCATATTAAATCAAACCAAGCAGCTGCAGCTGCACTTTCTTTTTCTTACAAATCTGAAAAATAAGTTGAGAATGTGCTACTCTAGTATGTAACTACACATTATAACCATGCTATGATTAAGAAAAATAATATCCAAACATAGTCAGTGAGAAACAATATATAAACAAATGCCCATATATGACCGGGCCAAACTTAGTTAATGAGAAACAATCAAGGATTATAATAGTTGCATCATTTTCCACATATTATTAAATTATAAGTCATCTATTCCAACAAACCATAGGAAAGATTTGACAGATGCACAAGGAATCTGTTTTTGCTAAACAAGCTCTCGAATAAAAAGATTTTGATGCACACCAAAATATTGAAGCAAGTGGCAAATGAATATTTTGCATTTTCCAACGACTAAAACTAACGCATTTGCATGAACAATATTCAGATAAAAATACTGACAGTAAATTTTTTGAAGCAACATCAAATTCCATTTAAAAAAGTCTTGAATAGAATTATAGCTAAAAGGCAGAGTAATGCATGAATGAGAAAGATAACTTCAATACCACAACAAGGATTGATTCCTAAAAGAGGAGAACTTCTGCACATCTTAATTCTAGTTTGTAACAAAATTGCAAAAGGACAACTTCCCTAGTACTCATAATGTACTTGTTAAGACCTATTCAATCCACTGGGAGGTAAAATGGTCAAGTTGCTTAAATCACACCCTTCTTCATGTTCAATAATTTGGTCATGTGGGTTTTGATTTTTCATGTTTTTGACTATTAATATGTAGATCGAATTGTCTTAACAAAACAATATATCGAATAAATAGTTACTCATTCATTGGAACAAAATTTTAAGATAAGAAACATTTGGTAGTTGTACCTTATTCAAGAAAGAAATATTCTGGATGGTCCATACATCCCCAAATAATTCCTTCTAATCCAAAATTGATTATCAATCAGACATAGTTAGCAGAATTGCAGAAAACATGATTATCCTTGCACAATGTCTATTTTTCTCCTAAAATCTTAGACGAATTATTTTCTCTAAGAATTCAATTTTATAACCTTCAAAACTTAGGAGGGCAAGGTTAATCGAATAATAGGTCCTAATAAAAATGTATCAAATAATTCGTGAAAGTTAAAGAAATAGACATGAAGAAAAAATAAAGCAAAAAAATACAGGAAGCAAACAATTCATGAAATTTAAAGATAAAGACCTTCAAGAGGGGGATAGACCAGTACCTAATATGAACACAAGTTGCAAATGTGCTCACGCAAGTCCTTTCTACAATTTTTGCTCTTCTGCCTGCAAAAATTACACAGACAATGCAACTGAAAATCCCAAACCCAAAAAAGAAAACAAAAAGGAGGACACCAAAAGAACTAAGAGAAGTAAAATATATCAATAAAAATAAATATCTAGAAAATACAGGTATAACATAACCAAAAGCCACTAAGCATATTCATGCTAAGACGGAATTGAATGCATTCAAAGAAGAAAAAATGCCTACGCACTTCTCCATCTATGCAGTATTTAGTCCTTGTTTCTCCCAACCAACTTCAGATTCACAAATAAATATAAAAAGGGAGGATATTCTTATTCTGACTAAGATACATCTAGTCCCCTATCATACTAAATAGCCTCAAAAGCAAACACCATCCAATACAAGCAGGGGGAAAAAAATGCAAATATAATACTATATCAATTAGACCAAGTAACAAGCATGTATGGTATGCAAGAAGCTAAAAACGAGTGTGTGCGTATCATTTTCCTCAGCTAATGGAGGTTATATGTCAATAGGAATAATCAGCATAAGGTGTACAAAGAGTAGATTTCGCAGGTGCTAAAGCTAAAATGAAATGATCTAACCCTCCAAATGCCCACTGCCAAATTTACAAAGCCTGGTAGCTCCAATAATTAACAGAGATGTTAATTGCATATTCAAAAATCTAGCTGTGATTCAGCCCAATTATTAGAAGTCGAATGCAAATCAACTTCTGATCTAGATCCAACCTCCATGAACATTACGAAAAAACTATCCACATTACTGAGAATTAACAACATATTTCTATCCAACTGGCTGTTGATTTTGTGCTCTCTTAGCATTGACTTATGAATAGACACGACATCCAAGCAGCTTAGTGTCTAAGCATCGATAAGTGCTGGTTGCTCAAGTGAGATATCACATGCTCCATCAAAGATAAACATATTATGGCAAAAAGATTCACACAGCTAGACTTGATTAAAGCCTGAGTTAAATCATATGACACAATCATATTAACTCTCATGGATAAACAAAAACAGAGAAATCCACCAAAAGGGGCAAGTCAACAAGCAAATTTCCTATTGTGTTGTCATTTGATAAAAAAGTAGCAAATGTAATAAGGTGTAGTTGGTCGAGATGACTGGAAACAGCAAACATAGCATCCCAAGTCATTCTAGATCAAAAACTTAGTTGATAGACAAATTTGGCAAAGTAGTCACTGAATTCAATATTAAAAAATGATAACTATCAGCCAAGAACAAGAAAGCAAATATAACCACAGTCCAGGACATAATGCATGCAAAATTTGCGTATCCAAATTCGAAATGTAAACAGATAAACCGCACATCTCCCAACAAATATCAAGTTTTAATGGAATAAAATAGCAGCAAAAAAATCATCAGAAATTTAACAAATGGCAACACTTCAAGTCTTACTCCAACTAGGACTCTACCTAGTCTTACAGTACCATATTTTTCTAAGAGCAGTCAAAATGAAATCCAGGTTGCTCATATTAAGCATTCAATAAGTAGGAACAATGGACTCCATTTTCATCTCATGCTATTCCACATTCTTCTTAGAAATCGTTCAAGCATCTTAAGACAAAAAACAGCTTAAATATGGTTTGAAATTCTAAAGCCACTATACGGTTCCTATAACCACTAGTAAATGTCTATAAATTACTTACGAGAACATGAAAACCACAACCACCATGTGCAAGAATAACAACTGTGCAATTCAACGCTCTCTTTTAAGCAAAACAAACCCCATTCTTTGTCTCCCCTCCCCTAACACATCTCTAAATGGAGCTTGGCGATAGAGAAAGTTACACTACTCTCTTCATCAAAGAATATAAAAGAAAAACTTAACGAATGACAGCTTTGCAAGTCATGAAGTTCATTAAGACAAGAAAATATAAGTAAAATATAGATCTAGAAATCGAAGATTTCCCAAGAAAAGGCATCTAGAATTTATCTCGGAAGCAAGAAACTTATACAACAAATGATCTAAAAAGGAAGGCAAATTCAAGAAAGCACATTGGAACCAATTAAATGAAAAAAAAACAATAAAAAAATCCAGAGAGTTATGCCAAACCGGACCCATGAATTATTACCCTAAAATAATCATTCATCAATTAGTCGATTAAGCACTAAAATTATCCAAGAAATTGATCGATTAACCCCTAAAATAATCTTCATAAGATGGGTCGTTTAATCCCTAATTTTACCTAGAATTGTTCCTCAAATTGAATCCACATTCACCGGAGAGGAGCAGACAAGCTCATTTCGAACAATTACAGTGTGGTTGAAATGGGATTGGAGTGGGTTTTGGAGTGAAGAAGCTGAGAGCTTGTGTCTGAATTTTTATATGAATTTGGCTAAGTGAGGTGGATAGAGAGAAGACGTGAGGTGGACAGACAGAGGGGATATGAATTTGTGTCTGAATTTGGCTAAGTGATTTCCCACCTAAACCCGCGCTCATATCTGCATTTTTGTGTTCGAATTTTTCAGTTCCCTCTTTTAATTTGTGGACAGAAATAGGGGAGATGAATTCGTTTATCTTCCCTTTCTTTCCTCATATCTCTCTTTTTTTCCTTTTCTTCATCTATATGTAAATAAGTTTTTCTATTACTTTGAGTTTTCTTTTTGTTTTCTCACAAGTTGTTTTAAAAATTTTTAATATGAAAATATAGTATTTATGGATAGCGATTTTTTTACTAATCATGGGTTTTTTTATATAATATACAAAAGTATTGTTCAGAAAAAAAAAGGTTATTTAGAATTTTTGCGTGAATTAACACGTTATAAACCCTATAATAACCTCAAAATTTTTCTTTTTTTTTTTTTTGGATTGAGCTCACAAACAATTTATTTTTTGGATTGAGCTCAAAAACTATTGGCTCGGGTCATAATCCCGGTCACACTACAAAATTCAAGACAATGGACAAAAAATATGTTTATGATTAAAAAATCTGTTAATGAAAATGTTTTTGGTACTCATTCTATGGTTATATCAATTATGTATGAGTCGCAATTTGACAATACCCGAAAATTAGTTTAGTTGATCAAATAATCAAAAAAATTGCTAATACATGGATTGAACGCTAAATTTACTTGGAACAAGTATTGGTTCATTAACGATAGAATAGGGATTAGGGAAGGCAATTTCTGACACGATATGATCACATGACTCGATCATGACTTGAAATTAAGTGGGTCACTATTGAGTTAACCTGTTAACAACACGATTAAAAAACGGGTCAAGTTGGATCAACTTGCAGGGCGTTAACCCGACAAAGAGTACATAAATATATAGATACACATAAATATTCGGGAGTTCAAACCCCTCATGCCTGCAGGTTTGGGTTCAAACACCAACTGCTACAGTTAAATCTAAAAAGGCACCACAGTGCTTTCTCTAGTTCAATGATGATTCAAGCCCCATTGGCCCCCCAAGTCTAGTTGGACCATTCCGTATAATAGGTTAGGAGTAGGCTAGAATGTTGGTACTTGACAAAAAAAATATACACATATATAGATACACACACATATATGTGAGTGTGTGTATGTATATGTATGTATGTATGTGTATATATATATCATATGTATATACACACACACATAAATACATACCTATATACATATGTGTACGTGTATGCATGCATGCGTATGTACTTAGGCTTGTCAATGGGTCAGATCTAGACCTGAACTCGTTAATTTTTTTCGAGTTCGAGTAAAGAGTAAAGGTATAGTTCCGTTTACTCATATCCGGGCCTATTTTCTTTTAATAAAAAATGGGTTGGGTATGGAATAATCAATTATGACTAGACCCGAACCTGTTAATATATTTTATATATATATATATATATATATATACATATATAAAGTGGGCTTTAAAAAGAAATAAGGGAATGGTTTATACATTTGGGTTTTAATGGTTAAAAAGAAATAAGTGGGCTTTAAAAAAACAGAAACTTGGGCTTTAAAAAGAAACAAGAACGACTTTGAAATGGGCCTTTGGGCGAATAAAGTGTTTTTTATTTTATTTTATTGGAAGGCCTTGTGACAACACAAATGTTGTCACTGAAGTGATTCAACTGTGACGACCAATTCATGTTGTCACTAATAAAGATTTTACTTTAGCTCATCTGTGACGACATTAAATGTCGTCACTGAAGTGTGTCAACAATGACAACTATTTGTGTTGTCACTAACGATGAGTCTCCTTGAACTCAACTGTGACGACACACTTGTCGTCACTGATATGCATCAATTGTGACGACAAATCCATGTTGTCATTAATAATGAGTCTATTCGAGATCATCTGTGACGACACCAAATGTCGTCACTGAAGTGTGCCAACAATGACTACTATTTCTGTTGTCACTAACGATGAGTCAACTTGAACTCAACTGTGACAATACAAATGTCGTCACTAATGTACATTAATTGTGACGACCAATCCATGTTGTCACTAATAACGTGTTATTTGAGATCGTCTAGTGACAACACCAAATGTTGTCACTAAAGTCTGCCAACTAGTGATAACTATTTATGTTGTCACTAACGATGAGTCTACTTGAACTCATCTGTGACGACACAAATGTCAGTCACTGTTGTGCATGAATTGTGACGACTAATTTATGTTGATGTGCGGACGGTTGCGTTGCTAAGAAAGTCTTGGATTTCAGGTATGCAACTCGTTGAACTCAAGACCTCGTTTGATTTGTGAACCAAGGAACCCTTGACGTGGAGTTGTTTTGCCTTGAATCTTCCCTTGAAGATGAGCACGCCTAAGAACAACTAGAATTAGACCAAGTTGAGCGAGTTCAATTGTCTAACCTAATTAGCTCTAAATACTTGATCAAAAACTCAAGAAAAACTCTAAGCGAAGTTGGTGGTCGCCACAAGCAAGCTTGATAAGACTGAGAGTAGTTCTTAATCAACAAAGAACCAAGAAAATTCTCACAAAAGAGAAAACACACAATTTTTTCTGAATAATTCTTGTTTTAAATTCGTAACTAATAATATAGCCTATAAATAGGCTTACAAAGAACATTCTAGAGTTGTGAAAATAGACTTAACTTCTAAGACAAAACCTATAGTAATGAAACTACCAAAACAAAGCATGATTTAACTAAAATAACTAAGTCTATTACAACTCTAAAAACTTTAAAAATTCGTAGCTAATAAACCCTAATGGGCTGGCGGTCCATTAAGCCCACAAAACCATCAATTGGACTTCAATTCCTCAAGCTCCCCATGTGTGTGGCCCATGAAGTCCTCATCCAATGTTTGTTTAACCCAAATCACATTAATGAGTTGTTTAGATTGATCCTTTGAGCCCAATTGCAAAGCCTCCTTATATGAGTCCAATATGAGTCCATACAATGCATCCTTCGTTCTTCTAGTTCTTGCTCTAGTCATAGGACCATCCAAACCTTTAAACATATCATTGGAGCTCCTCAAACTCGATCCATCATCCTTGGAACGTCCCTCTTGAAGGTCTCCACCTTGGGACTCATCATTCCCTCCTTCCTCAAAAGGATTCGTCCTCGAATCTACGAGTTCATATAAACTACTATTAGTAACTAAAGGATTGATAGATGAGCAATTATAACCACCAAGAATATTAAGCACATAAAAATTGGATGGTATATTACAAGAATAAACATAAGTAAAGAAAAATTCAACATTCTTTAAAGATGAAAAACTAAAGAACTCAAAAACACATATAAAAGATGCAAAGACAGATTGATGTTTAAGTATAACATACATGCTTAAATGAGTTTTATCCTTAAAAACATGCAAAAGAACAAACAAACATGAACTATTAAACAAATACCTACGAATAGACTTAAAGTAACAAGCATTAACAAGATGACCATCATGATCATAATCTAATAAAGACTCTTGAACACTAACTAAGTGAAAAACACTAATAGAAAGTTCTTGAACATGTATGCAACACCAAATATGATTAAATTCGTAATGAAAAATAACCCTAAAAATAGAAACACCATTATTAGCTAAAACACTAAGATGCTTTGGATAGAATGCATGGACAAACATATAAGCTCTATCATGGAATAATAATTTGCAAAATAAACCACAAAAATCGCTAGAAATATGATCATAAAACACAAGAAATCCTTCAAGACAGATTGACCTAGATGAAGTTAGACAAGCTAGATGCAAGACATAATCACTTAATCTAATCAAATAACCATGCAAAACAAAATTAAAGTGTAAATTAAAAACACTAAAACAAAAAAACTTAGGCCACAAAGCGTTTATATCTAGCAAGTTCTTCATTTTAGTTGTGGCGTTTGGACTTTGTGAATCAATCCAATTAACACCATGCCACCAATCAAACATGTATTTGATCAACCAATTGATGTTGATGGCATGAGACCAAAATTTTGTCTCTAAACATCTTCTCTTCACCAAGTCATGTCTTGGGAACACTTGCATCTTCTTGCTTGGTGATAAAAATCTAGAAACTTGCAACTTAACGCCATTGAATAAGCAATTTGTAGGTGGCGTCACTTTGTCTTGAAATTGATTTCCAAGTTGGTGCAAAGGAGAAACAAAAACACTAGGAAAACAAGTGTTAGGAATGTTAGCAAAATAATCTACTTCTTTGTACATAGGCACAAGAAGTTTAGGCCTTTCAATCAAAGCACTCTTTTTCTCACTTTTGCTAGCTTCCACTTCCACTCTCTTATTTTCTTCATCTTTCTCAGAATTTTTTCTCTTGATTTGTTCTCCGTCAAGATCTACACTATCCTCACTCTTCTCTTGCACACACTCTTCTTTTTTATCACTCTTTTCTTTTGATTGCATGCTCAAAGATCTTTCCCACTCTTTGCAATCTTTTGAAATTTTCTCTTTATCCTTATTTACCTCAAGTGACAGCAAAGGAATTAGCTTGACATTCCTCCCATTCCAATTGAAAGAGTAGTTATTGTTCACCTCATCATATTTGGCTTCATTCTTAAGGTGCCATGGATGCCCTAAGATTACATGACAAGTCTCCATTGGTACCACGCCACAAAGAATCTTATCATGATACTTGTTAAGTGAAAACTCCAACTCCACTTGATTGGTTACTTCAAATTCTTCATTATCAGTCAACCTTTTGTATGGATGTGGATTTTTCAACAAAGGCAATCCTAGCTTTCCAACACACATAGTACTCGCCAAGTTAGTGCAACTAACATGATTAATGTGTGTACTACATACCTTGTTTTTCACAGTGCATCTAGTATAGAATTCAACTTGTTGCACTTGTTCACCATCTTGCAATGATTGCATCTCCTTAAGCATTGAAGTTGATGGTTTATCCTTTTCTTCAAAAACAACGTGATTCCTCCTTTGGATGTGAGGTGATGAACTTTGATCTTTAATTGAGAATGTAAATTCCTCCTCAAGCACTCTTTCTTTTTGAGCAGCCACAAGTGCTTTATATCTGCTCCAAAAATCATCCCAATCATCAAGACCCTTCATGTCATCCTCCTTCTTTGAAGTATAATAATGCTCATCAAATGGATTTCTAGATGCAGAGGCTTTGACATTAGATGAATGTGAACACCTATCCATCTTTTCATAGATCTCATTTTTCATGAGGCGCATCTTTCTTTCAAAATCACCAACAATGGCTTCCCTAAACAATTTAATTTCATTGTCTAAGTCCATTGGAGATGCCATTTTAACCTAAAAAATCTGCAAGAAAAATAGTTAAAAATAACAAAGAAAATAGACAAGAATATGTTAAACACTCCCTTAGTGTTTGGCACTCGATTCCCTCAAATAGTTTGGCTTTTACCCTCAAATGAGCTCACAACTAAGCCTTTTTCCACTCAAAGAATCTTCTTGTAGGCTCTTTGATGAAGAACGAGCTCAATCAATCCCACCAAGGACCTATAGCAACCTCAACTTGTAAAGAGTAAGTGTAGAGGCCAAGAAAAATTAGCTTAGAGTGTTTTTGATCAAGAGAATAAATCAAAGAATGGATAAGAATCAAGAATTGACACAAATTAGACACCCTAATGTGTGGTATAAATGTGTAAAAATTCTTGATTTTTAATGTTCTCTTGAAAAATAATAATATTCTTGTGCAAAAAAGTAAAACTCCAACAGTCCAATTCACTTTCCAAAATGAATTCTTGAACTAATAGCAACTAAAACCAAGCACAACCAATTAGGAAACCTTAAAACATGCCCAAAGGGACCTTAACCAGCTGGAAAAACGTTCTAAATGAAGAAAAAGGAAACAAGAATCACCACTTTCCAAAAAGAATGAAGAAACCCTTGCACCTTGAGGATTTGGTTTCCTATCCTTTGCCAACTAGTTTTCCTTTACCCAATTGGTTTCCCTATGACAAATAACTTCTATATAAACCCAACTAACACCTTTTAGACTCCTTTTGACACCAAAATTTCTGCAAAAATCGTAACAGAAATTTGTCCAAAAATAGGAACGAATTTCAGCAACCCAACATGCAAGAAACCCTAACAAAACCCTATTTTATGATGAAAACCCTTTGACCAACACTTCAAGGCTTCAAGAACTTCAAGATTTGATCAAGAAAGTCCAAGAAATCAGCCAAGAACTTCAAGAAATCAGTCAAACAATTTCCAGCAAAACAAAAGTTCAAGAAACTCGACTTATAACCCAAGAAGTGCAATAAATTTATCAAGAACTCCAAGATACTTGTCAAGAACTTCAAGAAACCTATCAAGATCTTCAAGAAAGCTCAAGAACTTGTTCAAGAACCTCAAGAAACTCAAGAACACACTTGGACAGATTTAAAGATTTCAAGAATCACACCAAGTAAGTCCAAGAACTTCAAGAACTTGTATCCAAACACCAAGAAACTTCAAGAAACTTTGAATAAATGTTTGTGCACGGTTTTTACCTTGTTGTGCACTCCTTTTTTATTCTCTTTTTCCTCCTTTTTCTTTGTGCTTTTGGCTCTTTCTTTTTAGCACACAATCTGCCTTTTTTTTTCTTTTTTTTTAAACGATTTTTCTGCCCTTTTTTTTTTTCCTTCAAGAACAATACAAGAATGACTCAAAACTTCAAGAAAGTTGATTTGTGAATGTCTTAAGTTCAAGAATCTTCTTTACTTGAGAGTTTTTAACACAAGAAAAATCAAGAAAACACAAAAAACAATCAAGAATCACAAAATACCACACAAGACCTAGAAATCTTGATTGAGAAGCAACCAAGAATGACTCTAAAGAACCTAGGCCACGATTTTCACAAAGAAAACAATGAGAAAGAAATGGCAGAAATTTATGGACGAATTTTTTTCTTTTTTTCAAGAAACGAAAGTAAAGACACAAGAAAACAACTTATTGTCCAGGCTCGAAGCTCTTTGACAATGACTCAAAAAAAGAAAAGTAAATAAAACACAGGTTGCTTAACCAGGCTCGAAGCTCTTTGATAAACAAAAAAAAAAAGGGATATATCCGAATTTTTCCAAAGGAAAAATTGGATTGGAAAAACCTGGAAAAATCCAAGAAGATGGCTCTGATACCACTTGATGTGCGCATGGTTGCGTTGCCAAGAAAGTCTTGGATTTCAGGTATGCAACTCGTTGAACTCAAGACCTCGTTTGATTCGTGAACCAAGAAACCCTTGACGTAGAGTTGTTTTGCCTTGAATCTTCCCTTGAAGATGAGCACGCCTAAGAACAACTAGAATTAGACTAAGTTGAGCGAGTTCAATCATCTAACCTAATTAGCTCTAAAGACTTGATCAAAAACTCAAGAAAAACTCTAAGCGAAGTTGGTGGTCGCCACAAGCAAGCTTGATAAGACTGAGAGTAGTTCTTAATCAACAAAGAACCAAGAAAATTCTCACAAAAGAGAAAACACACAATTTTTTCTGAATAATTCTTGTTTTAAATTCGTAACTAATAATATGGCCTATAAATAGGCTTACAAAGAACATTCTAGAGTTGTGAAAATAGACTTAACTTCTAAGACAAAACCTATAGTAATGAAACTACCAAAACAAAGCATGATTTAACTAAAATAACTAAGTCTATTACAACTCTAAAAACTTTAAAAATTCGTAGCTAATAAACCCTAATGGGCTGGCGGTCCATTAAGCCCACAAAACCATTAATTGGACTTCAATTCCTCAAGCTCCCCATGTGTGTGGCCCATGAAGTCCTCATCCAATATTTGTTCAGCCCAAATCACATTAATGAGTTGTTTAGATTGATCCTTTGAGTCCAATTGCAAAGCCTCCTTATATGAGTCCAATATGAGTCCATGCAATGCATCCTTCATTCTTCTAGTTCTTGCTCTAGTCATAGGACCATCCAAACCTTTAAACATATCATTGGAGCTCCTCAAACTCGATCCATCATCCTTGGAACGTCCCTCTTGAAGGTCTCCACCTTGAGGTTCATCATATGTTGTCACTAATAATGAGTATACTTAAGCTCAACTGTGACGACATCAAATGTAGTTACTGAAGTTTGTCAACTGTGACAACTATTTGTGTTGTCACTAACGATGAGTCTACTTGAAATCATCTGTGACAATACATATGTTGTCACTGATGTGTATCAATTGTGATGATCAATCCATGTTGTTACTACTAATGATTCTACTTGTGCCATCTGTGACGACATCAAATGTCGTCACAGAAAGTCTCGTTTTAATGACAACATTTTTCAAGGTTGTCACAAAGCTAATTTCCTGCTACACCATCCCTTGCGCACCACACCATTCTGTGATGACTACTTTTAAGTTGTCACTAATGACGAGTGCATATGAGGTCATCTATGACGACATCAAAAGTAGTCACAGAAATATGTCTACTGTGACAAAATTTATTGTTGTCACTGAGAATGTTGTCACAAAAAGTCATTTTTCTTGTAGTGATATTATGTTTGGCAATTGAAGGGATGACATTTTTATAAATATTGGTATAGATAATATTGTAGTCGATTTGTGATATTGGTAAAGTCTCATTACTGATGGATGATCAATAGTGTAGGGTTGTCAATGGTCTGGGACTCGACCTGGACCCGTTGATTTTTTCCGAGTTCAGGTAGGAATAAAATTCCGTTTACTTGGACCTAAACTTGGACCCGTTTTTTCCTCATAGAAAACGGGTTGAATCCAGAATGTTCTATTCCGATTCGGACTCGACTCAAAGCCTTTTATATATATAATAATTATAAATTATATATACGTATTTTAAATTTTTAATACATAATACTCAATAAATAACAATTATAATATATACATACGTATTTTACACTTCTAATACTCAATACTTAATAAATAATAATTGTAAAATACATAAAAATATTTTATATTTTCAAGACCCGGACTCGACTCGAATAGATCTCAACTCGAACGGACTCGGATCTGGAAAATCAAATGCAAAACCCATTGGGTCCGGGTTCGGAACCATAACACTAAAATGGGTCCGGATCTAGAATATTCAATTCCGGTTTGAACTCGACCCGTTGACACCCTTACATCAGTGATGACTTGTTATATCAGTGACGAAAAACGTCATCATTCAAAAATGCATAAGTGAGTCGTCATTAAAGAAAGCATTAGTGACAAGAAGTAGTTGTTATAGAATATTCAACTTAAATTGAAATGTTAGTGATGACTTAACATTGTCACTGAATATTAATTTTAGTGACAATAAGTGTTCGTCATAGAATATTTAGTTGAAGCATTAGTGACGACTTAACATTATCATTGAATTGTAAGTTATCTGTGACGGCTATAGTCGTCACTGAATATTGTATCAGTGATGACAAAGTTTTGTAGTGAATTAGTAAAACCAGCTAAGTACATGATTAGTGATGACATGGCTTTGTCAAAGAATAGCTAACTTATCAGTGACGACTCATGTTGTCACTAATGGTTGCATAATAGTGACAACTGCTTGTGCTATTTCTTTGACAACATACAAAGTTGTCCCTTATCATTAGTGACAACAAATGTTGTCACAAAAAAGTCATATATTCAGTGACGACTTTATTCTTGACACTATTCACATTTAGTGACGGACATTGAGTGACGACTCAGCGACGACATATTTCTTGTCGATAAACGTTATTAGTGACGACTTTTCATTTTTAGTAACAACTTCTTGTTGTCGCTGATGATATTTTTCTTGTAGTGATCCCGCAATTTGTTACATGCACAACTTCTATCAAATGTGAATATACTTGTTTGTGAACTTTCAACTGAATTGAGCCTTCGGGCTAGACTTCCGTGGTCATACTTCACCAGTTACATCACGGTTAGTCATACTGGTATTGAGGAGGATATAAGGTGTTGGGCGTTAGGGATCTGTGTTCTCTCCTTTGAGTTGAGATTTCTCAAAGAGGCCAACTCCGAACTGAACAAACTGTTTTACCCTCCAGGGGTGAGATCTCTCCCTGAAGTGGAGGTATTGAGGAGGTAAAAGTGCATGGGTGGTTTCGGGTACTGTTATCTGATATTTACCTGATCATTGGCAAGGACCTGGTTTTCTCTATTGGTCCGATCACTATTGCCATATAATTATGTACTTGATACTCCCGCACTTGAGCTTGCTCTCGTGGTTGAGATGTATCCTTCCTTATTTGATCAATTGTTTACTTAACTTGTTCATATACTGTTTTATGGCACATGTTTTACTTATTTTCTAATTGTCTGCCTGTGTGTTTGCATGTGTGGGAACTTCACTGGGCTATTATAGCTCACCCCTTTTTATTTGTTCTCCTTAAACAGGCTCTTATTATTAAGGTTGGTGGTGAGGATTCAAGAGTAGTTCTTGGTAGGAGTTTGATAGTAAAAAAGGATGTTTGAGATTTTACTGTATTAGTTAGGTGTTTGTGATGTAAACTACTTAATTGGTACCTTTACTCTTAAGTTTGAATCATATGAATGTATTTACGAGTTTTCTATAGAATATCGATTGTTTCATAGATTCCAGTGCGTGCTTGACCCGAGTCCTGGTGAGAGCTAGGCAGGCAATCCGTTGAGCCCTTTGGTACACCTTAGGGTAAGGTGGGGCTGTCACAGATAATATATGACTCACTCAGGAGTTGGCTCTTGACTAGGATAGGAGGATTCAAGAATTAAACTTAATCTTGAAATTGGATGTGCAAAAGGCATGTGATCGTGTGGAATGGCCTTTTTTGTTATTTCATGATCAAATCATTGATTTATTTTTCCATATATTTTTCAATAATTGGTTTTCGGTTTTGGTTAATGGGGAGCCTATTGGATTTTTGGGAAGAGGAATTTATCAGTTATTTTTGGAAAATAAAAGTAGATTTTTGTCTCGGCAGGATCTCGTGTCCCATATTTGGTGTTCACGGATGACATCATTATTTTCACGAGATGTAACTTTCATTGTTTCTCTTCCATTGGTTCATTGCTTGAATCATATGAGGTGTTCTCTTGCCAAAAAGTTAATAATTCTAAGAGTACATTCCTCATTGCTTCGAGGGCATCTGAAGAACAAGCACCATTGGTAAGATCGATTTTGGGGTTTCAATAGTAACATTTCCTTTCACATACTTGGATGCTCCGATAGCTCATGGAAAATCAAAATGCATTCTTTTTTATGGGATTATAGCTAAATTCATGAATAGGATTCAGCATTGGAGCTCAAGACTTCTTTCACAAGGCGGCAAACTAATTTTGATAAAGCATGTGCTTAATTCTATTCCTATGTTTTTGATGCATGTTACTCAACCTCCAAAAGTAGTATTATTAACGTTGGGTAGGATCTGTAATGCTTTATTATGGGATCATAGTCTGGAGTCTCACTGTATACCTTGGGCAGCTTGGAGTACGATTTGCTATCCAACAGAGGAGGGTGGTCTCGGAGTTTGGGATTTTGAGGATATAATTGAAACATTCTCATGCAAATTAAGGTGGAACCTTTGGAAAAATGACTCAATCTGGTTAGATTTTATGCATACCAAGTACATAAAGGGGAGGCATCCTTCAATGGTTTCAGTTAATAGACTATCTCCATTGTGGCGCAAGTTAGAGAATATTTGGGGATTTGCTAAATCTCATATCAAATGGTGTGTGGGTAAAGGGTTTGTGGGTTTTTTGTATGACTGTTGGCTTTTTGATGAACCTTTGGCATCTTCGTTGAATATGGTGGATCCTCCTCCTCACATGTTATCGGCTAAATTTTATATGAAAAAACGAGTGGAATAGGCATCAATTGTTACAAAGGATTCCAGTACACATGGTGAACAAAATTATGCAGCGGCAGTTGTTTCCTTCGCTTGATGATAATACGGTATGTGTACCTTCCTCCATAAGGGAATTTTCTACGAAGTCAACCTGGGAGAAAACTAGGTAAAAACGCAATTCTTCAGCAATTGATAGATGGTCTGGAACGATATACTTCCTTTGAAGCTTTCATTCTTTGCATGGCGCCTCATGCGAAATTTTCTTCTTTCAAATGATATGTTGGAATGTCGTGGAATTCACCTGCCATCAAGATGCTCGTGCTATCTTTCTTCGCAAGAAGCAACGTCTCACTTGTTTTTACATGGACCTGTAGCTGATGTAGAATGGCAACACTTGGCAGCCACTTTCGGTTTCATTACTTGGTCTCCAAGTTCACTATCTTCGGCATTTATTTGTTGGTTTCGTTCCAGTGAAAAATCATCAAAAAATCATTTCCGGGCAATGTTACCATCGATCATTTGTTGGCTCATATGGAAAGCACATAACAATGCCATATTTCAAAGGGAGGCTGTATCAGCCATTTCGGTTATTCAAGAAATATACAAGTTTCTTGAGCTTCTTGGGAAATCCAAGATTTTTAACCCTGTAAACCAGAAAGGGGATTTGGATTGCAACCTTTCTCGGTTTATTATTTCCCCAATCAAAAGTAATTAAACAACGGATAGTTCAGTGGGAAAAACCACCAATCAATCACTTTAAATTGAATAATGATGCCTTAGTGGATTTAGGAAGGGTTGCTGGGGGAGGTATACTTCAAAATCATACAGGGAAGTTGACTTTTGCATTTTATAAGGAATGTGGTGATTTTGATGTGCTCACTGCTGAATGCCTATCATTATTTCATGGTCTTTTATTGTGTTAGGAAAAGAATATCCAAAGCTAGTGGGTGGGTGGAGGACTAAAATTATGATTCGTGTGAGCTGGTTCAGTTAATCAGAACCAATACACTAGCAAAATGGCCATTATGTAATTTGCTAAGAAACATTCGATCTATGATGGGTTCACAAGGAGTAATCTTAATTATGTTTGTAGACAAGCAAATTCAGTAGCAGATAAGATTGCAGGACTAAAATTAGGATACAACATGGTGTTTTCATAGAATCAACAACTTTCTGCTTAAGTTAGAGCATTGATTCATCTTTATAGTATAGGTTTTCCATATGTACATACTTTTACTGTAAAAGAGTAGTACTTCTCTTTTGTTTCTATGCCTAAACTTGTTCAAGGTAAGGTTTGGCCCCCCGTGAACTCTTTGTAACTTTTATTTATTTTAGTAATAAAACAATGCAGTGGCATTCCTCTCCCGTATATGGGGTTTGCCATTAAAAAAGGAGAGCCTATATTAGCATGTTTTTTCAATAAAAACAAATTCCTGTTAACTATCTCCATCTTTGCTATTCCTTAAAAAGTGAATTCCAGGCTAATGGCATCACTTTTATATATTACACTCGCACACTCATTATCATACGATCACAAGTTAGAAGCATGAAATAGTGAACTTTTCAACCAACGCTTAACCAACAAGTCGTCGTTTAATAATTGTTAAGGGATTAGTTCCAAAATAAACCCCCTCACAACTATAGGTTTTATTTCCAAGTAAAGCTCATAAGGAGAGAAATCAAATTTTAAATCGTGCATGAAAAGCAAATTCTTAAATGCTAGACCAGTTACAAGCACAAAAATGATCAAATATCACATTCTCATATGAATGATATGTAGCGCACAGAGCGTGCAAGGCCATCCATACAATTGAACAGAAACATCCGATATTTTAATTTTTTAGGTCAATCTTTTTTGAATTTTTTTCATTAGCAACTTTATTTTGTTCTTTCTATTTTGCTAGTCCAGTAAAGCATGGAACGAACCATAAAATTTCATATATGACATATAAGAGAAGCACCTTCAACTCAAAATCTAGGGCAAAATAAAAAATTAATAAAGGGTATCACAAAAATAGGCGAGGGATTTGAAGAAATAAAACTTGAAATGCTATCCAAGCTCATTTCTAGGAAATAAAAACCGACTTTCACTTTTACACCTCGTATTTTTACAATCTAATTGCTTCAAACATTGATGAAAAGGTTTCCACTAATATTTGGCGAGGCAGCCCAATGTTGTTGGTTCCTAAATATTCTGCCTTGTGGTAGTCATTAATTTCTTGTCAAGTTTGAAAAAAAAATAAAAATAGAGACACTACACTAGATCACTCCAAAGTCACGAAGAGCAACTAGCATTAAAATTCATAAATAAAACACTTACGATATATGATATAAGAAGAACTATAATTACCGAATAGAGCTTTTGTTGCACTTTAAATTTTCCATCAGTATTAAATACCAGTACTTTTCCCGTCATTCATTTATCCATCTATGCAAGAAAATCTATTTTATTTTACTTAAGGCTTGAAAGCATATGAGGCTCGGTAGACTATTAAAGGCAGTGTGTAATACAAGAATATTGTAGATTAATTATGCCAAATGTTCATCTAAAATGTAACATCATTTCACTATAAATGGAGTCAGCTTCATTCCATAATGCTATTGAGAATTTGTTCAATTTTTTTTATAGTAAATATGTTACATTTTACCGAGTATGTTGCATAATTATTGCAACTGTAAGATTATCTCAAATGCAAATTATAAAGGAATATCAAAATAGGAGGACATTAGAAGACACAATCAATCTCAAATGCAAATTATAAAGGAATATCAAAATAGGAGGACATTGGAAGACACAATCAAATAACTTATTTATCAGATTTACTAATTCAATCGACCCTTGCATAAACAAATAAAATGGGTTAGATTCTATTGTCTTATTTTTCTTTTCTAATTGAATGAAATTTGAAAATCCACACATGGTAATAATTTCAATACGTCAATGACTGTGCCCAAAAACTTAATGTACCGTTTTCAAGCTTATATATTGACTATTATATTTGAGGACGAAAGCCAGGCATCAACTAGAAGGCATTGAAAGTTTCGGAGCATAGTCTTGTTGAACTATGTAGTTCAAATGGCCCCCGGAAAGAAGATGATGAAGCCATGAGACCATGCTTGAGAAGGTAACAGTGATGAGTATGTTTTTCTTTTTCTTTTCCCCCTTTTTCGGCCCCCACTTCTTCTTGGGAAAGCGAATCCTCTTGGATTTATTGGACATTCAATTTTTAATCTTTATTGCCAAATTGAGATAGGTTGGAAAGAATAAGATTTGAGGAAAATATCATGAAAATTACAATTTTGGTACCAAATGTTTGGGGCATTGGTAGTTTCAGTCCTAAAAGTATGGATAAAAGCAAATTTAGTACCAAATATTTCAATCTTTTAGCATACTTGGTCCTATTGACTAGTTTTACCAAAATTTTATCAGAATCTAGTTACATGATACTCACGTGTTGGTTAAAAAAATTTTCAAGACGAATTAAATTAAAGAAAAAAATTTTTAATTGCCATAATTTGTAATTAAAAGCATTAATTTGAGTTCATATATGATAAATAAGTAGATAAAACTAAAACAATTTGCTCATTCGTGTGTCTGCCTTCAACTACAAATTATGGCGATTAATTTTTTTTTGTTTTTTAATTCGTTTTGAAAGCTTTTGTAACCATCACGTGAGTTTCATGTGACCGGATTCGGATAACATTTTGAGAAAACTGATCATACGACTAAATGTGTTGAAAAATTGAAACATTTGATACTGGATTTACTTTTGTCCAAACTTTAGAAGCTGAAACTGTCAAAATTCCAAACATTTGGTACCAAAACTATAATTTTCTCGAAAATATATTATATGTTAAACAAAGTTTTGATCGACCATTAGGCATATAACAATTGTATTTCACAAATTAAAAATTTTAGTCCTATAAATTCGTAAATTAAGTAAATTTTAAAATTTGGAACCTTTTAGTGTAAAGACATTTGCAAAAGAAAATTTTCCTTTTCCAATAAAAGTTGTACTTTTGTGCCCTAAGATTGTTGCAAAAATATTTAAAAATGAAATGGGAGCTCAAAGAAAGAAAATCATAATTGGTTGGCAAACGATTATAGCATGTGGCACGCTTCATGCACCAAGCTTATGTGCAATTACAAAATATGTGGCTAAAGATCGAAAACAATTAACACATTATATTTTTAGTTTTGATTTCTATTAATGATATATTTATTAATGAGCATATTAATTTTGCACTTATTAATTTCCCTCTAAAAAACATTAAGAACAAAATAAGTATCTAAATGAATAACAACAAAACGATCACTTTAAGGGTAAGAATGAAAAGATAGAATCTCCATCATTAATGAATAACAACAAAACGATCACTTTAAGGGTAAGAATGAAAAGATAGAATCTCCATCATTAAGTTATTCGAGGGTCCAAGGTCGAGAACAAATAATCTAGCAAGTATTAGTTAATCAAATTCCTACATCTCTCTTCCTCCAAATATTGAATATTTTGATTTATTAGGTATTTAATTTCATTAAACATGACAAGATTTGTAGTATAGATAACATAAACACATATACGTTATCATTTAAGAAATTTATTTAATAACCACCTGATTTGGGTATAGAAATTACAAGAATCTTATTTAATTCAGCAACTCGACAAGAAATTACAAATCATATACAAGAAAATGCTCTTTTTCTTGAAAAAGAAACCCGTGTGGATAGCATAAAGTTTCTCACTATACGAATGATGAAAAACCAATTAACTTCAGATCACTTGCATTGGATTCATTTGTGATTTCCTTCCTACACGTAAAAATAATATGTGCATGAAGCGTGTGGGTCATCACTTAATTAACAAGCAATTTTGACGATGAACTACTTACAAAATGATTCACCTTTTAAATTTGTTGGCCTAAATTTTTATTGTCGTATTTTCTAACATTTTAATTTATTTTTTCAGTTTATATGATCAAGTCAAGTAGAATATTAAAAGATAAGCATAATTTCAGCAAATATTCCTCTCCCCACAACCTACTTCTTAACCCCTCCCCCACCCCCACAAAAAAAAAAAAGAAAAGAAAAACCACCTCTACAATAAAACATTGGACAAGGAAAAAAGAATGACAAACACACATGATTGATATCCCAAATCAAAATCCAAAACGTTGCCTAAAATACCAATGTATAGAATGTTGGTTCCTTCTTTTTGGACAAAAAACATTAGTTTTGTTTTTCGTAATATGCATGTTACCACGTTTTAGTACTATAAACACGTCATGTGCTGAATAAATAAGTTTGTATATAGTGTGTCCATGTGCTTGTGTAAAACAAGTTTGGATTTGATTGGTGTATGCATATAAAACCATTATTTTGGCAAGCAAAAGAAAATTTAAAGGTCATTTAGGAAAAAATGTATAATATTGAAAAAAAAATGAAGTTTGTACATAAAATGCTATACTCAATGACTACTTTAAAATTGAATTTTCTTCAACTAATTATTCACTTTATTGTATTAATTTGCTATAAAATAAGTAAGATTTTAGCCAAATCTAAATTTGTTTGGTAGTGTTTAGATTAATTATTATGCTTACTATATAAAACAACAATTTTATGAATTTAAGAAAATATAATCATTCAAACTAATAAAACCCTTTAGCCATCAGCAAAGTGAAAAACGTACCAAAATTTTCTTTATATAGTTAAAATTTCAATCATTGCAACAAGAATTGTCCCAAACATTTTCAAGGTGAAATGCTGAATCAAAAACTACAAATTGTTGACAAAAAATCATAATTTATATCTTTATTGTGTCTCAAAATATTAGATGTCGCACGCTTCATACACAAAACATGCACTTTTAAAAAATAAAAAAACTAAATATCCAAAACAATGATAGAGATTATATGCAGCAATTAATTGACCACAATATAAAAACAATTTCACAAAAGCGGCAACTTAGCATGGAATATTCAAATTCCAAAACTATAAATGCAAAAAAAGAAATGTCTACTGTTAGAAGATTATGATCTTGCAAGCCTAAGCATATTAACACATCTGAAGCTTATGAATGAACGCGTTACCGAAGGCAACCCTCTCTTTCAAGGGAGTTTGTGGCAAGTAAGCTCTCACTGTGATAAAGAACCATTGTTGCATCAAACTATCATTGAACTTTTAAATTCAAGACTAAGGAACCTCCATATACATGTTAAATAAAATTTTCAACCTTAAAATCTAAACATGTCATACAAAGCTATTATTTAGATAAAATTACACTAAAAAGGAGTTAGTGAAGCTGCGCGAATCTACATACACAACAAGCCTATCTTTGCATGTGTTTTCAATAAAAACAAATTCCTGTTAACTGTTTCCATCTTTGCTATTCTCTAACAAGTGAATTCCAGATAATGGCATCACTTTTATATATCACACTCACGCTCATTATCAGACAATCACATGTTAGAAGAATGAATAGTAAACTTTTCATCCAATCCTTGAGCAACTAGTCGTTGTTTAATAATTGTTAAGGGATTAGTTCCAAAATAAACCCCCCCACCACGATAGGTTTTATTTCCGAGTAAAGCTCTTAAGGAAGGAAATCAAATTTTAAATTGTGTATGAAAAGCAAATTCTTAAATGCTTGAACAATTACAACCACAAAAATGATCTAAGATCATATTCTCATAATCAATAACATGTAGTGCATAAAGCATGCAAGGCCTTCCATACACTTGAGCGGCAACATCACATATTTTAATTTTTAGAACAACTATTTTTAAATTTTTTTTCATTAGCATCTTTATTTTGTTCTTTCTGTTTTACTAGTATAGTAAAGCATTGACGAACCATAAAATTCTGGACATGACATATAAGACAAGCACCTTTGACAAAAAATTTGGAGCAAAATCAAAAACTAATAAAGGATATCACAAAAATAGGGGAGGAATATGAAGAAATAAAACTTGAAATGCCGTCTGTGATACCCCTTAAAAAGTTCCACATTGGTGGGAAGCACGGAAATTGTTTAGTATATAATGTCCTAGGCTATGGGCTACCAATAACTTGGCTTAAGCATTTTGAGCCTATGGTTTTTGCTCAAAAGTTATTGGGCTAGCCCAAACCCAAGGTGTTACAAATGGTATCAGAGCGAACCTCATGTGGTTTCTGCATGGGTGAAACTAGGCTTATAGTATTGGGTAGCGACTACGCAAGGAAGTGAAGGAATTAAGTGCTGTACGGGGCTAAGTGCTACGTCAACTTTAGGGCGAGAGTCAACTCTAGAGCCCGTAGAGGCACTTCTAGAATTTGATACAACTGAGTAGATAGTTCGGATTATGATATGGATTGGGCTTTGGAGGACTCAAAGGCCTAAAGGGAGGGTAAATGTGATACCCCTCAAAAAGTCTCACATCGGTAGGAAGTACAGAAATTGTTTAGTATATAATATCTTAGGCTATGGGATACTAATAACTTAGCTTAAGTATTTTGATCCTGTGGTTTATACTCAAAAGTTATTGGGCTAGCCCAAACTCAGGATGTTATACCATCCAAGTTCATTTCTAGGAAATAAAAGCCGACTTTCATTTCCACACCTCATATTTTTACTATCTAATTGCTTCAAACATTGATGAAAATGTTTCCACTTATATTTGGTGAGGCAATCCAATATTGTTGCTTCCTACATATTCTGCCTCCTGACAATCATTATTTTACTATCAAGTTGGAAAAAATAAACATAGAGAAACTTTACTGGATCACTCCAAAGTCACGAAGAACAACTGGCATTAAAATTCATATGTAAAACACTTAAGATATATGATATCCAAGAAGAACTATTGTGACAGCCCCACCTTACCTTAAGGCGTACCAAAGGACTCAGCGGACTGCCTGCCTGGCTCTCGCCAGGACTCAGGTCAAGCATGCACTAAAATCTGTGAAACAATCGATATTCTATTGAAAACTCATAAATACATTCATATAATTCAAACTTAAGAGTAAAGGTACTAGTTAAGTAGTTTATATTATAAACACCTAACTAATACAACAAAATCTCAAACATCCTTTTACTAAGAAAATCCTACCAAGATCTACTCTTGAATCCTCACCACCAGCCTTAATAATAGGAGCCTGTTTAAGGAGAACAAATAAAAGAGGTGAGCTATAATAGCCCAGTGAGGTTCCCACACATGCAATCACACAGGCAGACAATTAGAAAAATAAATAAATAAATAACAGATGCCATAAAACAGTGTAAGAACAAGTTAAGTAAACAATTGATCAAATAAGGAAGGATACATCTTAACCACGACGGCAAGCTCAACCGCGGGAGTATCAAGTACATAATCATGTGGCAATAGTGCTCAGACCAATAGAGAATACCAGGTCCTTGCCAATGATCAGGTAAATATCAGATAATAGTACCCTAAACCACCCATACACCTTTACCTTCTCAATACCTCCACTCTAGGGAGAGATCTCACCCCTGGAGGGTAAAACAATTTGTTCAATCTAGAGTTGGCCTCTTTGAGGAATCTCAACTTAGAGGAAAGAATACGAACCCTAACGCCCAACACCTTATATCCTCCTCAATACCAATATGACTAATCGTGGTGTAACTGGTGAAGTATGACCACAGAAGTCTAGCCCGAAGGCTTAGTTCAGTTGAAAGTTCACAAACAAGTATATTCACATTCGATAGAAGTTGTGCATGTAACAAATTGCGGGATAGATGTGATAAAGTACACATCTTACCCTCATATAGCACATTGTAATAGCTAACAAGTATCAGGCATAAGATGGAATTAACACTTAAACATACATCAGGCGCACACAAGGAAACACTCACCTGACAATTTCAAGAAAGTTTTTCGTAAAACGTGTAAGGTTTAGACTCGGATCGTGAAATTCATAGTAACCTAATTAACCTACTAGATTTTCTTTCAAAAGAATTTTATAAAATATACCCAAGTTTAACTAGGGTTTTAAAATAAATGTACATTGGTGATATGGAAAATCCAAGAAGTTGTAATAAAGGAATCCGGGTAAAACCCTAAATCAACAATAAAGAAATTTAAGAAATTCCCTTTTTGAAAGTAATTTTAGTTCCAAGGGCAAATAATTCATTAAGTGTGAAAATTAAGGTTAAATTCAAAAGGAATAATTAATACTAGAAATTCGTTACTAATTTCTACTTTATTTACTATATTAGTTGCAAAACTTAACAATTCACTATAAATTTTGGACCAAAAGAAAATATTGCTAAATACTATGAACTAAAGAAGTAGTTTAATTAAAGATTGATTAGGGTTCAAGGTTTTGGTGTAAGAAGAAATTTTGTCCAAAATAGTTAGTTTGTAGGTAAACTAGCTTTTAAAGTCCAAGAAATATTTATTGGTAATAGTCAAGTATAATTTAATAACTTAGCAAAATTAATATAGGTTAAAATGAGAAAACTCTGAAATATCCTATACTTAGGTAAATTAATGGTTTTAAACTAATTAATATCAAACTAATGATATTTAATTAAATTAAGACTAGTTAAATAACAAATTAAGGTTATTTGGTAAAAACATACTAGATCAAGTGTGAAGTCAAACTAGTCAAAATTTCACTTACACATTTAAAAGTCAAGTTTCTAACCAGTCTAAATCTTCAAAATTTATAAGAGTTTCTTTTTAAAATTGATTAACAAGGTTCCAAAATCGTTGCATAACATTTTCCTAAAAATCGGTTTGTCGCGTCCTGAAAATCATGGGTAGACGGTACTAGTGAGGTCATTGACTGTCGCGTCGCAAAAAGGACGGTCCAGTCCGAGATTCCTGTTGAAAAGATAGATTTTTGAGAAATGGTGCGTGTGTGATAAAAATCGAATTTTTTTTAAAAAAATATATTTTTAGAAAAAAATAGCATTTTAAAAGAAAGTACGGCCGGGACTAAAAATGCGATAGTTTTAGCCAACTGATTTTTTTGAAAAAGAGTTTTATTTTAAAAGAAAATGGAGTCGCCATTTGGTACTGAGTTAGGGTGTACCAAGTCACCCGAAGAAATCGTTTAAACAAAACGAAAATAAAATTCTAGAAAAATTATTTAAAACCCTTTTCCAACTCCGGTCTACAAAAAACGAGAGAAAAAGGTCCGGGAGTCACATTTGAAGAAAGGGAAGGCAAAGGCTTGCACCTAAGGCACCCTTTCAACCTAGTCGAGGCTAGTTGCGAGGTTTAATCAAATTTTTCCTAAATTAACCCTAAATTCTATCGCGTTTTGGATGTGTCTAAATGAATGCAAATCCTAAATCTAAATGTGGGTATCGAGAGGGTCGAAATGTCCCGTCGAAGCTTGGTCGGAATTATCGCATTAATTGCGAAACCCGAGTAGAGACCTCAAGGGAGTCACAAGTTTTTATGCAAAATGTGATACAAAAAGAAAAGAAAATAATAATATATAATAAGTGAAGAAAGAAGGTGGGTATGCAACATGACGGGTACGAGGGACTAATAACTCGTGACTGAATGTTTCTACTCACGGATGGGGGAACGACCTGTACGCCACCGCTTCCCGTGTGAGTAGATGACTATTTCTAGTCGAATCACACAAATGTCCTAAAATCTAAGTGAAATGCAACCTAGATGTCATGCATTTGGAAAACGTGTCAAAAATAATAATAATAATAATGGTAATAAATAGTAATAATAAAATCATGCCAAATGGAAAGAAAAACTAAAAGTGTGTGAAATGAGAAATGCACACGAATGAACCTAATTACTAAAATGTCCTAAGGGTCTAGCGTTGGGCTAGCCCATTCTAAGGAAAATCCCACTAGCGTTGGACTAGCGGGGAACCGATAAGCCACAACTAGCGTTGGACTAGTGTGGTGATGGAATAACAATAAAACATGAATTAAATAGTAAATCATGAATTAAAAGCAAATTAAACACATAAAAACATGTAAGATCACATTGGAGCACATAACACATAAGCATGATATTCTAGATGCAAAAATCCTAAGGAAAGCGGTAAAAGAAATAAACACGTAAGCACGCAAAAGCAAATAAACCCTAACTATTATACCGGGGGGCTTGATTTACAATTTAAGGGGGAAATTAAAAAATACCCTATCTATTATATTTTCTATCTAATTACACAATCTTTGCAAAAGTATGAGAAAAATAATCTAACTATTACATTGACTAACTAAATACAAAATATTACATTTTTGTCAAAATAATAAAATTTAAAATTAAATAACACAAAATAAATAAATACGCAAAAAGTGCATGAAATAAGAAAGGCATAAAAATGCATAAAATATCACATTAGAGCACGTTGGAGCACATAAAGGAAAAATAATGAGAGATCGGGATACCTCTGTGAAGACTCGGCACTAATATTAATAAAAATGAACAAACAAGTCAAAGCACCTCGATATAAACAAATAAATCTGAGACACTAATAAATTGAGAGTAAAATGCAAAGTTTAGCAACCAAGGGGACTAAAATAAAGCTCCATAAAACTTAAGGGGGTAAAATTAAAAGTTAAAGCAAATCTAAGGGGTTAAGGTGCAAATTAAAGTAAAATGGAGGGACAAAACAATAAACTTCAATAAAAGTGGGCCAAATTGCAACTGAGGGACCTAATCACAAGAATATAAAAATTAGGGGGTCAATCTAAATCATGATGGGACTTGATTGCAGAAAAAATGAAATCTTGTGAGACATATTAATAATACTAGACCAAGACAGATACTTGAATAAATGATTTTATGATAAAATAAATAAATAAATAAATAAAAATAGGAATATGGCACACATGAATTGAGATTGGATTAACAATCCAAATCATCACAATTAACTAGATTAGTTACTGACTACAAAAAGATTAAATCAAATAAAATCAATTAATTTAACTAAACTAGAATTAAGCCAACAAATGAAATAACAAATCCCTCCTCTCCAAAAGTACTTCGTTTGTTTCTGTTATCCGAATTTCCCAAAAATTCTGTTTTTGTGTTTGTTTTTTTTATCTCATTTTCACTCTTTCTTTTTATTATATTTTCCCGTCTTCTCTCTCTCTCTCTCTCTCTCTCTTTCTCTCTCCCTCTCCCTCTCCTCCTGCTTTCTTCTCTCCGATTCACTCTGCTTCTCTCTCTTTCTTCTCTGATTCTCCGCCTCTGCTCTTCTTTCTTTCTTCCATTCTTCCCCTTTTTTTTCCTCTTCTCTGTTTCTTTTCCCCTCTCCTCTTCTTCTCCTCTCTGCCTCGCCACTCTCTCTCTCCCGTCTGATTCTCCTCTCTTTTGCTCAGTTGAATTAGTCCACAGAGACAATAGGTACAATTTTTCCAGGTCAATTTCTACTTCGAATTAAATTAAAGTAAAGAGAGATGCGGCGGCGGAGGGACAGTGACGCGGTGGTGGTGGCGGGAGAGAGGGCTAAAATTGGTTTTTGTATGGATTGTTTGCTTTGTTTGTGCAGGTTGGTGGGCTTTGGTTGTGCTTTGGTGGCGCGTGGGTAGGCGGTGGTGGAGGTTTGTGGTGATGGTGGAACTGTGGGTGTGGACGACTTTGCAGGCTTGACTGATGTTTCTTTTCTTTTGCAGCTTTGATGGTGGCACTTACGGTGATAAGGTCGTGGTGAGATTGGTGGGATTGAGGGGGTTTTGATGATTGTTGAGGATTAATTGGGCAGTACTGCATCTTGGCAGTAGTGGGTTGAAATGGATGATGGTAATTTGGATTGTGGGAGGAGTTAATTGAACGACTGTGGAGGAGTAATGGTGGAGCTATAGTCGCTTGATAACTATGTTTGTTGCTGTGTGGTGGTGATTAAATTGTTAATCAAATTGTGGGCTCGATGGGTCTGCTATGGGTCTTTGATTCTGTGTTTTTCTTTCTGCAGGTTATAGGTGGTTGATTGTGGGATTACGGTGGTGATTTGGGGGTTGAATTGGGTGGTCTGTTATGAGTGGTTCTTGGAATATTTTGGCTGTTTGTGTTGTTTGATTGTTGTTCTTTCTGCCGATGATTGATGGTGGTGGAGTTGTTTTGAGCTTGCTGGTGGTTTGTTCTAGGATTGAGTAGGGTTGATGTGTTTTTGGTGGCTTGGTGGTGGAAGACGGTGGTGGGGCAGTGAATGAATGAAAGAGAGAGAAACGGTGGTTGTGAAGTTGAACAGAGGAATGATTGAGCGAAGAAGCAGGACAAACAAGAAATAACAAAAAAAAAAAAAACAAGAACAAAACAATCCCAGAAACATTGATTGAAGAAAAACCCAAGCAAAGAAAAACTTAATCAAAATTCTAAGTGATTAAACAACATAATCAGATTTTTGCATAAAAGAAAAATAACAACATGGATTAAAAACGAGAAAAAATCTTACCTTTTAAGCTTGATGAACAGTAAACGCCTTAGGTTGAAGATGGATTTGATTGATTCTTGAATCTGATGCTGAAACTGAAGATGAATAGTGGCCTATAATGAAGAACGATGAACAGTACCAACGAAATAAAGAAGGCGGCTTCAAGTGTGTGTTTTTGGATGTGAAATGTGTGTGTTTTAATCTAAAAAATCGTAAAAGTAAAAGTGTTTTAGGGTTTTCCCTTTTTTCTTTTTTTTTTTCTGCTAATTAAAGAGGATATTTATAGCCCACTTGTCTTGTTGGCCAAGAATGCTGTAAAATAACGGAAATGCCACTGGTATTAAAAAATGCTAATTTTATTAAAAAAATATTTTTTAACCCTAAAATTAAAAAGAATCTGACACCAATTTCTAAATTTTTAAAAAGAATTCACAGTAGATTTCAAGATAAAAAAAACTAGAGTTCAAAACTAATAAAAACGCACTCGGGGAGTAAAATGACGATTTGCCCATGGACAACGAAAATACACAAAAAATAGATATTAGCCTAAAAAAATTACCAAAAATTAAAAATAAGCTTAAAACACTAGAAAATGCATTTTTGACTCAAAATTTGACAAAAAATGAATTTAAACTGTAAAATGACGATTTTGCTCTTGGGCAATGAAAATTCACAGAAAAATAGTTATTATCCTCAAAAAATTATCAAAATTACAAATAAGCTTAAAACACTAGAAAATGCATTTTTGACTCAAAATTTGTGAAAAATGAATTTAATTTGTAAAAATGACGATTTTGCCCTTGGGCAATGAAAATTCACAGAAAAATAGCAAACATCTCTGAAAAATCAAGGAAATTAAAAAAAATGCTTAAAGAATTAGAAAAATGAATTTAGAACTAAAAATGAGCTAAAATGGTATTCGCAGGGCGAAATTACCATTTTGCCCTCGTGATAGTAAAAATATAAAAAATACTAATTAAGTTCAGAAAAATTATAAAAAATTAGCAAATTCACATAACAGTAAAAATATGAATTTAAAGCCCCCAAAAGCTGATAGAAAAATATTTACAGATAAAATTACTATTTTGCCCCCCAGATTATTAAAAATTAAAATTTGTCCCAAAAAATGCAAACATGCCCTTCCCGTGTTTGAAAATAAATGGTGCGTCAAAATTTGGTGTCTACACGGTTAAGTAGATTAAGTTTAAGGTGCTCAATATTTGGTGTCACTTCAACGAATTCACAAGCTGAAATTTCCAGTAGTCTATGTCATCAAAACTTGGTCAAAACATGGTTAATATAACTGGAAATATTAGGTTATCAAAGTTGGAATTTTGTAAACTAGTAAAGCTGAAATTTATTCAAGGTTTTGGAACAAGGAAGTACCGGTTTGCAGGTTGAAATTACAGCAACTTCAGCCCACTAAATAGGCCTTAAAAGTTGAAATTTTCCAAAATTTTTCCTCTGACAAGGCTAACCAACATGCCTTCTAACCCTAGTCAAAATTTTAGCCATAAATTCCAAGATTTTCCACTCAAATAAAACATCACTTCTTATAAAGTTCATACTAATCATGTAGGTCATAACATAGTTAATCTACTATCAAGGAAAGGATCAAAACAAGGGGAAAACCTCATAATCATGAGTATAAATATTCATATGTATAATAAGAGAACAAAATATAATCACGAATCTTAAGTACTTAATGAAATCATAAGAAAACATAAGAAATCTTCTATTAAAACTTGAAAGACTTTGAGTTTCTTGATGAATATACCTCAAAATAGATAGGGTTTTAGTTGAAGAAGAGTGAATGATTAGTCCCTTAAGAACCTTGAACTTTGAGAAAGAACTTGAGCTTGAAACTTGGAGAGAATTGGATGAAATTTGAGAGGATTTCTTTTCTAGTTAGGTTAAGCTTTTGGGGAAAGATTAAGTTAGTCTTTTAAGTGTTTTAAAATAGTTGAAATTGAAGAGATTCTAGGCGTTATGGTGGCCGGCCAAGAGAAAGAAAAAATGCAAGAAAAGTTGAGCCAAAAATTTGAAAAGAATTGGTAAAACTAAAAGCCAATAATAGGTGGCTATTCATGGTGCTAGGTGGCATAATCTCCTAAATATCTAAGTAATAGGTGGCAGTACTTTTCTAAATATCTAAGATTGGTTGGTAATATTTAATTTGTGGAATTTTCCTATGATTATCATCAAACATGTATTATTAATAATTCAAGAAATCAAATTATAAAAGAAAGTTATACAATAACAACTAATAAGGAAATTTTACAATTAACATTTATAACATAGAAACTAAGTGGTTTTAAGCTTCTAAGGTTTTACAACTATAATGATCGATTACAGTTTTTGCAGTACTTTAAATTTTCCTTCAGTATTAAATAGTGGTACTTTTCCCGTCATTCATTTCTCCATCTATGCAAGAAAATCTATTTTATTTTACTTAAGGCTTGAAAGCGATGCTCAGTAGACTATTAAAGGTATCGTGTAATATAAGAATATTGTAGATTAATTATGCCAAATTTTCATCTAAAATGTAATATCATTTCACTATAAATGGAGTCGGCTTCATTCCTTAATGCTATTGAGAATCTGTTCAATCTTTTCTATAGTGAATATGCTACATTTTACTGAGTACGTTGCATATTTCTTGCAATTGTAAGATTGTCTCAAAAGCGAATCATAAATGAATATGAAAATAGGAGGACATTAAACAACTCAATCAAATAACTTATTTATCAGATTTACTAACACAATCGACCCTTGCATAAACAAACAAAATGGGTTAGATTTTATTTTCTTATTTTTAAGGTTATTCTTTTATAATTGAATGAAATTTGAAAATCCATAAATGGTAATAATTTCAATACGTCAACAACTGTGCCCAAAAACTTAATGTGCATTTTTCAAGGTTATATATTGACTATGATATTCGAGGACAAAAACCAGGCATCAACCAAAAAGCATTAAAAGTTTTGGAGCATAGTCTTGTTGAACTATCTAGTTCAAACGGCCCTCGGAAAGAAGATGACGAAGCAATGAGACCACACTAGAGAAAGTTAACACTGATGAGTATGTTTTTCTTTTTTTTCCCCCTTTTTGGGCCCCCACTTCTTCTTTGGATGTAATGACAAACATGTTTCTAAAACTAAATTTGTACAAAGTGCATCCTGTAGGATTTAGTAAACTTTCAATTTTTAATCTTTATTGCAAAATTGAGATAAGTTCGAAAGAATAAGATTTGAGGAAAATATATTATATGTTAAACAAAGTTTCGATCAACCATTAGGCTTTTGACAATAGTTTTTCACTAATTAAAAATTTTAGTCCTATAAATTCATAAATTAAGTAAATCTTAAACTTTGGAACCTTTCAGTATAAAGACATTTGCAAAAGAAAATTTTCCTTTTCCAATAAAAGTTGTACTTTTGTGCCATATGATTGTTGCAAAAATATTTAAAAATGGAATGCGAGCTCAAAGAAAGTAAATCATTATTGGTTGGCAAATGATTATAGCATGGGGGACGCTTCATGCACGAAGTATATGTGCAATTACAAAATATGTGGCTTAAGATCCAAAATAATTAACACATTATATTTTTAGTTTTTGATTTCTATTAATGATATATTTATTCATGAGCATATTAATTTTGCACTTGTTAATTTCACACTAAAAAAACATTAAGAACAAAATAATTATCTAAACGAATAACAACAAAATGATCACTTTAACGGTAAGAATGAAAAGATAGATTCTCCAACATTAAGTTATTCGAACGTCCAAGGTCAACATCAAATAATCTAGCAGGTATTAGTTAACCGGATTCCGACATCTCTTTTCCTCCAAATGTTGAATATTTTGATTTATTAGGTGTTTAATTTCTTTAAACATGACAAGATATGTAGTATAGATAACATAAACGCATATAAGTTATCTTTTAAGAAATTTATTCAATAACCTATTTATTTGGGTACATAAATTGCTAGAATCTTATTTAATTTGGCAACTCGACAAGAAATTATAAATCATATACTAGCGAATTCACCATCAACTATACTAGCCATTTTCAAAATCCTTTTCTTGGTCTGTCACATGAAGCTCGAAATGTGAATTTTGTGGTAGTGCTTGGTAGTGTGAGTCAATTATCATTGAGTTTTCAATATAACATTGTTGCGCTCCATTTTTCGAAAGACGGAAAAAGGTTTATGTTTATTTTGAAAAAGAGTGTAGTTTTTTTTTTGTAAAATGATTTTTTAGAAAATGTTTTATAAAAGGTATTTTGACAAAAAAATGTGATTTTTAGAAAATGCTTTCTTTTTGTGATTTTTAGAAAATGCTTTCTTTTGAAAAACAAAAAGAAAAGGGCCTAAAATGAGACTTTAAAATGTGATGGTTTTTGGGCCCGAAAATATAGTCTAAAAAGGGTTTTTAGTAAAAAGGGAGTTGCCACTTGGTATTGAGTTTTGGTGTACCAAGTCACCAAGTATTTTATAAAAGGTAAGAAATCAAGAATTATTTATTTAGAAAATGATTTTTGAGAAAAATGAAAGAAAAACAAGAAAATCCTTTTTAAGACAACTCCAGGTCTTTGAAAACAAGAGAAAAAGGTTTGGGAGTCACAGTTGAAGAAAGGGAAGGCAAAGGCTCGCGCCTAGGGCACCCTTTCAACCTAACCGAAACTAGTTGCGAGGTTTAGTCCAAGTTTTCCTAATATAACCCTAATATTTTATCACATTTGAATGCAACTATATGAATGCAAATCTAGTCCTAAAAAGGATATCGTTAAGGGACAAAAATGTTCCATTGAGGTTTGGTTGGGATTATCGTATTAATTGCGAAACCCGAATTTAGACCTCGATGGAGTCACGAGTATAGATGCAAAATGGAATGTAAAAAGAAAAGGAAAATAGTAATATATATAATATGTGAACAAAGAAAGTAGGGATGCAACATAACGAGTACAGGAGACTAACGTCTTGTGACTAAATGTTTCTACTCACGGAGGGAGGAACGGCATGTACGCCACTGCTTCCCACGTAAGTAGATGACTATTTCTAGTAAAAAATCACACAAATGACCTAAGATTCTATGTGAAAGGTAACCTAAATGTCAAGCACTAAATACATGTAAAAATAGATAATAAGAATAATAATACATAAAAACCATGCAAAAATGGAAAAAGGCCTAAAAAGAAAAAATGTGTGTGAAATGGTATGAAATGCACATGAGAAATGATTTTAATACTAACATGACCTAAGGGTCTAGCGTTGGATTAGTCCACTTTCTAGAAAATTCTCCGCTAGTGTTGGACCAGCAAAGAAATCGAAATTAACCACAACTAGCATTGGACTAGTGTAGTGACGATACACATATATCATAATAAACAAGTAAATAAATAAAAAACATAGATTAAAGCAATAATCACGTAAAAGCAGATAATAGCACATAGGAGCACATAGCACACAAGCATAATATTCTAGATGCAAAGTCCTAGGGAAAGCGAATAAAACACATAGGCACATAGTACACATAGCATACAAAAACCCTAACTATTACACCAGAGAAGCCTAATTACAATCTAAAATGGAAAAAAGATAAGAGATGGCCTATCGAACCTATCTATTACATTTTCTATCTAAAATACATAAGCTTTCATTAAATAGATAATAATATAAACTATCTATTACATTATCTATCTAAATACAAAATTTTTGTTAAATAGAATATTACCTATCTATTACATTTCTTTGAATAATTAAAAATTAAATTCAAATAAGCAACATGAAATAAATAAATAAATACTCACACATGAATAGAAATAATAAACACAAAAAGATGCATAAAAAAACACATGAAAAAAAACATATAGGAGCACGTAGGAGCACATAAAGAAACATTGGAAGGATAATAGGGGTACTTCCCATTCGAAGACTCGGTATAAATGCTAACAACATGAACAAACTTATCAAAGCACCATTATTTAAATAAATAAACCATTAATTAAATAATTTCATAGTAATCACTATAAACATGCCACAATAGTTCAAAACAATTATAGCAATAATAAACAAAAATTAAAAAAAACAATAATTAAATATTTAGAAAAAAGAAAAAAAATTGTTAAGTTAAAAAAATAAAAAATAAAAATAAAAATAAATAAAATAAATAAAATAATAATAATAAAAATAAAATTCAATAATACATAATTAAGTTTTTAACACACAAATAAGAATTACCAAAATAACTAAAAGAGAAATAAAGAAACTAATTTAAGCATTAATTAGATAAAAGACCAAATTTTGGAACATTAAAATAAAAATAAAATATGAAAATAATTAAAAAAAACTTGAGGAATTAATTAAATTCTTTTTTTTATTGGCAAAAAATAAAAATGTTCCAAGGTTTTGGGTTAAAAGTGGAAATTTAGGCAACATTCTTAGAGTAAAAATATAATCTACAACAAACTAAAGGGTGGAATTACAATTTCAAACTATAGTTAAGGTAATAACATGATTTACAACAAATTTAAAAGGCTAAAATATAATTTCCAACAAGCATAATGCCAAAAATAGAAATTTCCAGCAATACTTAAGGCTAAAAATGTAATTTCAGCAAAGTTATGGGATAATACATAATTTACAGCAACATTTAAAGGCAAAAAAATGCAATTTCAGCAAGCTTGGTGAGGTAAAAATCAAATTTCCAGCAACATTTGAGGATCAAATTGAAATTCCAGAAAACTTAAGAACTAAATTGCAATTTCCAGCAATGTTCAAGGATAAAAATAACTTTACAGCAACAATAAGCCCCAATTTGTAAATTCCAACAAGTATTAAGCACCAAATTATAATTTTCAGCAACATTCAAGAGTGAAAATGCAAGTTCTAGCTACTTGGGGGGCAAAAATAGAATTTCTAGCAATGCATAGGGGCAAAGATGAAATTTTCAGCAACATTCAAGGGCTAAAATACAATTCCAGCAAACTTGGGGAGTGAAAATGAAAACTGGAGCAAACCTAAGGGGTAAAAATGTAATTTCAGCAAGACTTAAAGGACAAAATTGCAATTTTCAGCAACATTCAAGGACTAGGATATAAATCCAGCGAGATTTGGAACTAAATTGAAATTAATAGGACCTAAATAAAGAGAAATTAAAATCTAGAGGTCAATCTAAGGATCTAAATGCAATAATTAAAAAACATTCAGGGTAGAGTAAAAGGTTATCCAAAATCCTAGGGGCTAAAACATAAATACTGATATGATAACAAAATAATAAAAAAAGGTAAAAGAAACTAATCAAAACTACGTCGTTTTCGTAGTTTTGATAACATAAATTTTTTTTAAACCGATTTTTTTAAACCGAATTCCCCCATTTTTCTTTGTTTTCTCTCTTTTCTTTTTTTCTTTCTTCTTTTCTTCTTTCTTCTTTCTTTTTTTCTTTCTTCCCTGCTTCTCCAGATTTCCTTTTTTATTTCTCTATTTTCTCTCTTTTCTTCTTTCTTCTTTCTTTTTTTCTTCCTGTTGCTTCTCTTTGTTTTTTCTATGCTTTTTCTCTAGATTTCCCTCTGCTCCCTCTCGTCCCTCTGTCTTGTTTTCTCTCCATTTCTTTCTCTCATTTCTTTCCTTCTTTCTTCTCTTCTTCCCTTTTGGTCCCCTTCCAGTATCTCTTCTCTCTTTTCCGATTCTCTCTCTTCACCGGATTTCTTCTCTCTCGGCCCTCTCCGTTTCTTTCCCACTTCTTCTTCTCTAATTTCTTTCTGTTCTATATTCTCTCTCTCTCTCTCTCTCTCTCTCTCTCTCTCTCTCTCTTTCTGAAAATTTCTAAATCATTAATTAATTGTACAAAAATGAAAGAGAGGTTGAGATTTTTTTTTTTTACCTAGACCGAGGAGGTGTGGCTATGGCGGTGGTTCGGTGGCGATTTTGGGGTGGCGCCACTGGTGGAGAAGAACCAGGGGGCTGGTAATGGGTTGTTGGCAGTGGATGGTGGGCTTGGGTGGCGTCGTGATGGCACTGCTTGTTTGGGTGGTGGTGGTCTGGCAGTCGGTGGTATGGGTGGTCAACGACGGTGATGTTGGGGAAGCTGGAAGGTTGTGCGATTCGGTTAGATTGGTGATGTGATATCCCACATCGGTGGGAGAAAGAAAAAATGATTTGTATATAATGTCCTGCGTTTGGGCTACTAAATAGCTTGGCTTAAGCATTTTGAGCCCGTGGTTTAAAGCTCAAGAGTTATTGGGTTAGCCCAGACATGGGATGTTACAAATGGTATCAGAGTGAACCTCGTGTGGTCCCTGCACGGGGTGAGACTGGACCTATGGTATTGGGCCGGACTATGTAAGAAAAGTGGAGGAACTAAGTACTGTGCGGGGCTAAGTGCTACGTTGACCTAAGGGCGGGAGCCATCTCTAGAGCCCGTACGAGCCACCTCTAAAATCCGATACAACCAAGTGGACAATCCGGATATGAATTGGGCTTTGCGAGGACGCAAAGGCCTAAAGGAGGGGTGAATGTGATATCCCACATCAGTGGGAGAAAGAAAAAATGATTTGTATATAATGTTTTGCGCTTGGGCTACTAAATAGCTTGGCTTAAGCATTTTGAGCCCATGGTTTAAAACTCAAAAGTTATTGGGTCAGCCTAGACGCAGGATGTTACAGGTGATGACAGAGGAGATGGAATAGGTTGTAAGTGATTGGGCTGATGGTTTTAGTTTGTAGGGTGGTCTGTGTATTTATTTGCAGGTTGTGGGCAAAATTTGGCTGATTATGCGTGTGTATGTATGCGAATGATTGTGTGTATATGTGGCTATTTTGCGTTTGTGTGAGTTCTGTGTATGTATTGTGTGCAAAATGCAAAGCTATGCGTGTTTTTGTAGGTGCATGTGTGTGAATTTTGCAAGCGTGTGTGCAAATGAGTGTTTGTGATTTTTGACTGGTTTTGTGTGTGATTGTGAGAGAGGACCGAGTGCATGGTGTTTGTGTTTGTGAATGCAAATTGAGAGTGATGGCAAGTGCTAATTGTGTGCAGGTGAAGTGAGGTTTCTGGGAAGGAAAGGGAGAGTGAACGCAGGAAAAATGAGTGTGTGATGTGTGTGAATTGGTGTGTATCAGTGCATGTGTATGTGTGTGAGCAGATGATGGTGAAGCATGACTGAGTGTTTTGTTGTGAGTATCGTGTGTTGTGTGTTGTGGGTGAATTGTGTCTTTGTAGGTGTTATGCGTGTGCCTGTGTGCTGTGTCTGTGTATGCAACTGTGTGTGGTACATGTTGGTGTAGGGGTGTGTGAGTTGTGCGTTTTGAGTGTGTTTTGCTGGTGCATGCAAGTATGTGTTTGAATGTGTGTTTGGTGTGTGTGTTTGTGAATTGTGCAGGTTGAGAGCCGAGAGAGAGGAGGGAATTGTGCAGGTGTGTGTAGTGAAATTGGTTTGTGAGTGCAGGTGCTGTGAGGTTGAGTTCTTGTTGTGAGTGGAACTTGTGTATGGTGGTATTGTGAGGGAGAGCTAAGAGAGAGGAAGAACTGTGTGTGTATGCAAGTATGTGTATGGTCAAGAGAAGTGAGGGAGAGTTGAGTGTGAGAGTATTGTGATATGTGTGTGAGTTTTGTGTTTTAAGGAGAATGAAAGAATTGTGTCTGCATGTGGGAACCGAGAAGGGAAGAGATTGGTGTCTGCAGGTTGAGTGAAGTTGTGTGAAGTGCAGGTGCAAGTGAGGAATGGAAGAGTGAATGTGAGGTGAGTGTTGTGTGTAGTGTATGTGTATGGTCGAGAGAGGGAAGAAGGGAGGGGTGTGTGCAAATTGCTTTCTCTGATGAGTGAGTAAAGTGTGAGAAGTAGATTGAGTGTATGGTGAGCTTGAGTGTTGGGGGAAGAAAAAAAATCCAATTTAATCCCTACAAATCTGGTAATGGATGCAAATAGTGAGGGGAGTGATGTGATTTGGCAAAGAGTGATTGTGATGATGATGAAGTTGGTGGTATGGCTGATTGCTAGGGTGACTGAAAGTATGGCATGGGGCTGTTTTGATAGCTTAAGCAGCCATGCTGCTACTGTAGAAGGCTGCAAAACACAGCTTGCTCCACCTTTTTTTTTTTTTTTTTAATTTGTAAGAACAAACAAAAAAAGAAGTGAATTAAAATAAAAGTTGCTTGGACTCCCTAAAATCAATAAGAAAAATACTAAAATTTAGAGTTATAGGAATGAATAAATAAAATTCACTGTAAAGTTCAAAATTAATATAACATTGAAAAATGTGTCATTAATAGAAAAAAGGTAAAATATTGAAATAAATACTAAACAAATTTTAAAAATCATGAAATTTATACAAAAAATTTATGAATATATAAAATTCACTTATAAAATTTTTCACTTGAAAATTCTCGTTAAAAAAATGCATTGGAAAATGTGCCATTAAATTAAAAAGTACTAAAATTTTAAATAAATACTAAATGACTCTGAAAAATCATTAAAATTAAAAATAATGATAAAATAGTAAAACTATGTATTTAGGAAATGAAATAAAATAAAATAAAAATAAAAATAATATTTACGTTGTGAAATTATCATTTTGCCCCTGATACATCTAATTAGACATAATATACACAAAAATTACAATTAGCCCCCAAAAAATAAAAAGTATCCCCAAATGAAATAAAATACATTTTCTTACAAAAGGTGTGTCAAAATTTGGTGTCTACAAACATCTTAATTCTACTAGCTAAATAAAATGATTATTGAGTTTGCTGCGCTTGGAAGTGCTTGAAGATTAAACATAGGAAGTTTCATGTCAATAATATTGGAGTACTTGAACAATATTATCTTCCTGTAGTGACGTTTTGGCTTCATTTGGCACCGATTTTCTTGTAATCCTTTTGTCATTAATAAAATTGTAGAGTTCAATGCCCAAATCTTTCGTTCTCGTCCATTGTAGGTTCTTTTTCTTGAAAAAGAAACTCATGCGGATAGCATCAAGTTTCTCATTATATTGATGATGAAAGACCAGTTAACTTCAGATCACTTGCACTGGATTCATTTGTGATTTCCTTCCTTAAATGTAAAAATAATACGTGCATGAAGCGTGTGGATTATCACTAAATTATTCACCTGTTAAATTTGTAGGCCTAAATTTTTATTGTGGTATTTGTTAACATTTTAATTTTTTTTTTGCTTTATATGATCAATTCAAGTACAATATTAAAGGACAAGCAAAATTTCAACAAATATTCCTCTCCTCACCCCCTCCTCCCCCCCCCCCCCTCCCCCAAAAAAAAAAAAAAAATCCACGTCTACAATAAAATGTTGGACAAGAAATGATAATCAAATATCATTGATATCACAAATCAAAATCCAAAAAATTATCCAAAATACCAATATATAGAATAATGGTTCCTTTTTCTAGGTGAAGAACATTAGTTTTGTTTATTGTAATGTGCATGTTTCCACGTTTCAGTACTATAAGCACTTCACGTTTCATTGATGTCACGAATCAAAATCCAAAACATTATCCAAAATACCAATATATAGAATAATGGTTCCTTCTTCTGGATGAAGAACATTAGTTTTGTTTATTGTAATGTGCATGTTTCCACGTTTCAGTACCATAAGGACTTCGTGTGCTAAAGAAATAAGTTTGTATATAGTGTGTCTGTGTGCTTGTGTAAAACATGTTTGTATTTGATTGGTGTATATACAAAACTATTATTTTTACAAGCGAAAGAAAATTTACAACTCATTCAGGAAAAATTGTATAATATTGGAGTTTGTACATAAAATGCTATACTCAATGACTACTTTAAAATTGAATTTTCTTCAACTAATTATTCACTATTCTCTATCGATTTGCAGTAAAAATAACCAAGGTATTAGCCAATTATATATGCTTTGCACTGTTTAGATAGATTAATATGCTTTCTCCATACAATATGGATTTAAGAAAATAGAATCATACAAACTAAAAAACCCTTAACCTATCAGCAAAGAGATACAAAAAATTCAATTAGTACAACAAGAATTATTCCAAACAATTTTAAGGTGAAATGCTGAGTTAAAAACTATAAATTCTTGACAAAAAAACACAATTTATATTTTATAGTGTCTCAAAGTATTAGATGTCACACGCTTCATGCACAAAATCATGCACTTTTAGACAATAAAATACTAAATATCCAAAACAATGATACAGAATATATACGGCAATTAATTCACCGCAATATAAAAGCAATTTCAGAGAAGCTACAACTTTGCATGGAATATTGGAATTCCAAAACTATAAATGCGAGAAAAGACATGTCTGCTAATAGAATATTAAGACCTTGCAAGCCTAAGCATAATAACTCATTTGAAGCTTATGAATGGTCACGTTGCCGAAGCACCCATCTCTTTCAAGGGGGTTTGTGGCATGTAAACTTTCACTGTGGTAAAGAAGCATTGTTGCATCAACTTATCATTGAACTTATTAATTCAAGACTAAGGAACTTCCACATACATGTTAAATAAAACGTTCAACCTTAAAATCTAAACACGTCAGATAAAGCTATTATTTAGATAAATTACAATAAGAATCTATTAGTGAAGCTACGCGTCTGTACAAACACAAGCCTATCTTTGCATGTGTTTTTGATAAACACAAATTCCTATTACCTATTTCCATCTTTGCTATTCTCTAACAAGTGAATTCTAGGCTAATGGCATCACTTTTATATATCACAGTCATACGCTCATTATCATACAATCACATGTTAGAAGCATGAAATTGTAAACTTTTCAACCAACCCTTGATGTAATGTTAAGGGATTTGTTCCAAAATAAACCCCCTCACCACAATAGGTTTTATTTCCAAGTAGAACTCGTAAGGAGATAAATCAAATTCTAAATTGCGTATGAAAAGCAAATTATTAAATGCTTGAACAATTACAAGCACAAAAATGATCTTAGATCATATTCTCAAAATCAATGATATGAAGTGCACCGAGCGTGGGGGCCCATCCATAAACTTGAGCAGCAACATTTCATATTTTAATTTTTGAGGTCAATTTTTTTGAATTTTTTTCATTAGAAACTTTATTTTGTTCTTTCTATTTTGCTTGCCTGGTAAAGCATTGAATGAACTATAAAATTTTGGACATAACATATAAGAAAAGCACCTTCAACTCAAAATGTGGAGCAAAATCAAAATTTAATTAAGGGTATCACAAAAATAGGCGAGGGATGTCAAGAAATAAAACTTGAAATGCCATCCAAGTTCATTTCTAGGAAATAAAAACTAACTTTCATTTTTACACCTCTTTCACAGTCTAATAGTTTCAAACATTGATGAAAATGTTTCCACTAATATTTGGTGAGGCATCCCAATGTTGTTGCTTCCTAAACATTCTACCCTGTGACAATCTTTAATTTCCTGTCAAGTTTGAAAAATATAAAAGAGAAACTTCACTAGATCACTCCAAAGTCACGAAGAACAGCTAACATCAAAATTCATGCATAAAACACTTAAGATATATGATATATGAGAACGACTATAGTTACCGATTATAGCTTTTGCTGCACTTTAAATTTTCCTTTAGTATTAAGTAGTGGTACTTTTTCCCGGCCATTCATTTCTCCATCTACGCAAGAAAATCTATTTTGTTTTACTTAGGGCTTGAAAGCATATAAGGCTTAGAAGACTATTAAAGGTAGTGCGTAATACAAGAATATTGTGGATTAATTATACCAAATTTTCATCTAAATGTAACATCATTTCACTATGAGAATGTGTTCAATCTTTTTTTTTTTTAGTGAATATGTTACATTTTACCGAGTACGTTGCATATTTCTTGCAACTGTAAGATTGCCTCAAACGCGAATCATAAAGGAATACCAAAATAGGAGGATACTAAAAGACGCAATCAAAAAACTTATTTATCAGATTTACTAATACAAACGACCCCTTGCATAAAAAAACAAAATGGGTTAGATTCTATTTTCTTATTTGTAAGGTTGTTCTTTTATAATTGAATGAAATTTGAAAATCCATAAATGATAATAATTTAATTACGTCAACGACTGTGCCCAAAAACTTAATGTACCTTTTTCAAGCTTATATACTGACTGTTATATTCAAGGACAAAAACAAGGTGTCAACCATAATACATTAAAGGTTTCAGAGCACAGTCTTGTTGAACTAACTAGTTCAAACGGCCCTTGGATAGAAGAAGACGAAGCAATGAGACCCTGCTTGAGAAGGTTAATAGTGATGACTTTATTTTTCTTTTTTTTTTTCCCATTTTTGGCCCCTACTTCTTCTTCGGATGTAATGATAAGCATGTTTCTAAAACAAAAATTGTGCAAAGTGCATGCTGTTAGATTTATTGGACATTCAATTTTTAATCTCTATTGCCAAATTGAGATAGGTTGGAAAGAATAAGATTTGAGGAAAATATATTATATGTTAAACAAAGTTTTGATCGACCACTAGGCATCTAACCACAGTTTTTCACAAATTAAAAATTCAAGTCCTATAAATTCGTAATTTAAGTAAATTTTATACTTTCGACCTTTCAGTATAAAGACATATGCAAAAGAAAATTTTCCTTTTCCAATAAAAGTTTTACTTTTGTGCCATAAGATTGTTGCAAAAATAATTAAAAATGAAATGTGAGCTCTAAGAATGTAAATCATTTTTGGTTGGCAAATGATTATAGCATGTGTCACGCTTCATGCACGAAGCATATAAGCAATTACAAAATATGTGGCTAAAGATCCAAAACAATTAAGACACTATATTTTTAGTTTTGATCTATTAATGATATATTTGTTAATGAGCATATTAATTTTGCATTTGTTAACTTCACTCAAAAAAACATTAAGAACAAAATCAGTATATAAATGAATAACAACAAAGTGATCAGTTTAAGGGTAAGAATGAAAAGATAGATACTCCATCATTAAGTTATTTGAAGGTCCAAGGTCAACAGCAAATAATCTAGCAGGTATTACTTAATCAGATTCCTACATCTCTCTTCCTCCAAATATTGAATATGTTGATTTATTAGGTATTTAATTTTATTAAACACGACAAGATATTTAGTATAGATAACATAAACACGTAAAAGTTATCTTTTAAGAAATTTATTCAATAATCTATTGATTTGGGTATAGAAATTACAAGAATCTTATTTAATTTAGCAACTCGAAAAGAAATTATAAATCATATAGTAGCGAATGCACCATCAACTATGCTAGCCATTTTCTAAATTATTTTCTTGGTCTGTCTCGTAAAGTTGAAAAGGTGAATTCTGTGGTACTTCTATGCTTCGGTAGTGTGAGTCAATTAGCACTGAGTTCTCAATATAACATCTTAATCCTACTGGCTAAATAAAATGATTATTGAGTTTGTTGCACTAGAAGTGCTTGAAAATTAAACACAGGAAGTTTCATGTCAATAATATTGGAGTACTTGAACAATTTATCTTCTTGTGGTGGGGTTTAGGCTACTGTGGCCCAGATTTTCTTGTAATCTTTTTGGCATTAAGAAATTATAGATGCCAATGCCAAAATCGTCCGTTCTCGTCCATTATAGGTTCTTTTTGTTGAAAAAGAAACTCATGTGGATAGCATCAAGTTTTTCATTATATGAATGACGAAAAACCAATGACTTCGGATCACTTGCACTAGATTCATTTGTGATTTCCTTCCTATATGTAAAAATAGTACGTGGATAAAGCGTTTGGGTTATCACTAAATTAACAAACAATTTTGACGATGAACTATTTATAAAATGATTCACTTTTTAAATTTATTGACCTAAATTTTTATTGTGGTATTTGTTAACATTTTAATTTATTTTTTTTTGGTTTATATGATCAAGTCAAGTACAATATTAAAGGACAACCATAATTTCAACAAATATTCCTCTCCCCACCCCCTTTTTCCCAACCCCCCCGCCCCCGGCCCAAAAAAAAAAAAAAAACCACCTCTATGACAAAGCGTTGGACAAGAAAAAAAAAATGACAACCAAATATGATTGATATCCCAAATTAAAATCCAAAACATTGCCCAAAATACCAATGTACAGAATATTGGTTCCTTCTTTTGGACGAAAAACATTAGTTTTGTTTATTGTAATGTGCACGTTTCCATGTTTTAGTATAAACACTTCATTTGCTGAAGAAATAAGTGTGTATATAGTGTGCCTATGTGCATCTGTAAAACAATTTTGGATTTGATTCGTGTATGTATAAAACCATTTTTTTTTACAAGCGAAAGAAATTTTACAGCTCATTTAGAAAAAAATGTAGAATATTGAAGGTTGTACACAAAATGCTATACACAATGACTACTTTAAAATTGAATTTTCTTCAACTAATTATTCACTATTCTATATCGATTTGCTATAAAATAACTAAAATTTTAGCCAAATCTGTACATGTTTGGTAGCGTTTAGATAGATTATTATGCTTTCCATATACAACAACACATTTATGAATTTAAGAAAACATAATCATACAAAAACAAAACCCTTTAGCTATTAGCAAAGCAAAAAACGTACCAAAATTTCAATCATTGCAACAAGAATTGTTCCAAACATTTAAGGTGAAATGCTGAATCAAAAACCACAAATTCTTGGCAAAAAAACATAATTTGTATCTTTATTGTGTCTCAAAATATTAGATGTCGCACGTGTCATGCACTTTTAAAAAATAAAAAAAAAATAAATATCCAAAACAATGATACATATTATATATGGCAGTTAATTGACCGCAATATAAAATGAATTTTAGAGAAGCTCCAACTTTGCATGGAATATTGGAATTCCAAAACTATAAATGCGAGAAAAGAAATGTCTGTTAATAGAATATTACGATCTTGCAAGCCTGAGCATATTAACTCATCTGAAGCTTATGAATGATCACGTTATAGAAGGCACCCATCTCTTTCAAGGGGGTTTGTGGCATGTAAACTTTCACTGTGGTAAAGAAGCATTGTTGAATCAACTTATCATTGAACTTATTAATTCAAAACTAAGGAACTTCCACATACATGTTAAATAAAATGTTCAACCTTAAAATCTAAACACGTTAGATAAAGCTATTATTTAGATAAAATTACCCTAAGAAGCTATTAGTGAAGCTACGCGTCTCTACAAACACAAGCCTGTCTTTGCATGTGTTTTTGATAAACACAAATTCCTATTAACTATTTCCATCTTTGCTATTCACTAACAAGTGAATTCTAGGCTAATGGCATCACTTTTATATATCACACTCACATGCTCATTATCATACAATCACATGTTAGAAGCATGAAATAGTAAAATTTTCAACCAACCCTTGATCTACTAGTCGTTGCTTAATAAATGTTAAGGGATTAATTCCAAAATAAACCCCCGTTACCACAACAGGTTTTAGTTTCAAGTAAAGGTTAAAAGGAGAGAAATCAAATTTTAAATTGTGTATGAAAAGCAAGTTCTTAAGTGCTAGAACAATTACATGCACAAAAATGATCTAAGATCACATTTTCATAATCAATGATTTGTCGTGCACCGAGTGTGCGAGGCCATCCATACACTTGAGCGGCAACATTTGATATTTTAATTTTTTTAGGTCAACTTTTTTTGAATTTTTTTTCATTAGTAACTTTATTTTGTTCATCCTATTTTACTAGTCTAGTAAAGCATTGAACGAACCATAAAATTTTGGACATGACATATAAGAAAAGCGCCTTTAACTTAAAATCTGGAGCAAAATCAAAAATTAATAAAGGGTATCACAAAAATAGGCAAGGGATATCAAGAAATAAAACTTGAAATGCCATCCAAGTTCATTTCTAGGAAATAAAAATCAACTTTTTTAGACCTCATATTTTTAGAATCCAATTGCTCCAAACATTGATGAACCATGGGGGATAAGCTTCATCGTCGAGAGGGAAACAACCCGATCACTAGTTAAGGCCCCTAAATGATCGCTCAGTGATAAAGAAAGTAAGGGTGCAAAGACAGCCAAGAGGTTTGCTTAGAAGCAGCCACCCTTGAAAGAGTATGTAATAGCTCACTAATCGAGTGAACGAGGCTAAGTGATCTGCCGAAACTGTGGGATGTAAAAATACATTGTTGTGGAGTGTTTCGCCTTAGAGAGAAGCTTATGTGCAAGTAGTGGTGGACGAAGTGGAAGCAAGAATATCAACTTGAGTAACACAAACATTGGTAAGAATGCAATGCCCCAAAAACTTAAGGGTTTCGCCACAAGGTTCGTCCACAGAGGGTTAGTTAGGGCAAGGCGTGGTCAATGGACAACATGTGAATATTCCTGTACTACCTTTTGTCGGTCCCGAAGGAGGAAAGAGGCTAGGTTAGCCGAAAGATGGTTATTGGTTCAAGAACATAAGGTGCCCTTCTTTTTACAAGGTAAGAAGGGGTAGAGAAAATGCCTCGAGCCAATGTTCAAGTACCAGGTGCTACGGCATTGAAGTAACCCATGCCATACTCCCAGGAAAAGCTCGAAGGACTATAAACAAAAAGGTACTTGTACTCGAAACCGACATAGGTGGATAGGTAGAGAATGCCTAGGGGCGCGAGACAACTCTTTTTAAGGAACTCAACAAAATAACCCCATAACTTCAGAAGAAGGGGTGCCTCATCACAAAGGGGGTCGCAGTGACCAAGCCCTTACCAAAAACACAAGTTTATGCAAAGTCGTAAGACCATGTATGGGGGCTGATGCCTGCCCAGTGCTGGAAGGTCAAAGAAGTTGGTGACTTGATGACAGGGAAGTTGGCGACCAAAGCCTCGGTGAATGGCGGTTGTAACTATAACAGTCCTAAGGTAGCAAAATTCCTTGTTGAGTAAGCTCCAACTTGCATGAAAGGCGTAACAATCTGGGCCAGAATACTGCACCTTAGATAGCAAAAGTCCATTAGTCGAAAGCATCACTAGCTTACTCTCTGACTCGTGTAGTATGGGGCACATGGAATCCTGTGTGAATTAGCAAGGACCACCTAGCAAGGCTAAATACTCCTGGTTGACCGATAGTGAAATAGTACCATGAGAGAAGGGTGAAAAGAACCCTCATCGGGAAGTGAAATAGAACATGAAATCGTAAGCTCCCAAGCAGTAGGAAGAGCTGAGAACTCTAACTGCGTGCTCGTTGAAGAATGAGCCAACGACTCGTAGGCTGTGGCTTGGTTAAGGGAACCTATCGGAGTCGTAGTGAAAGCGAATCTTCATAGGGCAAATGTCACTACTTATGGACCCAAACCTGGGTAATCTATCCATGACCAGGATGAAGCTTAGGTGAAACTAAGTGGAGGTTCAAACTGACTGATGTTGAAGAATCAGTGAATGAACTGTGATTAAGGGTAAAATGCCACTAGATCCCAGAGCTAGGTAGTTCGCCCCGAAATGCATTAAGGCACAGCATTGCGGGCCATGAGAGTAGTACCAAATCGAGCCAAGCTCTAAATATTTGTTGAGGCAACCCAATGTTTTTGCCTCCTAAATATTCTGTTTTGAGACAATCATTAATTTCTAGTCAAGTTTGAAAATAATAAACATAGAAAAACTTCACTAGATCAATCCAATGTCACGAAGAATAACTATAGCATTAAAAATCATGCAAACACTTAAGATATATGATATATGAGAAGAAACATAATTACCGATTAGAGCTTTTGCTGCACTGATAGTGGTACTTTTCCCGTCATTTTTTTCTCCATCTATGCAAGAAAATCCATTTTATTTTACTTAAGGCTTGACAGCATGTGACGCTCTGTAGACTATTATAGGTAGTGTGTAATACAAGAATATTGTAGATTAATTATGCCAAATTTTCATCTAAAATGTAACATCATTTCACTATAAATGGAGTCAGCTTCATTCCTTAATGCTATTGAGAATCTGTTCAATCTTTTCTATAGTGAATATGCTGCATTTTACTGATTACGTTGCATATTTCTTGCAATTGTAAGATTGTCTCAAATGCGAATCATAAAGGAATATGAAAATAGGAGGACATTAAAAAGCTAAATCAAATAACTTACTTATCAGATTTACTAACACAATCGACCCTTGCATAAACAAACAAAATGGGTTAGATTTTATTTTCTTATTTTTAAGGTTATTCTTTTATAATTGAATGAAATTTGAAAATCCATAAATGGTAATAATTTCAATACGTCAACAACTGTGCCCAAAAACTTAATGTACATTCTTCAGGGTTATATATTGACTATTATATTCGAGGACAAAAACCAGGCATCAACCAGAATGCATTAAAAGTTTCGAAGCATAGTCTTGTTGAACTATCTATTTCAAATGGCCCTAGGAAGGAAGACGACGAAGCAATGAGACCATGCTTGAGAAAGTTAACAATGATGAGTATGCTTTTCTTATTCTTTTAAATCTTTTTTGGCCCCCACTTCTTCTTTGGATGTAATGATAAACTTGTTCCTAATACTAAAATTTTACAAAGTGCATCCTGTTGGATTTATTGGACATTTAATTTTTAATCTCTATTGCCAAATTGAGATAGGTTGGAAAGAATAAGATTTGAGGAAAATATATTATATATTAAGCAAAGTTTTGATCGACCATTACTCTTTTAACAATAGTTTTCACAAATTAAAAATTTTAGTCCTACAAATTCGTAAATTAAGTAAATTTTAAACTTTGGAACCTTTCAGTATAAAGACATTTACAAAAGAAAATTTTTCATCTCCAATAAAAGTTGTACTTTTGTGCCATAAGATTGTTGCAAAAACATTTAAAAATGAAATCGGAGCTCAAAGAAAGTAAATCGTTATTTGTTGGCAAATGATTATAGCATTTGTCACGCTTCATGCACGAAGCATATGTGCAATTACAAAATATGTGGCTAAAGATCCAAGAAAATTAACACATTGCGTTTTTAGTTTTGATTTCTATTAACGATATATTTATTAATGAGCATATTATTAAAAAAAAAAGAGCATATTAATTTTGCACTTGTTAATTTCACTCTAAGAAACATTAAGAACAAAACTAGTATATGAACGAATAATGACAAAACAATCACTTTAAGGGTAAGAATGAAAAGATTGATTCTCGATCCTTAAGTTATTCGAAGTTCCAAGGTCAACTTCAAAAAATCTAGCAAGAATTACTTAATTGGATCCCTACAGCTCTCTTCCTCCAAATATTGAATATTTCGATTTATTAGGTACTTAATTTTATTAAACACGACAAGATATGTAATACAGATAACATAAAACACATATAATTATCTTATAGGAAATCTAGATATGTTTGGTAGTGTGTAGATAGATTATTATGCTTTCTATACACAACAAAAATTTTATGAAATTAATAAAATATAATCATACAAACTAATGAAACCCTTTTGCTATCAGCAAAGAGAAAACATACAAATTTTTCTTTATATAGTTAAAATGACGTGCGCATGGTTGCATTGCCAAGAAAGTCTTGGATTTCAAGTATGCAACTCATTAAACTCAAGACCTCATTTGATTCGTGAACCAAGAAACCCTTGATGTGGAGTTGTTTTGCCTTGAATCTTCCCTTGAAGATGACACATGCTTAAGAACAACTAGACTAGAGCAAGTTGAGCGAGTTCAATCGTTTAACCTAATTAACTCTAAGACTTGATAAAAAACACAAGAAAAACTCTAAGCGAAGTTGGTGGTCACCACAAGCAAGTTTGATAAGACCAAGAGTAGTTCTTAATCAACAAAGAACCAAAAAAATTCCCAAAGGAAACTCACGAAAATATGCTAAAATCTGATAAATTCGTAACTCATGAATAAGGCCTATAAATAGCCTTACAAAGAACATTCTAGAGTTGTGAAAATAGTCTTAACTTCTAAGACAAAACCTATACTAATAAACAACCAAAATAAAGCATGAATTAATTAAAATAACAAAGTCTATTACAGCTCTAAAACTTAACAATAAAAATTGCCACAAAGCAACCTAATGGGCAGGCGGTCCATTAAGCCCATAAAATCATCAATTGGACTTCAATTCTTCAAGCTCCCCATTCGTGTAGCCCATGAAGTCCCCATTCAAAGTTTGTTCAGCCCAAATCACATTAACGAATTGTTTAGATTGATCATTTGAGCTTAATTGCAAAGCCTCTTTATATGAGTCCAATATGAGTCCATGCAATGCATCCTTCAGTCTTCTAGTTCTTGCTCTAGTCATTGGACCATCCAAACCTTTAAGCACATCATTGGAGCTCCTCAAACTCGATCCATCATCCTTGGAACGTCCCCCTTGAAGGTCTCCAACTTGGGACTCATCCTAAAATTTCAATCATTGCAAGAAGAATTGTTCCAAACATTTTTAAGGTGAAATGCTGAATCAAAAACTACAAATTCCTGATCAAAGAAACATAATTTATATCTTTATTGTGTCTCAAAATATTAGATGTCGCACGCTTCATGCCAAAAAATCATGTACTTTAAAAAAATAAAAAACTAAATATCCAAAACAATGATACATACTATATATGACAATTAATTGATCGCAATATAAAAACAATTTTAGAGAAGCTGCAACTTTGCATGGAATATTGGAATTCCAAAACTATAAATGCAAGAAAAGAAATGTCTGCTGATAGAAGATAACAATCTTGCAAGCCTAAGCATATTAACTCATCTGAAGCTTATGAATTATCGCGTTACTTAAGGCACCCCTCTCTTTCAAGAGGGTTTGTAGCATGTAAGCTCTCACTGTGGTAAAGAACCATGGTTGCATCAACTTATCATTAAACTTTTTAATTCAAGACTAAGGAATTTCCACATACATGTTAAATAAAATATTCAACCTTAAAATCTAAACATGTCAGACAAAACTATTATTCAGATAAAATTACACTAAGAAGCTATTAGTGAAGCTACGTGTCTCTACATACACAAGCCTATCCTTGCATGTGTTTTCAATAAACACAAATTTCCGTTAATGCTTTCCAGATTTGCTATTCTCTAACAAGTGAATTACAAGCTAATGGCATCACTTTTATATATCACACTCACACGCTTATTATCATACAATCACATGTTAGAAGCATGAAATAGTAAACTTTTCAACCAACCCTTGACGTACTAGTTGTTGTTTAATAAATGTTAAGGGATTAGTTGCAAAATAAACCCCCTCATCGCAGTAGGTTTTATTTCCAAGTAAAGCTCATAAGGAGAGAAATCAAAATTTAAATCGTGCATGAAAAGCAAATTCTTAAATGCTAGACCAGTTACAAGCACATAAATGATCAAATATCACATTCTCATATGAATGACATGTAGCGCACATAGCGTGCGAGGCCATCCATGCAATTGAGCAGTAACATCCGATATTTTAATTTTTTAGGTAAACTTTTTTTGAATTTTTTTCATTAGCCACTTTATTTTGTTCTTTCTATTTTGCTAGTCCAGTAAAGCATGGAACGAACCATAAAATTTCATACATGACATATAAGAGAAGCACCTTCAACTCAAAATCTGGGGCAAAATAAAAAATTAATAGAGGGTATCACAAAAATAGGGAGGGATTTGAAGAAATAAAACTTGAAATGCTATCCAAGCTCATTTCTAGGAAATAAAAACCGACTTTCATTTTTACGCCTCGTATTTTTACAATCTAATTGCTTCAAACATTGATGAAAATGTTTCCACTAATATTTGGCGAGGCAGCCCAATGTTGTTGGTTCCTAAATATTCTGCCTTGCGGTAGTCATTAATTTCTTGTCAAGTTTGAAAAAAATAAAAATAGAGAAACTACACTAGATCACTCCAAAATCACAAAGAACAACTAGCATTAAAATTCATACATAAAACACTTAAGATATATGATATATAAGAAGAACTGTAATCACCGAATAGAGCTTTTGCTGCGCTTTAAATTTTAGTATTAAATAGTGGTACTTTTCCCGTCATTCATTTCTCCATCTATGCAAGAAAATCTATTTTATTTTACTGAAGGCTTGAAAGCATATGAGGCTTAGTAGACTATTAAAGGTAGTGTGTGATACAAGAATATTGTAGATTAATTATGCCAAATGTTCATCTAAAATGTAACATCATTTCACTATAAATGGAGTCAGCTTCATTCCATAATGCTATTGAGAATCTGTTTAATCTTTTTTAAAGTGAATACGTTACATTTTACCGAGTACGTTGCATATTTGTTGCAACTGTAAGATTGTCTCAAATGTGAATCATAAAGGAATATCAAAGGATGACATTAAAAGACACAATCAAATAACTTATTTATCAGATTTACTAATACAATCGACCCTTGCATAAACTAACAAAATGGGTTAGATTCTATTTTCTTTTTTATAAGGTTATTCTTTTATTATTGAATGAAATTTGAAAATCCATAAATGGTAATAATTTCAATACGTCAACGACTCTGCCCAAAACTTAATGTACCATTTTCATGCTTATATATTGACTATTATATTCGAGGACAAAAATCAAGCATCAACCAGAATGCATTAAAAGTTTCGGAGCATAGTCTTGTTGAACTATCTAGTTCAAACAGCCCTTAGAATGAAGATGATGAAGCAATGAGACCATGCATGAGAAAGTTAACAGTGATAAGTTTTTCCTTTTTTGGCCCCCACTTCTTCTTTGGATGTAATGATAATCATGTTTCTAAAAGTAAAATTGTACAATGTGCATGCTGTTGGATTTATTGGACATTTAATTTTTAATCTTTATTGCCAAATTGAGATAGGTTGGACAGAAGATTTGTGGAAAATATATTATATCTTAAACAATGTTTTGATTGATCATCAGGCTTTTGACAATAGTTTTTTACAAATTAAAAATTTTAGTCCTATAAATTCGTAAATTAAGTAAATTTTAAACTTTGGAAACTTTCAGTATAAAGACATTTGCAAAAGAAAATTTTCCTTTCCTAATAAAAGTTGTACTTTTGGGCCATAAGATTGTTGCAAAAATATTTAAAAATGAAATGTGAGCCCAAAGAAAGTAAATCGTTATTGGTTGGCAAAGGATTATAACATGTGGCACGATTCACGCACGAAGCATATGTGCAACTACAAAATTTGTGGCTAAAGATCCAAAACAATTAACACAATGCATTTTTAGTTTTGATTTCTATTAATGATATATTTATTAATGAGCATTTTAATTTTGCACTTATTAATTTGACTCTGAAAAACATTAAGAACAAAATAAGTATCTGAATGAATAACGACAAAACGATCACTTTAAGGGTAAGAATCAAAAGATTGATTCTCCACCATTAAGCGATTCGAAGGTCCAAGGTTAACTTCAAATAGTCTAGCAAGTATTATTTAATCGGATTCCTACCTCTTGCAAGTAATTTTACATCTCTCTTCCACCAAATATTGAATATTTTGATTTGTGAGGTATTTAATTTCATTAAACGTGACAAGATATATAGTATAGATAACATAAACATATATAAGTTATCTTTTAAGAAATTTATTCAGGAACCTATTGATTTGGGTATGGAAATAACTAGAATCTTATTTAATTTAGCAACTCGACAAGAAATTATAAATCATATACTGGCAAATGCACCATCAACTATACTGGCCATTTTCCAAATTCTTTTTATTGGTCTGTCATGTGAAGTTGGAATTGTGAATTCTATGGTACTTCTATGCTTGCGTTGTGTGAGCCAATTAGCACTGAGTTTTCAATATAGCATCTTAATCCTACTGGCTAAATAAAATGATTATTGAGTTTGTTGCACTGGAAATGCTTGAAGATTAAACACAGCAAGTTTCCTATCAAGAATATTGGAGTACTTAAACAATGTTATCTTCCTATAGTGAGGTTTAGGCTTCATGTGGCCACGATTTTCTTGTAATCTTTTTGTAATTTGACAAAGAAACTCATGTGGATAATCTCAAGTTTCTCATTATATGAATGGTGAAAAATCAATGAACTTCATATCACTTGCATTGGATTCATTTGTGATTTCCTTCCTATAAGTAAAAACAATAGGTGCATGAAGCTGTGAGTTATCACTAAATTAACAAGCAATTTTGACAATGAACTATTTCTAAAATGATTCACCTTTTAAATTTGTTGGCATAAATTTTTATTGTGGTTTTTGTTAAAATTCTAATTTATTTTTGGGTTTATTTGATCAAGTCAGGTACAATATTAACGTACAAGCATAATTTCAATAAATATTCCTTTCCCCACCCCCTCCTTCCCAACCCAAATATGTTTGATATCCCAAATCAAAATCCAAAACATTGCCCAAAATACCAATGTATGGAATATTGATTCCTTTTTTTGGACAAAAAAATTCGTTTTGTTTATCTTAATGTGCATGTTTCCAAGTTTTAGTACGATAAACACTTCGTGTGTGGAAGAAATATGTTTGTATATTGTGTGTTTGTGTCCATGTATAAAACTACTTTAAAATTTAATTGGTTTATTTATAAAACCATTCTTTTATCAGCAAAAGAAAATTTACAGCTCATTTAGAAAAAAAATGTATAATATTGAAGTTTGTAGATAAAATGCTACACTCGATGGCTACTTTAAAATTGAATCTTTTTCAACTAATTATTCACTATTCTATCTCGATTTGCTATAAAATAACTAAGATTTTAGCCAAATCTATATATGTTTGGCAGCGTTTCGATAGATTGTTATGCTTTCTATATACAGCAACAATTTTATGAATTTAAGAAATTATAATTATACAAACTAACAAAACCCTTAAAGCTATCAGCAAAGAGAAAACATACCAAAATTTGTTGTTTATAAAATCAAAATTTCAATCAGTGTAATAAGAATAGTTCCAAACATTTTTAAGGTGAAATAAAAACAATGAAAGCTACAAATTCTTAACAAAAAATATAATTTAGATCTATATTGTGTCTCAAATTATTAGATGTCGCACACTTCATGCACAAAAATTATGCACTTTAAATAAAATAAAAAACTAAGATCCAAAACAATGATACAAATTATGTACGGCAATTAATTGACCTCAATATAAAAACAATTTTAGAGAATCTGCAACTTTGCATGGAATAATGGAATTTCAAAACAATAAATGCGAGAAAAGAAATGTCTACTGATAGAAGATTAAGATCTTGCAGGCCAAAACAAATTAACTTATCTGAAGCCTATGAATGTTTATTTTACCAAAGTCACCCCTCTCTTTCAAGGGGTTTTGTAGCATGTAAGCTCAAAGAACCATTGTTGCATCAACTTATCATTGAACTTTTGAATTCAAGACTAAGGAACTCCCACATACATGTAAAATAAAATGTTCAACCTCAAAATCTATGCAAGTCATATACAGTTATTATTCAGATAAAATTACACTAAGAAGCAATCAGTGAAGCTACGCATCTGTACATACACAAGCCTCTCTTTGCTAGTGTTTTCAACAAATACGAATTCTTGTTAACCATTTCCATCTTTGCTATTCTCTAACAAGTGAATTTTGCTAATGGCATCACTTTTATATATCACACTCACACGGCCATTATCTTACAATCACATGTTAGAAGCATGAAATTGTAAACTTTTTTGTCAACCCGAGAACAACTAGTCGTTGTTTAACAATTGACAAGGGGTTAGATCCAAAATTAACCTCCTCACCACACTGGTTTTTTTTTTCCAAGTAAAACTCATAAGGAGAGAAATCAAAATTTGAATTGTGTACAACAAGAAACTTCTTAAATGCTTGAAATTACGAGGGTGAAAATTATCGAAGATCACATTAGTATAATCAATGATATGATGGGCACAGAGCGTGCGAGACCATCCATACACTTGAGTAGCAACATCTCAAATATTAATTTTTTAGGTTAACTTTTTAAAAATTTATTTCGTTAGGAACTTCATTTTGTTTTTTCTGTTTTACTAGTCCAGTAACGCATTAAATGAACCGTAAAGTTTTGGACAGAACATATAAGAAAAGAAACTTTGACTTAAAACCTGGAGCAAAATAAAAAATTAATAAAGGGTATCATAACAATAGGCGAGTGATATCTAGAAATAAAACTTGAAATGCCATCCAAGTTCATTTCTAGGAAATAAAAACCAACTTTCATTTTTATACTTCATATTTTTACAATCTAATTGCTTCAAACATTAATGATAATGTTTCCACTAATATTTGGTGAGACAACCCAATGCAGTTGCTTCTTAAATATTTTAACCTTTTGACAATCATTAATTTCTTGGTAAGTTTGAAAAAAATAAACATAAAGAAACTTCACTAGATCACTCCAAAGTCATCACAAAGAACAACTAGCATTAAAATTCATATGTAAAACACTTAAGATGTATGATATATGTGAAGAATGATATTTACTGATTAAAGCTTTTGTTGTAATTTAAATTTTCCGTTAGTATTAAATAGTGGTAAATTTTCTATCATTCATTTCTCCATTTGTCACGCCCCAGGCCGGCAAGCCTAGCGGTGACCAGAGTCTAAGTAGCCAAGTTTAACTCTTTGGGCTCCGTCCTTGCTAGCCCAAAATAGATATCTCAAGTTAGATTTGAGTGCTTAGACTCACTTTATATATTGGTTCATGTTACTTCACTTTTTCGATGTGAGACGGGGTATCACAATCACCCCTCTTTATTAGGCTTTGCATCCTCACAAAGCCCAATCCATATCATAATCTGAACTGTCCACTCGATTGTATCGAATTTTAGAGGTGGCTCGTACGGGCTCTAGAGGTAGCTCCTGCCCTTAGATCGACGTAGCACTTAGCCCTACACAACACTTAGTTCCTCTATTTGCTTGTGGAAACACTTAGTTCCTCCACTTTCTTGTGGAGTCAAGGCCCAAATATCATAGGCCCAGTCTCACCCTGTATAGAGACCATACGAGATTCGTTCTGATACCATTCTGTCATGCCCTGGGCCCGCAGGCCCAGCGCGCAACCAGAGTCTGAGTAGGCAAGTCCAACTATTTGGGCTTCGTCCTTGCTAGCCCAAAATGGATATCCCAAGTTAGACTTGAGTACTTAGACTCAACTCATATACTGGTTCATGTTACTTCACTTTTCCGATGTGGGATGAGATATCACACCATTTATGCAAGAAAATCTATTTTATATTACTTAAGGCTTGAAAGCATGCGAGGATCAGTAGACTATTAAAGGTAGTGTGTAATACAAGAATATTGTAGATTAATCATGCCAAATTTTCATCTAATATGTCACGCGATTTCACAATAAATGGAGTGAACTTCATTCCTTAAAGGTATCAAGAATCGTTCAATCCTTTTTGTAGTGAATATGTCATATTTTACAGAGTACGTTGCATATTTGTTCCAACTGTAAGATTCTCTCAAAGGCAAATCATAAAGGAATATCAAACTGGGAGGACATTAAACGACGTAATCAAATAGCTTATTTATCAGATTTACTAATACAATCGACTCTTGCATAAACAAACAAAATGGGTTAGATTCTATTTTCTTATTTGCAAAGTTATTTTTTTATGATCAAATGAAATTAGAAAATCCATAACCGGTATTAATTTCAATACCTACGTCAACAATTATGCTGAAAACCTTAATGCACATTTTTCAAGCTTATATATTGACTATGATATGTTAGGACAAAAACTAGGCATCAACAAGAATGCATTGAACGTTTCTGAGCATAGTCCTTTTGAACTATCTAGTTCAAGCGGCCCATGGAAAGAAAATGACAAAGCAATAAGACCATGCTTGAGAAAGTTAACAGCAATGAGCATGATTTTCTCCTTTTTCCCCCTTTTTTTGGCCCTCTTCTTCTTTTGATATAATGATAAACATGTTTCTAAGACTAAAATTGTACAAAGTGCATCCTGTTGGATTTATTGGACATTCAATTTTTATTCTTTATTGCCAAATTGTGATATGTTGGAAACAATAAGATTTGAGAAAAACATATTAGATGTTAAACAAAGTTTTTATCGATTATTAGTCTTTTAACAATAGTTTTTCACAAATTAAAATTTTAGTCCTATCAATTCATAAATTTAGTAAATTTTAAAATTCGAAAGTATAAAGACATTTGCAAAATCAAATTTTCTTTCTCCAATAAAAGTTGTAGTTTTGTGTCATAAGATTGATGCAACAATATTTAAGAATGAAATGTAACCTCAAAGAAATTAAATCATTATTGGTTGGCAAATAAGTATGGTATGTGGCACGCTTCATGCACGAAGCATATATGCAATTACAAAATATGTGGCTAAAGATCCAAAACAATTACCACATTATATTTTTAGTTTTGATTTCTATTAATGGTAGATTTGTTAATGTGCATATTAATTTTGCACTTGTTAATTTCACTCTAAAAAAAAATTAAGAACAAAATAAATATCTAAATAAATAAAAACAAAATGATCTCTTTAAGGGTAAGAATGGAAATATAGATTCTCCGACATTAATTTATTCTGAGGTCCAATGTCAATAGCAAATATTACTTAATCAGATTCCAACCTCTAGCAAGTAATTTTACATCTCTCTTCCTCAAAATATTGAATATTTTGATTTATGATCTATTTAATTTCTTTAAACATGACAAGATATATAGTATAGAAAAATAAACACATATAAGTAATCTTTTACGAAATTTATTCAATACCATATTCATTTGGGTATAGAAATAACAAGAATCTTTTTAGTTTAGCAACTCGACAAGAAATTATAAATCATATACTTGCGAATGCACCGTCAACTATGCAAGCCATTTTCCAAATCCTTTTCTTGGTCAATCGCATGATGTTGGGAATGTGAATTCTGTGGTGCTTCTATGCTTGGGTAGTGTGAGCCAATTAGCATTGAGTTTTTAATATAATATCTTAATCCTACTAGCTAAATAAAATGATTATTGAGTTTGTTGCACTGGAAGTGCTTGAAGATTAAACACAGGAAGTTTCATGTCAAGAATATTGGAGTACGTGAACAATATTATATTCCTGTAATGAGGTTTAGGCTTCATGTGGCCCGATTTTCTTGTAATCTTTTTTATTGCAGAGGTCAATGCCAAAATCCTTCGTTCTAGTCGATTATAGGTTCTTTTTCTTGTAAAAGAAACTCATGTGGATAACATCAAGTTTCTCATTACATAAATGATGATTAACAGATTAACTTCAGATCACTTGCATTGGATTCATTTGTGATTCCCTACCTAAAAATAAAAATAATACATGCATGAAGCATATAGGTTATCACTAAATTAACAAGCAATTCTGACAATGAACTATTTATAAAATGATTCACCTTTTAAATTTATTGGCCTAAATTTTTATTGTTGTATTTGTTAACATTTTAATTTATTTTTTTGTTTATCTGATCAAGCAAGTACAATATTAAAGGACAAGCATAATTTCAACAAACATTCCTCTTCCCACCTCCCCTCCCCCCCCCCCCTCCCCCCAAAAAAAAAAACCACCTATACTATAAAGTGTTGGACAAGGAAAAAAAATGACAACCAAATTTGATTGATATATATGTATGTATGTATGTATGTATATGTATATGTATATGTATATGTATATGTATATGTATGTGTTTGTGTCTACACATATATATGTATGTATGTATGTACGTATGTATGTATAGATGTGTGTGTGTATATATGTATGTATGCATGTGTAAATGTGTGTACGTACATACATACATACATACATACATACATACTTAGATATATATATATATATATATATATATATGCATGTGTATCTAAACACACACACACACATATATGTACACATGCACTCGCACATATATATGGGTGTGTGTGTGGGTGCACACGCATATATATATAGATATATATGGGTGTGTGTGTGTATATACACACGCATATATATATATATATATATATGGGTGTGTGTGTGTGTGAGTGTAGATACACACGCATATATCTATATATATATATGCGTGTGTATATATCTACACACACACACACACATATATATATATATATATAAGATTTTATGTGTGTGTGTGTATATATATATGTGCACGCACACACACACACACACATATATATGTGTATATAAGTTTATACATATATATATATGTATGTATGTATGTATGTATGTACATATATGTGTGTGTGTGTTTGTATATATCTATATCATGTAACATGTTAAATATGTTGTAGTTGAGTTTAAGCCCACAAAGATAAAAACTTATTATTGCTTCAATTTTTTTTTTCAAACCCTGGTGCTTTCATCATTTTCTGTACATTCCTTGGCTAGTGATGATGGACTCAACAATTTAAGTGGTGTGGAAGATATTCCTATCTTCTTTTCTTTGCCTAGGAGTGGTTTGAATAGATGGAAGAAAGCCCTTCCTCGATTGCTTTGGGTGGAAAAATAGTTTGAATCTTTCTCAAAATAGTAATACGATATGAAATTTATAAATAATCTATTAGTAACTGAACCATCACCTAAGCTAGCCATCTCTCGAATCCTTTCCTTTGTTTGCTGATTGAAGTTGGAAAATGTGAATCTGGTACACGTTTTTGCTCGGGCAATACGACGGTCATTTTGGCTACATTGAACTACCAATTCCAACATATAATCCTGATCATGGTGGCGAATTAGAATTGTGGAGCTTGCTATGCTTTTTGTGCTTGATGATTAAAAATGGAAGTTTTGGGTCGAGAATGAATTTTATCTTTATGATATGTGGTTTAGAATCCATTCTCCCTCATTTTCTAGTAATTATTTCTTATATAAATAAATGACTAAGATTCAGTAACAAATCCCCCCCCCCCCCCCAACCCAAAACCAAAAATTTTTTAATTAGGACAAAATCAAATTTCAAATTGCATATGAAAATTAAAGTCCTATATAACTTGGACAATCACAAGTGCAAGATTCACATAAGATTTCATTCCCATAATCAAAAAATATTTTGTGCAAAAAACGTGTGATGTCGTCTGTGCACTTGATAAACCATATAGCAGGCGACATGTTAATTACACAGGGTTGAATTTAAGCTAATGAGCACCAAAACCTATTAAAGCTTCTGTTTTTCTCAAGTCGTGTTTTCCTCATCTTCTCTATATTGTGTGGTTGGAGTTGTTTGTATCTTTTGAAGGTGTGATGTATGTTCATTTCTTCTTTGCTTTACCAAAGTATATTTTAAACTACATAGAAGAAAGCCCACCCTTGATTACTTTGGTGAAAAAGAAAAGGATAAAATATCCTTTTCGTGAACTATGAAACATCTATCACTGATTGAGTCATCACTTATGCAAGCCATTTCTTATATATATCCTTTTCGTGGTTTATTGCTCGATTTGGAAAATGTGAATCGTTTGGTAATTCTAAGCATGTGTAGTGTGAAGGCTATTTTGGTTGCATTGAGTTACCAATTTTCATATAACGTCTTGAGCATGTTCGTGAATTGAAGTTCTTGTGTTTGCTATACTCGTAGTGCTTGAAGATTAAAACAGCAAGCTTCAGATCAAGAAAAAGTTAGTTTTCTCGAAAGAATGTTATCTAATGGTTAAAAAAAGGAAAACACTCTATGAACCACCATTACCTATAATTCTATCTTTAATTAATATATGGGTAGGATTTAGCACCAAAATCACCGTCACAACAAGCCTTTTTTCCCTTAAAAAAAAAAGCTCCTGAGGACAAAATCAAGTTTCAAAATGTATATGAAAAGTAAAATATTATGTGACTTGAACAGTCACAAATGCAAAATTCATCTAATTGTTGCAGTACCATATTCAAAATATATTTTGTGCACGAAGCGTGCGATATCATCCCCATGCTTGACAAGCCATGCATTATTTTATAAACTGAAGAAAAATTTTAACTTAAAATAAAGAGAATATAACTTATTAATGCTTCAAATTTTATCAAGACATGTGCTCTTCCTCGCCTTCTTTACATTGTTGGGTATAAATTTGTTGACTTTTTAATTGAACTGTGTCAACGTTATGCATTTTTTCTTTGCTTTACTAAGGTATGGTTTAAAAATACTTGGAAGAAATCTCATCCTCGATTGCTTTGACTATGAAAATAACTAGAAGTTCATTTGGTTTAGTAACTTGTCAAAAAATTTACAATTCATCTACCAATGAAGCCATCATCATGCTTGCTAGCCATCTTTCAAATCCTTTTCTTAGTCTGCTAATTGAAAATTTGAAATGTAAATTTTGTGGTACTTTTGAGATTGGGAAGTGCAATGGTTATTTTGGTTACATTGAGTAACCAATTCCAATATATTATCCTAATCATATTGGTGAAATAAAGCGATTGTTGAGTTTGTCGCGCTTGGAGTGCTTGAAGATTAAAACCCATAATTTTCAATTCAATAATTAATGTTGCTTTTTTTTTATTTAAGAAAATTGTCTTCAGGTTTAAGCTCTATGTCGGCCTTATTTTCATGCAATTCATTTTTTAATTATAAATGGGTAGGAGTCAATCCAAACACTACACAGATGACTTTTTTTTTTTTTTTAAGTGTGGACAATAAATCTCCAATTGTATAAAATATTAAAAATCATATAACGTCAGAAATCATCTGTATACTTGATGTATGTAGGATTGTCGTCTCATGAAATAAAATTATAACGTGCACGAAGCGTGCCATAATAAAAAAAAAATTACTAATTTATAGAATCATAATTATTTCTTTTTGTACCAAAATAAAAATTGTTTGTTCCTATTAGTATGCATCTTTTAGTTTTCTAAATACTTCACGTGCAAAAGAAGTGAGTTTGTTTATAATACCATTTGTAGAAAGCGTAGCTACAGTGTTCTTACTAAACATTCCACATGCGTAACACCAATAACAGTTAATTCGTTCCATGTGTAAAATTGAACATGAGACAAATTCATGACATTATTATTTGCTCTGAAATTTTGAAGAATATTGCTAACAGTTAAACTACACTAGAAATTTAATTGCTTTAAATATTTTCCTTGTAGATTAGATAATGATAATATTTTAATTTTTTATTTCTCCAATAACGCGAGCTAACATAATTATTGCTTTGATAAAATAAGAGCAATCATTTTGTGTAATGATTTTATGTTTTAACTCTGTTCTCATGGCAAGTAATTAACTACATAATTTTTGATTCATTACTTCCTATTACATCCCCTTTTTACTTCAAACATACTTTGATTTTATGTTCTTTTTATAGTATTTAAGAATATGTACAAACATGAGCTGTGCGTGTTCCGGTAGTGTATATTATTCAACGCCACTAAAATATAGCATACAGATTTAATAAGCCTGCTTGAATTAGGAGATTTATAATGAGAATAAAAATTTACAGTGCACTTCCACCCTCAAATATACTTCTAAGAATATGTATATACAGTGCATAAGGTGTAGTACATAATTAATAAAAATTTATTAAATGCCTTTTTTGTAGTATTTACCAATATGTACAAACATTAGGTGTGAATGTCCTAGTGTCATGAATATAATTAATTCCTTAGTAGGATGTATGTTACATTTGAATCACTTCTTTTCTTGCATAGTAGATAGATTAGACATTTAAAATGTATGATTTTTTTTCATTATTAATGTTAAGCTAAATGATAATCCTAAAGCAATGAAAAAAAAAGGAGGACTTAAAAAAAAAGTCATGGAGAATATAACATATCATATTTATCAAAGAGTTAACTCTTGTATAAACAAATAAAACTAGTTTGGATTTCATTTTTCCTATTGTGAAAGTATTCTTTTCTAAGGGGAATAAATTTTACAGCTCATATTGAGTAACAAATAATATGGACAAGCAACTAGATCCCTATTGAATTTTCTTTATCCCTTCCTATACACAAAGGTTGTTTCAAAATTGATTTTTTCCTTAGTATTCAATATTTAGTTTTGATTTTGTGCATAATATGTTATATAAGATTGACTAAAATTCCTGTCAAATCTATTTATATTTCAGAGAGTTTATTATTATGCTTACTGTGAATGACAACCATTTTATGAATTTTAAAATTCATAACCCTACAACATTGCAAATTAGACGAAGTATATTTTGTAACCAAATAATCAATACATAGAATATTGTTCCAAAATTTTTTACTATTATCGTAAATGTTTTGATTAGTGCAACAATAACTTTCCCAAACATTTTTAAAGTCAAATAGGTAAATTGAAAAGCACACTTCATGCACAAAAAATTATGCACTTTCTAAAATAAAAAACAAATATCCAAAATTATGGTGTAAAAATCAAAAAATAAATATCCAAAATTTCTTAATTCTGGCTTTCTAATATATATAATTAAAATTTCAATCAGTGCAACAATAACTATCGCAAACATTTTTAAGGTGAAATGCTAACTCGATAACTAAATATTCTTAACAAAATAAAAAAATAATTTTGATCTTCATTGTGTCTCAAATCATTTGATGTAGCACACTTCCTGCAAAAAAAAAAAAAAAAAAAAAAAAAGCACTTTCTAAATTAAAAAGAAACTAAATATCCTAAATAATGATACATATTGTGTGTGCTAACTAATTTACCTCAACTTTCAGATAAGCTACATCTTTGCATGGAATAATAGAATTCCAAAAATGTAAATACGTGAAAATAAATGTTTGCTTATAAAAGATTGATGTCTAGCATGCCTAAGCAGATTACCTCATCTAAAGCTCATGAGTGTCCGCGTACCTGAAGGCACCCTCTCTTTGAAATGTTATGTTATACTTTTCGGGCGTATTCTGCTTTTAGAAGCCATATATCATGATACATATTAAATATGTTAGGGTTGAGTTTAAGCTTATAAAGAGAAAAACTTATTAACACTTCAATTCTTTCTCAAGATTGGTGCTTTTCATCATTTCCTGTACATTGCTTGGCTAGTTGTGATGGGCTCTACAATTTAATGGGGTGGAAGATATTTTTTTCTTTTTTAAGTTTCTTTACCTATTAGTGGTTTAAATAGATGGAAGAAATTCGGTCCTTGACTGCTTTCGGTGGAAAAATAATTTCAATCTCTTTTAAAATAATAATTCGAAAGTATATAAACCAGATTTATATATTATCTATCAATGACTGAACCATCACCTAAGCCAGCTATCTCTCAAACCCTTTCCTTTGTTGGCAGATTGATGAAGTTGGAAATTGTGAATCCAGTGGCACTTTTATCTTGGGCAATACGAAGGTTATTTTGGCTACATTGAATTACCAATTCCAATATATAATCCAGATCAATTTGGCGAACTGGAGGAGTTTGCTATGCATTTAGTGCCTGAACATTAAGAATTGAAGTTTCAAGTCAAGAATATTGGTGTGCTCAAATGAATATTATCATTCTAGTACGTAGTTTAGTCTCCAATCTCCCTCATTTTCTAGTAAATTTTCTTTAATTAACAAACGACTAGGGGTTAGTGGCCAAACCCCCAACAATAGTTTTTTTTTCCTTTTAAAAAAGAAAATCTCGTATGGACAAAATCAAATTTCAAATTGTATATGAAAAGTAAAGTCCCATACAACTTGGACAATCAAAAGTGCAAGACTAACATAAGATTGCATTCACAAAATCAATAAATATTTTGTGCACGAAACGTGTGATATCGTCTATGCATTTGATAAACCAGATATCATGCAACATGTTAATTACATAGGAGTTAAATTTAAGCTAATGACCACCAAAACTTGTTAAAGCTTCAATTTTTGTCAAGTCGTGCATTTTTTCTCATCTTTTCTGTGTTGTTATGGTTGTAGTTGTTTAAATCTTCAAGTTGAAGGTAATTCATTGCTTTTTTGCCTTTCAAAGCAATAGTTTAAAATATATAGAAGAAAGCCCACCCTTGACAACTTTGGTGAAGATGTTTGCGCACAAAATCAGTTGCAAAACACTCTCTTTGGTTGATGGTTTGGTGGTTGATGTTTGCAGACGTGCCACTCAGTTCTTGCCGAGAATGTGATGTTGGATGGTTAAAATGATTGTAATGATGCACTGGTTGACTTTGACTTCTAGATCGATTATAGTTCATTCTAGTTTGGATTGCTCCAAGGACTTAATAATTCAAGCCTTTAACTACTGACAATGACTAAAATTAAAAATTAATGTAAATCGACAAGCAAATGATTGTGGAACTTTGAGATTGCATTAAGTTTGAACATATTTACATCAATTGAAACTGAAAGTACATCGACTGAAATGTAAATTGCATACACTGGAAATTTGAAATACTAATTAAATAAGAATTGTTGAAAATTAAAAGAGATTGCCATAGAGAGAGAGAGAGAGAGAGATAAGAAAGAAAAACAACATAAGAAGGAGGTGAGACAACAGAGAAACGGAAGGAGATGTGATGTGGAACAAGTAGCAAATGAATATTTGGAGAAATTAGAGCATGAAAAGAGGAAGAAGAAGGTTGGTAAAAAGTAGCATAATTGTTTAGTTGGAGTTGAGGATCAGAAGATTTTCTTCGTTAGAGCGTGCCCACGTCTTATGTCGATTTTGGTTGCTAGTTGACCAGAAGACTTCTTCCAATATAGTGTGCCCACGCCTTATGTAAAGAAGTCTACTGTTAAAATACGGGATTTACGATTTTTTGCAATTTTTCTTATTTTTTTGTTATTTTTCTTTCTTTTGTCTTAAGAAACTAATGTAGCGTATAAATAGGCATATTCTAGGGTTTCTTTAGCATCTTTTATCAAATTATTTATAATAAACTTAGTTTTTATCAATTTCTTTCAAATTTCTTGAGATTTCAAGGTTCTAACGAATCTTTTCGGAGTTAGATCGTGAATCTTTTTCTTTGTTCTTCAGGAATCATTCGTGAAACAATTCCTTAAATCATGCTTCTGCGTCAGTTGGTATTAGATCAGGCTTCTTCTGTTCTTAAATTATTCCAATACCTGCAACAAATCCGGAGACAGAACTTCTGCCCCAAAGAACGACCTTCAGATTCAAAACGACCGTATGGAGTGCTTGGAGCAGGCGCAAAATGGACAACGGGTTCAGATGGATCGCATGGAGCAGGCGCAACAAGTTCAGGTGGAGCGTATGCAAGCAAGCATAGATCGAATTATACAACGTTTGGATCGGATGGGTGTTGTTGAGGTACAGAACAGACAAGGAGATCGAGACGAAAGAGTGCCTCTTGACCATCCCTTGGTCATTAATGAGCAGCGAACAATCCCTCCTAGTGACCAAACCTATGAGGATGATTCATCTAACAACGAAACATTGGTGGGATTTGGCCGTGGAGGCCCTATTCAAAGGGGTTTTCAACGTCGAGATCCTGAGGAATTCAAGTTGAAGGTAGATGTGCCTTCTTTCAATGGCAATTTGGGTATAGATGACTTCTTGGATTGGATTGCTGAGATTGAGAGGTTCTTTGAGTATATGGAGATCCCTGAAGACCGACAAGTCAAACTTGTGGCTTATAGGTTAAAGGGAGGAGCGTCGTCTTGGTGGGAGCAATTGCAAAATAAAAGACGTCGTCAAAGGAAGCAGCCTATGAGGGTATGGTTGAAGATGAAGCGACTTCTTATGACTAGATTTTTTCCTCTTGATTATGAGCAGTATTTATTTTCCCAATTTCAACATTGTGTTCAGCAAGGTCGTATTGTTCATGAATACCATGCAGAATTTATGCGTTTGTTATCCCGCAATAATGTGATGGAGACTGAGGGACAACTTGTTTCAAGGTTTCTTGATGGTTTGAGCTTGAATGTGCATGACAAAATTAGTATTCAGCCAATTCTTACTTTGGCAGATGCTCATAATCTAACATTGAGGGCAGAGATGAGTTTGGCAAGAAACAGAAATACCCATAGTGAAGGAGCACGAAGGAACTTTGAATCAATCAAATCTAATGCTAGAGAGAGTCAAAGAGATAATCAAGAAACTCGGGGTACCAGATACAGTGAGGACAAGAGGCCAGTGGTAGATGAACAACTAGCTCTCAAGAAGCCAATGTGAGGCAACCGCAGCCTACTAACACAAAAGCCCCTAATCCTTATGCAAAATTTATGGGGGATAAGTGTAATAGATGTGGAAAATCAAGGCACTATTCTAATAATTGTCTTGATCGTCGATAGGTGAATTTGGTAAAGCATGAGGTGGATGATGATGATGATGAGGTAGAGGATTATATCTGCCGAGTTGATTCTGGAGAAGATGAAGGAGAGGAATTTGAACTTGCTACACTTGTGGTATGGAAGTTGTTGTTGTCACCCAAGAAGGAAGAGGAGACTCAACAACACAAACTTTTTCAAACTAGGTGCCGAGTTTCTAATAAGCTTCTTAATTTAATCATCGATAGTAGCAGTTCTAAAAATATTATTTCAAGGCAGCTTGTGGAGAAATTAAAATTACTTGTTGAAAAACACCCTAAACCTTATATAATTGGTGGGATTAAAGAAATAGAGTCAGTTAGGGTGGTAGATCATTGTAGAGTACCTTTTACTATTGGCAAGTATTCTGATGAGATTATGTGTGATATTGTGGATATGGATGCTTGTCATATGTTGCTAGGACGACCTTGGCAGTATGATGTAAATGCCATCTTTATGTGTAGAGATAATGTTTACAAATTTAAGAAGGGTGGTAAGAGGATCACTTTGGTTCCTATGGCACCAAATGATCGCTCGAAAATTGTAAATAGACCTAGCAGTAGTAGAGATATTTTTGCTATTACTGGGTCTAAATTTGGATCAAAATTTATTGCAGGTATTAAGGAGTCACAGGAGTTGCTAGCTGTGGTGGTGAAAGGATTTCAGATGGCTGAATCCAAGTCAAAGAGTTTGGTGAAGGTTCGTGAGGTGCTGAATGAATTTGAAGACGTTATTCCTGATAAACTTCCAACTGGGCTACCTCCCATGAGAGAAATTCAATATGCTATTGATCTAGTTCCTAGAGCAAGTTTGCCTAACTTGCCACATTACCGGATGAATTCCAAAGAAAGTGAGATCTAGCAACAGATGGTAGATGAATTGCTAAAAAAGGGGTCCATTCGCGTGAGCATGAGCCCGTGTGCTGTTCTTGCACTTTTGACTCCTAAGAAGGATGGTTTGTGGCAGATGTGTGTTGATTGCTATTAATAAAATCACTATTCGTTATAGCTTTTTTTGGTTTCAAAACGGTCACTAAACTTGTAAAACTGATATACTTATGCCACTCCGTCAAATTTCACTGGTAAACTAGATGAAACAAGCAAATCGCATGGGTAAATTTGTCTATTCACTAAACTATCCTCTTAAACAGATCCTTTTCAAGTATATAGCATAAATTAAGTGAATAACCTAAATCTTACCCAAAAGAAGAGGCAAATGGGTCATATTCATTGATGATAATATGCCTTTGATTAATATTGCTAATATTGTTGTTGTTGTTACAAGAGATAAAAGAAGAAGAGGGAGAAGGTGGAGGTGGAGAAGATGTATATTTGAGAAAATGGAATCAAAATTGAGGCAAAAGTAAGAAAATATTGTTGTTGTTGTTACAAGAAGTAAAAGAAGAAGAAGAGGGAGAACGTGGAAGTGGACAAGATGCAGATATGAGAAAAGGTTGGGAGAGATTCAGATTTGAGTGTTATGTTTCTATGATGGAGTGTATAAGGAGGAAGAAAAGGTTGGGAAGGATTCAAATTGGAAGAGAAGCCGATGCTTTCTTTTTCGATCTAAACTTCATTTTCGATTTAAGCTTCATCTGATCTGAATTGAATGATGGAATTTTGTGGCTAATTTTTGAATATTTTAAGAGAAATTTGTAGTTTTTGGGTGTGTGATAATGTGTTTAGTGGAAAATGAAGAAGATGAATGGTGTTTGAAGAAGATAAAGTACCATGTAATGGACCAATTTACCCATGGGATTTGGCATGTGAGTTGCATGTGCTAGCTTTTCCATCTAGTTTAACGGTGAAAATTAACGGAATGGACATAAGTATATCAATTTTATGAGTTTAGTAACCTTTTTGAAAAAAAAAAAAAAAATTAGCGGTTAAAACTTTACGATTGAAAAAGTTTAATGGCCAGTGAAGTTTTTTGCCCTTGAGTTAACAAATTTTGTCTAACATACTGATCATATTGGCGAATTGAAGTTCTTGAGTTTTTTATACTTTTAGTGCTTGAAAATTAAAACGGTAAAGTTTCTGATCAAGAAAGTTGGTTTTCACGAAAGAATGTGTTCTTGATGTTGAAAAGTTTACACTCTACGACCTTCTTTATTTAATTAATAAATGGATTGGATTCAACACCAAAATCCTTGCCAGAACAAGCCTTTTTTCCTTAAAAAAACATTCAAGAAAGTAAAATATTATATTTTTCTTGAACAATCACAAATAGTGGAATACCATTTTTAAAAGCTACATTGTGCATGAAGCGTGCAATATCATCCACATGCTTGAGAAGCCATACATCATGCGATCTATTAATAGTAAAAGAGTTAAACTTAAGATAACAAGAACAAAACTTATTAAAGCTTCAACTTTTCTTAAAACGTGTACTTCCTCGTTTTCTCTACATTGTTAGGTTAGGATTTAATGGTGTCAAGGTTATCCATTGTATATTTGCTTTCCGAAGGTGGTGTTTAAAATACATGAAAGAAAATAACTAAAATCTCATTTAGTTTAGTGACTAGGCAAAAAATTTACGAATCATCTATTAGTGAGATCACCATCACAGATGCTAGCCATACTCAGATCCTTTTCTTAATCTGCAACTCGAAATTGGAAAAATGTAAATTCTGTGGCAATCATGAGCTTGGGAAATGTGAAGGTTATTTTGGTAACATTGAGTTATCAATTCCAATATATTATCCTAATCACATTGGTGAAATAAAGCGATTGTTGAGTTTGTTGTGCTTGGAATGCATAAAGAATAAAACCCGCAGGTTTCAAGTCAATAATGTTGGTATTTCACGAAAGAATATTGTCTTCATGTTGTGAGGTTTAGGCTGTATGCTGGCATCATTTTCCTGCGATTCATTGTCTACTAATAAACAGGTAAGAGTCAATTCAAACACAAGCGCAGGTGCTTCTTCTTGGAAAAAAAGAACATGTGGACAACATCCAATTTCAAAATGTATAAAAGATTTAAACTCATATAACGTCAAAAATCACTTGTACTTGATTTATTTAGGATTACCATCCTATAAATAAAAATATTACGTGCATGAAGCGTGCCAGATTATCTACTATATTAGTCAATTTTGATTTGAGCCATGATAATACCAAATTATCCCCTAAAGTTGTTGGCCTAAATATTTTTTTCGATATCAATTTCATGTTCAAATTAATTTTTCTTAGAGTAAGTTGAATAATATATTAAAAATTACAAAATTTTCAATATAAATTGTAAAATAAAAAGCAACTCGACCTCAAAATCTTAGACAATGAAAAAGGGAATGACAACCAAATATGAATGATTTTCGAATTTAGAACCCTAAATGTAACCAATTTATAGAATCATAATTATTTCCTTTGTACAAAAAAGACTGGAACACGTGCTAAAAAAATAAGTTTGTCCATAATACATTTTGAGGCTAACAATTAGCTGCAATGTTCTTGTTAAACATTCCACATCTCAAATACCAATAATAGTTATTTTGTTGCATGTATAAAAAACTGAATATGAGACAAATTCACTACATTATCATTTGCTCTGAAATCTTGAAGCATAATGCTAGCAGCTAACTACACTAGAGCTTTAATTACTTTAAATATTTTCCTCATAGATTATATAATAATAATAATAATAATAATAATAATAATAATAATAATAATAATAATAATAATAATAATAATAATAATAGTCCAATTTTATGTTTTTTTAATACTGTCCTCATGCCAAGTAATTAACTACATACTCGACAACTCATTACTTCTGATTATTAAATCCCCTTTTTACTTCAAGCACACTTTAAATTTTGTATTCTTTTTTAGTATTTAAGAATATGTACAAAGGTAAGTTGTGAATGTCCCACTAGTGTATATTATTGAACTTCGAAGAAAGGATACGAATTTAATAAGCGTGCGTAGATTAGAAGATTCATAATTAAAATATATTCCGTTCTTGAAAATAAAAAAAATATTGTAGATTTATTGTCACAAAATTTCATCACAAAATGTACTAGATTTCCACTACTAGGGACATCAATTTCTGTTCTTAAAGCTATCATGATTTTAATCAACTCATTTGTAGTGTGTACATACATGTTTCATATGAATAATTCTTTATTTTTACATATTAAATAGTTTAGACATTTAACATGTATGATTTTGTTCATTATGAATGCTATTTTGAATGATAATCCTAAAAATAACAAAAAGGTAGGACTCTAAAAAAGGCCATGGAGAATATAACATCTCAGATTAATCAAAGATTTGAATCTTGTATAAACAAATGAAACTAGTTTGGATTTGATTTTTTTTCCTATTGTAAGTGCATTTCTTTTCTAAGGGGAATAATTTTACAACTCATATTGAGTAACAAATAATATGGACAAGCAACTAGATCATGAAAAAACCTGCTCCCACTAAAGTTTTTTTGCTTACCACACTCAAAGGCTATTTTAAAATCATTTTTTTTCTTATTATTCAATATTTGGTTTTGCTTTTCATGCGTATTGGTGTTTCATAAGATTTCAGTCGAATATGTGTTTCGGAGAGTTTACTATTGTGCTTTCTCTAAACAACAACTATTTTATGAATTTAAAAATTACAACCCTACAAAAATTGCAAAGGAGTATTTAATCGTTGAAGCTATAAATATATAACATTGTACCAAAAACTTTTATTATTATAATAAAAGTTTTGATCAGTGCAACAAAAATTTTCCCAAACATTTATAATGTTGATTCAGAGAATTGCAAATTCTAACCCAAAAGAAAAAGCAGCATACACATCTTTATTGGTTTTCAAATCAGTAGATTATTAAGCACATTCCATGCACAAAACATTATGCACTTTCTAAAACTAAAATAAACAAATATCCCAAATTATGGTGTAGATTATTGTGCTCTAGTTAAGATTAATTTAAAAGGCACCAAAAAGTAAATGAATAATCACTTTAAGTGGGGAAGTTGCATAACAAGTTGTACACTTTTCTTTACCACCCAACTATCCAAGGGTCAGTGTAGTTTCTTGATGAGCAGTTGCTATACCTGATCAAAATTTTGGAGCCATAATTGTAAGACACAAAGACTAAATAAGCTAGCCTCCAGTGCTGTCTTAAATTCTTGCCTTTTGCGAGTAACTTCTCTTCCAATCTCCTATCTAACTAGTATTTTAACGTAGAGCAAACGACACTAACGATACTTCAATTATTAAGTGTGCTTTGGTCATCAGGCTATTTTTGCGAGAAAATTGACTGCTGAACTTCTTAAAATGTAGATTTTTTTTTTCACTTTTTCCATTTAAGTCGTTACGTTAGATGAAATATTGTATTGAGGGAAAAAAATTTGTTAAAGAACTTCTGAAAACACACTATTAAAATCGATGCTTTGTTTGATGCTATGAATTTATCCTTAGAATACAATATTCTGTTTGACTTATTGACTGGAATGAATGAAGTTACAAAACATTTAAGCTTTGTGAAGTTCAACGACCAATTTTGCAACAAAAAAAATTTCAATAACCAAAATATAAAAATTCTAATTATATAGATACCAATGGTACAGTTTGCTCTTTGAAATGGCTTCAAATTGCGAGTCATTTGCAGTTGAGAACTTGATTTCCAAATTGCAACATTTTCAAGAAGCATACTAGTTTTCTGTTCCCAAAACAAGAGCACCATTTGCTGTCCAGTAGCCTTTCGCTGCATACTTGACCTGTCCATTATGCCCATTTACTCCAATACGGGTTTTAGGAAATGACAAGCACTTGCTGCAAGGGAAACCTTTTGTATACTAAATTAAAACTAAATTATATACAAATCAAACTGAAAGTGCATACTATTTTTTGTATCGCGTTTAAAGATATACATATCACGCAAAGTTGGTAACCATGTACAAGTTGAATTTAAGCTTATGAGTACAAAGACTGTTATCATGTTGGCGAATTAAAATGATTGTTGAGTTTGTTGTGTCTTTATTAGTTGAAGATTAAAATCAGAGGGTTTCATACCAAGAATATTGCTGTTCTTGAATGAGTAATATCTTCATGCTATGCTGTTTACGTTCAACATCACCATCTTTTTCCAGTAATTTGTTTCTTTAATTAATAAATGGCCAGAGATCGATGCCAAATCCCCCACTACAACAGGTGCTTCCCCCCCCCCCCCCCCCTCTCTTTGAAAGTTCACGAGAACAAAGTCTAATTTAAATTGCATTCGAAAAGTAAAATCTCATATAAGAGTGCATTCCCATATTCAAAATATATTTTGTGCCTTAAACGTGCAATATCTTCCATACACTTGGCAAACAATATATCATACAATAATTTATTGTGTAAGAGTTAATTTTTAGATGATGGAGTAAAGAACAAGTTAAATCTTCAACGTTTCTCAAGGTACGTGCTCTTGTTTACAGTTTAAAAGAGTGCCACATTAGTGTAGAGATGCATGTTGACATAATGAAGTAATGTAAGAATGCTTATGAGCATTTATTTTAGATTACAAGATCTACAGAGAGGATGTGAACCGGATTCATATAAGAATTTCAGTATAAAGGGTGTTCATTTATTATTTGTTTGGAATATCATTCATTTATTCTTTACTTTACTAAGGTACGGTTTAAAATACATGGAAGAAAGAACATCCTCGATTCTTTAGGGAGGAAAAATAACTAAAACCTCACGTGGTTTAGCAACTTGGCATAAATTATAAATCATATTGCAGTGACTGCATCATTACCCACGCTAGCCATTTCTCAAATTCGTATCTCAGTTTGTCTCATGAAGTTAGAAAATGCAAATCCTGTGGAACTTTTAAGCTTGGTTAGTGTGAAGTCCTTTTTGACTATTAATAATGGACTAGGAGTTAATGCCAAAGCCGTACCTTAATAGGACCTTTTTTAAAATAAAAAAAAATGTGCTCATGAGGACAAAATCAATATTCAAATTGTATGTGAAAAATCAGATCTCATATATAAGTTGAACAATAACAAGTGAAGATTGATCTCAGATTATATCCTCATGATTAAAAGCTATTTTGTACACGAGCGTGCGATATTATTCATGTGCATGACAAGCCATAAATCGTGCTTCATGTTATTTATGTAAGAGTTAAATTCAAACTAAGTACTAGATCTCATTCAAGCTGTAATTTCTGTTTGGTTATCATTATTTGAGAATTATTTGAAAAAAATTTTTCAAAGGTGTTTGGATAAGTGAACATTATTTGGTAATTTTTCAATGAAAGTCAACAATTTTTTCTCTCAATTTTTGAATTTTGAATGCAATGTTGAGCCCATGTATTTAACGAGCTTTGATGAACACAAAATTTTTACTTTATCAGAGCCTAGCTTCTAGTGCCAATACTGGTTACTCCATCACTATTGTAAATGGAACTCACAATATTCGCCGCAATTTTTTTCATTTTTCTGAACAAAATTTGTTACAGAAAATGCTACATTTTGTGAATAATTGTGTAAAAAGTGAAATAAGTTGCTAGGAAGTTTTAAACATTTCAAATAAGTTTTTCAAAAAATATTCAAATACTTCTCCTCATTTCAACAAAAGTCAACAAAAATTGACCAAATAATTATTCTGAATAATTTGATCAAATAATCATCCGTGTGATTGCTAAGTAAGGAGCTGTTTCTTTCCAATTTAAAGTATGAAGTATATTTATTTTTGTTTGCTTTACTTCTGTTTGCTTTATTATGCATTGAAGAGAGCCTATCCTCAGTTGCTTTGGGTGGAAAATTAACTACAATCTCATTTAGTTGAGTAACTCAAACTGAAAATTAGATCATCTATCACACCACCCATGCTAGCCGTTTCTCAGTTTTTTTATATTGGTCTAGCCGTTTCCCATGCTAGCCGTTGCACCATGTCCCTCCCCTTTCCTCTCAATCTTTTTTTAACTATTAACGGCATGGATCAAAATTAAACACCTCACAACAGCAGGTGTTCTTTTTTTGTTTTTGAAAAAAAAAACCTAATGATATAACAAAATAAAATTAAAAGATGTATATGAATAGTGAAATCGGACATGTCTTGAAAAATCACAATTGCTAGAAAAAATGGAATTTTGTCAGGTTAAATTTTTATTTGTTAATCAAGTTTACTTTGATGTCTCATTTTAGGTCACAGCAAGTCCTATAATGCATTAAAAGGATAAGCAAACTTTGATCATAACATAAAAGAAAACCCTCCATCTCAACCAGATATGAATGATGCCCACAATTAAAACGTTGATGAGAATCGGAAACGATGTTCTTTTTGAACATTCTACACCTAATAAGAAAATTACTTCATTGCATGATTGAAACCTGAACATGGGAAAACTTCACTGTGTTGTTCTTTGTTTCAAATCAAGAAGGAGATTACTTGAATAAAACATATGTACAAATTGTATCAACATTTCGCACAAACAGTAAGGAACTACATTGGCCTACTTGAGCTTTTAGTTGCTGATAACGTTTTCCTTGTAGATTAGACAATGATAATCTCGTAATTATTAATTTCTTCAATAATGCAAGCACATATAATGAATATTATTGAATGTCGAGAGAGTTGGTGTGAAAAAAAATCATGTGTGGATAAGGACAGAAGAAAGTATATGTTGTTAGTGATGATAAAATATATTGTAGATTATTTATTATAAAATTGAAATTACTTTTGCTTTCCATTATTTTCACTATCTATTTCTCTAATAATATTGTTACGATTTCATTAAAAACCCTTTGGTAGTTAGTCAAGTTCATGTTTCAATTTTTTTTTTTCATTTTAAATAGCAAATATTGTGGATGTTTAAACTGTATAATTTTTCGCATTATATTTAGTATTTGGAATAGTACGAGACACTAAGAAACGTCAAGAAGAAGATAGCATAACGAATTAGAAGAAGAGTTGACTCTTGTATAAACAAATAAAACTAGTTTCGAAATGATTTTTTCTGTAAAGCTGTGCCCTTTTTAGGTGGTAGGAATTTTGCAGCTCATATTGTGCAACAGTTATAATCTGACCAAACTACTAGATCCAGAAATCAGATGCTCCTATTAAAGTTTATATGTTGCTTATTATAGTCAATGAATACTAAAAAAATTGAACTGTTTTATTTAATCATTATTAACTATTTAGTCATGATTTCCCACATAATTGTGGTATATAAGTATGTCTATGATTTCAGCCAAATCTCTGAATATTTGGTAGAGTATAGACAGACTGTTAAGCTTTCAATGAACAACAACCATTTTGTGTACTTAAAAAATTATACACCGTTAAAGTTACAAATTAGTGTTATATATTTCACGATACTAGAAGCTTTAATTATAAATAATATTGTACCAAAATTTTTCATTTTTGCAATAAAAGTTTCAATTAACGCAACAAGAATTGTCCGAAACATTTTAAGGTGAAATGCTAACTCAATTAATATAAATCTTTGTTGGTTGTCGAATTAGTAGATTATATTGCACATTTTATGCACGAAAAAATTGTGTGCTTTCTAAAACAAAAACAATATAGAGCAAAAATAATGATATGGATTATATGTGGTGTACTGATCGCACTTATTGATAACCATATCGATTTTGCACTGGTTAATGATCAATTTAAGTGGTTTCCAAATGAAGGAAAGAAATTAACACTTTAAGAGTAAGAATGGCAACATTAATGTACTTCCTTCCACAATCCTATTATCATGGGGCCTATGTTATATTTTGGAAGATCAGTTGTTACACCTAATTGAAATTTTAGTACTGCAAATTTTGATACACAGACCAACACCACCAATAAATTGAACTCCTTCCATTTTGTGATGTACTTATCTACCAAACTTCTGACTTGTATTTCGAAGAATTGTCACCTGCCTAGCATACAATTCAAATTCCAACTAACGACATTTTAGAGAAGCATATAACAATTAATATTTGAATCCCAAACCAAAAGCACCATTTGTTGGCCGATATTATTTTCTTTGCAAAGATATTTGTCTTGAATGTTGACTCTCTATCAAACACATAAAATACCAACATAGGCTGCTGGCAACTTTTGAATCAGTATAGATGCTAAGGTAAATTATATTTTATTTCCATGTGATTTTCGGATAAATCACATAACTCTCTTATGGTTCAAAAAGCTATATACCTCTTTGTAGTTTGGGTTAAAGTGTCAAACTCCGTAACGGAACATGAGTAAAATGTCCAAATTACCCCAGTGATTAATTGTTTCATCCCTGTGTGTACATGTATATTTTTTTGAAAAATATACACTTTACCCCTTTGTGGTTTTCAAAATGAACCACATAACTCCTTTATAGTTCTAAAAGCTATATATCACCCCATGGTAATTTTTGTTACTCATATGGGGTAATTCGGACATTTTACACACGAACCGTTACGGAAGAAAATTTCTGTCATTTTGACACTTTAACCAAAACCACATGGGGTGATGTATAGCTTTTGAAACCATATAGGGGTCATGTGGCTTATTTGAAAACGAGGGGGGGGGGGGGTAAAATATAATTTACCCTAGATGCTACTCAAATGAAATAATTTCTTGTAAAATTAGATCTCTTGTGTTTGATTTTTTCTTAATTGTTTATTTGGCTTGATCCATCGTTATATATGTATAACCAAGTTGCGGCTATTAATTCTTGGTAATCAAGTTAAAGAATACACAAGCATTATGGTTGATTTCAAGACCATAATCCGAAGAGTATGGTCAACCATCATGTCTGCATTGTATTCATTTCATAGTGGGTACTTGCCTTGATTCCTTCGAAATCCTAAAAGAAATAGTCTCTACAATATATCTTTCTAAAGATTGTACATTCAAAAGTTAAGAAATGCATTTCGACTTAGGATTAGATGGTCTCACTTGGTTTTATACAAAATTATACATAACATAAATTTTTTGAATATTTGAACGGTTTTGCACAAAAGTTCTTCTAATAGCTTTTGTTTATCCAAATCCATTTATTTCTTTGACCAGCTCCATCATATCCATTTACTCCAAAATGAGTTTTAGGAAATGAAAAGCATTTATCGCTTTCAAAACTTGATAGTGCGAAAAAGTTGTGAGATTAGTTTTGATCTAGAAAGTTTTACTAACAAGTAAGTTTTTTAAGTATTCAAGGAAGTTACGGATAATAATGTGGTAGAGGTCATTACGTATTACATCATGCAAGATGTTAATTATATAGGAGTTGAATTTAATCGTTTGAGGACAAAACTTATTAAAGCTTCAATTTTTTCTCAAGCCCTTTTCACTGTTTGCCGCATAAAATTCAAATCTGTGAATCCTATTTTACTTTCGAGCTGGGATGGTGCGTAGATCATTTCGGATAAATTGAGTTACTAATTCCAATATATCATCCTGATCATGTTGTCTAATCAAAGTGACTGTCGAATTTGTTAGGATTTTAATTCGAGAAGATTAAAACTAGAAGTTTCAGGCCATGGATAGAATGTTACGTACGTGTTAGGAAGTAAAGTGCACGTGTCTTCGTTCTTTTTATGTAGTTATTTCTTTAATTAATAAACATCTACGGGTCATGCCAACATCCTCATCACAAAAGCTATTTAATTATTTTTAGAAATAAAAAGAAAAGCTCGTGAGGGAAAAAAATAAAATTTTAACTTTTATATCAAAAGTAAAATCTAATATAAATTGAATACCAGTAAATACAAGATTCTTCTATGATTCAAATAATGAAAACATATTTTATGCATGAAGTGACCATGGATCATGCAAGTTATTAAGGCCAAAATCCATTTTACATCCTCTAACTTATATCGGATTCTCATTTTGCACTCTAAATATTAATTTTGGATAGACTGTACTTTCAATTGTCGAAAATATCCCATGTAAGTCTAATCGTTAACAGTATCAACCAAACTAACGAAACTTGGGTTCTTCTGTGCAACGTTTTTTAAAGTCTAATTGTTGACAACGTCAATTTTGCACAAATTACACACTAAACTATTCAAAATATTTCACTTAACTCTAATCATTACATGCACGCATATAACTTCTGTTAGTTTGGTAGATGTTGTTAGCATTTGGACTTAAATAGAATGTTTTGAACAATTTAGAGTGCAATCTGTCCAAAATAAAGTTTAGAGTGCAAAGTGAGAATGTTGTATAAGTTAGGGGATGCAAAGTGGATTTAGGCCAATTATTAATTATGTCATAATTAAATTTAATGATTGAGAGAAACTTATTAAAACATCAATTTTTCCGAAAACATGCTGTTTCTCACCTTTTTCTATAGTAAGATTAACTCTACAATTTAATAATGAGAAGGGTATTATTTATTCTTTGATTATTACTACGGTATGGTTTAAAATCTATGGAACAACCCCATCCACACACATGTTTTGGTTGGAAAAATAACTAAAATCTCATTTAATAGAGCAACTCGGCAGGAACTACAGATCATCTATCAGTGACTGCGCCTTCATTCATGCTAGCCATCTCTCAAATCCTTTTTGTGGGAAAATATTTGCATGTACTGAATTCACGGGTGAAGCCGTAAACCATGTGGTTCAAAATTAACCACATCGTCTGTGGCTCACACGTGACCCACAATATGGCCCACTCATGGCTCACCTAATTGATGAAGTGGCATCTGTGACCCACACTAATGGCCTACCTAATTAATGAAGTGACTAATTTTGAACCACATGATCAACGGCTCTACCTACGAACTGGTTCATGCAAGTATTTTTCCCCTTTCGTGGTCTGTCGCGTGAAGTTGTTAAATATGAATCCTATCATACTTCTGAGACTGGATAGTACGAATGTCATTTTAGATATATCGAGTTACTAATTCTGATATATCTTCTAGATCATGTTGGTGAATTAAAGAGACTTTTGAGTTTGATGTGCTAGTAACTAATAGCAAGAAGTTTCAATTCATGAGTGTTGGTATTTCGAGAAAACGTCTTTATCTTGTTGTGAGGTTTATTTAGGCTTTGCGCCTTCCTCCTGTCCCTATAAATCTTTCCCCGCAACATGCATGTTTTCTTGAAAGAAAGCTCATGAGGATAAAATCAAATTTTATCATATATAAATAGTAAAAAAATCTCATATGCCTAAAACAATCCCTAGTGAATGATTCATCTATAATTGCATTCTCTTAATCAAAAGATGCTTTGTGCATAGCCTACGAAAGTATCTACATTCTTGACAAGCAATTTGAATTTGATTTATCTTAGCAAAAGCTCTCATATAGTAATTTATTTTAAATTTTTAGTTATCTAACAAAGTATGAGAAATGCAACTCCAACTTCAAATCTGTAAAGACAATCACAACCAAATGGGAATGTTTTCCACAACTAGGACACAAATGAAAATTGGAAACGATGTTCTTATTGAACTTTCTATGTGTATGATACCATAAAAGTTACTTTCTTTTCATGTTTGAAAATGAAACATGGGACAACTTCATTGCATTGTCATTTGCTCCAAAATCATGAACAACATTACTTGAAAAAATTATGTGCAGAAACTATATTAGCATTCAGTACATGCAAGAAACTACAATTCTCCACCAGAGCTTTAATTTCACTGTTGTTTTTCTTGCAGATTAAATAATAATACTCTCTAGATTATTTCTTTCTCCAATAGCACTAGCAAATATGACATATAATATTGAATGCCAAGAAATATAGTGGGGTGCAATACAAGTATGTGTAGATTATGAGTCTAATAAAGAAATTATACACTGTAATTTAAAATCAAGAATGTTGTAGACAAATTATTTCCAAATTTTATCAAAAAATATGTTAGTTTCTATTATTTGAAATATATATTTCTATCCCTAATATTGTTATAGTTTTTACTCATTATATTGGAAGTAAATATAATCCAGTTCAAATATATAATTCTTCATTGTTATAGGGTAATTTTTTTTTTTTGGATACTTGAAATGAATAATTTTCTCATTATTATGCTATTCAGAATGCTAATCCCAAGTAAAAGATAAAGTAGGAGACACTAAAAGTCATGGAGAATATAACATTGCAGATTAGTAAAAGAATTGATTCATGCATAAACAAATAATATTTATTAGAATTTTTTAAGCGATACTATATTAACTGGAATAAGTTTTATACTGTGTATTGGGCAACAATTATAAAATGCCAAACAAGATCTAGAAGTTGAATGCTACTATTAAGGTTTGTTTGTTTATTATTATCGGCAAAGAGTTTTTATCGGTTATAATATCAGTAAATTATGTAGCACATTTAATGCACGAAAATTAATGCACTTTCTTTAAAACTAAAATACTAAAGGACAAAAATAATGACACAAATTTCATGTAGCAGATTGATTTTTATTATTCCTGCTATATTGATCATCCATTTCAAGAGGCTTTCAAAAGAAGAAAAAAATTATCGCCTTTAGCGTAATCATGGTAGGACAAGTTGTACTTCTGTCATCCATCCAGTTATTTATTAGGTTAATGCCATTTATTGGAGGATCGATTGCTACACTTAAATTGAAATTTTGTTGCTACACAAATTCTATGACATGAAGGCCTTCTCCTTTGCTAAATTGAATTCTTTCCGTTTGTTAGTGACTTCTTTGTCAAGCTTATATTTTACATGTATTTGGAGAACTAAGTCGTTGCAGTTGAGTAATTGATTTCCAAATTCGAATTACCACCATTTAGGAGAAGCATGTAGCTAGCGATATCCCTATTTTAAACCAAATGCACCTTTCGTTCTTTGATACCCATTTATTTACGAGGTACTTATCTTGAAACCAAGACTTTCTTCCAAATACAAAAAATAATATAATAGAACACTAGCAACTTTGAAATAGAATAGATGCCACTTAATTGAAATAATTTCTCATTCAATTGAATTTATTTTATTCAAATTCCTCTTGAATTGTTCTTTACTCTACCATTTCATATATATAACCAAGTTGTGTCCATTTATTCTTAGTAATCAATTTTAGAGCACACATAAGCAATGGCTGAATTCAAAACTATTATTGCTTACATCCAGTAAGCTTGGTCGCGCATCAAATCTGCATTATTTTTCCTTCAGTAGTAAAAACTTAGCATGTGGCCATTCAAACTGCTAAAAGGGAAGTCTCCGAAAGATCTGTTTCAGAAAGACTATTTACCGAAGAGCTAAGAACGGATCATTTTCAGCTTAATTTCAAAAATTCCAATTTGGTTTTGTACAAAATTAGATAACAAAGAAAAGAAACCAGGAAATTATTTGAATGTTTGTGGACTTGTGCATGAACATTATAATGCTTTTCGTTATATCTAGTTAATCTTTTACCAGTTCCATTATACTTATTTACTCCGACATGAGTATTTGAAAATAACCACTTACAGCCTAGGAAAACGTCTTGTATTTTATCAATCAGTTCCATGTCAACTATATCAATTTTGGTTTATTTAGAATATTTAATATTCTACGCCGTTCTAATCTCTAAGCTCCTTGGATACATCGTCAAATGTATCAGTAAGAAATAAATTTCATGATTGAAACTAGATTATATACTAGTAAAATTGAAATCGCATATTCGTCGGTCCCATATTCACTTTCTTTTTTTTAAAAGATTCTAACTTTTTAACAATAATGCTTTGATTGTGATGTTAATGCTCCTCTTGAAATTTTTACCCTCCGAATTTTAAATTTTGAATTCTATAATTATTTTAATTATAATAAGACAAGGGGACTGATGGAAAAAGGTATCAAAGATTCTTAAGAAGACAAATATTTTGGGTTATTAAAAAATAAGAAATATGACCTATTCAAGAGAATAGAATGAGAAATATATATATTTTTTGTACCCATCAAGTTTATAAAAGGCTTTTGTCATGCAACATATTAATTATGTATGAGTTAAATATAAAATCACGTACAAAAACTTACTAAAACCTTGGTGTTTTCGAAATCAATGCTCTTTATCTTTCTCAAAAATGTTAAACTTGGGTTGCTGACAAAGCCAAGAATGTTAAATATTATGTTGATTTGATGAAGTTTAGGTTCCTCATCCTAATGCTTTTCCTGTTACTCTTTCTTTAATTAATAAAAGCTAAGGAATCAACAAAAAATGCCCCCACCACGACATTTTATTTTGGGAAAATCTCATCAGCAAAAATCAAAATTTAATTGTATATGGAACGTAAATCTCATATAACTTGAATAATCACAAGTACAAGATTTATCAACGATTCCATTTCCCAAAATCAAAAGATATTTGTGCATGAAGCGTGCAAATATTGTACGTACACTTGCAAAGTCATTTATCATGCTACATCTTAGTTATGTACGAATTCAATTTAATGATAAAAACTTTTAAAGTTTCAATTTTTCTCAGGACGTGCTATACCTTTTAATTCTTTATATAGTTAGGCTAGGAGTTATTAACTCTATAGTTTAATAATGTGAAGTATATTCATTTCTTTCTCTGTTTTATAAAGACATGGTTATAAATACCTGAATGAAAGAATATAAACTTAAGCAATGTGAAGGTCATTTGGAAACTGTGAGTTACCAATTCCATTATATCATAATATATATGTTGGTGAATTAAAAATATTGTTGTGTTTGCTGTGCTTAAAGATCTACGACAAGAACTTGCAAGTCAACAATGTTGGTGTTCTTGAAAGACTGGTATCTTCATGTTTTGTGGTTTAGTCTCCATATGCCCCTCCATTTCCTGTGAATCTATTTAAATAGCTAGCGGAAACACCAAATCTCTGCCCAGAACTTTTTTTTTTTTGGTTTAAAAGCTCATTAGGAGAAAATCAAATTTCTAATTGCATATGAATAGTAAAATTTCATACAGCTTAAACAATCACAAGTGCAAGATTCATATAGGATTGAATTCTCTTCAATCGATAGATATTTTGTGCATTAAGCGTGCAAGAGCATCTACATATTTGAGAAGCACTTTTAATTTGAATTATTTTAGCAGCAACTCATATTCTAATTTTTCAATTCAAATTTAGTATTTTAATTTTTGATCATGTATACCTTGATGTTTCTTCTTCTTCTTTTTGTTTTTTTTAAGTACTAGCAAATTCTGAATATGAGAAAAGCATCTCCAAGTCAAAATCTGAAATAATGAGAAAATTATAGAGAGAATGACAATAAGATGTTAATGCTATCGATGATTAAACCATGAACCAGACTCGATTATGCTGTTCTTATTCAACATTCTATGTGTATGATACTAGTAAATGTTAATACCTTACATGTTTGGATACTGAACATGGAGCAACTTCACTACTTCGCTACAATTATCTACTCTAGTTCTAATTGCTCTTTATATTTGCTTCATAGATTAGATAATAATACTATCATAATTTTTTGTTTCCTCAATAATTTGAGCAAATATGATGTATATAGCAAATGCAAGGAAAGATAATCCAAAAAATAAGTATTTTTGGATTAAGGTTCTAATAAAGACAATATATGCTTTTATTGGTAATAATTATTATTGTACATAAATTATTCCAAACATTCATAAAGAAATTTCATAGCTTCCATTATTTGTATTCTCTATTACAATCTCTAATATTGTCATGATTTTTTTTTTCATATCCTTGGTAGTATGTTTATTTCGTGTTTCAAATATATGAACTTCATTGTTATATAGTAACCATTTTGGATATTTGATATATATAATTTTCTTATTATATATGCTATTTGAGATTCTAACATTAATGACAATATTGGAGACACAACAAGAAGCCATGGAAAGATAAAATGTCGAATTAGTAAAATAAATAACTTTTCTGTAGATAAACAAAACTAGTCTAGGTATAATTTTTTGTTAAGACATACTTTTTTAAGTTGAAGAAATTTTATAACTCATAAGAAGAGAAATTTTCATCAAACATGCAAAATTTAGATATAATTCTAACCAATTTACAAGATATATTTTCTATACGAACAAAACTCCAAACCACATAATAATTATTTCTTAGTACTTGAAGAAAACATTTGCCAAAGCACATAAAGTAATGTCAACAAGTAGGGAAATTAGACAAAAATCACGATTACTAGCAATAACCCACAAGCATGTGACATCACCTTATTTTAATCTTGCAACAACTTATACAACACATTCCAAAGGTGAATAAGAAAGTGTGGACATGAAACAATAAAACTCCCCTTGTGAATTGGTTGAAGTGGCATCCTCTACATTTTTGTTCTTTTATTGTGCTTGAATCGTCCAAACATACATTCAAATTGGCTTGACATTTTGTAAATCTTCGGAGCAAAAGTGTATTTTGACTTAATTCTTGACCAATGTCTTAGTGTCAATATTCGTGGTTTCTTCCTCTTCCAAGTTAAGCTTGGATTTTCCTTTTGTACCATTTAGAATCCTTAACACGGAGTCTAGATTCCTTTTCTGCATCATTCTAATTCTCCCTTACAATTTGTATTATTTTGGAATCAGAAAGATACCAAAGCGGTAATTATCAGCTTCAAATAAGATGACATCCAAAAACCATGGGCATTTATTTTCACCATCAAAAAATACAAGAAAATGTTTTTGTTTTCATTCAATGTGAGCTTACACTCACTCATAAAAAAAGATACTTTGCAATGACACAAACCTAACATTAGGCTTTGAGAAAAATGTGACTTATTTTGAGGTCTCGTCAAAGAATTATTCGCTCAATATAATAAAAAAATTTGAAGAAAACTTTTTTCAAATGCTAAATGCAAGATATGAAGGGAAAATCAAATGTCATAAACAAATTTGAGAAAGCAACTTATTTAACACTTCATCTAAGAAAAATTTTGGACACAAGGCAATCTTAAATTTACAGAAGGAGTGCAATTATTAGCATCCAAATTATTTCTATTCTTGTTACAATTGTCCAGCTATGAAATACAATTTCATTTATCACATTACTTATCCTAACCAAACTCACCTATCTAGGTTCTAGGTACTATCAATTCTAACAAGATCGGTCGTCCATGATCTTCGAGTAATTCAAAAGAGCACTCATGTTTTTGATGGCCTTATAAGTCTCGAGCATGTGACGGTTTATTTGGAATTGGACCATAATTTAAAAATACTCGAACGTATGACCAAATATATACCATATGTCTTTCTTATTTTACTGCCTCCGTTAGAGGACCTGTAAAATGAAAAAAATAAAACTTAGTATAAGTAAAAACAAAAATGGATGCATGTCCTAGAGGGAGCCCTTATTATGCCAAGGGTAAATCTAGCATGAAATGCAATTTTTTAGGGTGAGACTCCCCTTTTTAATCGTAGATAGGCCCGATCCGCCAGGAAGAAATGCCTCCATTCTGATCGTATTACCTTACCTAAGGTCTCACTCGTCAAGATTTACTGAAAATATAAACGTGCATGTCTTTTAGGGTTACGTACCCAAGACAAAGGGATGGCTTTCCTATAATGGGATTCCCGAAATGGCATTCCCTCTAGGGTTTATGCATGATACCAATTTATTAAAGCAGGATAAAATATGCGAAAAATGCAAAATTTGAAAAATGATGTAGAATTTCTTTGAGAAAGATGGACCATGAATTGTACAAAAGATTATTGACTTCAAATTTATTTGTTTAAAAAAAATTGAGCCTTTATGAGTTTATAGGACACAAAATTGAAAGAAAACAAAAGTCATGACTCTATCTAGAAATATACAAGTCAAAACGCTAGTTTATTAAAGTCAAATGAAATATGTGCTAAAATCACTTTTTGTGTAATGTGGGATGGGAGAGTGGGGGATATGGCAAAAATGACTTATTAATTCTTTGAAAAAAAGATAAAGGCAAACTGTGCAAAAATTTGATCACTTGGGTGCATTTATTGACTCTGAGAAAATTTAGTTCGAATAAAACTGACAAGTACAACAAGAATGAGTAAACTTTGAAAAAGATTTGAAATTACACCTCTTATTTAAAAAAATGTACAAATTGAAAAATTAGATTTTCAGGATTTTTACAAAATTTACAACGATTTGACCCTTGGGTATTTTGTTCACAACCAAACACAATTTGCAAAATTTTTGTTAAATCTCATTTCCATCTTTCTTGAGGAAATTAATTATGAAAACAAAATTTAAACGTGCCAAAAGAGGGTTGGCTTCCTACAAGAGCACCATGCCAGGGCTCTTTATTCTATGGTTGTGAATGCAATCAAAGAATAAGAGAGAGTGCATTAGTGTATTCAACAAATATCACATAACACACTGATAAAGCAAATAGCAGTATACAATACAACAGAAAAAAAAGGGGTGGATTCCCTCCTATCATGCCTGGTGTACCTAATAGGATAAGGCTGACTCTACTTTAGGTTATTCTACATAGATGCATGAGGTTGGGCTCACTAATGCATCTATACTCAATTAGGCTTCGAATCTCGAACCTTTCGACTGAGGGATCCAAAAAGTAACAAGTTCGTCAATTCTAAGGATTCCAGGTCGATGGTTCGAGTGATCCACTGGACACTACTATGCGCACGTAGAGCCACGACCACATGTCCAAGCGAATTGATTTTTAAAGTCCAAATCTCTAAACTTGTGGACTCAAGTCGAGAGTTTGGATGATCTCTTAGACAATGTTACGTGTACGTCGTGCCACAGTCACACGTCTAAGTAGATCGATCCTAATTCCTAAAGGGACGGGTGGGTGACAACCACCAAAAAAGAAAAAAGGGTAAAAAAGATTCGAATGCACGTATGGAGTGCTCCTTATGAGAGGAGGAAATGTAACATTAACACACATGGGCTCTAAGGGTGACTGACCCCATACCCAAATGCAAGCGCAGTCGGATAAAGCAAAAATAAATAAAACATACATCACATAAGTAGCCGAGAGACAGGACGTGTGTGAGATGCAAAAGAAAAACCCAAAAACCTAGAAAAGAAACATGCAATCCTAACATCCAAACGCGATGAAATAGAAGGGTTAAATAAGGAAAAGGTGATTAAGCCTAGCGCTCAGACTCACTAGTGATCCCCAGTGGAGTTGCCAAAATCCTGTCGCATCCCAAAATCACTAGCACGGTGGGATCGTTGACAGTCGCGTCCAAAAATGGTGGTCCAGTCCAGTGACCCATTTCGAAAAGATAGAATTTTGGAAAACAAGTGCGTGTGTGATGAAAATTAGATTTTAGTGAAAAAAGTGTATTTTAAGAAAAATAGTATTTTAAAAGAAAATAAGGCCGGGACTAAAAGTGCGACAGTTTTGGCCAACTGATTTGAAAAAAGGTTTTATTTTAAAAAATGGAGTCGCCACTTGGTACTGAGTTATGGTGTACCAAGCCACTCGAAAAAATCGTTTAACAAAACAAAAGTAAAATTTTAGAAAAATCATTTAAAACCCTTTTTCGACTCCGGTCTATGAAAAAAAGAGAGAAAAAGGTCCGGGAGTCACATTTGAAGAAAGGGAAGGTAAAGGCTCATGCCTAAGGCACCATTTCTACCTAGTCGAGCTAGTTGCGAGGTTTAATCAAATTTTTCTAAATTAACCCTGAATTCTTACGCGTTTGGATGTATCTATATGAATGCAAATCCTATGTCTAAATGTGAATATCGAGAGGGTCAAAATATTCCATCGAGGCTTGGTCGAGATTATCACATTAATTGTGAAACCCGAGTCAAGACCTCGAGGGAGTCACAAGTGTTTATGCAAAATGAAATGCAAAAGAAAAGAAAAATAGTAATATAAATAATAAGTGGTAAAAAAAAGGGAGTCACATTTGAAGAAACTCGTGACTTGTCTTTTTTTACTCGGTGGAGGGGGGAACTACCTGTCAATCCACCGCTTCTCACGTAAATAAATGACTATTTCTAGTCGTATCACACAAATGTCCTAAAAGTCTAAGTGAAAATACAACCTAAATGTCATGCACTGAATTTTTGTTAAAAATAGATAATTGATAATAAAATATATACAAATCATGCAAAAATGAAAATTTCCTAAAACATTAGTGTGTGAAATGATATGAAATGCACACGAGTGCACCTAGCACTAAAATACCCTAAAGGTCTAGCGTTGGACTAGTCCTTTCTAGGAATTCCTTACTAGTGTTGGACTAGCAGGGAAGCGAGAAGACCACAACTAGCGTTGGACCAGTGCGGTGACAAAACAATAAAGCTGATAAAACATAAATTAAAGCAATAAAGCATAAATCGAAAACAAATAAACATATAAAGGCGTGCAAAAGCACATAGGAGCACATAACACGTAATCATGCTATTCTAGATGCAAAAATCCTAATCGAAAGCAGTAAAACCAGTAAGCACATAAGCACACAAAAGCACGTAAACCCTAACCATTACATCGGGGGAATTTGCTATAATTTTCGGGAAGGGGGAGAAAAAGTAAAAATGACCTATCTATTACACTTGCTATCTAAATACAAAATTTTACTAAAATGCGAGAAATGTAATCTAACTATTACATTGACTAGTTAAATACAAAAAATAATACATTTTGCCAAAATAATAAAATTCAAAATTAAATGATATAAAATGCATAAATACGTAAAATTATGTAAAAATAAGAAATACCTAAAAATATGCACAAAAATCACATTAGAGCACCTTGGAATACACAAAGTGAAATTAACTAATAATAGAAGTACCTCTTTAAAGAAAGCGAGAGAAACCCCATTCCTCTCTTTCCTTTTTTCACTCCCATGTCCCTGGTACCAAATACTATCAAAATGAACAAAACGAGTTAAGGTACCACTGTTTAAAGCAATAAACCATGAAATGTGAAATTTTAACAAATTGAGATAAAATGTAAATTCTATTCAGCTAAGGGCTTAAAAACAAATTCTAAAAGCTTAAGGGGGTAAAATTAGAAATTCACGTAAGCTTAGGGGTGCCATTGCAAAATTAAAGTAACTTGGGGGAGACAAAACAATAAATTCTAGAAAATGGAAAAACATAATTGGGTTTAAAACATAATGGAAAAGTACACAAAGAAAGATTTCTTTAAAGGAATTTCAATACCCTTTAAAACCCGAGGGCTAAAATGTAACCATCTTTTTTGAGTTAACAACCGAGAAAAGAAATGAACAAAAATGGAAAATGGCCTAGTTGACTTGGAAACCAGATTAACTTAAGATGACCAAAATTAATTAACTAAATAAACTAAATAAAAACACAACGCAGACTAATTAAATAAAACAAAAGCACATCAAAAGAACAAAACAACCAAAACAAAATCAATTTCCTTCAAACCTGGTTTTCTTCTTAACAAAATTTCCCATTCTCTCAAATCAGGTTCTCTCTTTTCCTTCTATTTCTCCCATTCTTTTTCTTTCACTTCGCCTCTCTTTTTTCAGTCCTCTGATTTCTTTGGCTCCTCTCTCCCTGTGTGGTTTTTTCTTATTTCTCTTGTTTTCTCTCCCTTGCAGATTCTATTCCCTCTGATCTTCCCCCTCTCTTCTTCCTCTATTACGAATTTCTCTCTTGTTCAACTATTTCCTTCTTTTTTCTTTTTGTTACTCTCTTTCTCTCCTCCCCATCTGCTCCCTTTCTCTCTTTCTTTTTCTCAAATTCTCTCTCTGTTTCTCTGATTTTTTGTCTCTTAATTCACCACTTCCCCTCCAAATCGAAAATTTCCCCCTCAAATTTCTCAATTTTCCAGTTGATTTCCTCCAGTTTCCCCACCCCTAAAAGCCCCAAACTAAATTTTCCCTGAATTAAGCCTTGACACATCACTTTTCTCAATCTAATTCACTATAAAACAAACAAGATTTCCTTAAAATTCTTCCATTCTATTCAATAACTAAAGTAAAGGCCAAAAATCGTACCTAGAGGGGAAGCATTCTAATGGAGATGATGAGGGCAACGGTGGTCAGAGAAAACACCACTGGTCGGCGGATGAAGCCGGCGATGTCGCTGGTCATAATAGAATGAGGCGGTGGTGGTGGCAGAAATTGATGGTTGATTGCTGTGGATGATTGTTGTATGGGCTATTTGCTGTTGACCATGACTAGAAGTCCATTTGGGCTGTGATTTGTAATGATGGATGCGAAACAGTGGTGGTTCACCACTGTTATGATGGAGCTTGTGTGACAGTTTAAATTGGGTGGTGGTGATTGAAGATTTGGGCAGTTGAGTTTTTGTTGACTGGAACAGGGGGTAATGGCAGGAGGGCGGAATTTGGTGTTGGTATGTGTTACGGTTGGTGAATTGAGGGAGGACTGGGGCATCTTGTTGCTATGTTTCGGTTGCTTTTTCAGTTTGTTTGGTGGGTTTGGAGGAGATGGATTGAGCAGTGGAGGAATTCGGATGACTGTATAATAGTGATGTTGTGATTTCTAGTGGTTGTTGGAGTTGGAGAAAGCATTAGAGATTTCGGAATTGAAATTGGTATTACTGTATGTTTGTTCAATTGGGGGCAGATTGGTTTGGGTTATTTGGGGTTGTGACTTGGGTTTCTTGTTACAGGGATGGAGAACAAGTGAATTGGGTGGGCAATTTGGTAGTGAGTTTGTGGGCTACAGGTTATTTTGGTTGTGTGTGTATGTACGTTATGGTGTGGATGAGTGCGTGCATTGATTGTGTGTATGTCTGTGTGTAAATGTATGTATCGTGGGGTGATTGTGCCTGATTGTGCAAAATTGTGTCTCAGTGTGTGATCTAATTGTACATGTGTTGTGTGTGCAAGTGTGTGTTTGTTCTGACTGTGTATGAATTTGTGATTGTGTGTGCAATAAGGTGCATGAGTATGTGTGAAAATGGTTCGTGAGTGTGTGTTTGTTTGTGCATTCGAGTGTGTGGCAGTGTGCATTTGTGAAGTGGACTGTGTGTCTATGTGTGTATTTTGGGATTGTGTATTGCGTGTGTATTAAGAAACTGAATTTGTGAAATTGTGTGCGGTAGAATGTGAACCTACTGCGTGAGGGTTGTGTGTTGTACGTTTGTGAGCGTGTCTTAATGTTTGAGAGAAAATAAGGTGTGTAATATGTGTAGCGTGTGTGAGAGAGTGTGAGTGTGTGTAATGTATGTAGTGTGTGTGAGAGAGTGTGAGTGTGTGTTCTTAGTGTTCTAGGTGTGTAGTTGAAGATGTACTAGTGTATGTTCTAGGTGTTCTAGGTGTAGGGTTGAAGATACACTAGTGTGTGTTCTGGGTATTCTAGGTATAGGCTTGAAGATGTACTAAAAGCTAGTAGGTGTTCTTGGTGTTTTAGGTGTAGGCTTGAAGAAAAATGTAGGAAAAAGTATGTGTTTTTTGTGTTCTTAGTATAAGAGATAAAACTAAACAACTAAAAACCAAAAACTCTCTCTAGGCTTTTTTTTTTTCCTTTTTTTTTTTAATTCCCAAGTGGGGGGTATTTATAGTGCAACAAAAAACTTATCTTCCAAGAAATGACTAAAAGACTAAAACGCCATTGATTACCAAAATTACAACTTTACCCTTACAAAAACATTAAAATCTATTTTCTCTCATAAAAATAGAAAAAATTAAGAAAAATATAAATAATAAATTTATTAATATCAATTCACTCCAAGAAAAGTTAAAAAAACTTAAAAACGTGCTTAAAAGACCTAAAATGAATTTGGGACCCAAAAATTGGTGAGTACTAAGCTTGGAATGTGAAATGACAATTTTGTCCCTATACTGTCAAAATATATATGAAAAATATCAGTTAGCTAAAAAAATTACCAAAAAATTAAAAAATGAGCTTAAAATCCTAGAAAATAAATTTAACACTCAAAAAATTGATGAAAATGTGTTTGGAATGTGAAATGACAATTTTGCTCACTAAACGCGACATTTACAAAAAAAATAGCGATCGGCCCCGAAAAATCAAGAAAATTTAGAAACATGCTTAAAAACTTCAAAAATAAATTTGGCACTAAAAAATGGACGAAAATGGTATTCATGAGGCAAAATTGTCATTTTGTCCCTTGGCTAGTGAAATACAAAAAAATACCAGTTAAACCAAAAAAAATCATAAAAATTTAAAAATACGTATAAAAGTACAAAATATAAATTTAAAACTCAAAAACTAATGAAAAAATATTTACAACTGAAAATTACTGTTTTGCCCTCCAAAAATGCTGATTTTGTTCCCCTTTATTGAAAAATTAGAATTTGACCCCCAAAAAATATAAAAGTGCCCCCAATGTTGGAAAAAATGAGTGGTGTGTCAAAATTTGGTGTCTACAACCGATCCCTCCCAAACTTCCTTTACCACTTGTTGAAATGTTGAATGATGCGCCCATACATTTAGAAATCAAAAACTTGCCTTGGAATGATAAGCTGATCCACACCGGATATGCAATGGTGCATGATCGGACCTACTCCTTGCCAAGTGAGAGACACGAGATATCTCATAAATATCTGCCCATTCTTTATTAATTAGAGCTCTATCCAGACGTTGCCACACATGACCATTAGTCCAAGTGAAAGGCTGTCGATGAAAATCAACTAACGTTCAACTACAATTAAACAGAGCACCATTAAATTCATCCTTTTTGAATATTTACTAGAGCTCCACCATCCCTCTCTTCAGTTGCAGATACAATGTTAAAATCTCCAGAAAGCATCCACAGCTCCTGCTGATTGTTATTAATATTTTCCATTGCATGCCACAGACTTCTCCTAGCCACACTTAGCATATATGGCAGAGAACCACTCCGAGACACCTGAACTAAATGTAACATGCATGTGTAGAAGTTGTTCAGCATACTCAACAAATGTCAAAGACAAATCGCTATTCCAGAAAACCTATATCTTACCATCTAAAAAATTTCCTCCACGATCAAACTTCAACAATAGACATAATTTTGTTAACTGTTTAGTAGCAGACATTGGTTCTATAAGTACCAAAAATCTAATAGAATGATTCACAAATAACTCCTTCAAATATCTTTGGGGATCTTTTCTAGAGGCCCCTCTTATATTCCACGCCAAAAGATTAATTGGATCGATCATTGAGTATACAAGAGGAGTGAATTTGAGATTTAAACTTCTGAAATTTTTTAGCATAATTTGTAGGACGACCTACCTTGGAGTTTATGCGGTTCAAGAGTTGTATATCTTTAGCATCAATCACCGCTGTCTTTGGGCAGTCATCCTCAAATAAATCTGACACCTTTAAACGTTGCTTCAGATTAGAATGGAACGACTTTATCTGCTTAATTGAACAATCCAAATCCACTAAATTATTTGCTTATCGACATCGCAATAATTTGGTGCTTTTGGTCGCCATAGAAGATTTAGTCGAACCTTCTGTTGATGCACTTAACCTTGTGCCAACTAACTCTTCCTGCAACTCATCCGGGATCTCATGCAACATCAAACAAATTATAGATATTCACAGGTTCATCACCCTCAAGCTTCGTGTAAGAAACTGAATTGCTTACAATATACTTTTGATGGTCAGTTGACATTTGTGCCTGCTTCTGTTTCGTAATTTCTAGCTGCAACAGCTTTGGTGTGTCAATCACCAGTGGTTGTGGTTCTTCTATCTGAAACTCTATTGCATGATTGTCTTCTGATGATTGTTCATTAACCGTAATATTCCCATGCGCCTGTGACTTTTGACTAGCCTCCACTCGCCGTTTTACATGTTCTACTGCCGATTTATTTTTCAGTTGATTTTCTTTGGGAACATATACTTGCTTAACCTTCTTAATGTCTTTTGAATTTTCTTTTAGCACAAGCCGAGCACTCTTGAGTGTTGGGTCCTTTCTGAAACACTCCGAATCTGCATGCCCTATTCTTTGACAAAAAGAACAATAAACTGGCCAATTTTCATATTCGATCTTCTGCCAAAACCCATAATCCTCATCACCCATCCAAATTCTATTCGTCGAAGGTTTTGCAACATCAATCTCGAATAGAATCCTGTCTACTAATGGTCTTTTCAGTTCCAAAGTTGCTACATTAACTCTCAACGGACGGTCAATGATTTGTGCCAACTTTTGAAGGTAATTTTTATTGAAAAAAGGAACAGGAAGTTCAGGGAAAGATACCCAAACTGGAATGATAGATGACTCCTGGTTGGCTTTAAAATCCATTGTCCATTTCGAAATAATCATTGGTGAGCCTTGAATAAACCATGTTCTACGTACAAAAAGCCTTGTATAATCCTCTTCAAATGCGGGTCTTATTAGGACATGATTGAAATCCAACAATCCTACTGCACATTCTCCTTTTAAACCCAATGTTAACACAAATTTTCTGATAATTTCCATAGGCGGTCTACTGTAAGAGAAACGGCCGACCAATGCATTTTGAAACGGTTTTGCAATCTCCAACATCTCTTGTTTTGTCATTCTCAAAGATGGTTCCCCTCTATATAAACCAATTTCACCACAATTTGGTAGGCAACTGTTCTGGGAGAAGTCTGATTTGCAAACACAACCTCAGCGAAACTCCTCCATGTCCGTGTATACGAGCCTCCATCACCGGTTGTCGGATCCAGTGGGATATCAGTTGCCATGTTAAAAGCCTAAAGGAGAAACCCTAGAATAAGAGAGAGGTGGAGAGGAAAAAAAATTCTATTTTCAAATAAATAGAAATTAAATAGAAATTCACCAATTGATTTCATTGCATGCGTTTTGTCTTCTTTTTGTTTAAAGACCATATTTGCACCTTGTGCCTTGGATACTAATCATTATTGTTGCAAGTCAATATCCACGCATGTGCGAAATCTTGCTTGAGTATTTCACAAAATAATTTACAAGTCAAGTCTCGTTGAATTAACTTGCATGTCAACAAACAAATTGTCGCTTGTGCATGAATTGTCCAAGTGGCATAAGATATATAATTCCTTGAAACGAATTGCTGACAAGCAACGTTCTTGCATTCAAGGCTTTCTCCATCCTTTTTCGGTGCAAATATTTTTACTTTGACTTTGCCCCTTTTGTTATTATTATTATTTTTTGATAGGTCAAGAACAAGCCTTTTGGGTTCACGTCCTTGAATTTGTAAACAAGCAAACTACGAATCAAATCCACTATCGAACACGAACTTTGCATTCCATTCAAATCCAGCCTTCAAAAATTGTAAGTAGTACATGTACTACTTACTGAGCTCCTTTTTTTTTAGTTGAATTAAATATTTTCAAAGCTACCTGAAAACACTTATTTCAATGATAGCTTACTTGGCTTGAGAAATCTCAAAGGGTACATTTCAATGATGGCCTACTTAGCTTGAGAAATCCTAAAGGCGTATATTTCAATGATAGCATACTTGGCTTAAGAAATCCCAAAGGCGTATATTTCAATGATGGTCCCACTTGACTTGAGAAATTCTAAAGGCGTACATATCATAGCATTTTTGAGCGAGTTTGCTATGGACCCATATGCTCATCATGCTTGGAGTGATAATTTCGATTTGCACTTTCATAGCGCTACAAGTCTTATTCTGACTTATACGTTGATGGTACATGAATAAGCCTTATCTTGGTTTATTTGTTCATGTTACTTTGACGGACCTTATGCTGGCTTTTGAGTCGATTGTGGACGGGATGCTTTCCTCAACCTCTTAGGTTTCGATTTTGAATATCTCACCTTTCCATCAAACCAAAAGTCAACCCATTGACTAACTTGCACTCCAAACTTTTTAGTTTTGCCTCATACATGCCACCAGTTATAGGGAGTCCTCCCAGTTGATATAGATCCCAAAGTGAAATTGACAACTCTCCAGTTGAGGTGTGCAATGTGTTGTTCTCTGGACACCATGCTTCACAAAATGCTCGAACAATATTGGGATTCTTGTCATAGGTGAAGAGTGATGAAAACAGAGCATCGTATAGAGATGCATCACGAAGAACCTGTTTGCTTCTCCCCAAAACGTCATCAAGCCATTCCCAATAAGCCGTTCCCAATATTTTTCGATGAAGCCAAACTCTTCATTAATCTTCAAAGTACTACCCCAATGAGCATCTCCAGAGATGATAAGCCTGCCTAAAGTTTGAAAAGGGGTTGTCCTCGGCTTCTAATTGTGGATAAAAGACTTCAAAGAATATACTGCCATGCCATCATCTTGTGAAATCTCCAAAGACCAATTGTCTTGATGAGGATGGTTGTATGGAGGTCAAGTTCCAACAAAGTTCCCATGGATAAGAGTGTGGATCAATAATTTTGTTCCACTATCCCCAGCATCATCTACGTGGCCAACAATTAGCAAGTATTTTTTGCCTGAGGCATCAACATCTTTAAATGTCACCATGCTGTGGCCTTAAATATGTGAAAAAAAAAGGGGTAAGCATGTTTGGTTGAAAAAAAAAAGAGAAATTTCCAAGCAACGATGCAGCAGGAGCTATTTCTTGGCACTGCCCTATTTAGTGACTTTCATTGATGAACAAGCCGGCATAAGGCTCATCAAAGTACTATGGATGTGTGAACCGGATAAAACTCAATCATGTGCCATCAATTAAGTCAAAATGAAGTCCATCCAAGTGCCATGGACATATGAGCCCAAATAAAGGTCATCTATGTTCACTGATGAACAAGCCGGTATAAGGCCCGTCAAAGCAACATGAACATATGAACCAAAAAAGAAGGTTCATTCATGTGCCATCCATGCACAAGTCAGAAAGACACATTGACGAACAAGCCGGCATAAGGTCCGTCAAAGTAACATGAACAAATAAACCAAGATAAGGCTTACTCGTGTACCATCAGTGTATAAGTCAAAATAAGACTTGGAGCGCTATGGAAGTGCAAATTGAAATTATCACTCCAAGCATGATGAGCATATGGGTCCACAGCAGACTCGCTCAAAAATGCTATGATATGTACGCCTTTGGGATTTCTCAAGCCAAGTAGGCTATCATTGAACTATAGGCCTTTGGAATTTCTCAAGCCAAGTAAGCCATCATTGAAATATACGTCTTTGGGATTTCTCAAGCCAAGTTAGGCTATCATCGAAATTCAAGTGTCGCTTTAAAAATATTCAATTAAAAAAAAAAAGGCTAAGTAAGTAGGACATGTAATACTTACAAATTTTGAAGGCTAGATTTGAATGAACCACAATGTTCGCGTGCGGTGGTGGCTTTGATTTGCAGTTTGCTCGTCTAAAATGTGAACGATGTCAACTCCAAGGGCTTATTCTTGACCTGTTTTTATTTATTAAAAAAAAAAAGAGGAGGGGCGAAGGCATAATGAAGATATTCGCATGAAAGAAGAGCCTTAAGTTGCAATGCATGCATTAAGATGCAAGAGCAATTCGGTCAGCAAAAAAAACGTGGCCAAATAAAGCAACGGCGGTGAATTTTGTGCTTAAAGGTTGAGCTACCCTTCAATGAATTTTGAATCAACAGAGCACAATACAAATTAAAGCAACCGATGTGAAGGCTGGAATAAAAAAAAATATGCATGGAAGTAAGAATGGTCATCCTAGTTTTCGTGGCCACAGAATCATGTATAAACAAAAATCAACTCCCATTGCCTCCATGATAAGAAAAGAATCAGCGGGCGTAAAAAAAAAATAATGGTGATGAGCAGGTCGTGTGTTCTTCAGCAACTACAAATCCAAGGAGTACATGTATTGTGCCGTGGTATTAAAAGAAAAATCATGTGAGCCGCACACACGTCAAGATTATATCGATGATAAGCAGTTAACAAAGCATCCAATTATTTTATCAACAAGAGGATGAAACAAAAAAGGGAGCATTTTATCAGCCAAGGAATTGTGAAGTAGGCGTGTGCTGTGAAGACGGAAGGACTGAACGAAGGAAGCAGTTAAAGATTTGTGAATGTTGCTCAAGTGAGCATTTAAGAATTTGACAGTTAAGCAATTTAATCAATGCATGGAATTGGTGACAGTGACATTGGCAACAAAACAATTAAATGCAACACATGGAAGTATAATGCTGGAGAACACGAGTTGCATCATTCTTTAAAAAAAAAAAAAAAAAAAAATCAGCGCATCATAAGGAAAAAGTTGATTCTAATAATCAAAATTCCAGCAAAATGGCATATGCAACAGTCAACATTATGATGTTTTAGACGGTCCAATCAAATTGCAGGCCAATTTGAACAAAACATACAAGTTACTAGAACGCAAACACAATCAGGCTATGTGCGATTTTCGGCAAACCAAAGTGGAAAGGCCGGAAACTTCAGCAACAAATCCATGCAAATAAGGCTTAAAAGATCAAACATTCAACTAGGATGGTGAACAGAAGGAAATTACCTGCTAGGTGTGTACGTCACCAAGCTGTTCAGTTGGCTGTCTCTCCACCGTTGGAAGTTCTCCAAGCTTTGGCAAGAGGGTGCAAAATACTTCTTTTCGATAGTGTTAGCGAGAAACAGCTCCAGGCTTCGACAAGAGGGTGTAAACTCTTGTTTCCAATAGCAGTGGCTGTCCAATAGTAGTGGCGAGAAACTGCTTCCAGTTAATATGATTATGGCCTAGGCCTTACCCATTTATAGAGATAGCCTCATGCCAATTCGATAAGGATTGAATTCCAGATTACTGTGAATTTGAGTTTGATTCGTATTTCGAGCGGCTCTTGTTTCCTACTTGGATGTTAACTAATTATGGGTAATCCAAATTGGGAAGGAAACAAATTTGATAGTAATTAAATTGCTCTAGGATGTGTGGTCTTTTCTAAGTAAGCTAGCTGCAAGAACCCGTGAAGGATATTCTCAAACCGAAAACGAAGTGGATGGCTGTTGGAAGGAAACTAATGATGTGTTCCCGAATTTTTCAAATGATAAAGAAGTTGTAGCTAGCAAGAATTAGCTTCAGTTTGCAATTCTTTGTTGCATCAATTGGGATTTGCTAGTTGCAGATTACATTTATAAATAAAATATCGATTCATGTTGGGAATTGGAAGTTTCTTTCATGTGAAGTTACTTGGTTAATTGCTAAAATCATTGCATGTGATGCAGAATTTCTATTTAGTTGGTTATACTATCAATTTAATTACTTGACCAAGTAATCCTATTTGCCGTAGAATTGTTTTCCAGTCATCCCAGTCATTAAATCCTCATATATGGTCTTGAAATCTCTGCAATTAGGACAATCTTGCTTGAGTGAATCAAATCCAATCACTTGAACAGCCATAGAAGTAAGAAGATGGTGCACACGGCTAAGTGCATCAGCCACTCTATTCTCAGCCATGACGACAAGAAGTTGGTTGAATTTTAGGGGCCGATATACAGACAATGAATAAGATAAATCATTAATCTTATCTTGGAGAGAGTTGCTATGTTAAAAGACAGAGTTTTAACACAGCCTACAGCAATTTAAATCCTATTTAAATTACTTGAGATAAATCATTGCAGATTACATTTATAATTAAAATATCGATGCATGTTGGCAATTGGAGGTTTCTTTCATGTGAAGTTACTTGGTTAATTGCTAAAATCATTCCATGTTGTAGGAAATAAACCAAGCATTAATTTATTTTGTTTTATTAGTGACATGTGTTTTATTTTCATTGGTTGTCTTTAGTAGGTTGCATGATATTGTTTAGTTTTAGTTGTATGGGATTATGGCTCTATTAGTGGTGGCAGCAGTTTGACTTTGATTTCGTTAGTTTTTAGAAAACTTTCGTCGGGCTTATTTTTGGTGCATAGCAGTTTTCTTTTGAGAGTAGCCCTCTTACGTTTTTTTTTGTGTAGAAGACTTGCGGCCTCTTTATTTTTTTTATTCAAGAACAAATTTTCTCCATTATTTTTTTCTTGTGTTTCTTGTCTAATTTCCTGTGGGTTTTATTCGTCTATTTGATTCGGGTCCATCACATGTGCATGCAGAATTTCTATTTAGTTGGGTATACTATCAATTTAATTACTTGACCAAGTAATCCTATTTGCTGTAGAATTGTTTTCCAGTCATTCCAATCATTAAATCCTCATATATGGTATTGAAATCTCTGCAACTGGGATAATCTTGCTTGAGTGAATCAAATCCAATCACTTGAACAGCCATAGAGGTAAGAAGATGGTGCATACAGCTAAGTGCATCAGCCACTCTGTTCTCAGCCATGATGACAAGAAGTGGGTTGAATTTTAAGGGTCGATATATAGACAAGGAACAAGCAATTTTAATTGCTAAATTGCTGTACACAGAGTTTTAACAGAGTTGACTGGAAGTTACTTGACTTAGAAAAGCCCGCACATCCGACAGCAATTTAATTACTATCAAATTTGTTTCCTTCTCAATTTGGATTACCCATAATATCGATTCATGTTGGGAATTGGAAGTTTCTTTCATGTGAAGTTACTTGCTAAAATCCAGGTAGGAAACAAGAGCTGCTCGAAATACGAATCAAACTCAAATTCACAGTAATCTGGAATTCAATCCTTATCGAAATAGCACGAGGCTATCTCTATAAATGGGTAAGGCCTAAGCCATAATCATATCAACTGGAAGCAGTTTCTCGCCACTACTATTGGACAGCCACTGCTATTGGAAACAAGAGTTTATGCCCTCTTGTTGACGCCTGAAGCTATTTCTCGCTACTACTATCGAAACCTTCGTTTCAAAACGCATGCAGAATTTCTATTGAGTTGGTTATAAATAGAATAATTGTTAGTCTAATTTATTAGAGAGTCCCATAGAGTCTAGAGAGAGACTTCATAGAGTCTATAGAATTTATTGAGTGTATTTTTTATTTTTTAATACATTAAAAATATTGTGAGCTTTTTTTTTTTTCTTCTTCTCATATACTTTCTTGTGATTAATTTCTCTCAATTTTTTAATTTTGTGAGTTGATTTTTGAACCCATAAACTTTGTGGGTTCCACAAATTCTATTGTTGCATGGTAGATATTTTAGACATTTAAATTCTATGATTTTTCTTGTTACATATTCTATTCAGAATGCAAATCATAAGTAAATGACAAAATAGGACCCTGAGAGAAGTCAGGGAGAAGATGCCATGCCAAAGTTGTACAAGAATTGACTCCTGAGTGAAAAAACAAAAGTAGTTCGGATTTTATTTTGTTAGTGAATCCACATGGAATAATTTTATATCTCATATTCAGTGACAATTCTAATCTGGTCACTTTTGTTGATTTACTAATATGTCATATTTAGTCTTGATATACTAATGATGGTGCTATTTAAAAATGCCCAGGATAACAAGCATTTTATGCTTTATACGGATAACATTATGAACTGAAAAATTTTATAATCCCACAAAATTATAAATTATGGAGGTCTATTTACAATCCGTGAAGCTATCAATATAAACAATGTTATGGCAAAATTTAGATATCTACAGAACAAATGTTGTACTACTTTTTTTTTTATTTTCTACTAAAGTTTTCCGTTTGTGCAGCGAGAATTGCAGAAAATATTTTAAGGTGAAACTCAATCTTAAAGAATGTAGACTCTTATGAACGAGGACAAGAAAGAATGCAGATTGTTGTCAAATAAGCAGATTAAGCAGAAAACTTGATGCACCAAACATTATGCTCTTTCTTAAACCAAAGAAAAGACAAAATAATAATATAATCTACATTTGTTATATTGATTTTTATTGTTCATACTCTCACTCATAACGGTACTAGTTCTGCTTTAGTTAAGATCACTTTAGTATGCCTCCGAAAACAAAATGATCAGTTGCGACACCTTAGTGAAGTTTTGGAGCTGCAACTTGTGCTACATGATGATCAAATAAGCTAGCACACGGCGCCCATTCAAATTCAACTCGTGCCTTCCAATTTTGGAGCTCCTTTCCAACTTGTATTTTGAAGAATAATCACATTCCTATCTTAGAATTCAAATCCCGAGTCATTCGTATTGAGAAAGTGATTTCCATATTCTAACTGCCAGTATATTGAAGAAGCATATAACAACATATATCCCCTTCAGAGTCCAAGGCACCATTTGTTGTCCGATACACTTTTATTGTGTGAAGAACCAAGACACTCTACCAAACACATAACATAGCATAATAGGAAATCTGCTAACTTTCGAATCAGTTCAGATGCCAGTCGTATGAAATAATTTTTTACTCACGTGGAATTCTTGTGTTCACATTCCTCTTTTATGATTTTGTTGACTTAATCCGCTGTCTCCTCGTATAACCGTGTTATGGCTCTTTATTTTTAGTTATTGTGCTTCAAGACATACAAGTATTATGGTTTACTTCAAAACCATTTTCCTTAAATTAAATAAAAAAAAAGTGCGATCATTCACCAAGTCTACATTGATTATCATTTCACAGAGGATAAAGAAACAATCTTGATAAGTTCCCTATTCAAAGTTTCTGAACTCAAGAGAGGCATTTTTCAGCTTAACTCTGGATGTTCTAACTTGGTTTTACATAGAATCAGACACTTAAAACCTTTTGAATATTTGCACAGCTGTGCACGAATTGATAATGGTTTTTGCTTTATTCACTCATCCCTTTGACCAGTTGCATCATACCCATCCCTTTGATCAGTTGCATCCAAGATGAGTTTTAGTAAATGACAAGCAATAATTGTCCAGAAGAGCTTCTTATATTTATCATCAATTGCATATAGGCTATCTAGGATTTATGGTGATCTGTACCATATTCTCACTACTAATATCCTTGGATATATCCTAAATGTATTAGTATGGAAAATCAGACTTGTGCTATTCCTCACTTTCTCTACCTAGTTGTTGGGCAAAGAGACATTAACTTTGCAATTCAATGGTCGGAATGTTATATTTTTCATTTACATTTTTGCCTTCAATAAAGTGAATGAAAAAAAAAAGCGTAAAATCAATTGCTTTGGAAGTAAAATAACCAGAACCTCATTTAGGTAAGCAATTTGGCAAGAAATATAAACCACTTTCTGGTCAACGCGCAATCAACCATTCTAGCCATCCTTCAAATCCTTTTCATGTTTTACAATTTAAAGATACAAAGTATGAACCCTATGGCATTTTTGAGCTTGGACAGAGAGACGGTCATTTTATCTACCTTGACTAGCCAATTTCAATATAAATTTCTGATCTTGCGGGTGAATTTAAAGGAAGTATTGTGTTTGTTATTAACGAACACTAGAAACGGGAAGTTTCAGGTCAGCAATGTTGGTGTTCTTGAAACAATGTTTCGATAATCAAAAGATATTTTATGCTTGAAGTGTGAGAGATTGTTAACCAACTTAACAAGCAATTTTAATTTGAATAATCTAAGTAACGGCTAATGTTGTAATTTTCTTGGGTCTCACCATACCCATTTATTCTAACATGTGTTATAAGAAATGACAAGCACTCATTACCCTAAAAAGCTTCTTATATTTATCATCAATTGCATACAGGCTTTTCTAGAATTTATAGTGATTTGTACCACGTTCTCCATTACTTAATTTTGTTGGATACATCCTAAATGTATTAGTATTGGAATCAGATTTTCCGTTAATTAAATGGAAATCTCTTGATGATTTTCAGTGCAAATCAATTTTGTAAGTACCATATATCATGCAACATTTAGTTTTGCGGGAAACAAATCGAAGCTAATGGGAACAAAATTCATTGAAGGTTCAATTTTTCTCGAGACTTGTGCTCTTCCTCGGTTCCTCTACGCAGGTGGGCAAGGACATACTGACTTTTTAATTTAACGGTGTTAACGTTGTTTCTATTTCGTGCTTTAAGGTTTAAAATAAATTCAAGAAAGCCCATTTCCATTTGCTTCGGATGGAAAATAACCAGAACCTTATTTAGTTAAGCAATTTGGTACATAAATTATCTACTAGTGACTGTGCAAACAACCACGCTAGGCCATCCCTCGGACCCTTTTCTTGACCTACAATTTGAAGTTACAAAATGTGAATCCTGTGGTGCTTTTGAACTTGGGCAGTGAGAAGGTCATTTTGGCAACATTTAGTTACCAATTTCAATATAGCATCTTGATCATGTTGGTGAGTTTAAAATAATTATTGTGTTTGTTAAGCTTGAATACTAGAAACAGGACGTTTCGGATCACTAATATTGGTATTCTTGTAAGGATGTTTTAATAATCAAACGATATTTTATGCTTGAGGTACGAGAGATTGTAAACCTACTTAACAAGCAAATTTCATTTGGATCATGTAAGTAACGGCTAATATTGTAAATTTTTAGGTCAGTCTTTTAGTTTAATTTTCTTCGTTATCGAGTGGTTTGATTTATATTTTTTATAACCACAACCAATCCAGTAATAGACTGAAAGTACCTACACATTCTGAACAGACGAAATAGGAAGTTAGACCTCCAACTTAAAGCCTGAAATTATGACAAAAAATAAAATAGAGAATTACAACTAGATGGGATAGATTTCCACTATTAAACAACAAATGCTATCCCGTGTACTTGTTAAAAGAATTTTGGCATCCAAAATACTCATTTAAAGAATTTTGTGTTATTCTTCGGCAAAAAGTTGGCTGTCACTCTATCAATACTTCACACTCATCAAAACTTCGCTATTTTAAAAATTCTTATCAATTCTTATCAATTCTTTGTTTTGTGTTAAAAGAATTGGGCACGTGCTATGCACATTTAAAAATTTTATTTACTAATAATGCTGCTTATTTTTGGTGAAAGCACAAAATGCATTAACTTTAAAGAAAGAAAGGTCAACAAATTGAATAGTTTTATTCATGTAGATATGACTTCCTTGTGATGAAACAAAATAATATGTTTATTAATATATTAGATGTTTTATTATATTTGTCTTGCTATTTCCTTTTTTCTTTTCTGTTCTAAGGTTTTGACTATCTGATTTTCTTTGTCCAATTAATGTTTTATGAACTTCGCTATATTTTAGCTGGTTTTCCATATTGATGTCATCGAAATGCACTTTTCCTAGTTTTGGAGATTATCATTTTGTCTCTGCCACATGCTTATCTAATTTTCTTTCTGTTCTTTATTTAATTTTTCTCTGCCACATGCTTATCTAATTTTCTCTCTGTTCTTTATTCAATTATTTCTCTGCCACATGCTTATCTAATTTTCTTTCTGTTTTTTATTTAATTCTTTCTCGAAGGAAATTTTGAAGACATAATCTTCTTCCTAAAATGCACGCCAACCTCATATGCGCACGTGTTTAAATGCATTATGGCTTGTTATTTGGTATAAAATGACTTATCAAAACTTAACTCTTTTTATTGTTTTAGGCTGACATCTTTTGGAGAGAGGATAATATCGCTGACTTGTACATTATGCATATAAGGTTTTGAAGCTGAGGATGATATATGAATAGTTGTGAGCTCTAGTTCTCTAATAGCATGAAGAATATGTTCACTAATGCAAGCAAAGGATCTACTTAATTCCTGTTGTCAATTTTTTATTTTCTGTCGTTGTTTCTGTCGTTGCCTCTAACTTTGAATAATATAGGTTATTTCGACTTGTATAGATTTTGCTTGCATGGATTCTATAAGTAACCAATTGAAAGATAATTTATAAGTTTAGCATAGGGATGACACATTTCCACATTGTATAATAAAAATTTTGAGGTATGACGGAGCATTCTGAAACTAATGATTTATGGATGCAAACAGGGGTACCTAACTTAATGGAAAGAAGTCCATACGGATGTCCAAGTCCTAAGTGTGTTAGTAGAAAATGCATCTTGCCATTTCCTTTTTTCTTTTTTGTTCTAAGGTTTTGACTATCTGATTTTCATTGTCCAATTAATGTTTTATGAACTTCGCTATATTTTAGCTGGTTTTCCATATTGATGTTATCGAAATGCACTTTTCCTAGTTCTGGAGATTATCATTTTGTCTCTTCCACATGCTTATCTAATTTTCTCTCCGTTCTTTATTTAATTATTTCTCTGCCACATGCTTATCTAATTTTCTTTTTGTTCTTTATTTAATTCTTTCTCGAAGGAAATTTTGAAGACATAATCTTTTCCTAAAATGCACGCCAGCCTCATATGCGCACGTGTTTAAATGCATTATGTCTTGTTATTTGGTATAAAATGACTTATCAAAACCTAACTCTTTTTATTGTTTTAGGCTGATGTCTTTCGGGGAGAGGATAATATCGCTGACTTGTACATTATGCATCTAAGGTTTTGAAGCTGAGGATGATATATGAATAGTTGTGAGCTCTAGTTCTCTAATAGCATGAAGAATATGTTCACTAATGCAAGCTAAGGATTTGCTTAATTCCTGTTGTCAATTTTTTATTTTCTTTCGTTGCCTCTAACTTTGAATAATATAGGTTATTTCGACTTGTATAGATCTTGCTTGCATGGATTCTATAAGTAACCAATTGAAAGATAATTTATAAGTTTAGCAGTACCACGAGAAAAGTAAAAACTACAGTTGGTTGATTTCTAGCTATCTTGTTTGCTCACGTGTGTTTCTTTCTATAACAAATGTTTCCACACCTAATGCATTATCAAACCAGATTGAAAAACGCAGACTTGAGAATACATCATGGAAATCAAATACAGAGAAATAGAATAGAACAAGTTACCCATATTAAGTAATTTCTCTTTGATGCTTTGGTGATGTTGATGTCCACTAATGTCGAGATGATGATTCTTAGGATGCAGAAGAATCTTTGATGCTTTGCTCGTGTTCGGTTTGGCTAATGAGGATTTGAATAATTGTCTCTTAATTTCACGGGAGAATTTGAATAATTGTCTCTTAATTTCACGTTTATGTATGTTATGTATGTCTCTTGGTTTCAGGTTCCTAAAAGAATTAGAATCCACCAATGCTTTGAGAGGATGATCCTATTGCCAATTGTATTGCCAATTGTATTCAATTTTCTACTTGTCTTTTTGTAATTATTATTGAATTCGAATTCGTCGTTGAAGCAATGTTCTGATACATTACAATTGGAAATATTTAATCAATATGCTGTTGAACATTGCCAATTGTAATTCAGTTTTCTTCTTTTTTCTTTGTAATTAATATGAAAAATATAATTTAGTTTTTGCCGTTGGAAATATTTAATCAATATGCTGTTGAACATTGCCAATTGTAATACAGTTTTCTTCTTTTTTCTTTGTAATTAATATGAAAAAAATAAATTTGTTTTTGCCGTGAAAATATTTAATCAATATGCTGTTGAACGCTGGCCCCCTTTTTAGCTATACTGGAATTAAAAAATTGTTTTTGGTGTATATGGTTTAAAACAATTGAAAGAAAATAGAAAGGAAGTTGGATTTTATTATGATTGAATGAATAATCTTTTTTTTGTAATTTAAAAGATAAGGGTATTTTAGAAAATACATTAATTGTTAAATCACTTAAGGTCCTACATGCTTTTATATATACTAGAAATGGGGCACGTGCTTCGCACGTTTAATAATTGTTTAATAAATGATGTTATAAAAGGCCAAAAAAAATAGTAATTTTGGTTTTTGTATTTTTCAAAGCCATGTCTAAAAACTATGTGAGATTCAAGTTAATTATGTCCTTAAAAACCAAATAAAGGATAACCACTATTATTAAAAAGCTACATTTCAAGTATTACAATACTACTCACTTTACTTTAATAGTTTCACATTTATCTTTTCTTAACTTTACATATTATTTTCTTTTCTAAAAGAATTTGAATAGAACATATGAATATCTCTAATAGCATTTGGCATAATGTAGTTTCTTTAAAATATCCTTGTGAAAGAAATTATGAAAATTTTAAAAAAATTTTAAATTGCTATCATATAAAAGGTAACTTGTTATTTTATAAAAAGATGTAATTGTGCTTGAAATCCCTAAACTTTTGATAAGTTGACTAATAAATTTGCATGTCTCTATTATATCTATAAAACATCAAATGAGACTTTAATATAATTGTACCACAATTAATATTTCCAAATGACTTATTTTAAAATTTTTATGATACTTTTACTAATTTTAAATTTCTCTATTAAGATTTCTATTTTTAACGAATCTAAGATGTGTATAAGAATTATGATAATTTTGTCCTTTGAGCATATCAAATAAGTACAATTTACAGAGACACATATAAGTCTAGTGATTCTAACTTTCAAATAATGAATTATTTCAAAGGTAGCACTTCTTGCATACAAACATAATGCTACTATTGTGCAAAATTAAGTTATATCATCTATTTTGATTGATTATGCAATAAAAGTGTACAATTATTTTTTGAACATATCATTTGCAATCTTGTGATGACCTATCTTATTTAGTTAGGCATTTTTTTTTTTACTATTTTTATCATAATTTTTATCTTGTTTACGCATAATTGGTAATATTCTTCTTCTTTCTCTATACTTTACCCATAAAAAATTGTAAACCTAAACATTTTAATATATATATATATTATGTTTTATTTTCTTTACCCAAAATAAACATAATTATATAATAAAACTCTCTAATGTATACCATGCACTTAAAAATTAATATGATTTTGTTTTGTTCATTTTACATATATATTAAAAAGATAATAGTCCAATTCTTTCTTTCATATATATATATATATATGTGTGTGTGTGTGTGTGTGTGTGGTATGATATCTCTAAATGATATCATAAATAATGAAATTTATGTGGTATGATATCTCTGAATGATAAACTTCCAATATATTTATAATAAAGTCCTCTTAAGTATATGTTCCTTAAATTTACCTTATTGTAATGATCTTAAGCAATTGATATAAAGATTTTATGAAATTCTAATTTTATGAATTAATATTATTGAATATTTGGCCTTTTCATGGACATTGACCTAACTAATCACTCAATAGAATCAATTAATACTACTCATCAAACTCAAAAAATTATGTAATATATATATATATATATATATAAATTTTCAATATCAATTAAACTATCATATATTATGAGAATAATGAATTTTGAAATTTGTTAATAACTATAGCCTCAAAGGACTTGCAAAATCTTATATTTTATAGCTAATGTAAAAATTATGCATTTGAAGGTATTGAACTTCTCACCTCCATTTTCTATCAATTTGGTTTTTCCTTTTTCCTCTCCCTACTATAAGAGTTCAAAAACTAAGATATGGCTTGATTTTGTGTTATTTGAAATTTTAAAACTGCAAAAATTTTGTAATGCATAAACTCATATTTATGGCACTCTTATATTTAGAAACTTTTTTAAAATTAACTTTACTTTTTGAATAAGTAACGCTCGAGAGCTTACTTAACCAACAACCTAACACATTCGTTAGCTAAACGTTTATATATGTGTGTGTATATATATATATATATATATATATATATGTATGTATGTATGTATGTATGTATATATATTTTTTTATTTATTTTGGCCAAATCATTTTGCAATGAATTAATTACTTTGTATATTATCAAAATATAAGTATTTTAATATTAATAAGTGTTTCAACACTAATTAAATTTCACATTAAAAAGTGATAAATATTTGTTCAACTATCACGATTGAGTTGTTAAGAACGTTGATTTGATTCAAAATAGCACATTCAAAATCTCAGGTTATATTAAAGAAAAGAATCATATATTTTTATATAAAGAAGTTTTAATGATTAAAGATGTCAATGCAACCTTATTATGCATTGTGACCTTTTTCAAGAATGAGGTTTACATTTTTTAAATTTCAATTCTTGGTGACTCTTTATAATGGAAGTAGATTCTTAGAATTTAGTCCTAAGTCTTTGAAACCTTGGCTTAGTTAATTTTTCACAATACTTTTAGGTTTTAAAGTAATTTTCTAGGGCACTTTGTATTTAGATTTATAAGATTATTTTTTATGTTAATGCAACAATGTGATTACAAAATAGAAAAATAAGGAAAATTTCTCAAATAGTAAATATTGTATTAAAATAATTCACCTAAATTCTAAATCTAACCATTTTGGGCACGTATTCTAGTATTCAACTTAGGTATTGTCCTAAGTTTCTTCAATCAAAATTAATTTTAAAAAAACTTTCTTGTCTCTCAGTCCATGGTATATGGTATTTTACTATTTTTGTAAGATAGTGTAATAATAGTTAGTTTTCGTTTTGAATTTAGTATGTTAAAGTTGTTATTTTTTTCTATAAATGAAATCATAGTAAAAAAGGCAACAAAATAATATGTTAAATGAATTCAAGGTACAATAGTGTAATTTTTTATATTTTCAGTTTAAGTTAGGATCTAGAAAAATGAGATTGGCATTTTATATTTATTTGAAAATAAATCTTTTTTTTTATAAACTCATGTTGCTTAATGCATGATAGAGTGATTTTATTTTTAATTTTATGATTTCAAATTTAATTTACTAACTACTACATCTTTTAAATTTAAATTTTAATGATATTCAAAAGTTCAGAATTTTGATTAACTAATTTTGTATTATGATTTTCAAGTTGGTGTAGTGAATTAAACATAATGTTTTTCATTTTCCCTCCTACTATGCTATATACTTTCGTGGCATTTTAAAGTAAGGTAACACAATATTCATTTTTAATAATATGCAAGCTAATTAGTTCAAGCTGATAATTGAATTGAATTTACTATATAATGTCTAAGAATAATTTTTGAATAAAAATTAAAAATTAAGATATTATTTTTATTTTAATATGAAAAATAAATAAAAAAAATGGTCGTGCCTAATCAAGAAATTATCCATTAAATTAAAAAGAAAAGGTTAGATAGTAAATATTTAAATGTTCCTTTCTTGTAATTTTTTTATTAATTTTGATTTAATAAGGTGTGTTTTGCTCTATCTAATTTTGTACTCACAGTGTGTAATTTAGTATTCTTTTTAATTTATGAATGAAAAGTTAGATTTTTTGTGTGAATTTAAAGCCAAAGATGTGTCAAGTTTAGTCCATTTACATGTAAATAATAACTAAGATAAACATAAAAATAATTTCACAAAAAAAATAAAATAAAAGAAGAAAAGTTTCCATGTTCTAACCCATTGCATACTTGGTTGGCTCCTACTCCTATAACTTTTAAAAATTCTAAATCAGCCATCAGTATATTATTACTAATTATAATATTCTTTTAGGCAATGCAAAGTTTTTTATTACAATACTGATTTTTAAATTGATGCAAAATAGGTAGTTTTCCAATTTTGCATTAAATTCCTTTCTAATTTTATTTGTGAGGAGGACTTTTATTTCTTTTCTATATATTTTGTGCATTTTTTATTAATTTAAAACTAAATTAAACTTACTGTGAAAGACTCAAAAAATTATTGAAGGAATGTTGAGTTTCATTAGAACCTTATTAATCTAAGTGTTTGTATTTTCATAAATGTCCATTCTTAATGTGATTAGACTAAAAAATAAAGCCTTTCTGAAAAATACATTAAATACTAAAAAACCAATAACACTTAGAATTAAATAAATATTTGCAATTAAAATTAAATTTAAGAATATAAACTTATTTAAAAATATAAAATTATAAATATTTAAATATTGATTTCTCTTTCTATGTTTTGGTTATTTATTTATTTTTGCTACATGACTTTTTTTGCTTTAATTTTGTTGTAGATTTTGAAATTTAAATTTATATACAAATTCATTAAAAGTATTAAAGAAGAAAATATAAATTTTAATACTAACAGATAATTATATATTTTTGTAGGATCTAATTTAAATTTGTACTTATAAAAGGTTTGAAAGACTTTTAAAGAGGTTGAGTTTGATTAGGATTTAATTAATCATTTTTGCTAAATTACTTTTTTGGTTTTAATTTTGTTGTAGATTTTGAAATTTAAATTTATATACAAATTAATTAAAAGTATTAAAGAAGAAAATATAAATTTTTATACTAACAGATAAGTATAATATTTTTGTAGGATTTAATTTAAATTTGTACTTATAAAAGGTTTGAAAGACTTTTAAAGAGGTTGAGTTTGATTAGGATTTAATTAATCCTTTTTGCTAAATTACTTTTTTAGGTTTTAATTTTGTTGTAGATTTTGAAATTTAAACTTATATACAAATTAATTAAAAGTATTAAAGAAGAAAATATAAATTTTTATACTAACAGATAAGTATATATTTTTGTAGGATCTAATTTAAATTTGTACTTATAAAAGGTTTGAAAGACTTTTAAAGAGGTTGAGTTTGATTAGGATTTAATTAATCCATTTTTTGTAGTTCCATTAATATCCTTTTTTGTAATATGGCTACAACTTAAAAAATAAGGGTATTTTAGGAAATAAATTAATTGTTAAATCACTTTAAATTTAATTTATTTGTAGATTTTGAAATTTAAATTTATATACAAATTAATTAAAAGTATTGAAGAAGAAAATATAAATTTTTATACTAACAGATAAGTATATATTTTTGTAGGATCTAATTTAAATCTGTACTTATAAAAGGTTTGAAAAACTTTTAAAGAGGTTGAGTTTGATTAGGATTTAATTAATCCACTTTTTGTAGTTCCATTAATATCCTTTTTTGTAACATGGCTACAACTTAAAAAATAAGGGCATTTTAGGAAATACATTAATTGTTAAATCACTTAAGGTCCTACATGCTTATATATATATATATATATATATATATAGATCACTTCAAACATTAATGTAAATTTTGGCATTAATAAATGGGTGACAGCTCATCAGCTTGGTAGTTTGCTTGTTGAAGGTTCTACATATATTGTGCAAGTCAAAGCAATTTTCTAGTAAATTCGAAAACTTGACAAGCAGCAATTTCATCAGATTGATGGCTGTGACAACGTCTTGAAGAATAACTAGCAAAGCTCTTCTAATACTTCCGATATTTGAAACATGCAAGGAACTGTCATTATCATTTTGAGTTTCATTATTCTTAGAGTTTTCATTTTGGACCAAAATGTGGACTCTCATGTTTATTCATTTCCCTATTAATGTGAAAAAAATTTCCATTTTACATTATTCAAGGCTTAGAAAGATAAGTAAAAAGAAAACATGGGAGAGCATTTTTTCTTTTTATTTGAAAGTGAGAGGTGATCATTGCATTAAACTGAGTCTGTAAAAGCAGCAGTCTTTACAGCAACAGGAAAGTTAGTGAACCACAGAGATTTGTTTTGCACAAGCAAAGCTAACTTTGAAGCTTCATGAGCGGTTACATTGATTCTCCTGTTAACATGATTAATCCTCAAAAATGGGAAGACTCTACTTTAGTTCTATTATCCAGTGAATAATGTGTCTAGTCATGGAGAGGTCAAGCTTTGAACTATTGATTTTATTTAGTATACAACGAGTATGTAGACACCAAATTTTGACACACCGTTTATATTGTTTTTAATATTTGAGGGCATTTTTTGTTTTTCGGGTTCAATTTTAATTTTCGTATAAAATATGCTAAATTCATCAAGTTGATGGCAAAATAATAATTTTGACTTGTAATATTTCTTTCTTTCATTTTAGTGTCTAATTCGTATTTTTACACTTTTAAAGCATTTTCCTTAATTTTTTATTTTAGACATGATTTGGCATTTATTTAGGATTTTCTTTGTCCTATTATTTTAGTCATTTAAAAAAAAAAGAAAAAAAAAGATGAAAAAAATTGAAATGACAAAAAAGGCCAAAAGGCCCAATAGTCAAGGTCCGCAAGGTATTTTATTTTCAATTTTCACTCTTATTTTTTTATTTTTGAATTCTCTTATTGGGTTGGGCCAAGAATCTTTTAAATTTTCCATTGCCTAGTATATAGGCAGTTGGAATACTCTTTCTCATTTTTCATTGTCAATTGAGTACCATTCATAATGAAGTGTCACCTTACATTTACACTTAGATAAGTTAATTAATTATTAGAATGTGAATACAATAAGTACCGAAAATTAACATTTCATTTATCATTATACTTTTTAGCAGACACACAACACACATAGTGTTATACCCACGGTGGCACCACCAGTCATTACCACCCCCTCTTCCACAGCCATAATTACCACCCTCACCACGAACCACCAGTCATCTTCCCATCCAGATTCACACAACCACCTATCTCAGCCCCTTGTACCACCACCAGTAGCATCGCCAACCCCAATCAGTTCCTATTGACCATCCACACAACTAGGACAACCTTCAATTCCAAGCACATAGAAGCACCACCAAATCGCCCTCGCAAAGAGCCACAACCACTGCAATCCATTCAACCACGCAATAAACACACGCGGTCACACTTACAAACTCACACCCATAATCATCATCGTTGATCACAATTAGAGAACCTCACAAAGGTGGCCATCAAAACCACCGGCAAAAACCAAGTTAGTCCCAAAATGACGTCGACCAGTCACCTAAGAGACGACTCTCACAGCCTCGCGCATCTGCCATCAGAGCATTCCACAAATCACCCCAAACACAGACACAATTATTCAACCATCAGCCGCCAAACTGCCTTATAAACAACCCAAAATCGCCTCCAAACAGCCCTAAGAACAGCTATCATCGCCTCACAAAAGACACCCATAATCAGCCCCTAAATTGCAGCAAAAACAGCCCCATAGCAACCCAACAGCAACCACCAAAATAGTCCAAAACTGCTTGAAATTCGCCACCAAAACTGGCCCCAAAACTACCACCATCAACCCCCACAATCTCACCAAATTGTCTTGTAAAAACCAACCAGCCACAGCCCTATGAACTACACCAAAGTAGCCTATCCATTAGCCACCAAACCTCCCCATAATTAACCTCAAATCGCATCCCATATCAGCTCCAAAACGCCATTTTTCACTGCTCAAAACCCCCATCACAACAGCCCCGAATCTTCATCACCATCCGAAATCTAGTAAAGGATTTTTTGGTCCCTCTTTCAATAGGATACAAATTAGATAACAGATGAGCTTGTACATGATATATGCTTGATTTGTGGTAAAGTGAACATAGGGAAAGAGTTTTTTATTTGGGATTTCAGGATGTAAGAATGGATTTTGAGAATTTGAAGAAATTGATTTCATCTAGGGGTTGTGTTTTAGTTATGTTATTTTATTTGTTTCTTGTTTATTAATATCTAGTCCCTAAGTTTTCTTTGATGTTATTTACGTCCCTTAATCTTAGGAATCCTTACATTTCAGTCTTGAAGATGGAAAGTTGACCACTCAATTTTAATCCTTTTTCAATTAAGTCCTACAGATTATGTGTTTTGTCCTCATGCTTTTTTTTTTTTCCGGCTAACCCCGTACACGGGGGTGGTCGCCACTCCAATATTTTATTAATAAATTAAAAATTTACAAAATAAGGAGAAGGGCATAAACCTGGTCTCCATATAACTAGATGTAAAATTATAAAAATAAACGAGGAGTACTACTCCCTTACATGAATTAAACATAAGAAGTCTTAATTCGTAAAGAAGGAACATCTTGCCTATCCAATTTAAAAACACCTACAACCTCTTTCGGCAAGTCAGAAAGATTAAGAAAAATTTTATCACATCACCTAGAACAGCCAACATTAGCAAGACCATTAGCAACTTTGTTCGCCTCTCGAAAACAATATGAAATAGAAGACCATTGATAAGCTTTTAACTCATCCAGTTGTCGAGAAACCCACCAAGGCCCCTTACCACCATGCAATAAGGAGTCAACTGATGCTTTTGAATCTAGCTGGATATTAATGTCATCCAACCCCCATTCTTTGCACAATCGGATCCCAAACAGTAAGGCCTGGACTTCTGCAGAGAAACCTGTTGCTTTCCCAAAATAACAATGATATGCAAATATAAGATCACCATGAGAATTTCTTACAATTCCCCCCCCCCCCACCACTTTCACTTGGATTACCTCTTGAACAACCATCTGAATTTAAGAGCAACCTTCCTAAAGTCGGCTTAACCCATCTGACAAGTTTGACAACTTCTTTTTTGTGAACTACAGAGACACTTTGCATCAACTCGAACCAATTATTTAAATTCTTGTCCTTAAATTTAATGACAAATGCAGCCATAACATCACTACAAATCGCACGAATAACTCGTGATAAATTAGGGCTAGCATTATCAAAGACAATAGAATTTCTAGTTTTCCAAATATGCCAGCATATAAAGATAGGGATCACATGTAATAGGAAATTTACCTTTGGATTATTGGAGCACTTAAACCACCAAGAAACCAAGAATTCCCTGATTGAGTTCCTGACAAGTATTAAATTGAAGTGCGAACCAAACCACCTTCCTACTCCGGTTGCCAAGTCATTCAATGCAAATAAGTGATCAATGGTTTCCTCATGTGATAAAATACAACAAACACGTCTAGAAGGCCCATGAATACCCAGTCTACCCAGCATCTCATCTGTAGGGAGTTTGCTCTTCAAAGCTCGAAGCATAAAAAATGATAGCTTGAGAGGAACTTGTGGAAGCCATAATTTCTCATAAATCCAAGACTTACAACAGATAGCTCTAACCAACTGAAAAGCTGAAGAAAAGGAAAATAGACCATTAGAATTTGGAGTCCAAACAATTTTATTTGGATCCATAGCATTCGGGCACTGGAATTGTGCAACAGCTGAAATACACTCCGAGTCCACCCATTTCCTTAACTCAGTAAAATTCCATTTATTATGGCACACAAAATCAGCCACGGTTTGAGAAGATTGTATTTGAAATCTCCAAGCCAACGGTCCCAAACCAGTCCAATTGTCGTTCCAAAAACTACAATGACCAGAAAATAAAATCCATTGCATATTGAACTCTGCAATATCCCTAGCTTTCAGCATTCTACACCACATCAAAGAAGAGCCCCTGGCTTGCTGGACACAATTGGGATGTATAGAAGAACAATACTTGCGCCGTAAGAAGTCGGCCCATAGTGACTCCTTAGTACGAAAATTCCACAAGAGCTTTATAGCAAAAGCTTCATGCACATCCAACATAGACTGAAAACCAAGGCCACCTTCATCAGTAGGGTAACACAATGCCCTCCATCTTATCCAATGTCTTTTTCTATTCTCATCCGTGGATGACCAAAGAAATCTGACAAAAGCTTGATCAATCAACTGCAAAATCTTTTTAGGAGGATTAGTGGAAACAAGAATATGAATAGGAATAGAGGAAAGAACGTGTTTAATTAAAATAATTTTACCCCCCACAGTCAACATCTTATTTCTCCAGGCCAAAATTCTAGATAAAATAGATTGAACAACATCCCAAAAATAAACTGACTTTCTTTTACCAATATACAAGGGGCATCCCAAGTATTTCACCGGAAAAGGCTTAAAAGAGAAACCAGTTGATTGAGCTATTTTCCTTCTATTTTCCTACTTCATGCGATGATCCACCAGAAAACAGCTTTTTTGAATATTAATTTTTTGGCCAGATATATGTTCATAACTTTCCAAACACCTCATTACCAATCTCAAAGATTGCTTGCTCGCCCCAAAGAAGATAATAACATCATCAGCATAAGCCAGATGTGTGATGTGGGGACAACCCTTAGGAACTTTAAAACCCACAAAAGCCTTCTGTTGACATAAACTATTAAGAGAGCGAGACAAAACCTCAGCTGAAATGATAAACAATGGCGCACCATTTATAAGAACTGAAAACCAGACATTGGAAACTATTCGCCATATCATGTCTATCCACATTTCTCCAAACCCAAAGGCCCTCAAAACCCTAATCAAGAAAAGCCATGACACTCTATCATAAGCCTTTGCCATATCTAGTTTTAAAGCAACATTACCACCAAATTCTTCTTACCAATACCCCCAATCAATTCTTGAGCTAATAAGAAATTATCAGAAATCACCCTTCCTTGTACAAAGCCACTTTGTTGAGGAGAGATGATTCGAGGTAAAATAATTGCCAGGCGATCCAAAAGAATACCAGATACGACCTTATTGATAAAGTTGCAAAGGCTAATCGGTCTGAATTTAGAAAATTGTTGAGGTGCCTTCGTCTTCGGAATCAACACCAACAAGGTTGAAGTAATACATCTCGGAAGTTCAGCCCCTACAAAGAAACTCGCAATTGCTTGGTGCACATCCTTGCCAATGATACTCCAGGATTTGGTAAAAAATAATCCAGTAAAGCCATCGGGTCCTGGGGCACTCTCCCCATCCATATTTTTAATTTTTTTAAGCACCTCTTCTTCAGTTGGAATAGCCTCCAATTTCTGATTGTCCTCCAATTTTTGCCCTCATGCTTGCTAGAATCCATATGTTTCACCCCTCTCGCTTGTTGGAAATTTTATTCTAAGTCACTAGGTTTGCTGGAATTTTCATTCTAAGTCCCTATCGTGGTGGATTTACGTTTGTGCCTTTGAATATTGCTGGGGATTACATTCTTGCCCAATGCATTGCTGGAAATTTTAATTTTATCCTTATACTTGCTGAAAATTGTACTTTTTGCCCTTTAGCATGCTGTAAATTAAATTTGTGCTATAGAATCTTGTTGAAAATTGCATTTTTCGATCCCATACTTGCTGAAATTTATGTTTTGCACTCCAACTGGCTAATTTTTTTTTAATTTGATATTTTTAAGTGGCTAGAATTTATGTTTATTCTTCAATTTGATGGAATTTATTTTTTATATTTTTTTTATTAAAAATAGTGATGTCTTGACTTGTGTGTTCATTTTGTTAGTAGTTGCACCACATCTTCAAGAGGTGTTTCATTACCCTTTTTTTAAATTTTCCTTGTGTGCTCCTACGGGTTGGTTATTATGTGTTTTATGTGTCGTTCTCGTCTTATTTATTTTTAAGCATGTGTTAATTCTATTTTTTATTTATTGATTCAATTTTATTTTTTATAGTTACTTGGAAAAATGTAATGGATATGTTTATAATTTTATTTATTTAGCAAAATATGTATTTAGTTAGGCAAGTGTAACAAGTAGGTTAGATAGGATATTTCATTTTATTTTATTTTATCTTTCCCTGTTTAGATTGTAGTAAGTTTCCCGGATGTACAGATAGGGCTTTACGTGTTATGTGTTTTATATGTTTCTACGTGCTTACGTGTTCACTCACTTGTATTAGGATCTTTGCATCTAAGACACTATGCTTACGTGTTATGTGCTCCTATGTGCTCTACATGCTCTTATGTGTTTATTCATTTTTATTTACGTTTGTTTGTGATGTCATCATACTAGTCCGACACTAATTGTGGTTTATTCCGTTTTCTCGCTATCTAACGCTAGTGAAGAATTTGTAGAACTAGGCCAGTTCAACACTAGATCCATAATCCCTTTACGCATTAGTCTTATTCACTTGCAATTCATTCCATTTACATGCATTTTTCTCTTGTTTAGGATTTTCTTCCATTCACATGGCATTTTCCCTTGTATTATCTATCTTCCCATAAATACATATAAAGCAAGACATTTAGATTGCATTTCATATAGAAATTTAAGATAGATAGATCATTTGCTTGCCTAGATTAGGAACAGTCACCCTTCGAACATGAAAAATGGGCAAGTGTGGTTCTCTTGGCCTTAGCATGCAGTTCACCCCTCTGAAAGAAGGAAAATCATGTCACCAATCTTAGTTTCCTATACCCTTTATGTTCCATTTCCTTTTTTTGGTCACTTATACCTATATTTAGGTTTAATTTTTCATTTTTACATTTCATTTTGCATAACTTGTGACTCCTTCGAGATCTCGTTTTGGGTTACGCAATTAGTGTGTTAAATCCAATTAAACATTGAAAGGACATTTTGCCCCTTTCGATGCCACTTTTAGGTCTAGGTTTATATTATGAAGTTACAGTCAATTGTGATGAGTCTTAAGGTTACATTAAGAAAATTTCGACTAAACTTCGCAACTAGTTTTGGCTAGGTTAAAAAGGTGCCTTAGGCGTAAGCCTTTACCTTCCCTTTCTTCAAATGTGACTTTTGAACCTTTTTCTTTTGTTTTTCAAAAACCTGAAGTCGTCGAAAAAGGTTTCCTTACTTTTTCATAAAAATGTTCTTCTAAAAAGACTCGTCATTATTATTTTACTTTTTTTGAAAAGTAATCTGACATATTGTCACAATGCCAAGAAAACAGTCATAATTTAGTTACTTGTAATTCATAGTCAAATTTTAGTTAATAGACTTAAGTTTTTAGTACTTTGTAATTCATCTATTGCTTCAAGTAAATATGAAACTGTTGCTATAAACTAAGAAATTTTATTGTTACCTATTAAAAGCTAAATAAACTTTGCAGTCATGTGGCCTATAATCCCCTCTCTCTTTTAAAACATCAAGAATTAACGAATCAGCTAAATTTCAGTTTGACATAACCATAGAGTAAATGAGTAAAAAAACAATAAATCACAAGATTATTGTAGATAATATATAAAATATAATAGTGGTCAATTCAGACAAATATGGAAAAAAATACTAGTTAATACTGGTTTTTAGTAAAATTTGGATATGAGCATAAGTTTTTAATACTAGCTTTCTACTGCTAGATATGTTAGTAAAATTAGGGTATGAGCACAAGTTAATACTAGGTTTTAGTAAAATTAACTTTCTACTATCATCTGCGCCGAGGATGACACTGCGTGTGGGAACCAAATGTTTTTTGGTCACAACCATGATACCATCCGCGCCGAGGATGATGTCGCGGGTGGGAACAGAATGTTTTCGGTTCACAGCCACTCCACCACCTGTGTCAAGGATGAAGCTGCGGGTGAAAACAGAAAGTGCAGTCGTTACGGGTCACACTGTGTCTCACTTCAAAATAGTTATTTATGAGCTTTCTTTTGTTTTTTATTTACAAGTTGTAACCTTTAGTGCTAGGTTGTAAGTGTAATAGGCTACAACTAGTGCTACTATTATTTGTAAACCTATATGAGGTTTATTTTGTGAACAAACGACATAATTAGACGATTAATGATATTTGTGAGTTTTCTCAATATTGAGAGCTTTCTTCGTTCTTTGGTGATTAAGAACAACCAGGTCTTATTGGAGCGATTTCGAGACCACAATTCCTACTTAGAGTTATTTTTCACTTGATTTGATTAAGGTTCTCTAGGATTGTCTCAAACCCTATAGGATTGTCTTCATCGAAAAGGGCATAGTTCGAACCAAACAATCCCATGCTTAGATTGTCTTGATTCAAAAATCAAGATCGGCCTAGGTTTTAACAAATTGCACACCCAGGTTCTCCAACAATCTTGGCCGCTTACGCATCCCCACTCGCATCAAGTAGCACGGACCAAACCAGTTGTGGACTGGCTAAAATTGAACACTGATGCAAGTGTTGTTTATGGCATGGCATTTGGAGGAGATATAATCCGTGATCATGAAGGAGATATGAATTTTGCCTTCCACAAAGAGTTTGGTAAACAGAAAATTCTAAACACAGTAACTCTTATACTTTTACATGGTTTAATTCTACGTGAGCAAAAAAGGATTCAATGTCTAACGATTGTAGTGGACTCCGCATTTATGGGTGCACTTAATTAACTAGGGTGCAATAGTAGGTTGGCCACTTTGTAATACTTTAAGACTGATTCGATCAAAGTTAAAAGCCTTTATAGTGTTGCTAAATCATACTGATACGCACTAAAGGACCAAGGCTCAAGTTGAACAAGGTGTTAGTGTGATTTCAAGTGCACCGTCAAAGCGAGGGCCACCACCAATCCCTAATAGAGGTTTAGGGGCACCCAAGAGGCAAAAGATGGCCTGAGTGACCTTCTAGCCTTATCCGCGAGGTTTATTTGCGTGCGGATAAGGGTCGCGAATAGAAGTAGAAAAGAATAACGTCAATATCAAAGTTTCTAATCTTATACGCACCTGCAATCCACACACGAATAGTAGGCATAGATATGGGCAGATTCTACGAGTCTTTACTATTTTCGAATTTTAATTTGTTATTTCGCTTATATTAGACTAATTACTTTTCATGTTAGTTATTTTGGGTATTTTTGCCTATATAAAGTTGAACATTATCATTGTTTGAAAATAATTTGAATGATTAATAGTAATTGAACGAGGGTTTTCCCTCCTTTTCTCTCTTGGTGAGATTTTTGCATTCTTCGAATGAATCGTTGAGTTCCGTGATATCTTGAGTTCTAACCAATACGTGGGGTTAAGATTTAGGATCTTTTTTCAATCTAGTTTTAATTCTTAAGTAGAATTGGGGTTAAGTTGTTCCTGGATACACAAGAACGATCTTTAGAAAGGATTGTCCTGTGATTCGCATTCGTTTCAAAGGTTCTCGTTTGGAGATTAATGAGGGGTTTTGGGGTGGATAGCATCAATTCATATCAGAGATATTGGATCTTAAAAAATCAAGTTTTTGTGTTTAACCCACTTAGGTGTATCTTTTCGTTGTCAATCCGTTTAGATATATCTTTTTATTTTTTGTGTTTGGTTGTTTATTGTGATTGGAGATTGTTACTTCGTGTAATTCCTATTATCTTAATCGATTTTCTTGCAATATTCCTGCTATTTTTTGTAATTTCCTACAATTTTCTTTGCATTCTTTAGTGTTATCTTCGGTTTCGAGTGTCTAGAAACCCTAAAAGGTTCATGTCTTTTGCTTATTTGTTGATTGGGTTATTAATTATTGGTGATTTTTTGACTATTCATTAACAAAAATCATCAAAAATTCTATTCCATTGTTAAAAAAAAATCATTGTTCAGCCTCATTGTTCATCGGGTACTGTGCACTGGGGTACTGTTCATCTCGAGTTATTGTTCATCCAAAATTTTTCTATCCAATTTCTTGTCTTGGGCTGTTAGTTGAAATCTTTATCCATTCTTCCATTAAATCTATTTATTTTACTCGAAATTCATCATGTCTAATGAGGGGGGGAATCCAAGGTATTTGACCTTAGGGATTTTGCTGAAACAAGAAATGCTAGCATTCAGGGTATGAGACAGACAATGAAAGCCATGTGTGAGCGTATAGATAGGTGAGGCCATTCACACTCTAGATCGAGGACAGCTATAAAAGTCACTGGAAGAAATCACCATTGGCTAAGTTTGGAGATTCTAATGATGAAATGGGGACTGATAAGAGGCATAGAAGAGGAGAGCCAGCTCTTGATGGCAACATTAGGAGCATCAAGATGAAGATTCCAATCTTCCAAAGTCGAAATGATCTAGAGCTCTATCTGAAGTGGGAACGGAAGGTTGAATATGTGTTTGACTACCACCATTACTTAGAGGAGAAAAAAGGTGAAGTTGACTGCAGTGGAGTTCTCTGATTATACTAGTGTGTGGTAGAACCAGTTGGCTACTACTAGATGGAGATGTGGAGAGCGACATGTCCACACTTGGAAAGAGATGAAGATAATAATTTAGAGAAGGTTCGTACCTGGCCACTATTAGAGAGAATTGCATCAGAGGTTACACTTCATGTCACAAGGTGGTCGTACGGTAGATGACTACTATAAAGATATACAGTTAGCAATGATCTGGGCCAATGTAGTGGAAGAAAGTGAGGCTATGATGGCAAGATTCTTAGCTAGTCTAAACCAAGATATCAGAGAGAAAGTGGAACTGCAATCCTATGTTGATATGGATGACTTGATTCAGAAAGCCAAAACCAAAGAGAAACAGCTCAAGTCTATGAGGAGAGATGGTACAGGCTCCTCCTATAGGAGGTCAAGATGGCAAAATAGACCATTCATGGAGCGAAAGAAACGAGGTTACATGAGGCCAAGGGATATCGTAAGGCCAAAAGAGGGCATGGGCAACAGCAAAAGGCAGATGAAGGAACCTATAAGGACTCGTGACAACTAGTGCTTCAAGTGCCAAGGTTATTGTCATGTGGCATCCTAGTGACCCATGCCAGAACCATGATCGTGCTTGAGGGTGGTGACATTGAGAGTGCTTCGTCAAATAATGAGAAGATGTCACCACTGGAGGGAGGTAGTGATAATGAATGTCCTATTATATGCGAAGCTGACAAAGGAGAGATTTTATTCACAAAGAAAGCTTCAGACGAGATGCCTAAAGGAGCTAGACCTGACTTGCAGAGGAAATCAATCTTCCACACTTAGTGTCTCATTAGAGATTAGCATGTAGCATTGCTGATGAGTATCGTAGAGGCCAAAGTGAGGATAAGTTCAAGGTAGATCCTCTACGAGGCACAGGAGGTTTAATGACAAGGCTTAGAATCAAGAGGATGAAACAAAGCCATGCAAGGACTTCTCTCGCAATTGCAAGAAGAAGAAACTACTTGGGCTAAGAACTTGCCGGCTCGGATGATTACATATACTTGGGCTAATGTTGATGCCAAGGGAAGTGAGCAAAATAGCCAAACCAAGCCAAATGAAGGAGAATTGAAGTTTCTGACCAAGGCCGCACCTAAGGCCTTGCCACGGCCTTACCCACGGCGTTCATCAGAGAGTGGAGCAGAGACAGCCAACGCGAGCCAGACATTCTGACCAAAGCCATGCCAAAGGCCGTGCCACGGCTTTCCCCATGGCCTTCATCAGAAAGTTGCTCTAGTTGAACTGAAGTGGAATAAAGCCCCTGACCAAGGCCGCGAGGAAGGCCGCCCCACGGCCTTGGCCACAGCCTTCCCCAAAAATCGTATACGCATTTTTTTTATGGGTTTTTAGTAGAATAATGAGTTATAAACCTTTTATAAGGTACTTGGTCTAATCAAACGCATATCATCTTATTATTGAATCAATTAAAACGTGAGTTTTTCTCTCAAATTGGGGTTACCCTAGTTCTTTGGTAAAACAAGACAATCAATTTTGTTAAGATCAAGCTTTTTTTTTGCTTAGGATTGTTCTTCCAAATAGGTTTGCTCTTCGTCTTGTGATACCGTCAATTAGGAGTCTATTCCACAGGTTGGGTAGGAGTTTAGGTTGCATCCCTTTAGAAGAACCAACGATCTTTGGTAGCATTCAAAGCGCCCAATTCAACTTGTTCTTGGATTCTTCGACAAGTAACGAAGAAGTCAAGAAGATTGGATTGGTTCCCACAAATTTTCAAGGAGTCTTGGGCATTTCGCGACCGTTGTTCGCATCAATTACTGTTGACACTGGTAGTCTTACTAACCTTATCAGTTCATTGGTGGTAGATGACTTTGGTCTAAAGACAAAGAAGCATCCTAAACCCTATCATCTACAATGAGTGAAGGATAGCGGCGAGTTTAAGGTGACCAAACAAGTTGAAGTTGAGTTTGCCTTTGGAGCCTAGAAGGATAGAGTTTTGTATGGTGTGGCGCCAATGGGAGCATGTCATCTATTATTGGGGGCGTCCATGGTAATTTGATCGTAAAGTGATGTATAATGGGTTCCAAAACCAATATTTGTTCGCTTGGCACGGAAAAGATATCACTCTTTTGCCATTGACAACATTGGAAGCTCATAAGGATTGAGTGAGGCTGCTCAAGGAACTTGAGGCGAGCAAAGGGAAGAAGAAGTTGGAGAAGGCGAATCATGCTAACCAAATTTCTTGTGAAAACATGAAGAACTTAGATTTGAGGACGAATCTTCTTGAAGAGTAGGGAAATGATATGCACCAAAGAACCAAGGCTCAAGTTGACTAAGGTGCTTGTGTGATCTCAAGAACACTACCAAAGCGAGGGCCACTACCAACCCCTAATGGAGGTTTAGGTCACCCAAGAGCTGTAGGAAGGGCTGGGAAAAGAGATCATTCATGACTAGAAGAAGTATGCCAGTGAGTGGGAGGTAGAAAAAGGCCAGAGTGACTTTCTGACTTTATCCGCAAGGTGTATCCGGAAGCAGACAAAGGTCGCGAATAGAAGCAGAAACGAATAACATCAGAATCAAAGTTTCAGAATCAAAGCATCATCCCAAAGAAGAAAATGGATTTCAAATTGTATTTCTTCCTCCACAATTTGAACTTTAAGTGGCTGCATAAAAGAAACAAAAGCACTAGGAAAACAAGTGTTAAGAGTGTTAGCAAAATAATCTACTTCATTGTACAAGGGTACAAGAACCTTTGGTCTCGCAAGTAAGACACTCTTATTCTCACTCTTGCTATTTTTCACTCCCTTTTCTTTTACAACTTCAGTTTGTTTCCCATCATTCAACCCACCACATTCATTCTTTTCAAGCATTCTTTCATCCTTTTTAGCATTCTTTACTTTTGCTTGTGCTTTCAAAGAATTCTTTCTCTGTTCACAATCCCTAGCTATGCGCACTTTATCTTCATATGCGTCCAATGGTGATAATGGCTTAAGTGATATCTTTTGACCTTGCCAATCAAAAGTATACCTATTCTTCAACCCATTGTACATGGCATTTCTATCAAATTGCCATGGACTCCCGAGTAGTACATGACAAATATGCATAGGAACAACATCACACAACACTTTGTCATGGTAAGTACCAATAGAAAACTCTACTTCCACTTACTTAGTCATCTTCAAATCAGAATTATCAGCTAACCATTGCAAATGGTATGATTTAGGATGTCTCCTTGTGGGCAATCCTAGCTTTTCAACAAAAAGAACACTAACCACATTAGTGCAACTTTCATTGTCAATTATCATACTGCATATCTTATCATTCACATTGCATCGAGTATAGAATATGTTTTCTCGTTGCACTTGATCACCATCCTCTCTAGGTGCAAATCCAATTGCCCTCCTAGTGACCGAAAATTCCCCATGGGTAGCACCAATGTTTTCATCACTTTCTCCCTCCAATGCTGGCATATCTTTATCACTTGAAGATGCACTTTCATACTCACCATCATCTCTTACTAGCATAACTCTCTTGTTAAGGCACTGAGAAGTTATGTGACCGATGCCTTACACCTAAAACACTTCAAATCCCTACTCCTTTGTGGTACCTTGGACTTAATCTTTGTTACTAGCATGCATGAGTTTAATTCTTTGTCTAACTTTCTTGTTTAAGACTATGTCAATCACTCATATGATTTCTATCTTGTGTTGAGATTTTCTTAATCAGACTTGCATAGGGTGTTTAGAGATCATGTGCATGTAAGATTTTATGTTGATTTGAGATGTGCTTTAGTCCATATAAATGAGTATTGATCTTCTTTGATGAAAACTTGTTGTCTTATGCGAGTTTGCATATTGATTTTAGGGAAAGTCCTTCCTTTAAAGATTTGATGTTCCTAAATAATGCCTACATTGGTTTCAAAAGTACTTGTTGTTGTGTTTATGATGTAGGTTATTCGAGAATGAATCATTTCAAGGGGGAGGGAATGATAGGTATCAAAGAAGGTCTCTTGAAATCGTGCTTGCTGGTCATTAGAGAGTTTATAGTTCAAAGAGTCATCTAACCTTCACACATAAATTGGTGCATTTACTAAGGGTGGATCACGAATTTTTCAGTGGAAAATTGGGCTAAAAAATCATTTATTGGGTTTGGATCAAGCATATTTTTAAAGAAGGTTTTAGGTCCAAAAGGTTCAAAAGGTCCAAGATAGTCCAAATAGGTTGGCTTTTGTTGTGGTTGTGGATCAAGTTTGTTTTTAAAGAGAGAACAAGTCCAATTGAAACCCACAAGAGAACAAGTCCATATTGATACGCATGGAATCGTGGAACGTTGCCAAGACTGCTTGATGAACTCCAAGCCAAACGCCTAGAGCCCTTCTTCAAAGAAGATCACAAATTCCTAAGGACCTAAACTAGACCAATTTGAGCTAATTCAATATGTTAGTCTAAGACTTTAAGAATTTGATCAAACACGAAATAAAATCACTCTAAGCGAGTATGTAAGTTGCCACAAGCTTAGGCTTGATAAAACTAAGAGTAGTTCTAATTCAAGAACCAAGAAAACACTCTTTAAAGAACACTCAATTCACACAAAATTTCTGAATAATCTGATTAAAAATTCGTATGAATAGTAACTAGGCCTTTTATAGGCTTACAAACTCATGTAAGAAAAATTCTAGAAATTCAAAATAAAGTAAACTACTAAAACTAGTTGTAACTTATCACAATTAGGTAACTAACTAAAAGTTACAACCTATAAAACTTAGAAAACTTAACAAAAACATAATTAACTATAAAAAATAATCTAAAATTCGTGCAAAAGTAGCTCATGGGCTGGACATTCTTCATTAAGCTCCAATGGGCCTTCATTTAGTAACTTTAAAAGCCCTCCAAGTGAATCCAAGTAACCAACCCCTTATCTACTTGTTATGGACAGCATAGAACCTTCAATTGGGCCATCTATATAACTAAATTTGATCCAAAGTCAATACATTAAACCTTGGCCCAATCTACTAACTTGATCATCACGTAACTCAAGCCCAACATTCATGTTCAACTCGTATGCACCACTTGGACAGCATTCATGCACACCTATATCATTGATGAATGACTCCCCTTTTAGCTCGAAACGTGCTAGGCAATGCTTCACCTGTGTAAGTAATCCTTGGATCCTATCACTAACATCTGTAGATTGGTTAAAATTGAACACTGATGCAAGTTCTATTGATGGCATGGCATCTGGCAGAGGAATAATCTGTGATCATTAAGGAGATATGATTTTAGCCTTCCACAAAGATTTTGGTAAACATAAAATTCTATACGCAAGAGCTCTTGTACTTTTACATGGTTTAATTCTATGTGAACAAAAACGGATTCAATGTCTAACGATTGAAGTGGACTCCACATTTATTGGTGTACTTAATCAACTTGAATGCATTAGTAGGTTGGCCAATTTGTAACACTTTGAGACTGATTCGATCAAAGCTAAAAGTCGTTATAGTGTTGTTAGATCATATATACGGGGAAGGCAATATAGTAGCTAACTGCTGGGCTGGTTTGAATGCTTGGTCAAAATCATGTTTATTCAAATGCTACACTATTACCAACATCAGTCAAATCAAAGTTGCACTTAGATTCAATATTTGTTTTTCAGATAAGAATTTAAAATGCAAGGGTGTAGTACTCCTCATTTGTTTTTCCATAAACTGACTAGAGGTGTGGTTTATATTAGCATTCTTACTTCATTAATAAAACTGGGGGTTGGCATCCTCTTTTGGAATTCTTTTGCCAAAAAAAGAAAAAACTTATGTATATAATTCTATGTATGACACGTAAATCTACAAGTGAATAATATAGGGCAGAAGTTTGGTGCATCCTCCTCTGTTAGTGTTAATAAGTTTTTTGGAGATACGGGCATATATTGGAGTCATTTTTTCACCTTCAAACGTGCTCCAATATAGGGCTTATGCAATCTCTTGGGATAAATCGCCGCTAGGGTTTTTAAACTTAACACGGATGCTTTGTTACCCCTCAAAGAACGGCTGGTGGTGGGATTCTTCGAGATGCTAAGGGTAAATTTATCTTTGCATTCTACAAAGAATTTGGGGACATGGATGTACATATGGCTAAAGCAAAAGTTCTTTTAATGGGCTTACAGTTGGTTGTGGATCAAAAGTTGGAAACTATTGTGGTAGAGATGGACTCTCAGGTTTTAGTTTTGCTTATCCAAAAACACTAGATTGGTAATTGGCCTCTTTGTCTTTGGCTTAAGCTTATTTCAGTGTCTCCTTTTGCATATCTGATATTTGCTACAATGACATAGTCTTTTCTTATGGTTTAGGTGTAGGTTTTTAGAGATTTTTAGTTATTTTATCACCTATTTGCTTATTTTTCTCTACTTAGAGTCCTTGAGTGTGATATTTATTCATTTGGTTGTTTTTGGTATGTTTGACAGGTTTTTCTACTTATATCCATGCTAATTGAGGTCAACTTAGGATTACTGCACTTAATTCATCACTGGATGCGAAGTTGATCGTTCGAGTGGAATAGTCAACATGCCAAGTGAAGCTGTCCAAGGCAAAATTGCAGCTTCTGACCTAGGCCGCGGGTAAGGCCGCACCACGGCCTTCCCAACGGCCAAGGTCAGAATGACAACTCAAGGAAGCAGAAGAAAATAAGGTTTCTGACCAAGGCCGCGGGCAAGGCCGCGGCCTTCCCTGCGGACTAGGTCAGAACGTCGGATGGAGAAACGAGGCATGGGGCAAAGCTTCTGATGGAGGCCGCGGGCAAGGCCGCGCCACGGCCTTCCCCTGCGGCCTAATTCCTGGTCTCTGTAACTGATGCGTTTTTGACGAGGTTTTCAAGGATAAAAAGAAGGGGAATCAGTTGGAGAAGGGGGAGACGGCAGAATAGGTCTTCAAACTTCAAAGGAGAGAACGAGTGCAAGAAACATCAAGCAAGAAGCAAGGGTTTCAAGACTCCATCCTCTAACGAATCGAGAAGGACACCTACAAGGGATTCTAAGTAAGAAGATCGCAGCAATAAAGGAAGGGGATCTCTACAAGCAACACTTGAAGATTCAGATTTCACTATGAGAATGGGTTTTGTTGTTCTTCTTTTGTTGATTGTTGAATTTTCTTATTCCATGATGAACTGAGTTGTTATGAACCTAGATGGGATTGAACCCTAGTTTACTTGTTATGGATTGATTCAGTTGGTTAATTTAAGTTACTCTTTTTACCTGGATTTATTTGTGAATTAATTTGTTGATTGAATTGAGTCGTGCACACTCTTTCCTAATCCTATGATTTCAACATAAGTTAATTGAGAAATTACTTAGTTGAATTGAATCACTTCACAAATAAAAAGGACCTGCAAGAATCGCTAGAGATAGGATGGCTTAGGTCTTCCCAAGTTAGATTCAAACCTAACTCGTTTTGTGAAATCCAAAGTTTCTGAATCATTCTTTTAGGGTTTTAGTGAAGAAGAGATTCTCGCTAATCAACTAAAAGGATAGGGAATATAATTCTTGAAAAAGGTTATACGCCAACAAAAAGGGATTTTTAGGGTCTAGGTAATTTGGTAACTTAATTAACCATGAATTGAACTGCTTCGAGGACAACTAGGGGGATTCCTAATCTAGGTTCTCTTTTGACTAATTGTTGCATCCAATTACTTAGTATACCAGTGTCATCCTATTCTAGATAAATTAGCTTTAGAGTTAGTTAATTTCTCAACGATTAAGTTAGTCTTCATTCGATCTTTTTAAGGTTAAATAGTAGAGTAAGAGTTAGTACTAGTAGTCATAGTCCTTGTGGAAACGATACCTGATATTCACCTACACTATACTATAGAACGATAGGTATACTTGCCTAACGATCCGTAGTATATCTCGGTAGATATCAAGTTTTTGGCGCCGTTGCCGGGGACTGTGATATTAGGAACACTTGAGATTTATTACTTTAACCATTATTTTTTCTATTTGTTTATTTACTTTTATACTTTATCATTGTTAATTCGGTTATATTGATAGCTGTTTTTGTGCGTAATTTATAGGCATTTGCCCTGGTGCATGACAAGGAGTAATCGTGCTACACTTTTGGAGCAAGACCCGGAGATCGAACGAACGTTCCTTCGAGCACTTCGAGAAAGACTTAGACAAAGGGAAGAAGAGATTGATTCCGAACACCAGTACATTCTAGAGATGGCACAAAACCCCAATAACAACCCGATAGTCAATGAGACTCTTCTCAATCAAGGAAAATGCTCAAAACATGCATCAGCAACCACGGCAATTGACTATGTCTGATTATGCTAGGCCACACTTGACAGGGACAGAGCCTAGCATAGTTAGACCACGAGTGGAGGCAAACAACTTTGAGATCAAGCCCAATGTAATCCAAATGGTGCAACAATATGTCCAATATGATGGTCTCCCAGACGAAGACCCAAATTCCCACATTGCAAATTTTCTTGAGATTTGTGACACATTCAAGATGAATGGGGTGTCTGAAGATGCCATTAGGTTGCGGTTATTTCCATTTTCATTGAGGAACCGGGCAAAACAGTGGCTGAATTCGCTACCTCGAGGATCCATCACAACGTGGGACCAGATGGCTGAAAGATTTCTAGCCAAGTACTTCCCACCAGCCAAAACTGCTAAAATGAGGAACGACATCTCCTCGTATGCACAAATGGAGTCAGAGACGCTTTATGACACGTGGGAGAGATTCAAGGAACTACTGCGGAAGTGTCCTCATCACGGGCTACCTTTATGGCTTCAAGTGCAGACTTTCTACAATGGGATGAGTCCGGCAACCAGGCAGATGATAGATGCAGCTGCCGGAGGGACTCTAAATAGCAAGACACCAGAAGCTGCCCACGAGTTGATAGAAGAAATGGCAATCAACAGCTACCAGTGGCAGGGCAGTCGTTCCAGACCCCTAAGCCAGCGGGAGTCTATGATGTGGATGCAGTCACAGCATTGGCAGTCCAAGTGGAAGCATTGAGCAAGAAAATAGATGGACTCTCAACAGCACAAAGACCAGCTCAAGTGATGCATTGCGACCTTTGTGGGGGAGGTCATGGCCATCAAGAATGTCCAGTGCTCGGTGCCACGGAGAACACTGAAGAACATGCTCACTATATGGGAAATGCACCGAGACCCCAAAATAACCCTACAGCAACACGTATAACCCTGGATGGAGAAATCACCCCAACTTCTCCTGGGGGAATCCAAGGACAGCAAAGACAACCTCCACCAGGCTTCACCCAGCAGCATCAGCCTAAGGAGTATCAGTCTCAGGAAAAGAAACCAAATCTGGAAGAACTGATGACCAAATTTATCCAGACATCTGAGACACGCTTCCAAAGCACTGAGGCATCTTTAAGGAATCAACAAGCCAGTATACATAATCTAGAGAACCAGATTGGCCAAATCGCTAAGTTGATTTCGGAAAGACCTCAAGGGACACTCCCAAGCAACACCGAGACCAACCCAAGGGAGCAAGCAAAAGCAGTCACATTAAGAAGTGGGAGAGAGTTACAGGGTGAGGAAGCAAGGGAGAAAGAGGAGGTTTCCACTGAAAAAGGAGTTGAAGAGAAAGAGGATGAGCAGGGTAAGGAGGTGGAACCAAGGAAAAAGATAGTGAAAGAATAAAGCCTCCTATTCCATATCCGGGCAGGCTGCAGAAAGACCATAAGGATGAGCAATTCGGTAAGTTTTTGGAGCTTTTCAAACAACTTCATATTAACATACCGTTTGTTGATGCTTTATCGCAGATGCCTAAATATGTGAAGTTCCTGAAGGACCTGCTGAACAAACAAAAGAAAATTGGAGGAACTTTCAATTGTCACGTTGAATGAAGAATGTTCAGCTATTCTACAGAACAAGCTGCCACAGAAATTGAAAGACCCAGGGAGTTTCACTATTCCTTGTGACTATTGGTAGTTTATCTGTCGATAGGGCCTTAGCTGACCTAGGGGCTAGCATTAATTTAATGCCATATGATATGTATCTGAAACTAGGTCTAGGAGATCCGACCCCCACTAGGATGAGTATACAGTTGGCAGACCGATCTATTAAATATCCTAGGGGCATCATAGAGGATGTGTTGGTCAAAATAGATAAATTCATTTTTCCTGTGGATTTTGTCATTCTGGATATGAAAGATGATCTAGAGATTCCCTCTAATTCTAGGACGACCTTTCCTGGCTACCGCTAAAGCCCTTATAGATGTTCATGCAGGGAAGTTGACTCTTAGAGTAGAGGATGAGGAAGTGGTCTTCAGGATACCTGAAGCCATGAGACATTCTCTAGATAAGGATGACGCATGTTTTTATGCAGATAGTACTGATATCGACGCATTTTCTCTTTTGCAGGAAATTTCGACAAATGATGCACTGGAATCGTGTATTACTCAAGGGGAAAGTGCATTCTTCAACCTAGAGATCAAGGAGCAGGTAGCTCACCTAGAAGCCAAGGAGCCAATGAGGAGAACCAAGCCTTTTGAAGAGTTGGACGGAACCAGTAGGGGTGGTCTTAAGCCTTCAATAGAGGATCCCCTGAGCTGGAGTTGAAGAGATTACCCAACCATTTGGAATATGCATTTCTGGCAGAAAATTCAAAGTTGCCAGTTATCATAGCATCAGGACTAGGAGAGCAGAAAAAGGAAAAGCTACTTCAAGTGTTGAAGGAGCATAAGGAGGCAATCGCATGGAAGATATCTGATATCAAGGGCATCAACCCTTCCTTCTGTACTCATAAGATTCTGCTAGAAGCTGATTTTAAGCCGGTAGTACAACCTCAAAGGAGGCTGAATCCGAACATGAAGGATGTGGTGAAGGCGGAGGTAATTAAATTACTTGATGCAGGGGTGATTTATCCCATTTCTGACAGTCCTTGGGTGAGCCCTGTGCAGGTAGTACCAAAAAAAGGAGGCATGACGGTGGTTCCAAATGAGAAGAATGAACTCATCTCGATGAGGACCGTCACTGGATGGAGAGTCTGCATAGACTACAGGAAGCTGAACAATGCTACCCGCAAGGATCACTTCCCATTACCCTTCATTGACCAGATGTTGGAGCGACTCTCACGGCACAAGTATTACTGCTTCCTGGATGGACTATCTGGGTACTTCCAAATCCCAATAGCTCCTGAAGATCAAGAAAAGACGACCTTCACCTGCCCGTATGGCACTTTTGCATACCGGAGAATGCCCTTTGGACTTTGCAACTGCACCGGCAACATTTCAGAGATGCATGGTAGCCATCTTTGATGACCTAGTCGAGGATATCATGGAGGTATTTATGGATGATTTTTCTATTTTTGGTGATTCCTTTGACCTGTGTCTTACTAATCTAGATAGGGTACTTAGAAGATGTAAGGAGACCAATCTAGTGCTAAATTGGGAAAAATGCCATTTTATGATTCAAGAAGGCATAGTATTAGGTCATAAAATTTCAAGGAAAGGCATTGAAGTAGATAGGGCAAAAGTAGAAACTATAGAAAAATTGCCACCGCCTACTTCAGTAAAGGCAATTAGAAGCTTCCTTGGACATGCTGGTTTTTATAGAAGGTTTATCAAAGATTTCTCCAAGATAGCCAGACCTTTAACAAAATTGCTAGAAAAGGATGCTCCTTTTGATTTTGATCATGACTGCCTGAATGCTTTTTCCATCTTAAAAGAAAAATTGACTCACTCCCCAATCATGGTAGCACCTGATTGGTCTTTGCCTTTTGAACTAATGTGCGATGCTAGTGATTTTGCAGTGGGTGCAGTACTTGGACAGAGAAAGGATAGGCATTTCCGTCCTATCTACTACGCGAGCAAAACTCTGAATGATGCTCAAGAGAACTATACCACAACAGAGAAAGAGCTACTCGCAATAGTTTATGCTTTTGATAAATTTAGATCATATCTTATTATGTCTAAAGTTATTGTATACACTGATCACTCTGCACTTAGATATCTTTTGGGTAAGAATGATGCTAAACCTAGACTGATTAGGTGGGTATTATTGCTGCAGGAGTTTGACATTGAGATCAAGGACAAGAAAGGAGCAGAGAATTTGGCAGCAGATCACCTCTCTCATCTTGAAAGTGACCAGCTAAGAGGTCCACACGAGGGAGAAATCAATGAAGAATTCCCTGATGAGAGGCTTTACACTTTTTCCTCTTCCTATCCTCATACTCCTGTGGTTTGCCGACATAGCTAATTATTTGGCTTCACGGGTTCTTCCCAAGGAAATGATTCATCAGAAGAAGAAGAAATTCTTCTCTGATTTGAAACATTACTTATGGGACTGACCCTTACTTGTTTAAGATTTGTGCAGATCATGTCATACGGAGGTGCGTGGATTATCCTGAGGTGGAGGACATACTAGAGCATTGTCACAAGGGGCCCGCTGGTGGTCACTATCAAGCAACTGGAACGGCAAGAAAGATCCTTGAGACAGGTTTCTACTGGCCTACTTTGTTTAAAGATGCCAGAAGGTATGTTGAGAAATGTGATGAGTGCCAAAGATCAGGTAATCTCTCTCGCCGGGATGAAATGCCTCAGTCGGTTATTCTAGAATGTGAAATATTTGATTTATGGGGGATAGATTTCATGGGGCCTTTTCCAATATCCTTTGGGAATAAGTATGTTTTAGTGGCAGTTGACTACGTTTCTAAGTGGGTGGAGGCTCAAGCCTTACCTACCAATGATGCTAGGGTAGTGGTAAAATTTCTAAGGAAACTGTTCACACGATTTGGCACACCACGAGCAATAATCAGTGATAGGGGCACTCACTTTTGTAATCAACAATTTGAAAAAGTGCTCAGTAGATTTGGTGTGACTCACAAAGTGGCTACCCCGTATCACCCACAGTAGTAGTGGTCAAGTTGAAGTAACAAACCGAGAATTGAAAAGAATATTGGAAAAGACGGTTCAGCATTCTAGGAAGGACTGGTCTGCTAAGCTAGATGATGCATTATGGGCCTATAGGACAGCCTACAAGACCCCTATAGGAACTACTCCTTATAGACTGGTTTACGGGAAATCCTGTCACTTACCTGTGGAGTTAGAACATAAGGCTTATTGGGCTATAAAGACCCTTAACTTTGATCTTAATTGTGCAGGTGAGAAGAGGAAGTTTCAGCTGAATGAACTCGATGAGTGGCGTCAAGAAGCCTATGATAATGCGAGGATTTATAAGGAAAAGATGAAGGCAATACACGATCGCAATATCAAGCAGCCGAAGGAGTTCCAGCCAGGAGACCACGTCCTGCTTTTTAATTCTAGACTTCGCCTCTTTCCAGGTAAACTTAAGTCTAGATGGTCTGGACCTATTTGTAGTTAACCAAGTTTTTCCCTATGGTGTTGTAGAAATCACACACAAGGATAAGGGGACATTCAAATTCAACGGGCATCGACTCAAGTTATACCTTGGAGGAGACTTTCATGATCAAGCAAGGAGGTCCATTACCTCTATGACCCCAGTTCGTGAGCACCTAGTGGAACGTCGAGCTAATGACGCTAAACAAAGCGCTGGTTGGGAGGCAACCCAAGCATTTTAATATTATTTCTTGTGAAAAAAAAATTTACGTTATTTTGTTAATAATGCGTTTTGAGTCTTTCACATGTCCAACGAGTAGGTGCAGCATCACATTCTAGGGAGTTTAATTTTCCTTTTTGCATGTTTTCCTAGGAATTAGTACTAAATTTTCATGACCTAGACAATCACTATAACATCATAGCATGTTAGGTAGGAGGTTTAAGGTTGATGTGGGGTGAAGAATCAAGAATCTAAGCATTCTGACGAAGGCCGCAGGTAAGGCCGCGCCACGGCCTTCCCTGCGGCCAAAGTCAGAAGCCAAACATGAAAAAAGCTCATTCTGACGAAGGCCGCGGGTAAAGCCGCCCCGCGGCCTCATCCAGATTTTGCAAAACTTGGGGTTTTACGAAAAATTTCTTCACAAACCCTTATTTCCTCTCTTCCTTTTGGCGAGAACTTCTAGCCTCCACTCTCTAATCCTTCTTCCTACACTTTCATCTACATTTTAATCGTCAAAAACATCATCTCCCACACCATTACTATCAATCTATCTACAGATTTGGAGGATAAAGAGTGGGTTTTTCATAGGTTCTCAAGCACTACACCCACTAAGTCACTTTGGTTAATTTAGCCCTCTTCTACCTAAATTTTGAAGGTATGATTGCTCACTTTCAACTCTTCTTATCTCATTTAGTCTCCTTTATTCGATTTTTATGACTAATAACATCCAATTTATAGACTTTTCTTGGATTAGGCATAGTTGTACCACTTTTGTCAAATTTGAATGCGAATATTTCTAGTCCATATTTTGAGTTAAATAGCTTATTTTGGATGTTAATTATATGTTTTAAGATTGAATAAGGCATGGGCTACATGAATTAGAGGCTAATTGTTGATTATTCCTTTGTGACTTATATGTGCAATTTGGGTTTTGATATTGAATTTCATGTTATGAAATAGAGTCTATGAGTGATAGGGTGATGAATGGATGATGAGTTTTGGACAATGTAGTCTCTATTTGATGAAATTCCAATGTTGTTACCATGATTTCTTGGATAGATAATTTTCATAGGAATAGAGATTTTGCATGTATTATTGAATTGGGTAATATCTATGGAGTATTAACTAGTCTAGTAATGTGCATTTCAAAGGTAACATGGGATATTGAAGCTAGTTTAGCAACAGTAACCATGATATACATATTACCTACGTGAGATTCTTGACTGTTTTTCTCCCTTTACTCAAGGATTACTCAATCTTTTATCTCCTTTCCTATGTAAATTGTAATTCCAATAATATGAGGATTTAATGTGGGTATGGATGTAGTGTTCATAACAAATGTGCTTCTAAGGACCGGATTATTGTATAGAATGCATCTCTATTTGGCATACCTGTAACATTACTGATTACTATCTGTGTTCCTATTTGCAGGAATAATGCCAAGAACAAAGATGGCAGGCGGCCCTTCGCGATCTAGATGGCCCAAGAGGCAAAGAGGTGAAGGTTCCTCGTCTCAGCCACCTCCTGAACCACCTCGTGAACCCCCATATGATGACTCAAGGTTCACCTCATTGGAGAATCAGCAGTGGTATTTGGAGCACATGCATAAAGAGATCATCATTGAGAAGGATGTAGCCGAGAATGTGGATGCCTACCTCCACGTCACAGAGATGTTCGCCAAGTTAGGTTGGGATGGATTGTTGAGGCTACCGAAGTACTACTATCCTGACCTCGTTAGAGAATTCTATGCCAACATAGAGGACAAGGACAAGTATGGAGGTTCTTACCTGGTTACTACAGTGCGGGGTCAGAGAATATTTCTGACACGACGGGACCTAGCAGGAATACTACAATGCCCCGATAGTAATTTTGAGGTGGTGTACAAAGGAAAGTTCAAGTGGTTAGGTAGTTGGACACCACAAAAGGCTGGTAACAGATTCCATGTCAAGGAGCAGCCCGCCCGAAGAGGAACAAAAACAACCTTCAAGGCTAGTGATTTTGCTGTCCCCTATCATGCCGTGATTTTCATCTTGGCTCACAATGTCCTGCCAAAGAAAAGCGAAAAAAATGCATGCCGATACAGTGACCTCTACTTCCTAGATGAAATGATCCATGGCACACAGGTTTGTGAAATGATCCATGACACCCCGCTTTGTTGTTATGTGATTGGCCACATGGGGAATGTGGCCAATCCAAGTGGTGTCGAATCCTGTTTCGGATTCCCGAGACTCTATCCCTTGTTTTTGAAGCTTATGGAGTTCCATTGGAGGGTCAAACAAAGCGGAGCACCGACCACCGAGACACAGTATCTGTTGCATGTCTGCGGAGCATTGTGAACGAGGAGAGAATGTATGTGGTTGATGCTATTGAGCGTGGTGATGACCCTTTGGCAGAGGAGGAGGAAATGCAACACATGGAACAAGGAGAGCCCTCACGGACACATGAGGATCAGTCTGTTCATGACATGCTCCAGTCAATTTTAGGTGAGGTGAGAGACACTAGACTTGCAATGGAAAGAATGGAGGGTCGTATGGAGTCTTTAGAGGGACGGATGACATCAGTAGAAGGAAGGATGACTTCTCTTGAAGACGAGTTGAACACGTGGAGACCCTACCGTCATGACCCTTAGATCGTGCTCACCTTTTTATTCTATGTTTTCATTTATTTTATTTTTATTTATTTCTTTTAATTTGAGCCTGTATAATATATTCTCCCTAGCTGTCACTTTGATACTATCTAACTTTCACGATTAATGTTATGTTATCTTATCTTTTATTTTATTTTCCTTGTGATGTGCTGCAGTTATTCTTTGTCTGCATACTTCAACTATTGGCATTTTCACTTTGGAACAAAGCAATCACGCATACCGAGGGGAGTACCTTGTTTTAATTTTCTTCTTTCCTTCATTTAAGTTACTTGTTCTTCACACACTGGGGACAATGTGTGATTTAAGTGTGGGGGGGGGGGAGAAATTTCAATTGGTTGCTGTTGATTATGTTGGTTTGGTGGTTGGGTAGTTATTTGTTTGGCAGGGAGTCGTTCTTAGTTTAAAATTTACTTTGTCTAAAATTTTCTTTAAAGTTAATGTGTCTGTCTAGATAGTTAGTGAAATTTTCCTTGCCAGATTATGGATGTAGCGTGCATCTTTGAAAATATCTTCAGCTGGTTAAATCTAGAATGGAAAACTCGAATGCGAAATTAGGAATTTTTGCCTTGGAGAAAATAGGCTAGGTAAAGCAAGAGGAATTAAATCGAGATTTGTGAAGTTTTTGATAGTGGTCCTCCCTCTTTCTCTTATTATTTTTGTCTTTTTACCTAAAAAAAAAAAAATTCATTAGCACTCTGCTCCAATGATTCATATGCCTAGTAACCGGGAATCTTCATCTAAAAATGTCGATTTTCGCGTCAAACAGCATTTGAATTATGAGTATGCATATAGCAAGGCTTGATTGAAGATGAGTTGCTCAAAAGGAGCAATGTCATTTCTCAAAGCTAAAGGCTATGAAAGAATTATATGATTTAGTGAAGTCAGTAGAAGCATTTCTTGTTATATTAAAAAAAAAGAAAAAAAAAGAGAAAAAAAAGGGAGAAGACAAAAAGAAAAGAGAATATCAGGGAAGAACTTATTAATATGCAGTTATCTTTTAATCACGAGTTAATTCGTTTTTCTTTGCTTAGCATGATGAGTATCTGAGGTAATTATGAATATTTTCGTGTTAGTTTTCCTGGTTTGGCAAAGAAGATTTTGTAGAGATGCGCGTGGATATTCTCTTCTGGCTGAGTCATTGTTTAAGTACATTAGAATTCATTGCTTGAGGTCAAGCAATGACTTAAGTGTGGGGGGATTTGATATGTGCCACAATGACATAGTCTTTTCTTATGGTTTAGGTGTAGGTTTTTAGGATTTTTAGTTATTTTATCACCTATTTGCTTATTTTTCTCTACTTAGAGTCCTTGAGTGTGATATTTATTCATTTGGTTGTTTTTGGTATGTTTGACAGGTTTTTCTACTTATATCCATGCTAATTGAGGTCAACTTAGGATTACTGCACTTAATTCATCACTGGATGCGAAGTTGATCGTTCGAGTGGAACAGTCAACATGCCAAGTGAAGCTGTCAAGGCAAAATTGCAGCTTCTGACCTAGGCCGCAGGGTAAGGCCGCACCACGGCCTTCCCAACGGCCAAGGTCAGAATGACAACTCAAGGAAGCAGAAGAAAATAAGGTTTCTGACCAAGGCCGCGGGCAAGGCCGCGGCGCAGGCCTTCCCCGCGGACTAGGTCAGAACGTCAGGATGGAGAAACGAGGCATGGGGCAAAGCTTCTGATGGAGGCCGCGGGCAAGGCCGCGCCACGGCCTTCCCCGCGGCCTAATTCCTGGTCTCTGTAACTGACGCGTTTTTGACGAGGTTTTCAAGGATAAAAAGAAGGGGAATCAGTTGGAGAAGGGGGAGACGGCAGAATAGGTTTTCAAACTTCAAAGGAGAGAACGAGTGCAAGAAACATCAAGCAAGAAGCAAGGGTTTCAAGACTCTATCCTCTAACGAATCGAAAAGGACACCTACAAGGGATTCTAAGTAAGAAGATCGCAGCAATAAAGGAAGGGGATCTCTACAGCAACACTTGAAGATTCAGATTTCACTATGAGAATGGGTTTTGTTGTTCTTCTTTTGTTGATTGTTGAATTTTCTTATTCCATGATGAACTGAGTTGTTATGGACCTAGATGGGTTGAACCCTAGTTTACTTGTTATGGATTGATTCAGTTGGTTAATTTAAGTTACTCTTTTTACCTGGATTTATTTGTGAATTAATTTGTTGATTGAATTGAGTTGTGCACACTCTTTCCTAATCCATGATTTCAACATAAGTTAATTGAGAAATTACTTGGTTGAATTGAATCACTTCACAAATAAAAAGGCCTGCAAGAATCGCTAGAGATAGGATGGCTTAGGTCTTCCCAAGTTAGATTCAAACCTAACTCGTTTTGTGAAATTCAAATTTCTGAATCATTCTTTTAGGGATTTTAGTGAAGAAGAGATTCTCGCTAATCAACTAAAAGGATAGGGAATATAATTCTTAAAAAGGTTATACGCCAACAAAAAGGGATTTTTAGGGTCTAGGTAATTTGGTAACTTTAATTAACCATGAATTGAACTGCTTCGAGGACAACTAGGGGGATTCCTAATCTAGGTTCTCTTTTGACTAATTGTTGCATCCAATTACTTAGTATACCAGTGTCATCCTATTCTAGATAAATTAGCTTTAGAGTTAGTTAATTTCTCAACGATTAAGTTAGTCTTCATTTCGATCTTTTTAAGGTTAAATAGTAGAGTAAGAGTTAGTACTAGTAGTCATAGTCCTTGTGGAAATGATACCTGATATTCACCTACACTATACTATAGAACGATAGGTATACTTGCTTAACAATTCGTAGTATATCTCAGTAGATATCAGTATCCATGGATTGATTCATCATGTTCATCGTCAGGCAAACACTGTTGTTGACAAACTAGCTTCAATGTCACAATCCCAAAATCAGTTTTTTGACTCTTCATGCTTGCCTTCATTTGTGAAGAAGATGGTCAACTTAGATTCTGTAGGCTTTGTCTTTGAGATGTTGCATTGTAAGGGAGTAGTACTCCTTATTTTGATTTTCTTTGTTCCTTCATTCTTATTCATGTACTAGAGGTCTTTGGTTTATGTCCCCCTCCAAGTTTGTTTATTATTTTTTATTCATTAATAAAATGGAGGTTGGCGTTCCTCCCCGTATACGGGGTTAGCCAAAAAAAAAAGTGAATAATAATAATAACAATAGTGTGCCTACTACCTATTTGGATATGGCATGTGCATTACTCCTTGTATTAAAAGATTTTGTTAGGAATTACTACAATTTTTTTTTTGTTTGATATAAAAATTATGAAACAACAAACTACAAATAAGCAATGTGTGTGTATGTGTATATATATGCATATGTGTGTGTATATATATAATATAGATGCATATGTAGATACATACACACACATGCGCGTAGTAACGCACACACACATGTACCTTTGGTACAAGTACCGGTTTCATTAATGATGAACAATATGACCATTATAATTTATAGCAACCTTTGATTCATGCAAAGTGAGGATTACATTTGCATTGTATTAAATTCTATTGTTCATTACCATCATTTTTAGATTTTGCTAATTATTAATTTTTTAAGTGTTGTCAAGAGAATGAAACAAGAAATCTATGAAATTTTTTTATATTTATAGAAAATTATTATCCGAGTTTGCAAAAATCATAAATCATGTAAACACATTTTGTTACAATACCTTCCACTTTTTGTTAACAAAAAAAATAAATAGGGACTAAATTTCAAAACATAGGGTACCATAGAAGAACTAATGAATTGATTTATCACATATAAGCCTAAATTGCAAAAGATAAGGTGCCATAGTATAGATAATGAAATTAATTTATTATGCATGAGGCTCAATTGCAAAAATATAAGATGCCATAGAATTAATGAAATTTGTATATCACATATGGGGTTAGACTACAATGCCAGGGTGGCATAGTAAAATTAATGACCATATCTTTTGGACAGTGACGACTAACTCTATCTTGGACTTTTAATGACAATGCTAGAAGTAGTCACTATATTCCTTATTTTAGTCACAACATTTTCCTAAATTATCACAAAGCTAATTTTCCACCGCATGCGCTGTACCCATGTTGATGACTGAATCCAAGTTGTCACACATGACATGATGTTACCTATGACAACACTGAAAGTCGTCAATGAAGTGTGTCAATTGTGACCAATGTTTTTATTGGGACTGAATTGCAATTTGATGATAAAGTAATCTAGATTACAATTTTATGAAAGAAAAGAGAATAGAGGTAAAAGATAAAGTTTATGGAGGGAAACTGAAAAAGTTTTGAGGGTGGTCGGCTAGAGCCACTGCCTTTTTTTTTTTTTTTAAATTGACAACCATTTTAGTTGATCGAATAATCAAAATAGTTTGCTAATACATGCATGAAACACTAAATCCATTTAGTACAAGTTGCGGTTCATTAACAACAAACAATGTGATTGCCATAATTAATAACAACATTTTAATCATGCGAACATGAGGATTACACTTAATTTCGTATTAAATTCTACTGTTCATTACCAACATTTTTAGATTATACTAATGATTAGTTTTTTTTTGCGTTTCCTCAAGAGAACTAAATAGGGAATCTCCGATAAAATTATAAAATATGTGTACATGTTTTTATTACAATACCTTTCATTTTTTCAAATAAAAAAATAGAGACTAAATCAGAAAACATAACGTGTCACTGTAGAACTAATGAAATTGGTTTATCACATATTAACATAGGGTGCCATAGTAGAGTTAGTGATATTGGTTCATCACATATGGGGAAAAATTGCAAAAGATACACCGTCATAGTAGAATTAATGAAATTGGTTTGTCACATATGGAGTTAAACTACAAAAGTTAGGGTGGCATAGTAGAATTAATCACCATGTCCTTTAGACAGTGACGACTAATTATTGTCACTATCTTACACTTTCAATGATGACGTTGGAAGTGGTCACTCTATTCCTCATTTTAGTGACGACATTTTCCTTGATTTTACAAAACTAATTTTCCACCACATGATCGTGACAACTAATTCCATGTTGTCCCTAATGATGAGTCTATATGATGTCATCTCTAACGACATTAAAAGTCGTTGCTAAAGTGTGTCAACGGTGACAAGTATTTATGTTGTCACTACATTGCAGTTTGGCAATAAAGTGATCTGAATTTTGAAATAGTAATCTAGATTATAATTTTAAGAGGCAAAAGAGAATAGAGGGAATAGAGAAAATTAATGGAGCGAAATTGAAAAATTCTGAGGGGTGGTTGGCTAGAGCTAGCTCTTTTTTTATTAATTTTTTTGACAATCATCTAATACATGCACATAATGCTAAATCCATTTAGTACGAATACCGTGGTTCATTAAAGATAAACAATGTTATAATTATAATTAAGGACAACCTTTTGGTCAAGCAAATGTGAGGATTACACTTAATTTTGTATTAACTTCTACTGTTCACTATAGACATTTTTAGATTATGTTAATTATTAATTTTTTTTACATGGGAAATTTATAAAAAAATTTTACATTTATAGCTAATTAATATCGAACTTTGGAAAAATTTTAAAATATGTACATATATTTTGTTACGATACCTAAACAAATAGGGACTAAATTGCAAAACATAGGATGACATAGTGAAATTAATGAAATTGGTTTATGACATACGAGGCTAAATCACAAATGATAGGGTGCTATAGTAGAGTTAATGAAATTGATTTATCACATATGGGGGCTAAATTGCAAAAGATTGTGTGTCATAATAGAATTAATGAATTTTTTTGTATCACATATGGAAATAATTAACATAGAATTAATGAGCATGTCCTTTAGACAGTGACAACTAATTGTTGTCATTAACTTAGACTTTCAGTGACCATGTAAGAAATGGTTACTGTATGCGTCATTTTGGTGACAACATTTTCCTAGGTTGGCACAAAGTTAGTTTTCCACCACACCTTCAAGTTGTGTGCCATTTCTTTTTTGTCATGACTAATCCTAAGTTGTCACTAATGACAAGTGTATGTGAGTCATCTCTAACGACATAAAAATCATCACTGAAGTATGTCAAATATGACAAGTATTTTGTTGTCACTGAGAATATTATCACAAAAAGCCAATTTTCTTGTATCAATCAGGGGATCAAAAGACAAGTTTACATAAAGCCAAAGCTATGTCTGCAAAATGGGTATCCCAAAAACATTTCTTTTCGTTGTTGTTGTTGTTGTACTGTATAAATACGTTGTTTTACATGTACTTTTTCTTCCATGAAACCTTTTATGATGCTTCGCCCCACGCTTAAGCGTGAATCTCACCATATTTCGAGGCTAACACCTAAAAATATAAGGCTCAAATAAAATAGAGTAACAAACAAAATCCAATAAATACCTACAATAGGTAACGAAGCTAAAATCCACAAAATTTCGGCAGAGTTTCCTCCTACACTGTAAATTGCCATCATAAGCAGCCAAAAGCAATTTAACATCTTACAATTATCATCAATCCAAATCTAACAGCGGCATTTAAGCGGTAGAAATCTTAAACATATCCATTGTTTATACATATATATATGAACAATAATAAAATTCAAAAAATAAGCACCTGCAGCTGCCATATCAGAGGAAATGAGCAGTAAAAGTGCAAAGAGAGCACCGAGGATAAAGAACAAATTCTTTGAAGATGCCATTTGATCACAATCTTACTCGAATTCTAAATGATGCGTTAAACTTAATGTCCAGTAAGAGTATTTTGCTGCAACTATTTATAAGAACCAGGATGAGGACACCGTGCCTTACACGTCAGAAATATTGCCGGCCAATGGTATTCGTAATTGTATATGTATATGTAAGGGCGACTTCCTCCTTTGACGAACAATGGTCTTCTTCCACATGCTGACAATTTCCATCTCAGTTCGATATTTCTAGACGAACATGATGGGCTTTCCGGGCAAAACAATGGTCGTCCATGTATCCAGTCTCTGCACGCAGGAATAATGGACTTATCGCCCCTTATATAATTATTTTCTTACGTGACTGCCTAAAGCAGACATTTTACCTGGTCATAAGAATCATAATATCATGTGTGCCCATTTTTCCATCTTTGGATACAATTTCTTTGACTTTTTGATTTTTCGTTTGTTTAGGCGGGATTCCATTTTCATCGTTCTGGCGTTTCCCCGTCCTATTCCACGTTACTGTCTACGAAATTTCAGTACTTGTTTTTTAAACATAAAAGAGTAAAAACTCCGCCAAATAACGCTTTAGTCACTGTTTGGATTGGAGGAATGGAAAGGAAAGTAAACAATAGTGCCCGAGTAGAAAAGAAAGGAAAATAGATTAGAAGAAAATGGTTTCTATTTATCTCGTTTGAATTTGTGATCAAAGGAAAAGAAAGGAAGCCTATTTAATTGTTTAGAGAAACGAAAGAACAGAAAGGCAATGAAAGGATTACATGTCAATTTACATGTTTGTTCGTAATTTAGATTGTAGATTAGGATAAGCAAATACATCATTGTATTTTAATTTTCTTAAAAAAAAAAGGATTTCTCTTTCTTTTGTTTCTACCTATACTTAAACGGAAACCAATTATATACAAATTACCTAGCATTAATCTCTCATTTTCCCTCATTATTCTTTCATTTTTCTCCTTAAAAATCAATCCAAATGTAATTATTCCTATCTCTCATGTTTCTCTCTTTTGTTTTCCTTCCCATTCCCTCAATCCAAATAGTACTTTAATTATCTATAAATGAATATATATTAATGACAATCTTCCCCTTCAAACTTCAAATCCATTGTGAGCGAGATTGATTACACTTTGTAAGTGGATATATTAAATCTATTAGACTTAAGAATTGATTTGGCTAAATTTGCTAATTTTTCTTTTGCTCGAAGAAATTCTATCAAACTCCAAGCAACTTGTTGTAGACAATAAAGCATCCTCTAATTATGGTACACAGCCAATGTGTACTCAGTCCCAAATTGAATATTTTACTACTCATTTTAATAATGTCCATTTTTTTAAAGAAATAAAAACTTTAAATGCTAGAATATACCTATTCCAATATTTTATTTACTACAATAGTAAGTGCCACATGTTTCCCAACATCTCCTTACGTCTCAATTAATAAATACAACATATGTTTTCTATTGGCTAATTAAATTATTAAATTTAACTTCATTCTCTCGGTTCTCGTCTTAGGTCTAACAAATACATTCGAATTGGGGACTATAGATGATAAGTTATCCTATTGTCTCTTATGCTCTTAACAAATATTTAGATTACTCCAAAAAAAAAAAAAAAATTCGGTTTACCCCCGCATTCATCCTGGCCAGTTCAAGAAAAGATCTTGATATTTGCAAGATTTTGATATTTGCAAAGTGTCTTCTAAACAGGCTAGTTCAAGAAAAGATCTTAATAGTTGCGAACTGGCTTCTAAAGATAAAATTTCTGATTAATTGACCGGGTCCAAGCAATAACTCGTTTTCATTTTGTTAATAACAAGCTCATTTTATGTCCTTGGATAGAATAGGCTTGGGAGACCATATTGACAAACATTATCTCTTATCCTGCTTTGAATTTATTTGTGAATTGATCGTTTTAGTTGGACCTAAATCAACAAGATTTTATCGGGGTAGTAGTTTATCAACCTTCTCTCTCTCGCTCTCCCTGCCCCCACTTTATCAACAATATGGTTCAACATCTACTCAAACAAATTACAGTCAATTAAAACCTATAAAACACTTGCTATTAATTTTACTATTGCTGAAAGTGAACATGCCTAAAAATGCAAACAAAATTGGGAAAATTATGTGGTCCGGTCCTTATCAAACTTCAAGATCTTAGAACCTTAAATGTGAACCAGACAGCAATAAATTTTCTTTTCTGAATTCTGATGGATGTCACCATTTGAGCTGTCCAGCTAGTAGCATAAAATTAATTCGTTTGCTCCATTTCATTTTAAATATATATGCGGTGACCGGTGGACAAAATTTATTGAGCTAACTATAAGAAATTAATTGAAAAAATTGAATACTCACCTTCTCAGAAATGGCATCTTGAACAACAATAATGTCACTAGTAATTCACCAGCAGAGGCTTCTGTGTCTAAAAGACTAATGTCTTGATTTAGCATAGCCCTCAAATACGCCATTCTCATCTTTGCCGCTTGCCTTTCTCCCGTATGCATCCAACAAGCCACCTTTAAAATATACATACCCAAAAAAAAAAAAAACAACCTTATTCGCTTTTTAACATCTTTTATAGTAGAATTTGCAATACCAAAATTTGGCAATTTTACCGCAGTACATGTACTAGACAGATGGTAAATAAAAGTACCTGTCCATGTTAAAAAATTCCAACAAAGAGCTTCTTAAATATGATAACATCTGTTCTTCTTTTATATTTACTGTTTTCATTTTCTTTCTTTTTATTTCTTGTAAACCCTAAATTATTGTGGCTCTATTTTTATTATGTTTTATTATGCCACATATCGTCTTAATGCCCATGATGAGAACTACTCACCGGTGTAATTTTACCTCTAGCCAACCAACCATGTGCCACCACTTGCCTTTCGGAATTTGGTGCTGTGGATGGTCAAAAGAAGGGTAAATTGCATCGAACGCCCTTATAGTATGGTCAATCTATATATTAGTTCCCTATAGTATGCAAACTTACAATTTACTTCTCTGTGGTACGAATTTTTCTGAAAAACCAGACGGAATGTTGAAAAAGTCACAATGATGTGCAAAAAGTCTTTAATGCCCTTGTATCTTACTTGCATTTCCTCTTAACTTTTTGGTCATTTTCCTCAAAACAAACCCCAAACTTGGGCAGTGGATCAAGCCAGAAAAGTGCTACCATTGATGCTAAACCCTTGCCACTTTCAGCCACCATATTCCAATTATGATTTTCGCCAAAAATTGCACCTGAATTTCAGATTTTCAAGTGGATCAATTATTTGTCTTCGAAACATCCAAATCTATCAAACAAATATCAAAAAAGGCTTTGTATTTTCAAGATTTCTCTTTAAGCATTTGAAATTTTGAAAAATAAAACATATGGGCATGTTCAAAATTTTCTAAAATACAATGAATTTTTAAAAATATGGCAAATTGTTTCTTTCTAGAGTTAACTATAAAATTAATCCAAATTGATAAAAATTTAGCAAATTGTGGCACAATTAGAATTTCAGTATCGAGAACTTCATATTGGAATATGCAATTTTTAGGGATAGTTTGAGGAACCTCCTCTTAGGTTTTGGACAATTTTATTTAGGACACCTATATTCCTATTATTAAACTTACACCGCATTATTTCTATTTTTTTTAACAAAAAAAATCCCATATGCTAATGTAAGCAAAAAAAATACACCATGAATATCCTAAATTAGTCCTTATTTGTTGAAAGAAAAAGTTAAAAGAATATATTCCAACCAAATATTCTAATGCAAAGAATTGAAAGCTCAAAAAACAAACCCAGTCAACAAGCCTCACCGTAACCAATGATGCAAATCCACTTCCTTCCAGCAATTTTCTCTTCCTCTGCCTCCTACCCCTTCTTACTTTTGTTCTGCCAACTTATATTCAAAATTCTTCATCATCTTCGGCGTTTCTCTCCCAAAATCCTCTAGCCCTTCCTTTCTTTGCTTAATCTCTTTCACTTCAACATTTTCCTGATTCATCAATACTCACTTTATCAATACAAACCTGTAGAAATATCATCTTGTGGACATTATCTGACAAACAAACACAAATTAGATTAATAATATAAATTGAAGAATACAAGAATGAATTGTAGAAATTGACCTTGGAAAAGGAAATGCGTGAGATCTATAGGTGCAAGAGTGTGCTGTTCTCACTACTCATTCCACAATAGCCTCTCCATCTGCATTTGAGTGTGATTTCAAGTTTGCGCAATTATGCATTTACAACTCTATTTGATGAAACAATTTTATGGTTGTCTAGTTTTTTTTATTGGTGACTATCGCTTTGTATATGGAACTTTGTCAAGTTCAATTGACGGAAAAGATGGGTGGTTTAGATGGAGTAAATGGAGCTACTGCCCAGTTCAGATTTAAAAAAAAATACACAAAAAATTTTGGTTGAGTGCAGTTAGGAAATCAATATGTCAAAACAATTTGACGGAGAAGGAATTTAAAATTGATTTCTAAACAGGATCATTGATTATCTATACAAAATCGTGAACGTATCTCTTGGTGACGTAAATAAACAATTAACAGTGACATCAACTACAAGTCACACAAGTGTCCGGCCTTTAAGGTATCCATACAAATACCTTTTTGGGATCTTCATCAAGAATGATTGACACTAGGTGAATATGCTAGATTCACTTGACATGCCATCAACGCGAAGAAAATTATATAAAGAAAAAACTATTTTTTCTCTTTCTAATTCTCTAACGCTATATTGTTGTATTGAATCTCATGTCAAGTCTCAATGTTTATGACTTATTTATAGAGCAACAATTAAGGCATTTTGTCCAATAACAATTCAGTAATAGGTAACCCTTATCTATTAAGATATCTTATCAAATAAGATATTTAGTAGGTTCTAATTTCCTTTAAAAGGAAATTCTTCCACAATTATAATTACTCTATTTATCAATAAATCCTTAGGATTAATTATCTCACAAATTAATCCCATAATTATCACATAATCATTTAAATCAATTCAATCCAATAATTAGTTCTTTTGTGTGTGACCCTTTAGGTTCCTAATCACTTGGCAATAAATATAAATTATAATCTTAGAATTAATTGGCTTTAGTACAAAACCAACAAACTCCCACTTGAACTAAAGTCAATTTAGTTATAGGGATTCTAAGATTGGATAAATTAAACAATTTTAATTTACCATTAATCAAATTAATCAATTTATATTTACAGATCAAAATTGGCCTCTAGCTAGGCATCATGACCACACGAGTGTTAGGAAAAATCAAGTGATTGACTTCACTTATACATGAACTAGATTCCGTGTGATTATTATCCTTTCATCATATTGTCGCGCCCCATTTTTCGTTCGAAAATAAGTGAGTTGGAAAAAGGAAAAGGAAGAATTAAATGTGGTTGTGGTTGTGTTTATTTATTGGAAAAAAAAGAGTGTAGGTTCTTGTAAAGATGATCTTTTAGAATATGCTTTATAAAAGATATTTTGACGAAAGATGTAAAAAATGCTTTATTTTGAAAACAAAAGGAAAAAAGCCTAAAATGGGACTTTGAAAATGCGACGGTTTTTGGGCCCGAAAATAGAGTCTAAAAAGGGTTTTTAGTAAAAAGGGAGTCGCTACTTGGTATTGAGTTTTGGTGTACCAAGTCAACAGAAAATATTTTGTAAAAAGTAAAAAAAATTGGGAATGATTTATTTAAAAATGATTTTTGAGAAAATATAAGAAAAACAAGAAAAAACCCTTTTAAGACAGCTCCAGGTCTTTGAAAACAAGAGAAAAAGGTTCGGGAGTCACAGTTGAAGAAAGGGAAGGCAAAGGCTTGCGCCTAAGGCACCCTTTCAACATAGCTGAAACTAGTTGCGAAGGTTTAGTCTAAGTTTTCCTAATATAACCCTAATATTTGATCACATTTGGATGCAACTATATGAATGCAAATCTAGTCCCTAAAAATGGATATCGTTAAGGGACAAAATATTCCATTGAGGTTTGGTCGGAATTACCGCATTAATTGCGAAACCCGAGTATAGACCCCGATGGAGTCACGAGTGTAGATGCAAAGTGAAATGCAAAAGAAAAGGAAAATAGTAATATAGATAGTAAGTGAACAAAGAAAGTGGAGATGCAACATAATGGGTACGGAGAACTAATAGACTCAGTGACTAGCTATTTCTACTCACGGAGGGAGGAACGACATGTATGCCACCGCTTCCCACGTGAGTAGATGACTATTTCTTAGTCAAAAATCACACAAATGACCTAAGATTCTATGTGTAGTGGAGTCTAATGTTATGCACTAAATAGGTATTAAAATAGATAATAAGTTATAAAGTATATATAAAAACTCATAGAAAATGGAAAAAGGCCTAAAAAGAGTAAATGTGTGTGAAATGTTCGTGAAATACATACAAGAAATGATTTTAATACTAGAATGACCTAAAGGACCTAGCATTGGACTAGCCTATTTTCTAGAAATTCTCCGCTAGCGTTGGACTAGCGAAGAAAACGAAATTAGCCACAACTAGCGTTGGACTAGTGTGACGACGATACACATATATAATTATAAAGCAAGTAAATAAATAAAGATGTATTAAGCAATAATCACATAAGAGCAAATAATAACACATAGGAGCACATAAGCACACAAGCATGATATTCTAGATGCAAAGTCCTAGAGAAAGCGAATAAAACACATAAGCACATAGCACACATAACACACGAAAAGCCCTAACTATTACACCGGGGAAGCCTAATTACAATCTAAAAATAAAAATAAAAGGTAACCTATCTAGCCTATCTATTACATTTTCTATCTAAAATACATAAGATTTTTGTTAAATAGATAACACATAAACTATCTATTACATTAACTATCTAAATACAAAAATTTTTGCTAAATAGAATATTACCTATCTATTACATTCTCTTTGAATAATCAAAAATTAAATTCGAGTAAATAATATGACATAAATAAATAAACACTCACACATGGATAAAAATTATAAGCACAAAGATACATGAAAACACATAGAAAAACACATAGGAGCACTTAGAAGCACATAAAAAGAAATTAAAAGGGTAATCGAGGTACCTCCCGTTCGAGGACTCGGTACAAATGCTAACAACATGAACAAACTTATCACGGTACCATTATTTAAATAAATAAAAAAACAGTAATTAAATAATTTTTAGCTTAATCACTATAAACACATCACAATAATGCAAAACAATTATAGCAATAATAAACTAGAATCAAAGAAAAGTAATGATTAAATATTTAGGACGAAGAATGAAAATTATTTAAGTAAACTAAATAAATAAATAAGTAAAATAAAATAATAAAACAAAATACAATAATACGTAATTAAGTTTTCCACACACAAATAAGAATTACCAAAATAACTAAAAGAGAAATAAAGAAACTAATTGGAGCAATTAATTAGGCTAACAAAACCGAATTTTAGAACATTAATCATAAATAAAATAAAATAAAATAGAATGTGAAAAGCAATAATTACAAGCTTTGAGGACTTAACTAATTTTAAATTTTTTTGGCAAAAATAAAATATTATAAGGTTTGGATTAAAAATGAAAATTTAGGCAACATTCTAAAGTGAAAATGTAATTTACAACAAAGCAAAAGGGTAAAATTATAATTTTAAACCCTAATTAAGGTAATGACATAGTTTACAACAAATTTAAAGGCTAAAATATAATTTTCAGCAAGTATAATGCCCAAAAATAAAATTTCCAGCAATACTTAAGGCCAAGAATATAATTTCAGCAAAGTCATTAAATAATACATAATTTACAGCAATGTATAGGGTCAAATTGCAATTTTCAGCTATATAAAAGGGCTAAAATAAAAAATTCCAGCAGCTATAAGTATTAGAATATAAGTTCCGGCACCAAATAAAAGACTAAAATACAATTTTCAACAGTTAATGGAGGTTTTAAAACAAATTCCAGCAACATAAAGAACTAAAATATAAATTCCAGCAACAATACGGGGCCAAAATGAAATTCCAGCAAGTATAGTGACTTAAATAAAATTCCAGCAGGGTTGGGGGGACAAAAAATAAATTCCAGCAAGCATTCTAGGGCAAAATAGAATTTCCAGCAATGTTGGGGGGTAAAAAGGTAATTTCAGAAAAGTATAGGGGTCGCTATGCAATTTTATAAAAATACAAGGGTCAAAAGTAGAAATTAACAAACGTAGGGGCCAAAATTATAATTATATAAAAATTGAGGGACCGAAATGCAATTAATTGGGACTTAATTGAAAAGAAAATAAAATTATGGGGGTCAATCTATAAAAAACAGAAACTTAAATGCACAAATCAGAAATGATCAGGGTTACGGTAACATTAATAAAAGTATAAAGACTATAAAATAAATAACTATTATTAATTAAAAAACTAAACCATTAAAACGACGTAGTTTTGAGTGAAACTACGTCAAAACGATGTAGTTTCGCTAAAACTCTTTTTTTTTTTCGGTTTTAGTTTCTCTCTCTTTTTTTTTTCTTGTCCAGATTTCCTTTTTATTTTCTTTCTTTCCTTTTTCTTTTTTTGTTCTTTTTCTTTTCCTTCTTTTTCTTTTCTCTCTTCCCCCTTTTCTTCTCCCCTTTTTTTTTCCTGGTTCTTCCCGATTCACTCTTCTCTCTTCTCTCTCTCTCTCTCTCTTCTCCGTCCGGTTTCACTCCTCGCCGGATTCTCTCTCTATCCCTCTCGCCGGTCTCACTCTCTCCTCTCTCTCTCTCTCTCTCTCTCTCTCTCTCTCTTTCTCTCTCTATTTCATCTCTTCTTCTTTGTTCATGACTTTCCTCTTTTCTCCCAATTTCTTGAATTTCTCTTGTGATTCTCTTGAATTTAAAAAAAAAAAAAAAAACTCTCTCAACCGAAATTTCCCACAAAACAAGCCCATAAGTTCAATAAAAAATCAACCCATGTTCCATTCCAACATGTCAAACTATAATCATGTTTATACAAAATAAATTGAAAGAAAGGGGCTTGGGAATTTTACCTTGTGCACCGAGGGAAAGTCTGACTTGGTGGCGCCGATGGGGATCGTTGATGGGCAACGGCACTCGAGCGTGACTAGGTTGCTGGCTTCTTGTTGTTGTGCAATGGGTGGCGAAGCTCAGGGGCAACACATGTGTAGCTGGGATTGGCAAAGGTCAGGGGCGGCGCAGCTTGGGTAGAGGAGCCTGGCTAGGTTGTTTTGGGTTGTTTGTTTGCAGGTTAATTGATGGGGGCTGTGTGAATCGGTGGGGCAGAGGGAGTGAGGGAGACTGAGAGAGAGTTGTGTGAAGTTTGCAGGTGTGTTTGTGATGCTTGTGCAGGTGAAATGTGTGTGTGTGATGTGTGTGTGCTTGAATTGAAATGGAATTGAAGGATAGGCAGCGGGAGTGTGCACTGGTGTGACTCCGGTGAGGTGAGGAATGAGTTGTGTCTGTGTGTGCATTTGTGTTTGATGAAAAAGAAAATGCAGTGTGTGTGACGAGTGAGTGTGCCTGTGTGTGTATTTGCTTGTGGTTTCTCTGTTGCTATGCGTGTGTAGTGTGTGAGTTTGATGCGAGTGAAGTGTGTGTTTGTGACTATTTTTCTGTAGGTGAAATGGGTGTCTGGTGTGTGTGAAGAAGTTTAGTATCTGAAGTGCAGTGAGGTGAAGATGGTGTAGAGAGGGAGCTGAGGAGGAAAGTGAATTGTGTGTGTTCTTGTGAGGGAGTGAATTGTGGTTCTGCGTGCAGGGGAAGAGGGCCGAGAGGGAGAGTCTGTGCAATGTTGGTGTTGTGTGTCTGTGGTGCTGTGAGTGTGTTGCAGGGTGTGTGTGTGTTTCTGTGTGAAATGTGCAGTGTGTGTTAGTGTGTGCTGTACGTGTGTGCAAGGAGAAGTGCGTGTGTATGTGTTTTGCTAGTGCATGAAGAACTTTGTGTGAATGTCTGTATCTATGTGTGTGTGACTGAATCTCTGATTGTGTGTGCAATGAAGGCGTTAGTGTGTGCTCTTTGTGTCTGTGCTTGGTGAACCTGAGAGCTGAGGGTGATGGAGAGGGAGAGCCGTGTGTAGAGAGAGACGAGAAAGGAAGAGGGGTGCTTGCAAGATGTGCAGGGGAAGGGGGACGAGAGGGATGAGGATGGAAGTGAGTTGTGAGTGTGTGATGTCTGTGGTTTTGTTCTGTGTGCAATGTAGTGCAGAGAGGGAGAGAATGGTAAGGTGAGAACTGTGTATTCTGTCCGTGTGCAGGGGAAAAGGATTGAGAGAAAAGAGAGTGAAAAATGGTGAGTGAAAAACAAGCAAAAATCCCCAAAAATCTGCTGAATTGCAGGGGAGTTGGAAGGTGATGATGAGAGGAGGTATGGTTTTGAGTATGGTCATAAGGCTGCTTTGCAGCTTAAGCAACTATGCTGCTGCTGTAGCAGGCTGCAAAACGTAGCTCGCTCCAGCCCTTTTTTTTTTTTTTTTTTGAAATTGGTAAAGAGGAAGAAAAGAGAAAAAAGAAACAAAATGTAAAAAAATAAAAATAAATAAAAATAAAAATTTTATGGACTTCTTAGAAAAAAATAAAATAAAATAAAATAAAATAATAAAAAATAAAAAGTAAATAAAATTAAAATAATAAAACTAAAATTAAAATTAAAATTCAGCCTTAAAAGAAAATTCAATAATAACAAAAAATTAAAATTCTAAAGTTAATTCACCGTTGAAAAACATGTCATGGACAAAAAGATACAATTCGAAATAAATACCAAATAGTCTTTAAAAATTATCAAAAATTTTTTACATAAAATCTACAAATATTAAATGCACATATAAAATATTTCACACACAAAAATGACCAAAATTATGAAGATCACAAAAATACTAAATGACTCTTAAAAATTACGAAAAATTTTACACTAAATATATTATCACATAAAATACATATACTGAATTTTTTCACTAGATTTTAAGATTAACGCATTCTTGGAAAATGTGTCCTTAATAAATAAAAAGAATAAAAATTAAATAAATACTAAACGACCTCTAAAAATTATGAGATTTTTACAGGAAATTTGTGAATATACAAAATGCATATATAAAATTTTTCACTTGAAAACTCTCGTGAAAATAATGCATTGGAAAACATGCAGTTAAAAATAATAATAATAAAAATTTTAAATAAATAATAAATGACTCTCCGAAAATTATTAAAATCATAAATAATGATAAAAATAGTAGAATTATGTATTTAGGAAATAAACTAAAATAAACTAATATTTACATGGTGAAATTACCATTTTGCCCCTGATATGACACATTAGATATAATACGCGAAAATTGTACTCGACCCCCCGAAAAATGAAAAAATACCCCCTAAAATAAAGTAACACACATATTCTTACCAAAGGTGTGTCAAAATTTGGTGTCTACACATACTATATCCCAAATTAGTACAACAGTAAGGTATAGGTGCCAACTCTTAATGTACTAATTATTACTATTTCTTGTTCTTTGAAATTCAACTCATTTTTTAATAAATTTAAATATTTTCTAAATTATTAACTCGTTTGCAAACATTCCTGAGCTAATATTTCAATTAGTGTGGCCACAATAGGAATAAACTCTCCCACTACTAAAAGTGGTGAATCCTATATTGATCATAAACTATCAACTCGTGTTTCTTATTGTACCTAACTTCTATTGCACACATAACCAATTACGGATTATGGACTAATAGAGTTAAAGTGCAACAATCCACACTAAAAATACTCTTATGATCTCAAATCAAAGGATCACTTACACTACTGTCACGTAGATATTATACCATTTTCACTCAAATACTTAACCTTATGGAAATCTCTAAGCAAATCAATTCAAAGAATTTGTTCTCCAACAATTCACCCATATATCATCATATATGCTAATCTATCACCATTAACAATGTCTTTTATATTGTTAATACTACGATTAAGGATGCTTTAACAATAACAATAAATATTATTCTAAAGACTTTATCATAATGTAAATACATAAGTACATGTGATAAAATGCCATTTCATTTTATTATAGTATAAGCAACAACCAAACATAATAATTTTTGAAATTACAAGTCATTCTTCCATTTTAAACAAAAACTTATCATTCATGTATCTTATACCGAATGAATATACATTACTATCATGTTTCTTTTGGATAATGCCTTAGTTAATGGATTAACTACATTATCCTTAGTGGAAATCTCATCTATCTTTACATCATTTTTACCAATTATTTCTTTAAATAAATGGTATAGCCAAAATACTTGTTTGGATCATAGATGAGACCGTAAGTTCAATAATGAACTTCTAGATCCAACTTAGCTTCTAAGTTACAAAGCACTTGGCCTTTGTTGTAGAATCTGTTGTAATGTCTAGCTTAGAACTCTTCTAACTAGCAACACCACTATTCAAGTACCGATTGCAATCTATTATCATTCTTAAAGAATTAAATATTTACATCTATAAACCCATACACTTCTAAAGTGTGAATTTCATAAATCAAGAATAATCCATTAGTTCCTTTTTAAGTACTTTAGAATATTCTTGACAATTATCCACTGACACTCACTAGAAATAGATTGATATTTGCTTATCACATAGCGCATAGGAGACATTTGGTCTCATACGTAGCATAATGTACTTTATAGATCTATTGCAAAAGCTTAGGGATCTTTTGCATGCTACAATCTTGACAAGACTCTTAGGACACATGTCTCTCGAAAGGGTAATTCCATGTTGCACAGAAACCCTGCCTTTGATTCCTCCATGCTAAACTTCTTTAGCATCTTGTCTATGTACATAAATTTACAGAGACCAAGCAACCTTTTGGATCTATCTATATAGATTCAATTCCCAATACATAGGTTGCCTCTCCTAAATCTTATATGGAGAAATTCTTGGACAACCATATCTTTTAGCATATGAAGCATAAGTATATGTCATGCACATAAAGTGTTAAGAAAAACCATAGTACTCCCATTCACCTTCTTGTATACACAAGGCTTATCTTCATTTTTGAGGAAATCAAACCCTTTGATCATCACATCAAAACAAATGTTCTAACTCCTTGATTTGTAAGTAATCATATTACCATCCATGTCAGTCTTTCTTTTAAAAACCTATTTCCACCCTATGAGTTTTACCCGTTTGGGTGACTCAAACAAGGTCTATACCTTCTTGTCGTATATGGAATCCATTTCGAATATTATGGTTTCACGTCACTTTAAGGAGTCTGCACTAGACATAACCTCTTTGTAGTAAGTAGAATCATCATCATCTATGACAAGCATATTATTGCTCTCATTTATGAGAAATCCATATTTCTCAGGAGCATGATGTGCTCTACTAGATCTACGAAGATCTTGTGTAATTTGAGCATCTGATTGCGCCTCATCAGTATGTAGCTTAAGCTTAGGTTCTAATTGTTGATAGTTGTTAGTTTGTGGCTTTTGAATTTCATTAAATTCTACTTTACTCCCACTGCCTTTTTCAAGAATAGACACTTTTTCTAAAAAGATACCACGCCTTGAGACAAACAATTTGCTCAAGGCAATTGTAGAAGTAATATCCTAAACTTTCTTTAGAATACCCCACAGGTAAACATTTATAAGACTTAGTCTCAAACTTATTTGATGTGATCAGCTTCACATAAGCAGAATGTGTCGAAATTCTCATGTGACTAAGAATTACTTTCTTGCCGTACCATATCTCATATGGAGTAATATCAACAGCTTTGGTTGGAACTCGATTGAGTGTATGGGAGACAGCTTTAAGGCAAATTACCAAAACTAGATTGGAAGTGTAGCATGGCTCATTATGGAATGTAAAATATCCAATATGGTACGATTCTCCTCTTTCAGACACACCACTCAATTGTGGTATGTATAGTGGAGTCCGATGAGGAAGAATCTCATTCTCCTCTAGATATTTCGACACTCGTGACTCAAGTATTTCTTACCTTGATCATATCTTAGTGTTCTAATCAGATCTTAGTATTCTAATACTCTTGTCAATTTGTTTCTCTACGTCAACTTTAAAGACCTTGAAATATATTTAACCATATCTAGAATGGTCATCCGCAAAAGTGATAAAGTATGAGAAACTACCTTTGGCATAGATTAACATTGGACTACCAACATCAGTATGCATAAGCCCAAAAAGATCACTAGCATATTCATCTTTTCAATAAAGGTGTCTTGGTCATTTACCAAGTAAACAAGATTATATATCTCAAATGATTCATAATCAAATGAGTCCAAGTATATATCTTTGTATAACTTGGATATACGTTTCTAATTTACATGGCCAAGTTTACATTACTAAAGGTATGATTATTTCATAATATCTAATTTTTGTTTCTTAGAGTACATGTTGAGATTGAACTTATCAAGTTCTAGAATAAATAAGCCATTGTTTAATAAACTAGTACCATATAGGACACCGTTATATGAGAATAACATTTATTCTTTTTAGAAATGGTGAATCCATCTACATCCAATGCAAAAATTGGTATTAAGTTCTTTGTCAGTACTAGAACATAACCATTTTTAATTCTAGAACCAGCCCAATTGGTAAAGAGAATTTATAACTCCCTACGGCCAACGTAGCAACTCTTGCTCCATTCCCTAGATGTAGTTTGACTTCTTTCTTTGTTAATAATCTATCATTCTTAATACCTTGCATATTGATGCAAATATAGGATCTATATTCAATATCTAATACCCAAGGGTCCTGGTTAGTAGATTGGTCTATCTCAATCATAAATATACTAGAAGTCAAAGTCTCATCAAACCTTATTGACTTCTAAGTCTTAAACGAGCCACACAATACCCTTTCTAATATTATTTGTTTTGGATTGGAAACACATGCCTATAGATTTGTCCATTTTGATCATACCTTTATATTTTGTCATGGCTATTTGGGCCTTCCCAAGACTTGCCTTGGATTTCTCCTTGACAAGCAATAAGATGTCCCTTGATTCCTTGATAGATTACCCTATAGATATCTCATATTTATTGGTATTAGATTGTGTATCCAACAACCTTTCGAAGATGCACAATTATGGATAAAAGCATCCATCATATTATGCTGCTTTTGTAACTCAGGAACCATACATGATTTTATGATACAAGCAGTAGTATCATTATTGTATTCATGCATCTCATATGCAATTTTTTATTTCCTAGCTATCATTGTGACTCGGGACATGTAGAATCAAGATATCAAGAACATAGCCTATATTCTCATACTTGAGACATTCTCAAGTTATTCTAGTCCAAGAAATTAAAATGGAGTCCTATAAAGTGTGTTATGTGTTCATGTGATTATACATTCTACAATAAAAAATAAAAATAGAATATGACTTTATATTTATGCAATAAACAAAACCAAAATAAAAAAATATATATAGACATAAAATTTTGGTTTTGCTCCCACTAGTTTAACCAAATCAATATCCCTCAAAATTGATTCGAGAATTTTCACAAAATTCGTAGTGGGCTAGGATCCCATTTTAATTATTGTTAATCTTGAGTGCTCGACAAATCAAAAAGAATTTCAACAGGTAGGTAACAATTACCATTACAACTTTTATAATTCCTAGATAGTTAGTTATCAACTTTTGATACGCACATCACATATGTCTCCTAACTCCTTACCTCAAAGACACATGACCTTGAGTTAGCTCAACAAGTCACGAGCCTTTGTTAAATCAAATCCATTATTCAGAGATCACATCTCATAGTAGAATAACCTTGAGTTAGTTCAACAAGTTATTTTAACAAGAACTATTTAAACTATAATAATTGAAAGCAATTATTCATGATTTTATATATTTTTTATTAAATCAAACCATTATTTGAGATCATTTCTCGTAGTAAACATATTCTAGGTAGAATAACCTTGAGTAAGCTCAACAAGTTATCTTAACAAGAATTGTTCAAATTATAATAATGGTAGTAATTTTTTTAATTTATTGAGGAATAAATTATGGCCTCATTGTGCACATATATCATATATGAAAATAAATATTTGAATCAAATAAGGCATACAATATGCAATAAAATAAATCATATTATTTTATCAAATATAAAATCACATATGATATATCATGCAAATAAAATAAATCTCATCATTTTATCAAATATAAATCACATATATTATTGAAATAATCACATTTAAAGAATATATAAAATTTTAATCACGAATCTATATGTATATTAATTCAAATCACATTAGAACTGATTTAATTGAATAATTTGAGAAGTGTCTAGGTCAAAAATAATGAAACAAAAATTATTGGGTAGAAAAATAAAGAAAGAAAGAAAATCAAGGACTTAATTGCAAAAAAGACGACTTTCCTTTTTTAGGTGCAGTCAAATAGCACCTTTAGAACACAATTTCCTTTTTTTTTTTTTTTTTTAAAGTCCTAGCGTCAAACGACGCCATTTTTGTGCTAGTGTGGTCAAACCACACCAATTGATCGGGGGAATTTTTTTTTAAAATTTGACATTGTCAAATGACGTCGTTCAAGGTTAGGGTTTTTAGCCACTAATGCGCGCCGCCATGTGACCCTTCTTCCCCATATTTCTTCCTCCACTTCTAGCAACAATTCCAACCAGCTCCACACTTGGTCTTTAACCGACCACATCCCTTTTCTTCCACCCACAGTGAGAAACTCTTTCTTCCTGCGAAGGATTTGCACTGGATCTGGCCAACATTTTCTACGACCAAAAGTCGCACCGAGGAGTTGCTGTTGACCACCTGAATCCAACTTTTATCTGCTGGGATCTTTGTATCCACAATGACCAGACCTGATACGGTCTTTTGGTTCTCGACCAAACGTGCGTCGCCACCCTACGACCTTCAATCTCTTTCCCTTTCGGCGGCGGCTATGGGTTTCGACAGCATCTTCTTGCCAATATCTGGCCAGATCTTGCCCCGGTTAGTCTCATCTTCAATGTGTGACAACCAGAACAGTTTTGGTTGCATGGGGATCAATTTGGGCTAGACGACTAGCTTGGCTAGAAAATTCAACTATTGATCCAGCCATGACCAGAACGCTTTTGGCGTTCATGTCCGGACGGATTCTTGTGTGATGCAACTACCATTCCGGTAGCCTTCTCAGTTGCCTGTTTAGCCCAATTTTCGTTTAATTATTCCGCCAGAACAATTTCCAGCAACCGTTTTAATTTTTTTTTAATTTTCTAAACATTTGAACAATTCGCCAAATTAAAATTTTCAAAATAATTTTCAAAACATATTTTTTCTTGATGTACAGTAACCCAAAAATTCTAAAAAACAATTTTCAAGAATTTTAGAAAAGAATTTTTGTCCAAACAAAATCTTTGAAAACTAGTTTTTCAAACAAATTTTGTTTTGTCGTCTATTTATTTTGAAACAAAATTTCAAGGTAAAAAATTCTCAAATTTATCAACTAAATCACATATACATATATTAAATATTCATGATAGCCTATAATGTACAGATAATCAAAACACGATGCTCTGATACCACTGTTAGGAAATTAATATTCCAAAACAATTTGATGCAACAAAATTTAAAATTGATTTCTGAACATGATCATTGATTATCTATACAAAATTGAGAACGTACCTCTTGGTGATGTAAATAAACAATTAACCTTATGAAAGATAAAATGACTAATACATGCATGGTAGCCCCATTCACATCATTCATGCCTCAATGAGGTTGATCGTTTGTCTATGCTATTTTGAGGAGTTCAAGGGCACAAGCATGCCAATGAAGTATGAAAGATGACCTATCTAGCATTCACTCAAATGGGAAGACACAAAGGAAAGATCATAGTTTTTAATCCAATCAGCACTGGCTAACTGCGCACGGATAGCTCACGCGGATAGGGACAGAAACTTTGGTGAGCTAGGGTTTTTGGATTTTATTCAGTAGTTTATTTTGTTTTACAAGTTGTAATCTTTATGGTAGTTATCTAATTGTGATAGGTTGCAACTAATGATAGGTTTTTAGTAACTTTTCTAGAATACTCTTTATGAGCCTATAAAAGGGCGTTCCTTGTATTATTTTAATTATGATAAGCAAGATGAATTAATAAAATTGTGTGTTTTTCTCTCTACGAGATTTTTCTTTAATTCTTGTATTATAACTAAATCTTGGTCTTATTAGAGTGATTCCATGGTGACCGAAATCTCCGCTTTGGGTTTCTTCTATTTGGTTTGATTCATTCTTTTGGGTTCATCAATTAGGAGTCTATTCCACGGATTGGGTAGGAGTCTATTTCACAGGTTGGATAGGAGTCTATTCTACAAGTTGGTTAGGAGTCTAACTTGCAGTGCAAAAGGAAGAGTTCAACGATCTTGGTTGAATTCTTCAAGCACCACAACTCAAGTTGTTCTTGGAGTCTTTGGATAGGTGACAAAAGAGTCAAGAAAATTGGGTTGTTTTGTGTGGATTTCATTTCAAGATGATCCTTTGGAGATGATATTCCTGTGATATACAAGAGAGTCGACCCCCGATCGTATCGAGTGATATCAAATCTTTTGGGATCTTGAAAGAAATTAGGTATTTGTGTCAACCCGTTTAGGTATATCTTTTGTTTTTGTTGTTAATCTACTTGGATATATGTTTTTAATTTTTGTTTTGTTGTTCTTGGTTCAAGATCTGACTTTTCTTAAATCAAAGCTGTGATCTGTTTTTGTTGATTTGAAACAAAAAAAAAATCATACTGTTGTGCACTATTCATGGGGGCACTGTTTACGCCGGAATCACTGTTCATGACGGAATTCTGTTCACTTCCAGTTACTGTTCATCTGAATTTTTCTATATTTTTTTTTCAGTTTTTTGTTTTTGTTTTTGGAGTTGAGTTGTGTGTTTTGTGAGTTGTTTGTGTTGTTGAAAAAAAAAAGACGGTTGCTAATTGGGAAAAATTCTTGAGTCGAAAAAGGAAAATTTGTGAGATTCTATAAGAAAAGCCAACAATTAGGTGAAAAAAAAAAGAGATTCTTGTTGTTCTTATGAATTTTGCAAATTTGAGCTTTGAGTTGTGCCCTGTTCTGTACAAACTATGGGTGACGTTTCGAGGACGAATCGTTTCAAAGAGGGAGAGTTTGATACCTGCATGGTAGCCCCACACGCATCATTCAAGTCTCAATGAGGTTGATCGTTTGTCTATGCTATTTTGAAGAGTTCAAGGGTACAAAGCATGCCAATGAAGTATGGAAGATGACCTATTTAGCATCCACTCAAATGGGAAGACACAAAGAAAGGATCATAGTTTTTGGTCCTATCTGCTGTTGCGTCATAAAAATCATAAGTAAAAGGTGTACTAGGGGGCGTTAACTGTCGCGTCCCAAAAAGACGTTCCGGTCCGAGACCCTTTTTGAAAAGAAAGTTATTTGGAAAAAACTGTGCATGTGTGAGAAAAATCAAATTTTTATTGAAAAAGTGTTTATTTAGGGAAAATGGTATTTTAAAAAATAAAAGAAGAGGCCGGGACAAAAAAATGCGACAGTTTTGGCCAACTAATTTTGAAAAAGGGTTTTATTTTAAAAAATGGAGTCGCCACTTGGTACCGAATTAGGTTGTACCAAGTCATCCGAAAAATCGTTTAACAAAGTAAAAGTAAAAATTTTAGAAAAAATATTTAAAACCCTTTTCAGACTCCGGTCTAGGAAAAACGAGAGAAAAAGGTCCGGAAGTCACATTTAAAGAAAGGGAAGGCAAAGGCTCACGCCTAAGGCACCCTTTCAACTTAGCCGAGGCTAGTTGCGAGGTTTAATCAAATTTTCCTAAATTAACCCTAAATTCTATTGTGTTCAGATGTATCTAAATGAATGCAAGTCCTAAATCTAAATGTGATTATCGGGAGGGTCGAGATATGCCGTCGAAGCTTGGTCGGGATTATCGCATTAATTGCGAGACCTGAGTCGAGACCTCGAGGGAGTCATGAGTATCTATGCAAAATGAAATGCAAAAAAAAGAAAAGAAAAATAGTAATATAAATAATAAGTGGTCGAAAAAAGTGGGGATTCAACATAACGGGTACGGAGAACTAATAACTCGTGACTGAATATTCTACTCACGGAGGGAGGAACGTCATGTACACCACCGCTTTCTACGTGATTAGGTGACTATTTCTAGTCGGATCACACAAATGTCCTAAAGTCTAAGTGAAATGCAACCTAGATGTCATGCATTTAAAGATGTGTCAAAATAATAATAATAATAATAATAATAATAATAATAATAATAATAATAATAATAATAATAATAATAATAATAAAAATCATGCCAAATGGAAAGAAAACTAAAAGTGTGTGAAGTGGGATGTAAAATGCACACGAGTGCACCTAACACTAAAATGCCATAAGAGTCTAGTGTTGGACTGGCCCTTTCTAGGGATTCCCACTAGCGTTGGACTAACGGGGAAACGATAAAGCCACAATTAGCGTTGGACTAGGGTGGTGACGGAATAACATAAAACATGAATTAAATAGTAAAGCATGAATTAAAAAAGCAAATTAAACATATAAAAACATATAAAGTCAAGTAGGAGCACATATCACGTAAATATGATATTCTAGATGCAAAAATCCTAAGGAAAATGATAAAAACAAATAAGCACACAAGCACGCAAAAACACACAAGGTCTAACTATTACACTGGGGATTTAGATACAATTTAAAGGGGGAAAAAAGGTAAAAGCGACCTATCTATTACACTTGCTATCTAAAATACAAAATTTTGGAAAAGTATGAGAAAAGTAATCTAACGATTACATTGACTAGCTAAATACAAAATGTTATAGTTTTGCCAAAATAATAAAATTCAAGATTAAATAACCTAAATGCATAAATACGCGAAAGGTACGTAAAATAAGAAACAAAAATAAAATAAAATAAAATAAAATAATAAAATAAAAATAAAAAAACATAAAAATCACATTGGAGTACGTTGGAGCACATTAAGAAAAATTAACAAATAATGGGAATACCTCTTTGAAGACCCGATACCCATGCTTAAGAAAATAAACACACACCTCAATGTATCACAATTTAAATAAATAAAGTGCAAAATATAAAATATGACAAAATAAATTTCAACAAATCAGGGGGTAGATGCAAATTTCTATCAAGTCGGAAAAAATGTAAATTCTGAAAAATTTAGGGGGTATAAACATAAATCAAATAAATTGAGGAATGAGAACGTCAACTCTAGCAAGTAAGGAGGGGTAAGACATAAGTTCAACAAAGAAAAGATATAAAATATAAATTCAAGCAACTACTTAGACTTAATTGTGATTAATAGGGATCAATTGAAAGAAACTAAACTTAGCAGGACAATCTATAATTAGTAAGGGCTTGATTTGTATAAAAAAAAAAATTTAGGCCATGTCAAAAACTATGCAAAAATCCTAAAGGCTGGAAATGTAAATAGTAATACTATGATAAACTAACAAAAAAAGAAAAGAAAATAAATAAATAAAATAAAAAAACAAATTCAGATAAAAACTAAATTTAACTAATTAACTTAAACTTAAACAATTAACTAAAAACTAAAATTAAAGTCGAGGCAAAATCAATGTCAAAATGTCGAAACCTTCCAAATCTAGAATTTCCCCAACTCAGTTTTTTCTCACTCTCTCTCTCTCTGTCTCTCTCTCTCTCTCTCGCTCTCTCTTTCTTCGTTGCATCTTCTCCAGCCTTCTTTCTGTCTTCTTTTATGAACTTTCTTTGTCCCTTTCTCACCGTCTTTCCTCTGTTTTTTCTCTATTTCCTTCTCACCGTCTACCCTTTCCAATTCCTCCCTCTTCCTGGTTCTTTCTTGCTTCTCCAGCCTTCTTTCTTCTTTCTCTCCATCCCACTCTCTTTTTGTTTTACTCACCTATTCGTCTCTTCCCTCTCTTTACCTCACTCTACCTCTTCTTCTATCATCTTCTAACCGAGTCATCTCTCTCTCTCTCTCTTCCTCTCTCTCTCCCCGTCAAAATTTCTAATGACTGCAGCTGGAGCTTGACTGGTGTTTATGGGAGTGCGGGATGGAGGATGTTTGGCAGTTGAATGGTTATGATGGTTTGATCTGGGGTGGGTCGATCGAGGGTGATTATGGGTGGTTTGCGGTGGAGGAGACGCGAATCGGTGGGTTGCGACAATGGACATGCGAGCTGTCCGGTGGGTCTTGATGATTCATTTTTGGGATTTGAGCTTATTATTGTGGGTTCAGTGCTGGCTTGAATTTGAGTGAATTTGGGTGATTCTTGAATGGCTTTGTGATTATTTGCTGGCTGTGGTGGTCTGAATTGGAGGGCAGTGGTTTTGGATTGAATTGATGATGGCTTTAGGTTTTGAGTGGTTCTGTTAACTCGGGCAAGTTTCAGGTAGTGCAGTTGTCTTTGTTTTGGGATGTTCTTTTTTTGTGCAGGTTGCTAGTGAGACTCACGGTTGCAGGGGAAGGACTGGTGTGGCTATGGGTTGTCATTGAAATTTGTGAATTCGAATGGCAACTGTGATGGTTGATTTGAGACAATTTTGTACTGTTCCTGTTAGCATGTAAATCTATGTGCAATTTTGTATACGAATTTGTTTTGTCATTTGTGAATTTGTCAATGTTGGAATTTGTATGTTATTGTCTGTGAATCTATTCTATCTCTGTATGTGATTGGTTATGTCTGCGTGTAGCTATCCTGATGTTTGAGAGGTGTGATTGGTGCCAACTGGGGTTGTTTTGTGGCAATGGAGAGGGAATTTGATGACTGGTGGTTTCAAGTGACTGCGGGCTTGTTGTGGTTGTTTCTGAGTTATGTCTCTGGTGGTTCTTGGGGTTGATTAGTGGCGGTTTAGGTCACAGTTTGGTGGGAGGTGGATGTCATGAATGGATGCTGAAATGATGTCGCATAGAGAAGAAGACAAGAAGCAGCTGGAAGCAAGTCAGTTAGTTAGTTATAGCAGTTAAAGGAAGTTAGTTAGTTAGAGAATCAGTCAGTATAAAAAAAGAGAAAAGTGATGAGAATGGGTATCGAAAGTTGTAATCGAATTGTCTGACTATTTTCTCTCTCTAATACAATTCTCTATCTACTCTTCTTATCTCTCTTATCTCTCTTTTATCCTTCTCTCTTTCTTTCTTACGCCAAATCCAGTTCTTCTATAATTTTCCTTCAGATTTCTTCAATTCATCTTAAGAAATCTGACAAGTGGTATCAGAGCCATTGATTCCTCGGAAAAAAATGGCAGAAAACACATGCTCAAAAGCAATGGAAGACCAATACAGGAGGATGGAGTCCAGGATGCAAGGCAATATAGAAGGGGTTCAGACAGAGTTACAAGAATTTAAGCTCCATGTGGATGGGAAATTTGGGGAGATGGATAAGAAAATGGAGAATTTCATGGCAGGTATGGATCAGAAATTAAATGCTTTCTTACAAGCTTTTAATAGAGAAAAGGGGAATTGGCAGGAGGAAAATCATGTCTGGGAAAAAACCCCCATTCTACCTACACCTTTCTGTAAAAATGTAGAAGATAAAGAACAGGGCTTACAAGCAAGGGAAAGAAATTGCAAACTAGGGATAACACCACCTAAAGTAGAATTGCCTTTCTTTGAAGGAGAAAGACCAAAAGAATGGCTACGGAAATGTGAAAAATATTTCTTGGTGAATCAGATTTCTGATAATCATAAAATGGGGGTGGTGGAAATGTACTTAGAAGGGAAGGCAGAGATTTGGTATCAATGAGTCAAGAAAACTAATCAGAGAATGAGCTGGAAAGAATTTGGTGAGAAGCTAGAAAGAAGATTTGGGGATAGATTAATCAAGGATGAAGTTGAAGAATTCAACAAGTTACAACAGACAGGCTCTCTAAAAGATTATCTAGAAAAATTTGAAGAGCTTAGTACACTCATGTTGATCAGGAACCCCCATCTGACAGAAACTTACTTTGTTTCAAGTTTTGTAAGTGGGTTGAAGGAGGAGGTAAAACCTGCTATCAGAATGTTGAAATCTTCTTCCCTCCAAGAAGTAGTTGAACTTGGCAGAATTACAAGAGCAACAGTTGGAGTTGGGAAATAAGAAGAACAAAAGGGTAATAGGAGTTTGGGAAGGAGGAGGATTATCAGAAGACAGTTGGCTAGTAACCAGAAGACCAACAGTGGTAGTCTGAGAAACTATAAGCAATGACATGAGTCAAGGAGAGAGGAACAGTGAGACCAAAAAAATTTCTCCACAGGAAATTCAGTACAGGAGAAACAACAACCTGTGCTTTAAGTGTGGGGAGAGGTATTCACCAGGACACCAGTGCAAGTATAAACATCTTAACTTCATACTGGTGGAAGAAGAGGAGGAGGAAAATGAATTTTTGGATGCTATTGGAGAGCAGGAGGAGAAAACAGGCCATCCGGGACAGGTGGTAGAAGTATCCCTTCACACCTTGACTCAGATGATGAAAAGAAAAACACTGAGACTACAAGGAGACATTAAAGGAAAGAAATATCCATACTCATAGATACTGGTAGTACCACCAGTTTTTTGAATCAAAGGCTAGTCAAGGAATTGAAGTTAAATGAACAGAAAATGGAAACAATGAATGCTACAATTGCTGATGGGAGTGTGGTTTCCAGTAACTCATTCTGCCCAAAAGTAGTCTGGGTAATCCAAGGATATACTTTTGCATATCCTCTGGTGAATATGGAATTGGGGGTACGGGACATAATATTGGGAGTAGATTGGATGACTCAATATAGTCCATATCACTTTCGACTTCAGGCAGATGTAGGTGAAATTGTACAATGAAGGAGAGGAAATGGTTTTAGAAGGGATGGTACAGCAACCTTCAATGAAGCTTGTTCAGAGGGAAAGCTGTCAAGACATTTGCAGATCAGAGGAACAAAAGCCTCATCACCATTCATATACTGTCCTCATCCAATTCACCCTCTGAGGTAAAAATTCCTTTTGAGATATCTGAAGTTATTGAAGAAATTTTCTGATGTATTTGAGATTCCCTACACGACTACCACCTGAAAGGAACCAAGACCATGCCATTCCCTTAAAAATTGATGCACAACCTTTCAAATTAAAACCTTATAGATACCCTCATTCCCAGAAAACTAGAAATAGAAAAACAGGTTCAAGAGATGTTAAGTATAGGAATCATTCAACATAGCACAAGTTCCTTTTGCATCACCTGTACTGTTAGTAAAGAAAAAAGAAGGCACTTGGCAGTTTCTGTGTAGATTTCAGACAGCTAAATAACCTTACGATTAAAGATAAATACCCTATCCCCAATATTGAAGAACTTTTAGATGAATTATATGGCTTCTAAATATTACTTCCAAGATAGACCTCAGATCTGGGATATTACCAGATCAGAGTCAAAACCTCAGATATTCCCAAAACTAGCCTTCCAAACTCCACCAAAGGCATTATGAATTTCTTGTTATGCCTTTTGGTTTGACCAACGCACCTGCCACATTTCAGTACCTCATAAATGAAATCTTTTCAACCATTTTTAAGAAAATTTGTTCTAGTCTTTTTTCGTTGACATCCTTATATACAGCCCTGATGTGGAATCTCATCTCAAACATCTAGAAATAGTACTCTTAACACGGAGGTCTCATAAGCTTTTTGCAAAACAGTCCAAATGCATGTTTGCTTAGTTAAGGGTGGAATACTTAGGACATGTAGTATTTGCACAAAGGGTAGAAATGGATTTATCTAAAATGGAAGTGTATGTTGCAGTGGCCAGTCCCTACTACTGTAAAGGCTTTTAGAGGTTTTTTGAGACTTACATGCTATTATAGAAGGTTTATAAAGAAATGTGGGTTAATTTGTAAACCTCTAACTGAATTGTTAAGGAAAGAAGCTTTTAGGTGGAATAAACAAGCTCAGGAAATCTTTCAAAAGCTTAAGGAGGTTACGAGCACAACTCCTGTGCTGAGGTTGCCAAATTTTTCTAAAATTTTTATAGTAGAAACAGATGCCTGCAGTAGAGGAATTGAAGTTGTCCTCATGCAGGAGGAGCAACCCATTGCTTATTTATGCAAGGCTCTCAGTCCTAAGAATTTAGGCCTGTTAGTTTATGAAAAGAAACTATTGGCTATAGTAATGGCAGTGACAAAGTGGAATCATTATTTGGTTGGTTATCACTTCGTGATAAGAACAGATCATCAGAGTTTGAAGTTCTTGCTAGAACAGAAACTTACTACCACCTTGCAGCACAAATGTCTGATCAAACTACTGGGATTAGACTATGAAATTATCTATAAGAAAGGGGCTCTCAACCAGGTTGCTGATGCTCTATCAAGAAGGGACTGCCAAGAAGAAGAAAGCCTCAAGGCTTGTAATGTAACAGGCCTGGTTCCAGAATGGGCACAAGGACATTATACAGAGCTATGAGCAGGATGAAAAGAGTCAAAAACTGATCCAGCAAGTCATTATCAGGCTACAAGATTACCCAGAATACCAATTCAAAGGGGGTTTACTCAGATACAAAGGCAAGGTTTACATTGGGGCAGGGGGACAAGTGGAGACAGCAAATAATTCAAACCATGCACTCATCTGCAGTAGGAGGTCATTCAGGACAATTTAACAGTCTACAGAGAATCAGGTCTTTATTTTTTTGGCCTCAGATGAAGAGGGAGGTTGTAGAGTATATCAAGAGCTGTGATGTGTGCCAAAGAAACAAGAGTGAGTTAGTACATTATCCAGGACTGTTACAGCCCCTACCAATCCCAGCACAAGCTTGGTCCTAGATCTGTATGGATTTCATTAAAAGCCTACCCCTATCAAAAGGAAATGATACTATACTAGTGGTGGTTGACAGATTAACAAAATTTGCACATTTTTGCGCTTTGAAGTATCCTTTCACAGCTATGGAGGTAACTAAAATCTTTATGGATCAGATATTTAGACTTCATGGGCTACCTGAAGTTATTATTTCTGATAGAGATAAGCTCTTCACAAGTAGCTTGTGGCAGGAACTTTTTAAACTGATGGGAACCAAGTTGCACTATAATACAGTCTACCATTCCCAAACAGATGGTCAGAGTGAAAGGGTTAATCAGTGTTTGGAGACACAACTGAGGTGTATGACTAGTGATAGACCAACAAAATGGAAGTCTTGGTTACCTATGGTGGAGTGGTGGTACAATACAAATCACCATACCAGCATCAATATGACACCTTTTGAAACTCTATATGGTTATAAACCTATGCATTTGCCCATGGGGGTTGTATTTGACTTCAGATTGTACCAGCTGCCAGCTCAATCACAAGAGATAGACAAGCACTTCTACAGCTATTGAACCATAATTTACAACAGGCTCAAAACAGAATGAAAGTTTTCATAGACAGGAAGAGAACAGAAAGGATTCTGGAAGTAGGATGATCTGGTTTACTTAAAACTTCAACCCTATCGACAATAGTCAGTAGAAGTAAGGAAGAAACTGAAGTTGTCATCCAAGTACTATGGACCATTTAAAGTACTAGCTAAAGTAGGGGAAGTGGCATACAGATTGGAGTTACCAGAAGGGAACTAGGATTCATCCTGTTTTCCATGTATCTATGTTAAAGAAGAAAGTTAGGAGACCACCAAGTACAACCAACACTTGCCTACTGGTAGGGACGGATGATCAGATACATGTTGCTCCTGAATTAGTATTGAAGAGGAAGAGCCATTATGAGAAATAATCAACCTGTTTCATAAGTTCTGATTCAATGGGTCAACTTGGGACCAGAAGAAGCCACATGAGAGGATTTGGAATTCATTAGGAAACAATTTCCTGATTTCCATCCTTGAGGACAAGGATGTTCAGAAGGGGAAGGGATTGTCATGAATGGATGCTGAAACGATGTCGCATAGAGAAGAAGACAAGAAGCAGCTAGGAAGCAAGTCAGTTAGTTAGTTATAGCAGTTTAAGGAAGTTAGTTAGAGAATCAGTCAGTATAAAAAAGAGAAAAGGTGGATGAGAATGGGTATCGAAAGTTGTAATCGAATTGTCATGACTATTTTTCTCTCTAATACAATTCTCTATCTACTCTTCTTATCTCTCTTATCTCTCTTTTATCCTTCTCTCTTTCTTTCTTATGCCAAATCCAAGTTCTTCTATAATTTTCCTTTAGATTTCTTCAATTCATCTTAAGAATTCTGACAGTGGATTAGGGGTTGTTTCGTTGCTTTCTGTACAAGTTCTGATGGTGAGGAGGAGGTCGGAGATGTGACTTGGGGTAGGGCAGTGGTGGCATAGATGACTAACTGGTGGATGGTGATGGCAAAGAAAAGAATTGTCATTGTGAGTGTGGTGGTTGAACGGCGGGGGTAGGAAAGAGAAAGAGAGACGGTGGAGAAAAAGAAGAAGGAACCAGGAGAGAAAATCCAAACCCAGATAGATTAAGAAAACCTAGAACAAGAAACTTAAGAAAAAAACAAATTCAACCAAAATTTCAAATAAATGAATATAAACAATAAGATAAACAAAGAAAAAATGAAAGAGAAAATGAATAAAAATTTAGAGAGAGATTAAGAACTTACCTTTTTAAGTTTGCAAGAAATTTGATGATGAATAGTGAAATTTCAGGTGGCGATGAACAGTAATTAAAAAAATGGAGTGTGTTTTTTTTTGGTGAAATAGTGAGTGTGTTTGATCGTTAAGGATAAAAAGTAGATGTGTTTTTAAGTTTTGCAATTTTTTTTCTTGGTTTTTTCTGACTAAAGGGGGTATTTATAGGGCCAGTTGTCTTGGTCACCAAGAATATTACAAAATAACAAAAACGCCACCGGTAATAAAAATTTTAATTTTATTTAAAAAATACTTTTTAACCCAAAAAATTAAAAAATTAATACAAAGAAATGACAATAATCTCTAAAATTTTCCAACAAATTCAAAGTAGATTTCAAAATAAAAGTTAGAGCTTAAAGCTGATAAAAAAATGCGCTCGGGGTGTGAAATGATGATTTTGTCCCTGGACAACGAAAATACCCAAAAAAATAGCTATTGGCCTCAAAAAATTACCAAAAATTAAAAATAAGCTTAAAACCTTAGGAAATGCATTTATGACACAAAAATTGATGAAAAATAAATTGAAAATGTACAACAACGATTTTGCCTTTGGACAATGAAAATTCACAAAAAAATAGCTATTGACCTCAAAAAATTACTAAAAATTGAAAATAAGCTTAAAATCCTAGGAAATGCATTTACGACTAAAAAATTGACAAAAAATGAATTTAAACTGTAAAATAATGATTTTGCCCTTAAACAATAAAAATTCACAGAAACTTATCGTTCTCGGAAAAAATCAAAAAATTTAGAAACATGCTTAAAGAATTAGAAAAATAAATTTGGGATCTAAAATGAGCTAAAATGGTGTTTGCGAGGTGAAATTACCATTTTGCCTTTGTGCTGGTAAAAATATAAAAGAATACTAATTAAATCTAGAAAAATCATAAAAATTAACAAATTCATATAAAAGTAAAAATATGAATTTAAAATCCTCAAAAGGTGATAGAAAAATATTTACAAATAAAAATCACTATTTTGCCCCCAAAATTATTGAAAAATTAAAATTTGGCCCAAAAAATGTAAACATGCTCCCCAATATTTGAAAAAGAAATGGTGTGTCAAAATTTGGTATCTACATCCGCACTGGCTAACCACGCGCGAATAGCCCACGCAAATAGGGACAGAAACTTTGGCGAGCTATGGTTTTCAGATTTTATTCAGTATTTTAGTTAGTTTTACAAGTTTAATCTTTATGATAGTTATCTAATTGTGATAGATTACAACTAGTGATAGGTTCTTAGTAACTTTTCTAGAATACTCTTTATGAGCCTATAAAAGGGCGTTCCTTATATTATTTTAATTATGATAAGCAACATGAATTAATAAAATTGTGTGTTTTTCTCTCTACGAGAGTTTTCTTTAGTTTTTGGATTATAGCTAAATCCTGGTCTTATTGGAGTGATTCCATGGCGACCGAAATCTCCGCTTTGGGTTTCTTCCATTTGGTTTGATTCATTCTTTTGGGTTCGTCAATTAGGAGTCTATTCCATAGCTTAGGTAGGAGTCTATTCCACAGGTTGGATAGGAGTCCATTCCACCGGTTGGTTAAAAGTCTAACTTATAGCACAAAAAGAAGAGTTCAACAATCTTGGTTGAATATTCAAGCACTACAACTCAAGTTGTTCTTGGAGTCTTTTGACAGGGGACAAAGGAGTCAAGAAGATTGGGTTATTTTGTGTGAATTTTGTTTCAAGACGGTCCTCTGGGGATGATATTCCTGTGATATACGAGAGGGTCAATCCCCGATCGTATCAAGTCTACACCTACTTCTTTGCCATGCAAAATCTAAAATTACCAATGCCCATGAAGTCCAACAGCATAATTTGGAAGATCCGCAAGTTGTAAGTACAATTGAAATTCACCCTGCTGAACTCCAACACTAGCAAGATAATTAGCCACACAATTTGCTTCATGACAACAATGTGTAAGCACCAAATTAAGAGGAAGAAAATATACAATTTGTTTAACCATTGCACGAATATAAGCTAGAGCAAGAAATTTTCCTTTTAAAACTCCGTAGAGAATAAGGGAATCAACCTCAATAATAACATTATGATAACCAAGTTGTCGACAAACTTGAAGGCCATATAAAACCACTCTAGCCTCGGCCTACAAAGCATTTACCTTAACCAAACCACATGAAAAACCAAAGAGGAAATGACCAACCTCATACTTACCAACACCACCACATCCACCTACTCCAAGATTAGGAAAAGAAGAGCCATTTGTATTAAGTTTAATATAATCAGATTTTGGTATCTTCCAAGTAATCAGTTTAGCAATGATCTTAGGCGCAACCCCTTGACTGTAGCAATTAATTCAGGCCATGTATTACCAACCTCAATCAAATACGGAAACCTCAACAAAGATAGATATTTTAGCTCATGAAAAATCATAAAACAGACTTGATGAGTGTTTAAGATTTTAGCTTTGAACCTAGCCAAATTTCAAGCCTTCCACAAAAACCATAAGATTATACAAGGAATGATTTTTATTAACCATCTTAGCGTCGAGCCCTTCACACCATGCATCCACCATTTTTTACATCGAAACATCAAGTCCGAGTTAGAGGAGGAAAATTGGAAGTCTCTTTCAAAATAATCCCAAACGCCAATTGCCAAAGCTCTAGAAGAAAAGACATGTTCAAATGACTCCACACTTACATTTTGCCGACGACAAGAACACTTAGAAGGACCATGAATATTCAACCTCAACGAGTTGCATACCTGAAATCCAAGACTTTCTTGGCAACACAACTGTGTGCACATCAAGTGGTATTAGAACTGTCTTCTTGGATTTTTCTAGGTTTTTCTAATCTAATTTTTCTCTTGAAAAATTTGGATATATCTCTTCTTATTGTGTCTTTGTGTTCTTGTGTGTTATTGTGGCAAAGAGCTTCGAGCCTAATCATAATAATTCGTGTTTGTATCTAGCTTTCCTTCAATTGTCGTCCAATTAAAATTTCTGCCATTTTCTCGTTGTTTTCTGTTGAACTTCGTGCCCTAGGTTTCTTTAGAGTTGTTCTTGGTTGCTTTTCAATCAAGAATTCTAGGTTTTGTGTGGTATTTTGTGATTCTTGACTATTTTTGGTGTTTTCTTGAATTTCTTGTGTCAAAATTTGCAAGAAATAGGTGTTCTTGAACATAAAACTTCATACAACCAATTTTCTTGGAGATTTAGTTGTGTTATTTGTGTTTCTTGTGTGTCAAAAAAAAATTCGTGCAAAAAGAAAAGATGAAAAAGTCGTGCAAAGAAAAAAAGAAAGAAAAAAACCAAAGGCACAAAAGAAAAAGCAAGAAAGAAGAGTAAAAAGGAGTGCACAACAACAAAAATCATGCACAAATCTTTATTCAATAGTTTCTTGAAGTTTCTTGATGTTTAGAAACAAGTTCTTGAAATTCTTGAACTTACTTTACTAGTTTCTTGAATTTGCACCAACTTGTTCTTGAGTTTCTTGAAGTTTTATGTTGCTAGAAATTTCTTGACTGATTTCTTGAAGTTCTTGGCTGATTTCTTGAACTTGCTTGATCAAATCTTGAAGTTCTTGAAGCTTTATAAAATCGGTAAGAGCCTTTCCTTCATCAACTAGGATTTTGCTAGGGTTTTTCTCCATAATTGTTGCTGAAGTTTTGGTGTTTTTTGTGGATGAATTTTCTGGTTTATTTTTCTAGAAAATTTCGATGAATAAAAGGGTCAAAAGGGTGTTTTTTGGTTTATATAGAAGTTATTTGTTTTTGGAAAACCAATTGAGAAAAGGAAAGTAGTTACAAAGGGGATTTGGAAACTTATTCTTCAAATCAAGTAGTTTCCTTTTTTCTTTTGGAAAGTGGTGGTTAAGTCTTTGTTTCCTTTTTATTTTTCCATGTTTTCCACCTGCTAAAGGGGTGTTTGTCCATGTTTTAAAGTTTCCAAATTAGTTGTGTGTTGGTTTTAATTATTATTTGTTCAAGAATTCTTTTTTGGAAAGGAATTTTTTTCCTATTTCTTAAAGGATTGTTGGAGTTTTACTTTTTTGCACAAGAATTGATGCGCGCGGGGTTGTGAACGACCAAGATCGCTTGATGATTCTAAGTGTAGAAAAACCTCGATTGCTTCTTCAATGAAGAACTGAGATCCTAGGGCTCTAATCTAGGCTAATTTGAGTGAGTTCAATTGCTTTAACTATTACGTGAAGATCTTGATCAAATATGAAAGAAATATTCAAAGCAGTACGTGAGTCGCCACAAGCGTAGGCTGGATAAGACCATGCAACTTATCACATCAAATCATAATATGGAAGTTACAACTCAAAACTGAACAAAAATTACAGTAGAAAAAAACAATCCTGTAGAATCTGTCTCTATCTGCGCCGCGTATCCGCACGCGGATACGGGGCGCGAATAGAAACAGAATGTTCTGTTTCTCCCTCTTGATTTTTTGTTCCTATCACGTTAGGTATCTGCGTGCGGATTCAAAGCGCGGATATCATCAAAAAGTTGTTCTCCAGCTCTCAAAGTTTCTGTTCCTATTCGCGAGCTCTATTCGTGCGCGGATACAAGGCGCGGATAGGACCATAAACATCAATTCATCCTAGCTTCTTTCGACTTCAATCCGTGGTTGGTATCCATGGCTTCATGGGTGTGAATTACTCCAGAAACGTCTCCTCATCTTCTTTAACCCAAATCAAAGCGATTATCATTAGTGGTTGCATTGGGCTGGTTCTGGTAGTTTCCTCCTCAAGTGTATCCACAACTAAACCATGCAAGGCTTTCTTCATCTTCCTTGATCATGACTTCATCATGGGACCAATTAATCTTTGCAAGGGATCCTTCACACTTGAGCCATCCTTGGTTGCACATTGGTCTCTATCATCACTTCTCCCTTGAGAGGATTCGCCCTCGAATCACCTGCTTCATAAAGGGAAAGATCAGAGACATTAAAAGTAGCACTTATACCACTATAGTCACCAGGAAGGTCGATCTTATAAGCATTGTCGCCTATCCTTTCTAGCACTTGAAATGGACCATCTCCACGTGGGTTAAGTTTGGACTTCCTTTGAGTCAGAAATCGTTCCATACTCAAATACACCCACACCCAATCACTGGGTTCAAAGAAAACTCGCACACAACCCTTGTTTACCAAACGAGCATAGTGCTCATTCTTTTTCTCAATATTCGCCCTCACTTTGGCATGCAACTTCTTATCAAACATGGCTTTCCTTTTGCCATCCAAATATGCATGTTCGTTAGTTGGCAAAGGCAAACCATCTAAAGGAGTTAGTGGGTTAAATCCATAAATAACTTCAAAAGGCAAAAAAGCAGTAGTAGAATGAGTCATACGATTATAAGAAAATTCAATGTGGGGAAAACCCTTTTCCCAATTCTTTAGGTTCCTTTGTATAATGGCACGTAATAAAGTAGTGAGGGTCCTATTGACCACTTCAGTTTGTCCGTTAGTCTGCGGATGTGCAATAGTTGAAAATAATAACTTTGTACCTAATTTATTCCAGTGTACGCCAAAAATGGCTAAGAAACTTCACATCGTGGTCACTTACAATAGTTTTAGGCATACCATGTAAACGCACAATCTCCCTAAAGAATAGGTCAGCAACATGTGCAGCATCATTGGTTTGAGCACATGCAATACAATGTGCCATTTTGCTAAATCTATCTACTACAATAAATATGCTGTCTTTACCACTGGATGACCTTGGTAATCCTAAGACAAAGTCTATAGAAATGTCTACCCAAGGTTGAGTAGGGACAAGTAAAGGAAAATACAGACTATGAGGCTTAACTTTGGACTTTTCTTGCCTACATGCAATACATTTATCACAAATAAGCTGAACATCATGTCGCATGTTTGGCCAATAAAAATGTTCTTTCAAAATAGACAAAGTCTTATGAACACCAAAATGCCCCATTACACCTCCCCCATGCATTTCTCTAACAAGCAATTCATGAAGAGAACTGATATCTACCGAGATATACTACGGATCGTTAGTCGAGTATACCTATCGTTCTATAGTATAGTGTAGGTGAATATCAGGTATCATTTCCCACAAGGACTATGACTACTAGTACTAACTCTTGTTCTACTATTTAACCTTAAAAAGATCAAATGAAGATTAACTCAATCGTTGTAAAATTAACTAAACTCTAATGCTAATTTATCTAAAATAGGACGACACTGGGATACTAAGTAATTGAATTCAACAATTTGTCAATAGAGAACCTAGATTGGGAATCCCCCTAGTCGTCCTTGAAGTATTTCAATTCATGGTTAATTAAGTTACCAAATTTCCTAGACCCTAAAAAATCTCTTTTTTTTTAGGCGTATAACCTTTTTCAAGGATTATATTCCCTATCCTTTTAGTTGATTAGTGAGAATCTCTTCTTCACTAAAACCCTAAAAGAATGATTCAGAAATTTGGATTTCACAAAACAAGTTAGGTTTGAATCTAACTTGGGAAGACCTAAGCCATCCTATCTCTAGTGATTCTTACAGGCCTTTTTATTTGTGAAGTGATTCAATTCAACCAAGTAATTTCTCAATTAACTTATGTTGAAATCATGGATTAGGAAAAAGTGTGCACGACTCAATTCAATCAACAAATTAATCCACAAATAAATCTAGGTAAAAAGAGTAACTAAACTAGGGTTCAACCCATCTAGGTTCATAACAACTTAGTTCATAATGGAATAAGAAAATTCAACAATCAACAGAAGAACAACAACAAAACCCATTCTCATAGTGAAATTTGAATCTTCAAGTGTTGTTGTAGATATCTCCCTTCCTTTATTGCTGTGATCCTCTTACTTAGAATCCTTGCGGGTGTCCTTCTAGATTCGTTGGATGGTGGAGTCTTGAAACCCTTGCTTCTTGTTTGGTGTTTCTTTCACTCGTTCTCTCCTTTGAAGTTCTAAGTCCTATTCTGTTTGTCTCCCCCTTTTCCAACTGATTCTCCCTTTTTTTATCCCTCAAAACCTCGTCAAAACGCGTCAGTTACAGAATCCAGGAATTAGGCCGCGGGGAAGGCCGCGGCCTCCATCAGAACCTTTGCCTTATTATTTTGCTTCTCCGAATGACCTTCTAACCTTGGCCATGGGGAAGACCGTGGTGCGGCCTTGCCCGCGGCCTTGGTCAAAAGCTTTACTTTCTCCTGCTTCCTTGAGTTATCATTTTGACCTTGGCCGTTGGGAAGGTCGTGGTGCGGCCTTACCCGCAGCCTGAGTCAGAAGCTACAATTTTGCCTTGACAACTTCACTTGGCACTCACTATTCCACTCAAGGGATCAACTTTGCATCCGGTGATGAATTAAGTGCGGTAATCCCAAGTTGACCTCAATTATCATGGATATAAGTGGAAAATCCTGTCAAACATACCAAAAACAACCAAATGAATAATAATCACACTCAAGAACTCTAAGTAGAGAAAAAATAAGTAAATAGGTGATAAAATAACTAAAAATCTCTAAAAACCTACACCTAAACCCTATGAAAAGACTATGTCATTGTGGCACATATCAAGAACAACTAGGCACACACGATTTATCACCTTTAAATAAATGACCTTCTTGCCTAAAGAACTTTTCATGAGCCCATTTTTCACACAACAACCAAGTCTTACCAAAATCTTGGTCATTCTCGTATAAAGACTTAAAATGATCAAACCTAAGCAATTTAACATGTAAGGTGGTAAGAAGAGTATACCTCCTTGAGAGCGCATCCGCTACCATGTTCTTCTTACCTTGCTTGTATTTGATGATGTAGAGAAAAGCCTCGATGAACTCCAACCATTTGGCAAGTCGCTTGTTCAATTTCCCTTGCGACTTCAAAAACTTGAGGCTTTCGTGGTCGGAATGGATAACAAACTCTCTAGGCAGCAGGTAATGTTGCCAAGTCTGCAATGTTCTTACCAACGCGTAGAGCTCCTCGTCATAGGTCGAATAGTTGAGAGTTGCCCTATGCAATTTTTTACTGAAGTAAGCAATTGGCTTCGACTCTTGCATAAGTACAGCCCCAATTCCAACACCAGATGTGTCACACTCTACCTCAAACACTTTATCAAAATTTGACAAGGATAACAAAGGAGCATGAGTTAATTTATCTTTCAATACATTAAATGTCTCCTCATGCTTACCTTCCCATTTAAACACGACGTTCTTCTTGACAAGTTCATTAAGAGGGGCATAAATTGTGCTAAAATTTTGCACAAACCTCCTATAAAAACTTGTAAGACCGTGAAACGACCTCACCTCGTTCACATTTGTTGGAGTTGGCTATTCACAAATTGCCTTCATTTTGGAGTCATCAACTTGAACTCCTTTTGAGCTCACTACAAAACCAAGAAAAACCAGAGACTCCATGCAAAATGTGCACTTAGCCAAGTTAGCATATAACTTATGTTCTTTAAACACAACAAAAACTTCATGCAAATGTTGTACATGCTCTTCCAATGACCTACTATAAACATGGATGTCATCAAAGTACACTACTACGAATCTACCAATAAAAGAACGAAAAACATGATTCATAAGACGCATGAACGTACTAGGGCATTAGTCAAACCAAAGGGCATGACCAACCACTCATAAAACCATATTTAGTCTTGAACACAGTATTCCACTCATCTCTTTCTTTCATTCTAATCTGATAGTAGCCACTTTTAAGGTCTATTTTGGAAAATAAAATAGAACTATGCAACTTATCTAACATGTCGTCTAACCTAGGGATAGGGTGATGATACTTTATCATAATTTTGTTGATAGCTCTACAGTTCACGCACATCTTCCACGTACCATCCTTCTTGGGAACAAATATCACTGGTATGGAGCATAGACTCAGGCTTTCACCAACAAATCCTTCTCAACGAGCTCATCCACTTGACGTTGGATTTCTTTGGTCTCTTTTGGATTAGCTCGGTTGGCGGGACGATTCGGAATGTTAGCACCAAGTAGGAAGTCGATCTGGTGCTCAATTCCCCTCAGAGTGGTAATCCTTGTGGTATTTCTTCGGGTAAGATTTCCTTAAATTCCTTCAACAAAGAAACAACCACACTAAGAAGAGAAGCATCAATATCATTAAGAGAAAGAAAGATATCTTTATTGAGAGCAATAAGTACATGTTGCTTTTCCAACAATACCTCTTCCACCTCACTTCTATTGGCATAAGCACTTACCATTTTCTTTTCCTTCCTCTCACTTCCCTTATTCTCTTTCTTTCCTTCAGCCTTAGTACCTTTTGCCTCAACCACTTTACCTTGGCCATCTCTCACTGAAGTACTCATGACCTTGAAGTCCTTTGCATGTCTTACTTGGTCAGCATGAGCCTCTACGGGTGACAACGGGCTAAGAGAAACTACCTTGCCCTTCCACTCGAATGAGTACTTGTTGAGGTACCCATCATAATGAACATGCTTGTCAAACTGCCATGGGCATCCTAGTAGTAAGTGCATGCTTGCATGGGTACTATGTCGCACCACACCTCATCCTTGTATTTACCAACTGAGAATGGTACTAGTACGCATTTGGTCACCTAATATCATCAAGCCAGTGCAACTTGTAAGGCCTTGGATGCCTCACAGTTTTTAGTCCCAGCTTATCAACAAACAGAGTAGATGCTACATTAGGACAACTACCACTATCAAATGATTAAGTTGCATACCTTGCCCTTCATAGTTCAACGTGTGTGGAAGAGATTCTCCCTTTGATTTTGATCATCATCTCCTCCTGATTGAACACTCAAGGTAAGCCTAGTGACCAATGCTTTTTTTTTTAAAGGCTAACCCCATACACGAGGGAGGGCGCCACTCCCAAATTTTTATTAATATAATGAAATTAAGGGAGACATAAACCTTACGTCAAGTGTTACATGAATCTAAATAAAGTAGACAAGAAAAAAACACTCTTTCAATACTTAAATAAGGTGTGTTGCTCCCTTTACAAAAAAAAAAAAAAACCATGAAATTTAATAACAAAAACTAAAAGACAGCATCTTTACATTTGGAGCTCTTTCCTATTAGATTTTGAAAATCTAAAATTGCAAATTCCCATTGAATCTAATCTCAATAATCCTTTGACGTGTTTTGGAAGATTCAATATGTTAGAATATATTTGATAGTGCCTTTCCTTCACACCAATTTTAGCTAGAGAATCAGCAACAAAGTTTGCTTCACGAAAACAATGTTGAAAGACAACATTTTTTGGTAGGAATAGCTTAATTTCTCTAACAATAGACTGGATACAAGCTGGAATTGTGAAAACATCTTTTAAGACTTTATAAAGAATGGCCGAATCAGCCTCAATACAAACTTTAGTCACACCAAGTCTTCTACATATCATCAGTCAAGTGTATCTGAGGATGTACTGCCAGGATCAGTGATGTTCATGTCAATTATCCAGTCTTCATAGTTCCTGCAATTTTTCCTTTTATTTTCTTTTCTTCTTTTTCCACTTCTTTCTTTTCTGGATGTAGAAGGAATGTCTGAAATAGGATAAGGATCTTGTGAATCTATTAATATGCTATCTTCCATTAATTCTTTATATTCGCTTTGTGCATTTTGGATTGCAGTCCAATGAGGATGATTATTTTTGAAATTCCATTTTCCATAAGGACCAGGCCATATGTCAGAAGGAATAACACCATTATGCTGAAACAAATATCTCTGAACCTCAGCATATTTTTCTTCATCATCCTGGATGGTTGAATGTGAGGAATCATATAATAAACAAGAGGGAAGTGCATGCATTTTCAGATTGCTAATTAAGGACTTCATTAGTCTTGCTATTTTGAACAAAGGAACCAGAAGGAAGAATGGTAGGGTGAGCATTTTGGATCTTGGCAGAATGTCTATAGTATTGAATTGTTTTCCTTTAATATTGTTCTTAAGCATTAGATTCCAAACAAAATCTTACTAAAAGCCTGAAAAGTACCAAAAAACCATAAAAGAGTAGCTTTCCCTCAATCTTTGGAATTGAACCTTTGACAACCCCATCATACTACAAATCATCAACTAAAGAGGAGATCCCCTATCACAACAGTAGTAGATGGTTGTGAATCTATTAACATACTATCTTCCATTAATTCTTTATATTCCCTTTGTGCATTTTCTCAGTAAACTTTTTTAACAACTGTACATGACTCTCAAAAGATTCTGAAAATAAGAGAATCCACCAATCCTTCAAAATAGCTGCAAAATGAGCAGTAAATTCAGTTAGAATTTCAAAATTAGAATCAATCTAAGTGAAGAAAAATATTCCACTCTTCTTTTTTGTTCCTTTTTTGCATTCAAAACATTTTCCACTTCTCTCTTGTTTATTATATGATTCCTCACATTCAACCATCCAGGATGATGAAGAAAAATATGCTGAGGTGGAGATGCTGATATGATCCAAGGAGCACTCACACTTGTTAGATTTGGACTTGAGCATGGTGAGCTTAGGAGAGGCGTGTTCTTGGTGGAAGGTGATCCACTTGATTGCTAGTTGAAGCTTATGCATGGATTTGGGCTTATTTGCAAGCTTGAAATTCATTTTGTTTGTACGAGCACATTTGGCCAAGGAGTGAAGCATTGGTTGGAGATCAAGTTCATCTACAAAGAAGGCCCAGAAGAAGATATTAAGCTGTCCAAAACAATCTTACAAGGGGCTGGTTACTTGGACTTGCTTGAAGTGCCCTTGAAGTTACTAAATGGAGGCCCAATGGAGCTTAATGAAGGTTGTCCAGTCCATGAACTATTTTTGGACGAATTTTTATAGTTTTTATGTTTTTAGTTAGTTTAACTTATTAGAATTCTTCTATATTTGTGTTTTTAGCTAAGTATTATTATTAGTTTAGGTATAGATATAGAAGTTGCTTAAATCTTCAAGTCTAGAATGTTCTATGCCTCTCATTAGTTACGAATTTTGAACAAGAAATTTCAAAAAAATCGTGTGTTCTCTTTGAGAATTTTTTTGGTTCTTTGTTGATTAAGAACTACTATTAGTCTCATCAAGCTTGCTTGTGGCGACCACCAACTTCGCTTAGAGTTTTCTTGAGTTTTTGATCAAGTCTTTAGAGCTAATTAGGTTATACGATTGAACTCGCTCAACTTAGTCTAGTCTAGTTGTTCCATAGGCGTGCTCATCTTCAAGGGAAGATTCAAGGCAAAATAACTCCACGTCAAGGGTTCCTTGGTTCATGAATCAAACGAGGTCTTGAGTTCAACGAGTTGCATACCTGAAATCCAAGACTTTCTCGGCAACGTAACTGTGCGCACATCAAGTGGCATCAGAGCCATCTTCTTGGATTTTTCCAGGTTTTTCCAATCCAATTTTTCCTTTGGAAAAATTCGGATATTTCCCTTTTTTTCTTTTTTGTTGTTTATCAAAGAGCTTAGAGCCTGGTTAAGCAACTTGTGTTTTATTTATTTTTCTTTCTTTGAGTTGTTGTCAAAGAGCTTCAAGCCTGAACAACAAGTTGTTTTCTTGTGTCTTTACCTTCGTTTCTTGAAAAAAAAATTCTGCCATAATTGTTTCGTTACTTTCTTTGTTAAAAATCATGCCCTAGGTTTGTTTAGAGTCGTTCTTGATTGCTTCTCAATCAAGAATTCTAGGTCTTGTGTGGTATTTTGTGAATCTTGACTGTTTTTGGTGTTTTCTTGATTTTCTTGTGTAAAAAACTATCAAGTAAAAAAGATTCCTGAACTTAAGACATTCACAAATCAACTTTCTTGAAATTTTGAGTCATTCTTGTGTTGTTCTTGAATAAAAAAAAAGGCAGAAAAATCATTTTAAAAAAAATAAAAAAAGAGGCAGATTGTGTAATAAAAGAAAAAGCCAAAAGCACAAAGAAGAAGAAGGAAAAAGAGAATAAAAAGGAGTGCACATCAAAGCAAAAACCGTGCACAACAATTTTGCAAAGTTTCTTGAAGTTTCTTGGTGTTTAGATACAAGTTCTTGAAGTTCTTGAACTTACTTTGGTAGTTTCTTGAAGTTGCACCAACTTGTTCTTGAGTTCTTGAAGTCTTTATGTAGCTGGAAATTTCTTGACTGATTTCTTGAACTTCTTGGCTGATTTCTTGGATCAAATCTTGAAGTTCTTGTAGCCTTAAAGTGTTGATCAAAGGGTCTTCTTCATAAACTAGGGTTTTGATAAGGTTTTCTTGCATAATAGTTGCTGAAATTCGTTTTAATTTTTGGATGAATTTTGGCTGCGATTTTTGCAAAAATTCTGGTGTTTAAAAGGGTTAAAAGGGTGTTAGTTGGGTTTATATAGAAGTTATTTGTCTTTGGGAAACCCATTGGGAAAAGAAAAGTAGTTACAAAGGGGATTTGGAAACTTATTCTACAAAACAAGTAGTTTCCTTTTTCTTTTTGGCCAGTGGCAATTACACCTTGTTTCCTTTTTATTTTTTTCGTGTTTTCCAGCTGTTTGGGGAGTATTTGACCGTGGTTTGGTGTTTCCTAATTGGTTGTGTGTTGGTTTTTAATTAATTATTTGTTCAAGAATTCTTTTTGGAAAAGAATTTCTTTCCTATTCCTTAAAGAAGTGTTGGAGTTTTACTTGGCACAAGAATATTATTTTTCAAGAGAACATTAAAAATCAAAAAATTTTTCACACAATTATACCACACATTAGGGTGTCTATTTTGTGTCAATTCTTGATTCTTATCCATTCTTTGATTTATTCTCTTGATCAAAAACACTCTAAGCTAATTTTTCTTGACCTCTACATTTATTCTTTACAAGTTGAGGTTGCTCTAGGTCCTTGGTAGGATTGATTGAGCTGGTTCTTCATCAAAGAGCCTACAAGAAGATTCTTTGAGTGGAAAAATGCTTAGTGGTGAGCTCATTTGAGGGTAAAAGCCAATCTGCTTGAGGGAATCGAGTGCCAAACACTAAGGGAGTGTTTCAAATATTATTGTTTATTTTCTTTTTTATTGCTAACGATTTTTCTACAGGTTTTTTAGGTCAAAATGGCATCTCCAATGGACTTAAACAATGAATTTAAATTGTTTAGGGAAGCCAATATTGGTGATTTTGAAAGAAAGATGCGCCTTATGATAGATGAGATCTATGAAAAGCTAGAAAGGCATACAAATACATCCAATGTAAGGGGTTCTGCATCCAAAAATCCTTTTGAAAAGAAGGATAAACTATCAATTTCAAGACCTACGGAGATGCCTCCATTGGAAGGAGGAAGTGAGGATGAAGAAACTCATTGGGGAGGCAACCATGGAGAGATTTTGGTGACTAGGAGAGCACTTAGTGTTGCACGTATGGAGGATGAGGAGAAGATTCAAAGAGATCATATCTTCCACACTAGGTGTACTTTACAAAACAAGGTATGTAGCATGATTATTGATAGTGGTTCATGTACTAATGTTGCTTCTACTTTGTTTGTAGATAAATTGGGGCTTGAAACAAAGAGACATCCCAAGCCATATAAGTTGCATTGGTTAGCTGAAACTAGAGACATGAAAGTGACCAAGCAAGTGTTGGTGTCATTCTCCATCAATAAGTACAAGGATGAAGTATGGTGTGACGTGGTTCCTATGCAAGTATGCCATATTCTTCTTGGGCGACCATGGCAATTTGATAGGAGGGTGACCTCTATGGTGGTTTCAAAAATAGGTACTCTTTCATGTGGAATGAACGTAAGGTGACTTTGGGTTCTATTGCACTATCTGAAGTACATGCTGATCAAGTGAGGATTGCAAGAGAATTCAAAGCAAGGGAGGAACAAAGTCAACTAGCAAGTGGTGAATCATCAAAAGAAGGATTAGTAAATCGTGTGGAGCACCAAAGAGTGGAATGTACGGATGACGGTTCCAATAAAAAGTCATGAACCAACCTTGAAGGGATACAAATTGGCAGATCCAAAGAGAGAAAAGTGGCCATCCGTGATATTGGGAAGAGAGAAAAGAGCAAGAGTGTTATGCTAGTTAGACCTTTAACTCTTGTATCTATGTACTCAAAAGAAGAAGTGTACTTTGCTAATTCTCTTAACCTACCTTTTCCTAGTGTTTTTGTAGTGTTATTCCAGGTTAACATTCAAGGAAAAATGCCACATACTTGCTGTTTTAGTGTTCAAATTCCTTCAATGAGTAAAGAGCATGTAGACACCAAATTTTAACACACCATTTATTTTCAAACACTGGGAGGTATGTTTACACTTTTTGATACAAATTTTAATTTTTAATTTTTCAATAATTTGGGGGGAAAAATAGTAATTTTATCTGTAAATATTTTTCTATCAACTTTTGGGGGTTTTAAATTCATATTTTTACTTTTATGTGGAACTGTTAATTTCTTATGATTTTTCTGGATTTAATTGGTATTTTTATTTTTGTACCAGCTAAGGGCAAAATCGTCATTTACGAATTAAATTTATTTTTTCCAATTTTAAGTCAAAAATGCATTTTCCAATGTTTTAAGCTTATTTTTAATTTTTGATAATTTTTTGAGGTCAATAGCTATTTTTCTGTAAATTTTCATTGCCCAAGGGCAAAATCGTCATTTTACAAATTAAGTTCATTTTTGTCAAATTTTGAGTTAAAAAGGCATTTTCCAGTGTTTTAAGATTATTTGTAATTTTTGATAAATTTTTTGAGAACAATAACTATTTTTCTGTGAATTTTCGTCATCCATGGGCAAAATTGTCATTTCAACATTCCAAACTCATTTTCACCAATTTTTGGGTCCCAAATTCGTTTTTAGATTTTAAGCATGTTTCTAAGTTTCTAACTTTTTTAGGGTGATTTTTTATTAACAAATTTATTATTTACATTTTTCTTAATTTTTTTATTATTATTTTCGTAAGAGAAAATAGATTTTTAAAGATAAAGTTGTAATTTTGGTAATCAAGGGCGTTTTGGTCTTTTAGCCCTTTCTTGGAGGTTAAGACTTGTGCAGTATAAATACTCCACTTAGGGATTTTAAAAAGGAGGAAGAAAATGGAAACCCTAAAACGCTTCTTCTTTTGTGTTGTTTTAGATTAAAACACACACACTCCACACCACCAAACACACACAAGCCGCCATCTCTTTTCTTCAGTTACTGTTCATCGGAACAGTGCCAGACCATCTTGAAGCTTAAACAAGTATTGTTCTCCTCTTTGTTTTTGTTTTGATTCATTGTTCTTCCATAATTTTTGTGAATCTGATTGCTTGGAATTTTAATGGAGTATTCTTTGAGATTTTGTTTCTATCTTCTTCTTTTTGTTTGTTTATGAGCTTATTTCTATGCTGTGTTTTGATTTTTCTATTTTGGTTTATGAATTTTGGTTCTGCTTGTTTGTTTCTTGGAGTTTTATTCTCACCGCCTATCTCTCTCTTTCATTTCCACTGCTCCACCACCATTCCTCCTCCCTCTTCCATCCCCCCACCACCGTCTTTCTCCCCTTCCCTCCACCACCGCTCCACCATTCACTACCCATAACCACCGTTTGCAACCGTGACTAAGTAACAACCAGCCCCAATTCCCTTGACCACCTGGGATCATCGAAGCAATCCCTTGAAGACCTGCAAAGAAAAATCAGAACCAAACCAGCAACGAACCCACAGCAACCCAAAATCCATCAAAACCTGCAGAAAAACAATTCAATTGACACAGCCCCAACTCAATCCCCTGAAACCATCACTTGCCATACCCACAAACTTCATTATCTTCTCCACCTGCAGAAACACGCAAAAACACCACATTCAAATCCCCATCATCACCACCAGAAATTGCATAAAAAAAAGAGTCCCAAGACAGCTGCAATTGCAGCCCAAAATCTGCTAAAAGACATCACAATTGGCAGATAAAAGAAATCATCCAAGCAGCCCCAAAGACAGTCTCAAATTGCGTTCAAAAAAAAAAGAAAAAAAACCACCCAATCAATCCTAAAATCACAGCTAATTTCTGCCCACAATCAGCCCCAATAAAAGCTACAGCAGCCCATCATCCTCTACTGTCAAAATCACCACCAAAAACTACCCATTTATAGCCCTAAAGCCTTGCAAATCCCACCTGTTACCACCTGCACTACTACTGAATTCTACCCAAAATCAACCACATAAGTCAGCCAGGACAACCCACAAACCAACCCTTCCCGCCGTCAATTTCATCGGACCACCGATGACCACCCGAAGCCATCCCAACCAGCCCCCAAACGACCCAAGTACAACCCCCCAGTCTCACATCACAGACATACAGGGCATCAAAAACACAAGCCACAACACACACAGAGTCACAGAAAACAGGACTCAAGCACCCACAAACAAACAATTCCCACACTCAGTCACAAACATTTACACACACGCAGAATCACAACACACACATAGCCACAAGTAATCACATGCAGACACTCACACACAAATTCACAGCCAATAAAAACACACAACCTCAAGCCACACACAGGCGACACAAAGAAGCACACAAACGTACACGAACAGGCTCACAAGATAGACCCCAATAACAAAACCTCTAACAACCACTTCACTGCACCCCCAAATCCCTTTTTAGCTACCTCCCATAATTGACTTCCCACCGCCATACAGCCCCAGAACCAGAGACTTAGAGAGACAGAGAGGGAGGAATAGAGGAGGAGGGAAACGACGACAGAGGGAAACAAAAGGGAACACTGGAGGAGAGAACAATCGGAAGAAGAAAAACTAGAAAAGGGGAGAAGAGGGGAAGAGAGAAAAGAGTGAGAAAGAAACTAGAAGAGCAAGAGAGTGCGAGAGACAGAGAAATCAGAGGGGAGGATAGAACAGAAGGAATCGGATGGGAAACAAATAGAGAAATCAGATTGAAGGAAGAAGAAACGAGAGATAGCGCCAGAAATAGAGCACAGAATCTGATCCGAGAGAGAGGGAGTGAATGAGATGGAATTTCAGGAGAAGGAATGAACAAGAGAATGAATATAGAGAAAAGATAGAGACCAGCGAGAGAAAAGAATCAAAAGAGAAATCTGCAAAAGTGAGAGCAGCGAGAAAGAGAGAAATGAAGGAGAAACGGAGTGTAGAAGAGAGAGAAAGATTTGAGAAAAAATCAGTTTAGAGATGGGTTTAATTCATTCAGTTTTCGTGTTATTCCATGTCTGATCACTTCATTTTTATTTAGGATTTGTAACTATTTTTCTCTTGGATTTTAGTAGTGGTTCCCTATTAATTGCTAGTTTCGTTCTTTTCATTTTTGTTCTTAATTAAGTTTGATTTAATTTCTAATTGAACACTTAATTTGGTTGATAGAATTACTTTGGTCAACTAATTTATTTTAGTCTCACTTTGACACTTTCCATCTGGTTGTTTTCTCCAACAAAAAAAAAAATGACATTTGTATTTTAACCCTTGTCATGTGAAGTAATATTAATAATGCCCCTAAAACCTATTGGATTTAAGAAATCAAGAATCCTTCGTAATTTTAGTTTGACCCTTTTAGATTTAGTTTCTTTTAATCAGATCTTCCTTATTAGCATTTTTGCCTCACATGCTGAAATTACTATTGACTCCCCCAATTTTGGTCCTGATTAAATGTAACTATGTTTAATACTTGGTGGAATTTATTCTCTTGTCCCCCAATTTACTTTGATTCTGCATTTCAACCCCTTATATTTTCGTAAATTTTTTATTTCACCCCTTAAGCTTCATAGAAATTTATTTTTAGTCATTTTAATTGCTAAACTTTACATTCTTAGCCCAATTTGTCAATATCTATATATTTTACGTTTTGCTTGTTTATATCAAGGTTCCTTGACTTGTTTGTTCATTTTGATTAGTATTTTTAGTACCGGGTCTTCAAAAGTAAGTATTTTCGTCACTTTTTTTTAATTGCTTCTTTATGTGCTCCAATATGCTCCAATGTGATTTTTATGCATTATTTTATTATTATTTGTTTCTTATTTTACATACTTTTGTGTATTTTTGTATTTAACTTAATTTTAAATTTCATTATTTTGACGAAAAATGTAATATTTTTTGTATTTAGCTAGTCAATGTAATAGTTAGATTATTTTCTCATATTTTAGCAAAAATTGTATAATTAGATAGAAAATGTAATAGATAGGGCATTTTTAATTTCTCCCCTTTAAATTGTAAATTAAGCCCCCCGGTGTAATAGTTAGGGTTTATTTGCTTTTGCGTGCTTATGTGTTTATTTCTCTTACCGCTTTCTTAGGATTTTGCATTTAGAATATTATGCTTATGTGTTATGTGCTCCTACTGTGATCTTATATGTTTTATATGTTTAATTTGCTTTTAATGCATGCTTTAGTGCTTAATTCATGATTTATCGTATTCCCTTACCACACTAGTCCAACGCTAGTTGTGGCTTCTCTCTTCTCCCGCTAGACCAACGCTAACAGGATTTTTTAGAAAGGGCTAGTCCAACGCTAGACCCTTAGGGCATTTTAGTGTTAGGATCATTCGTGTGCATTTCACATTTCACACACTTTTAGTTTTCTTTCCATTTGACATGATTTCATTATTACTATTATTATTATTATTTACTATTATTATTATTTTGACAACATCTTCAAATGCATGACATTTATGTTGCATCTCATTTAGAAATTAGGACATTTGAGTGATTCGACTAGAAATAGTCATCTACTCGCGTGGGAAGCGGTGGCGTACATGCTGTTCCCCCCTCCGTGAGTAGAAATATTCAGTCACGAGACATTAGTCCCTAGCACCCGTCATGTTGCATACCCACCTTCTTTCTTCACTTACTATATATTATTATTTTCTTTTCTTTTTGCATCACATTTTGCATAAAACTCGTGACTCCCTCGAGGTCTCGACTCGGGTTTCGCAATTAATGCGATAATTCCGACCAAGTCTCGACGGAACATTTCGACCCTCCCGATACTCACATTTAGACTTAGGATTTGCATTCATTTAGATACATCCAAACGCGATAGAATTAGGGTTAATTTAGGAAAATTTGATTAAACCTCGCAACTAGCCTCGGCTAGGTTGAAAGGGTGCCTTAGGCGCAAGCCTTTGCCTTCCCTTTCTTCAAATGTGACTCCCGAACCTTTTCTCTCGTTTTTTCGTAGACCGGAGTCGAAAAAGGGTTTTAAATTGATTTTTCTATAAATTTTACATTTTGTTTGTTAAACGATTTTTTCGGGTGACTTGGTACACCCTAACTCAGTACCAAGTGGCGACTCCATTTTCTAAAATAAAACCCTTTTTCAAAATTATTTGGCCAAATCTGTCGCACTTTTAGTCCCAGCCTTGTTTTCTTTTAAAATATCATTTTTCTTAAAATACACTTTTTCTACTAAAATTTATTTTTTCTCACACACGCACGGTTTTTTTTTTAAAAAATCTTTATTTTCGAAAGGGTCACCGAGACCGGACTGTCTTTTCGGGACGCGATAGTCAACGACCCCACTAGCACCCCTTTTCCCCATGATTTTTGGAACACGATAGAGCATCCAGTCGTGGAGAAGGAATTACAACCTTGTTCAAGCGCCACAACATATAGCGAGCATTTGATGAATCCAACTAATTTGTGGCCTAAGTTTTTATGTTTTAAAAGCTTTAAGTTGCATCTTCATTCTATCTTATGTGTTTATTCTATTAGGGTAGGTAGTTATGTTTTGCATTTAAGTTGTTTTACTTCATCCAGTGCAATTTGTCTTGAAAGCTTTCTTATGTTTCATGATCATGTCTTAAATGATTTTCATTGTTTATTTTATAAGCTTTTATGTTGTGTTAAGGTTTATGCGTTTGTGTGCATGTTCTATCCCATATGTTTTAGTGTTTTACATTCAACATGTTTAGCTTTGCATAATGCATTCTATTTTAAGGATTATGATAAGTTAAATCATCATGTTTTAAGCAATTTTCAATATACTTTATATGGTTTATCATGTCATATTACTTGCTCTAGGGTTTATGTGATTATGCATACATTCTGTTTAGACCATTCTAGTAGTTCTTGTGTTTATTATTATGCTTTGTGTTGTTCTTATACACAAATTATAGGGAGTCATATAAATGATTTTTAGTGTGTTTATCCTAAGTGTGTAACTTTTAAAATTCATTTTGTCATAAGCTAATTCATTCAAAGTGTTCTAGTGTTATAGTTTGTGACAATGTTCATGTGTTTTTGTTACATTGTTTGAATTATTCAAGTGAGTTGAATAATGATATTTTCCATGTTCTAGGGTTTGTTTTGCATAGTTCATTTAGAATTATTGCATGTTATTTACATGATTCACATTTTTTACACTTACTTGTAGTTAGTAGCTTTTACTTAGATTTTGGTCATACGTCTTCAGTTGATCATGATTTCTATCTTGTTAGTGAGTATTATTTTGAGTCCACTCTTAGATATATAGGTGCTGAACCTCATGTTTTTCTTGTTAATCATTCATATATGTTAATTCTTTTTCATGTTTTTAAAGATATTTCTCATCTAGACATGTTTGTTGTCTTTAAACTTGAAACTGTCTTTACATCATCTATGTTTGTTTTTGAGTTTTATTTTGTTTCATCTTGCAAGAGTAATGAGTCTTTATCTAGTTGTGTTTATTCTTCCAATATGCCATTCGATTTTTATGTGCTTAATATTCTTGGTAGTTATACTTGCTCTTCTATCAATCCTTTAGTTTCTTATGTTAGTTTATATGAACTCGCAGATTCAAGGACAAATCTTTTCGAGAAAGGAGGGATTGATGTGATCCAAGGAGCACTCACACTTGTTAGATTTGGACTTGAGCATGGTGAGTTTAGGAGAGGCGTGTTCTTGGTGGAAGGTGATCCACTTGATTGCTGGTTGAAGCTTATGCATAGATTTGGGCTTATTTGCTTGAAATTCACTTTGTTTGTACGAGCACATTGGGCCAAGGAGTGAAGCATTGGTTGTGGATCAAGTTCATCTACAAAGAAGACCCAGAAGAAGATATTAAGCTGTCCAAAACAATCTTACGAGGGGTTGGTTACTTGGACTTTCTTGGAGGGCCCTTGAAGTTACTAAATGAAGCCCAATAGAGCTTAATTAAGGTTGTTCAGCCCATGAACTATTTTTGGATGAATTTTTATAGTTTTTATGTTTTTAGTTAGTTTAACTTATTAGAATTCTTCTATATTTGTGTTTTTAGCTAGGTATTATTATTAGTTTTGGTATAGACATAGAAGTTGCTTAAATTTTCAAGTTTAGAATGTTCTATGTAAGCCTATTTATAGGCCTCTCATTAGTTACGAATTCTGAACAAGAAATTTTAGAAAAATCGTGTGTTCTCTTTGAGAATTTTCTTGGTTCTTTATTGATTATGAACTACTTTTGGTCTTATCAAGCTTGCTTGTGACGACCACCAACTTCGCTTAGAGTTTTCTTGAGTTTTTTATCAAGTCTTTAGAGCTAATTAGGTTAGACAATTGAACTCGCTCAACTTAGTCTAGTCTAGCTGTTCCATAGGCGTGCTCATCTTCAAGGGAAGATTCAAGGCAAAACAACTCCACGTCAAGGGTTCCTTGGTTCACGAATCAAACGAGATCTTGAGTTCAATAAGTTGCAGAGTTGAAATCCAAAACTTTCTTGGCAACGCAATTGTGCGCACATCAGATGCTGAAGTAAAGGTTGAAGAACCTGAAGATTACATGCAAGAAGATGCTCTGTTAGAAAATATGCTCAGAAAAAAGCCACCACCTTGGGGTACTTCTCAGATAGAATCTCTTTCATCTTTGAAATCTGTTTTGTCAAATCTACCTACCCTTTACATTCCCTCTTCTGAAAATCTTGTTCTTCAGCTCTAAACTGATGTATTTCAGGTTTCCAAATTTCTTTCAGAAGAATGGATTGTTTTTGCTGATGCCAATCTGGAACCTGCAAAGCCAGAACAGTTTCATTAGAAGGTTCTTCTTCAATGATATTTGATTTTCCTTTGATGTGTTTTACATCATAGGAGAATTGACAAAAGATTTTATCACTTGCATTTGTCTGAAGAACAAGATTTTCATAAGAGGGCATGTGAAGGGTAGGAAGATTTGACAAAAGAGATTTCAAAGATGAAAGAGATTCTGTCTGAGAAGTATCCCAAGGTGGTGGCTTTTTTCTGAGCATTTTTTCTAATGAATGGGTATATTTGGATACATTAGGGATGAAATTGATATGATCAGAGCTTTCCTGCTGAGAAACTTCTTCAGAACTTTCTGTTGCTTCCATTGTTTCACAATTCTCCTATGATGTAAAACACATCAAAGGAAAATCAAATATCATTGAACCTTTACTCTAGTATCTCTGTCATCAATACCATATTATGTTTGAATTCCATTGTCCTTTTTTCACACAATTATCAGGATTAAATTTCTATTTGAGAAAGTTTCTACAATTGGACTGCAATCCAAAATGCACAAAGGGAATATAAAGAATTAATGGAAGATAGCATGTTAATAGAATCACAAAATCCTTATCCTGTTTCAGACATTCGTTCTACATCCAGAAAAGAAAGAAGTGAAAAAAGAAAAAAAGAAAATAAAAGGAAAAATCGTAGGAACTATGAAGACTGGATAATTGACATGAACATCACTGATCTCGGCAGTACACCCTCAGATACACCTGAAGATTGATCCATTAGGATTTGTTACCATCTTAAAATCAGAAGATTCTAAAGGTCTATTTTCAGCTTGATGAAGTTTTTCGTAATCAGTCACCCAAGCTACCTTTCACATTCCCTCTTCTGAAAATCTTGTTCTTCAAACAGATGCAAGTGATAAATTTTGGGGTGCTGTTCTTCTCGAACAAGTTTCTCCAGAAAGAGTAAGATTTAGGGCATTTTTCCAAGAAGAGTAAGAACAACCATGTCTTTGACACTGCTGCAATTTTTCCTTTTATTTTCTTTTCTTATTTTTTCACTTTTTTCTTTTCAGGATGTAGAAGGAATGCCTGAAACAGGATAAGGATCTTGTGAATCTATTAACATGCTATCTTCCATTAATTCTTTATATTCTCTTTGTGCATTTTGGATTGCAATCCAATGAGGATGATTATTTCTGAAATTCCATTTTCCATAAGGACCAGGCCATATGTCAGAAGGAATAACACCATTATGCTGAAATAAATATCTCTGAACCTCAACATATTTTTCTTCATCATCCTAGATGGTTGAATGTGAGGAATCATATAATAAACAAGAGGGAAGTGCATGAATCATCCTGTCTTGTACATTTAAAGGTCTGTGCAAATGTACCAATACATATCTAGAGTAAGAACAGCTAGATATGTATTGGTACATTTGCACAGACCTTTAAATGTACAAGACAGGATGATTCATGCACTTCCCTCTTGTTTATTATATGATTCCTCACATTCAACCATCCAGGATGATGAAGAAAAATATGCTGGGGTTCAGAGATATTTATTTCAGCATAATGGTGTTTGCCTTGTTGGAGATCATCGAGTCTGAGTATCAAGTATTGTAAGAAAGTTTTCTTTTAGAGCGCTTATAGAGTCGAAGAACGTCAGTAAAAGGTGAAAAATGAAAGTAACTAACACAATAATTACATTCTTGAAAAGTAACAACACCCGTGAAAATAAATTTGGACACATTAGAGATGAAATCCCTAACATAATTAACTATGCCAAGAAATTGTTGGATTTATTTTACATATTTACTGGGATATTTGTTCTTGTAGGAAATTGATATGAGATCCACGGAAGTGACAGTCCAAGACTCTTGAAACCAAGGATGCAACCCAATCTTCTTGACTCCTTCGTAACTTGTCGAAGACCCCAAGAATAACTTGGATTGTTTTGCTTCAGATCCAACAAGATTTGTTGAACTCCCCCCTTAGAGAAATGACCCTAGACCCCTAACCAACAATGTGGAATAGACACTTAGTCGACAATCTCTTTGGACAGATTCAAACCCTCAAGAAGAACCCTAGGCGGAATCTTGAATACTCAACAAGAATTGTCAAGAATGCAAGTGTAGTTCTTTCACCCAAGAACAAAGGGAAACTCAATAATGCTCACACGCACAATTGAAGAGAAAAACTCAATATTATTGATTAATATTCTAAAATTTGGATGAATAGTAACTCCCTCTATAAAGAGGCGCATAACATCAAGATATAAACTAAATATGGAAACTAACTTAACCCTAGTTGTTCCATAACATAAACGTGCCACTTTGAGAACGTGAAAGACCTAGCACAAAGTCCATAGAAATGTCAGTCCACGGAACATTAGGAATAGGCAATGGACTATAAAACCCATGAGGCATCACCTTGGATTTAGCTTTCCTACAAGTTATACACTTAGCACAGAAAGCTTGCACATCACGTCTCATATGAGGCCAATAAAAGTGTTCATGCAAGATATTCAAAGTCTTAACAACACCAAAATGTCCCATAAGACCCCCTCCATGAGCTTCACTAATCAGCACATTACGCACAGAACAGAAGGGAATACACAATCTATCCTTCCTAAATAAGTAACCCTCATATAAATAAAACTCTCCATGTACACGCCCCAAATGTGAAGATTGATTCATGCAAATCTGTCAAATATCACCAAAGTCACGGTCCCCCACATAAGCATGCTTCAAGTACTCAAAACCAAGTAATTTAGTATGCAAAGAAGTAAGAAGAGTGTACCTACGAGATAGTGCATCAGCCACAATATTCTCCTTACCTTGCTTATACTTAATCACATATAGAAAGGTTTTAATGAATTCGAGCCACTTAGCATGTCTCTTGTTCAACTTACCTTGAAACTTGAGAGATTTCAAACTTTCATGGTCAGAATGTATGATGAACTCTTTTGGCCACAAATAATGTTGCCAAGTTTGAAGAGCTCGAACCAAAGCATAAAGTTCTTTATCATAGGTAGGATAACTCAAGCTCGCCCCTTGAAGCTTCTCACTAAAGTAGGCAATTGGCTTAAAATCCTGCATCAAAACAGCCCCTATACCGATTCCACTAGCATCACATTCAATTTCAAAAACCTTGTCAAAGTTAGGCAAACTAAGCAAAGGAGCATTGGTGAGTTTTTCCTTTAACAATCTAAAAGCATCTTCATGCATTTTCTCCCATTTAAAAATCACATTCTTTTTAACAAGTTCATTCAAAGGTGCAGCAATTGAAAAAAAATCACGCACAAACCTTCTATAAAAACTTGCTAAACCATGAAAAGATCTTACCTCATTGGCATTAGTAGGGGTCGGCCACTCCCTAATTGCCTTTACCTTGGTTTCATCTATACTTATTCCATTAGAGCTTACAACAAAACCAAGAAATATAACAGAATCCATGCAAAAAGAACACTTTTTGAGATTAGCAAACAATTGATGTTCTTTAAGTATCTAAAAAACAGCACGCAAGTGATCAACATGTTCTTGCAAGGACTTGCTATACACAAGAATATCATCAAAGTAAACTACTACAAATTTCCCAATTAAATGACGAAAAACATGATTCATCAACCTCATAAAAGTACTAGGAGCATTAGTCAAACCAAAAGGCATAACTAACCACTCATAAAGACCAAATTTAGTTTTGAAAGCAGTTTTCCATTTGTCACCCTCTTTCATTCGAATTTGATAGTAGCCACTTTTCAAGTCAATTTTTGAAAACAATTGTGAACCATATAATTCATCCAACATATCATCTAACCTAGGTATAGGATGACGATACTTTACCATGATTTTATTAATGGCTCGACAATCTACGCACATCCTCCAAGAACCATCCTTCTTAGGTACAAGAATCACAAGCACAGAACACGGACTAAGGCTCTCACGCACAAAGCCCTTCTCCAATAAATCATCTACTTGCCTTTGAATTTCCTTTGTTTCCTCAGGGTTAGCTCTATAAGCCGGACGGTTTGGAATGCTTGCTCCAGGCATGAAATCTATTTGATGTTCTATCCCTCTCAAAGGTGGTAATCCACTTAGGACATCTTTAGGGAATAAGTCTTGATATGCCTGCAACAAAGAAACAACAACACTAGGAAGAGAAGGGTCAAGCTCATTAGTAGAAAAGTAAACATCTTTATACAAAATGACAAGAAGTTGTTGCCTTGCCAACAATGCATTCTTGATCTCACTTTTCCCAACATAGGCATTCACTTTTCTCCCCTCATCTCTCTCGGCTTCCCCTCTTTTCCCTTTCCCTTTCTTTTTCTCCCCACTAGGCCGATTGCTTTCATGATGCACAATCTGTCTAGGCGACTCCAATAAAGACCCCTTGGCCTTGGCTTCTTTGGACTCATCACGAGCCTTGCACTCTTTTGCAATTCATGCTTGATCGGCATAGGCCTCCATAGGTGTCAATGGTCTCAATATGAACTCCTTTTTCTTCCAAACTAGGCGATAAGTATTTTTATGACCATCATAAATCACACGCCTATCAAACTGCCATGGACGACCTAACAAAATATGACATGCATGCATGGGAATAACATCGCATAATACCTCATCCACATATCCTCCAATGGCAAAGGATACTAGCACTTGCTTTGTTACCTTCACATCCCCAAAATCTGTCAACCATTGTAAGAAATATGGCTTTGGATGGCGAATTGTAGGCAACTTCAATTTCTTTACAAATAAGGTACTAGCTACATTAGTGCAACTACCAGAATCAACAATAACACTGCATACCTTGCCTTGAACCAAGCATCTTGAGTGGAATATATGTTCCCTATGCATCTCCTCTTCCTCCTCCTTTGGTTGGATGCTCAATGATCTTCTAGTCACTAACACTTCACCACTAGATGGAATGGCATCCTCGGGTCCCCCTTCAACAAAATCATCATCACTAGGTCCTTCAAGTGGAGGCATCTCTTCATCACTTGAATGTTCGCTCTCCACCTCCCAATTGCCAAGAATGATCATATTCCTTTTTGTTAGACATTGAGAGGAAATATGGCCATATCCTTGACACTTGAAACACCTAACATCTCTCTGTCTAGAAGAAGTCTCATTCTTACCCTTGTTTGGTAGCTTGGATGTGGAGCTCTCACTCTTGAGTTTATTACTTGCCAAACCTGTAGCCCCTCTTTGCCATGGCTCATTAATTTTTGATGGTGTTTGAGCAGCCCCCTTATCACGTTCTTGGATAGCCCTTCTATCTTGTGAATCTCTCCAAGCTGGCCGGGTTGAGGGTGAAGTAATGGGCCTTGACTTTGATGCCTTGAGTTGCTGCTCTACCTTGATTGCCATGTCAACCAAATCTCCTATGTCAAGGTAATTTTGCAACTCCACACGTTGCCTAATATCAATGTTGAGGCCACCCATAAATCTTGCCATTAGTGCCTCTCCTTCTTTCTCTAAGTTGGCCCTCATCATCAAAATCTCCATCTCCTTGAAGTAATCATCCACGAACATGGTACCTTGTTTCAAGGTTTGAAGTTTCCAATGGAGATCACGTGTGTAGTAGCTCGGAATGTACCTCTTTTGCATGAGCCTTTTCATCTCACTCCATGTGTTCACGGGTGCTTCGCCAAATCTAGCACGGTCCTTGTGGAGTTTGTCCCACCAAACACTCGCATAATCTGTAAACTCAATCACAGCAAATTGTACTTTCTTCCCCTCCGAGTAATTGTGGCAATTGAAGATCCCCTCCACTTTGAGTTCCCACTCAATGTAAGCCTCGGGATCGAGCTTTCCTTGGAACGATGGAATCTTCATTTTGATGCTGCCAAGGTTGTCATCTTGACAGTTTACCACCCTCCTTCCTCTCCTTGTACCTATTTCTTCAAAATTAGACTCGGCTCCCAATTCATCTTCATAAGTAGGGTTGCGGGTCACCCTTGTGTGAGAGGAAGTACCATGGGCTCCCAAATTTCGAGACAACTCCTCACGACCCCTTATCACATTCTCAAAGTTGTCCATCCTTAAAGACACTTGTTGAAGTTGTGCCATGATGGTCTGAAAATTTTCATTGTTTTTTCTTTGTGTGTCTTGCATAGCCTTTATGAACAACTTAAGCTCATTATCCTCCATAGCTTTTCCTTCACCCATGGTATTCTCAACAACCTGCAAAAATTGTTAGTAACACAAGAAAAGAACAATGGATCAAGATAAAACCTCACTCACTCCCTTACGTGTATCCCTCGTCACTCGTGTATCACACCAATTAATCTTGGCTTTTATCCGATGATGAGCTCACACCTTAGCCTTTTACCACTCCTTGAGCGTACCTTGTATGCCCTTGAATGAGAACCTGCTCAATTGATCCTTGGTACAAACCCAAGTATTCAAGATGAGTAGTAATGAAAATGAAAGCTTAGGGTAAGGTTTAAACCACTAGAATTCAAGAAACCAAGACTCAAGGAATTTCAGATTTAAGAAGCACGTTTGACACCCCTAGTGTGTGGTTTTCTTAATGAAAATCTTGATTTTCAAATGTCCTTTAATAACTTTAATGCACTTATGTTCAAACAAAAATAACAAGAAACTCCACCAAAACATCAAGAAATAAGAAGAGTAGAATCTGGTCAATTAAACTTTCGTACGTGGCGTTGTTCTCTGTCCAACGATCTGTATGTTTCAACAGGTCTATTCGGTTGCACAAGGACAGTAGCCAAATATACTTTAGTTTAATTGGTTTAGTTCGTATGCTTGCCTTTTATCACCTTTCACACCTCTTTTGCTTTCCTTTGTATTGCACGACTTTTCTTTGTGCAAGACTTTTTTTTTTTTTTTTCACCTCTAACAACCTCTCTCTCTCTCTCTCTTTTTTTAACAACACAACCAACTCACAAAATACAAAATTCAACTCCCAAAAACAAACAAAAAATTAAACTGAAAAAAAAAAGAAAAAAAAATTCGGATGAACAGTACCAGCGATGAACAGTACCATCAGTGAACAGTAAACCCTAGCGTGAACAGTGACGCCGCTGCTACAGTGCGATGAACAGTACGAATTTTTTTTTTTTTTTTTATTCTAGAAATCAAGAGTAACCCTCAGGAAAATTGTTTCAAGGTTCTTATGTAGGCCAAGATTCAATTTTCTCAAAAGTTTTAACACAAGAAACATTAAAACAACAAAGAACACCCGAAAACAGTCAGGATTCTAATCAAACTACATACAAAACCCTAGAATTTTTTATGTATAGATATCAAGAACGACTCTAAAGGTTATAACAAACCCAAAGACACGAAACAAAAGGCACCAACACAATTTTTGAAGATAAGAAACACGAAAAACAAACTAGACAAAAACGGACAGAATAGAAAAATGCAAGAAACAGCAACAAGAACAAGAACAAAACTCGACAAACTCCAAGAAACAAAATAAAGAGATATAGCCGAATCTTCCAAAGGAAAATTTGGCTTGGAAAACCTAGATTTTAAGATGAACCAATGCTCTGATACCAATTGATATGAGATCCACGGAAGTGACGGTCCAAGACTCTTGAAACCAAGGATGCAACCCAATCTTCTTGACTCCTTCGTAACTTGTCGAAGACCTCAAGAACAATTTGGATTGTTTTGCTTCAGATCCAACAAGATTTTTTGAACTCCCCCCTTAGAGAAACGACCCTAGACCCCAAAGCAACAATGTGGAATAGACACCTAGTCGACAATCTCTTTGGACAGATTCAAACCCTCAAGAAGAACCCTAGGCGGAATCTTGAATACTCAACAAGAATTGTCAAAAATGCAAGAGTAGTTCTTTCACCCAAGAACAAAGGGAAACTCAATAATGCTCACACGCACAATTGAAGAGAAAAACTCAATATTATTGATTAATGTTCTAAAATTTGGATGAATAGTAACACCCTCTATAAAGAGGCGCATAACATCAAGATATAAACTAAATATGGAAACTAACTTAACCCTAGTTGTTCCATAACATAAATGTGCAACTAAAGGTACAACGTGGGCTATTAAACTAACGAACTAAGCCCATGAAACCCATAACCTCAAGTGACAAACGGGCTCTTCAATCGAATCCAAGTCCACGACCTCCAAGCTCCTCCAACTCTAGCCCAAAGTAAGTGAATAGCCTTGTAGGTTCTTGTTTCAACCAAGTAGCTTCGTCTTCATGTAATTCTATAATCAAACCTTGCAAAGCTTGCTTCAACCTTTTAGCTCTCAACCTCGTCATTGGACCTCCCATGTCTTGGAATGGGCTCTTTGCAGCAACACTATGATCACGACTCCCTTGAACTTGAACACGAGCATTGATGTCTTCATCAAAAATGCTTGAAAAAGAAAGATCCTCAAAGAAGGCCAAGCCAATCTGGAACCTGCAAAGCCAGAAGAATTTCATTAGAAGGTTCTTCTTCTTTAAGAAGATTTCACTTCAAGACAGAAGTTTCCCAAGAAGGAAAAAGAAATGGAGATATTTCAAGAAGAAGAAATCATTTTCAAAAGGGCCAAGAAACTCAAAAAAGAATGTGAGATGTTTCATCTGCCAACAGAAGGGACATTATTCATCTGCATGTCCTCAAAATAAAAAGGGAGTTCAAAGATGAGAGAGATTCTGTCTGAGAAGTACCCCAAGGTGGTGGCTTTTTTCTGAGCATTTTTTTCTAATGAATGGGTATATTTGGATACATTATGGAAGAAATCCCTAACATAATTAACTATGCCAAGAAATTGTTGGATTTGTTTTATACTAAGATTTTCATAATAGCTCTTGCCTCAGCTTGTGGAGAATTGAATTTTACCAATCCACAAGAGAAACCAAACAGAAAATTCCCACACTCATCTCTTCCTACACCTCCAGCACCTCCAATACCTGAAGCAATAAAAGAAGATCCATCGGTATTCAACTTAATAAAACCAGTTGTAAGAAACTCTCAAAAGACTGGTTTTGCAACAACCCTTATCCTCCTAGCTTCAATAATATCAAGCATTGAATACCACGTGCCACCCAACTCTTGTAATCTAGGGTATTTCACTATACATAATAAATTAAGCTCTTGAAGAATCATATAACAAATTTGACGAGCTTTCAAAAACTTCCCTTCAAATCGAGCAATATTTCGTGCTCTCCATAAAAACCACAAAATCAGACATGGTGCTATTTGAATAATCCATTTCAAAGTAGTACCCTTAGCATCATGCAGCCACCATCTTTTACAACATGCAATAATTTGCATTTTTGAGGGAGGAATACCTAGATCTTTCTCAAAGCAACTCTAACCATCCTTTGCTAATTGACCAGATGAGAAGACATGATCCATAGATTCTACTTCAGCATTTTGAACATTTTGATGGACCATGAATTTGCAATCTCATCAGATTATCATCCGTTGGCAATTTCATCTTGAATAGCCTCCACACAAAAAAAGAAATTTTAATAGGAATAGATGAATGCCAAATCATAGAAAATATCCAAGATTTATTGGATGAAGATCTAACTAAATGGAAAGCTGACTTTAAAGTAAATCCACCAGAAGATGAAGCATCCCAAACCATTTGATCCAACCTTTCACCAAATGAGAAAACATCATGTTGGATCACTTCCAAGATCTGAGAAGGCAAGATTTTTTATAATTGAACCATATTCCACCTACCATCAGTGAAAAAATCCCTTACCTTAGCATCCAAAGCTAGCAATGGAACACACCATGCTAGAGGACCAAAACCACTCCAATTATCCTACCAAAAAGAGCAGTCACCGGCACATACATCCCATTTGATGAGATATTCTATAAAGTTCCTCACCAAAAATATTCTTTTGGCAATGGCTGAAGAATTATAATGAAGTTGAATTTGATTACGATGACTATCATCAACATACCAAAGTTTCATAAATTCTGCCCACATTGAATCACCCTTTCTAAATTGCCACCATAACTTACAAGAGAAGGCCTTAATAATATCTTTTAAACTTCTAAAACCAACTCCTCCTTCTTCAAGTGGAAGACACATTTTTTGCCAAGCAACCTAATGCCACTTAAATCCCATATCAGATTCCCCCCACAAAAAACGTGCAAACATTTTCTCCAATTCCAGCAATATACCCTTAGGAGGTTCCAATACCGCCAATAAATGAATTGGAATAGAGGTCAAAACATGTTTAATAAGAATCATCCTAGCACCATTTGATAACCATTTTCCTTTCCAACTATTAATTCTCCAAGGGACTTTATCTACCAAACCCGAAAACATAGCTTTCACCTTTTTTCCCAAGTATAAGGGACATCCCAAATAAGTAATTGGAAAATGTTTACTTGTAAAACCAGTAACTTGAGTAATGGTTGACTAACGGTGTTGAGATGCATTTTTGCCCGTTAAGAAACAGCTTTTGGATGAGTTCACCAATTGTCTCGAACACTTCTGATACCACTGCAAAATGTCCATCACACAACGTAGAGACTTCTTACCACCATTTGTGAAAATAATCACATCATCTGCATAGCCAAGATGTGTGACCTGCATACAGTTATTAGTCACAAAATATGGTGTAAAATTCTTATAAGATAACATCTTATTAAGATTTCTAGAAAGAACCTCTGTCCCTAATATAAATAAAGCCGGAGATAGCGGATCTCCTTACCTCAATCTCCAAATAAAATCCAGCCACATTTCTCCAAAACCAAACTTTTGCAAAACTTGTATGAGAAAATACCAGAATACCCTATCATAAGCTTTGGCTATGTCTAGTTTGAGCATCACATTAGAACCCTGAACTTTCTTGTTCATAGCACCACACATCTCCTGGGCCAAAAGAATATTATCATAAATTAACCTACCTTGTACAAACACACTTTGTTGGGGAGATATTAGCTTTGGAAGAATTTTCTCCAATCTAATAGCAAGCAACTTAGATATAATTTCATTAACGAAGTTGCACAAACTAATTGGTATAAATTCAGAGAAAGAAGTAGGACTTGCTACCTTAGGAATCAAAGCTATTAATGTTGAACAAAACCCCAATGGTAGGTCAACCCCAACAAAAAAATCACACACCACCTTAAATACATCCTCTTCAATTATATCCCAGCAAGAAGTGAAGAATAAACCTGAAAAACTATCTGGACTTGCAAAAATCTCTCTATCCATCTGAAAAACCACCCTTTTCACTTCTTCTTTTGTGGGAAAAGCTTGAAGCATACTATTATCATCATCAGAGACAATGAGAGGAATCACAGACAATAATTTATCATCCAAAGCCACTCGATCCTGTCCCTGAGATAATATGTTAGAAAAAATACAATGGCTTCTGATTCGATTTCGTGACCTCTCCTCCAACCAAACACCATTAGCATTCTTTATTCGATGAATGTATTGTTTAGCTCTTTTTTGCCGAACTACAGAGTGAAAAAATTTAGAATTAGTATCACCATCTTTAAGCCATTTAAGCCTAGAATTTTGCCTCCAAAAACCAACCTCTTTATTTAATGCCAACTGCAAGTTAGCTTGTGCATTATTCAATTCAAGTTGAGCGTGATCAAAAGGATTAGTCTCCCAATTAGCTTCCCTTGTTGGACCAAATCTTCAGTGATGCAAACAACGGTCGCGAGATGCCCAAGACTCTCTGAAAATTCATGGGAACCAATCCAATCTTCTTGACCCCTTTCATTACTTGTCGAAAAATCCAAGAACAACTTGAATTGGGCACTTTGAATGCTACCAAAGATCGTTGGTTCTCCTTATGGGATGCAACTTAGACTCCTTCCCAACCCATGGAATAGACCCCTAGTTGACAATCTTACAAGATGAAGAGCAAACCCGTTTGGAAGAATAATCCTAAGCAAAAAGGCTTGATCTTAACAAAGTTAATTGTCAAGAATAAGAGTAGTTCTTGTTTTACCAAAGAACTAGGGTAACCCCAATTGGAGAGAAAACTCATGTTTAAATTGATTCAATAATAAGATGATGTGCGTTTGATTACACCAAGTACGTTATAAAAAGTTTACAACTCATTATTCTACTAAAAACCCGTAAAGAAAAACACGTACGTGATTTCTAGGGAAGACCATGGCCAAGGCCATGGGGCGGCCTTTCTCGCAACCTTAGTCAGAGGCTTTATTCCACTTCAGTTCAAGCGGAGCAACTTTCTGATAAAGGCCGTGGGGAAGACCGTGGCGCAGCCTTTAGCGCGGACTTGGTCAGAATGTTTGGCTCGCGTTGGCTGTCTTTGCTCCACTCTTTGATGAAGGCCGTGGGTAAGGTCGTGGCGCGGCCTTAGGTGTGGCCTCGGTCAAAAACTTCAATTCTCCTTTATTTGGCTTGGTTTGACTACTTTGCTCACTTCCCTTGGCGTCAACATCGACCCAAGCTATGTAATCATCCGAGCCGGCATGTTCTTAGCCCAAGTAGATTCTTCTTCTTGCAATTGCGTGAGAAGTCCTTGCATGTCTTGTTTCATCCTCTTGATTCTAAGCCTCGTCATTGGACCTCCTATGCCTTGTAAAGGATCTACCTTGAACTTATCCTCACCTCGGCCTCCACGATCCTCATCATTCCCTCCTTCCTCAGGAAGATTCGTCCTCAAATCACCTGCATCATACAAAGACAAATCAGCTACATTGAAAGTTGCACTAATATTACCATACTCACCTGGCATATCGATCTTATAAGCATTATCACCAATCTTCTCAAGTACTTAAAATGAACTATCTCCATGAGGTCCAAGCTTGGACTTTCTTTGCTGAGGGAACCTTTCTTTGCGCATGTGAATCCACACCCAATCTCCTAGTTGGAAAATCACCTTTAAATGTCTCTTGTTTGCTTGTTTAGCATATCACTCATTTTCTTTTCTATGTGAGCTCGAACTATAGCATGCAAATCCCTAACAAACTCTGCCTTTCTCTTGCCATCCAAATCTGCACGCTCATTAGAAGGCAAAGATAAGATATTTAATGGAGTCAATGGATTAAAACCATAAATAACCTCAAATGGAGAATAAGAAGTAGAAACATGCACAACTTTATTGTAAGCAAACTCAATATAAGGTAAAGATTTCTTCCAGTTTTTCAAATTACGCTAAATAATTGCTCGCAAGAGTGTGGTAAGTGTGCAATTGACAACTTTCGTTTGCCCATCCATTTGAGGATGTGCCAAGGTAGAAAACAGCAACTTAGTCCCTAATTTACTCCAAAGAGTATGCCAAAAATGGCTTAAGAACTTAACATCCCTATCACTAACAATAGTTCTAGATAGCCCATGCAAACGCACTACTTCCTTAAAGAACAAATCAGCTATATGAGAGGCATTATTGGTCTTAACACATGCAATGAAATGAGCCATCTTGCTAAACCAATCTACCACAACAAAGATACTATCCTTACCAGTTTGAGACCTTGGGAGTCCCAATACAAAATCCATGGAAATATCAACCCAAAGATGGGATGGTACAGGCAAGGGTATGTAAAGACCATGTGGTCTAACTCTAGACTTAGCATGTCTACATGTAATGCATTTGTCACATAACATTTGCACATCTCTTTTCATGTGAGGCCAGTAAAAATGCTCTTGCAAAATATCTAGAGTTTTTAATACACCAAAATGACCCATTAATCTCCTTCCATGCGACTCACGCACAAGCAATTCACTGCAAAGAATATTACAGGCACACATAATTTATCCTTCTTAAATAGAAAACTTTTATGCCTTATAATATTTACCAAAAGATCCTTTTTCACATGCATTCGAAATTGACTCAAAATCATGATTAGATTCATACAATTCTTTCACATATTCAAACCTAAGTAACTTGGCATGCAATGAGGTAAGAAGAGTATACCTTCTTAACAACGCATCTGCCACTACGTTCTCCTTACCTTGTTTGTATTTGATGATGTAAGGGAACGTCTCAATGAACTCTAGCCACTTGGCGTGCCTCTTGTTCAACTTACCTTGGGACTTAAGGAATTTGAGACTCTCGTGGTCCGAGTGTATGATAAATTCCCTTGACTATAGGTAATGTTGCCATGTCTAGAGCATTCTCACCAAAGCATATAACTCCTTATCGTAAGTGGGATAGTTGAGTGCTGCCCTTTGAAGCTTCTCGCTGAAATAGGCAATAAACTTGGAATCTTACATCAAAACAGCTCCTATACCAATACTACTAGCGTCACACTCAATTTCAAAAAATTTATCAAAATTAGGTAGGCTTAACAAAGGGGCATTAGTCAACTTATCTTTCAGTAAATTAAAAGCTTTTTCATGCACACTTTCCCACTTAAATACTACATTCTTTTTAACAAGCTCATTTAAAAGTGCAGCTATTGAAGAGAAATCATGTACAAATCTTCGGTAGAAGCTTGCTAAACCATGGAAAGATTTTACCTCATTGGCGTTCTTAGGTGTAGGCCACTCCCGGATTGCCTTCACCTTGGATTCATCTACACTTACGCCATTAGTGCTAACAACAAACCCAAGAAAAATAATAGAATCCATACAAAAAGAACACTTTTTCATGTTGGCATATAATTGGTGCGATCTAAGTACATCAAGAACAGCGTGCAAGTGTTTGGCGTGATCATTCAACGGACTTGCTATAAATCAAAATATCATCAAAATAGACCACAATAAATTTTCCAATGAAAGGGCGAAAAACATGGTTCATCAAATGCATAAAAGTACTAGGAGTATTAGTCAAGCCAAAAGGCATAACTAGCCACTCATAAAGACCGTACTTAGTTTTAAAAGTAGTTTTTTACTCGTCACCTTCTTTCATCATAATCTGATAATAACCACTCTTTAAATCAATTTTAAAAAATATTTGTGAGCTATACAATTCATCTAACATATCGTCTAATCTAAGATGGTATAATGATACTTTACCGTGATTTTATTGATGGCTCTACAGTCCACACACATTCTCTAAGTGCCGTCCTTCTTAGGCACCAAAATAATTGGTACTGAGCATGGACTCATGCTCTCCCCAACGAAACCCTTTCTCTATCAACTCGTCCACTTGCCTCTGCATCTCCTTTGTTTCTTCTGGGTTAGCCCAGTAAGTTGGACGGTTAGGAATACTCGACGCCGGTATGAAGTCGATATGATGCTCTATGCCCCTGAATGGTGGTAACTCCTGTGGAACATCTTCAGGAAACAAGTCTTGAAATTCTTGCTACAAAGACACTACAATACTGGGTACAGAAGGATTAATGTCATTAGTAGAAAAGTAAATATCCTTATACATAAGCATAAGGAATGGCTGCCTCGCTATCAGTAAACTCTTAACCTCTCCTTTTTTTGCAAATGCACTTTCTTTCCTCTTTTCTTTCAACACAACCTCTCTTTTACTTTTCTCTTTTTTTTCTCTTGACTCTTCTCTCTTTTCTTCTAACTCGCCATCTCTCTTATTTTTCTCCTCACCCACACTTTGTTGCTTTTCTCTCATTTTATATTCTTGAGAGATCCTAACTTGATCAGTATAAGCCTCAGATGGCTGTAGAGACTTCAACACATACTCCTTCTTCTTCCAAGTTAACTGATAGGTGTTCTTATATCCATCATAAATCACTTTCTTGTCAAATTGCCACAGTCGCTCGAATAAAATATGGCAAGCATGTATAGGTATGACATCACACAAGATCTCATCCACATACCCTCCTATGGCAAATGACACCATTACTTGCCTCGTCACTTTAATGTCACCATGATCTGTCAACCATTGCAAATAATAAAGTTTGGGATGTTTGATGGTAGGTAGCCCCAGCTTCTCTACGAATAAGGTAGAGGCAACATTCACACAACTACCACTATTCACTATGACATTGCACACCTTATCTAGGACAACACACCTAGTATGGAAGATGCGTTCCCTGTGCATCTCCTCGCTGTCCTCTCTAGGCTGGATACTAAGGGATCTGCGGGTAACCAGAACTGCTCCACTTGGTGGATCAACTTTACTCGACCCTTTATTCTTATCACCACTGGGCCCCTCAAGTGGTGGCATCTCCTCATCACTTGAGTGCTCAATCTCCACATCCCCGTTATCAAGGATGATCATACTCCTTATACTGGGACACTGAGAGGAAACGTGCTCAGTATCCCTGACACTTGTAGCATTTGATATCTCTCTGTCGTGGTGGTAGTGCTTCATTTCTGCCCTTGATAGGTTGTTTGGAGGATTGAGACCTCGACCTTGCCTTTACAGTTGGATAGCGTCTCATTTCTCTTCCATGGCTCCCTTGGTTTTTGATTGCTCTACTCAGGCCTCCTTTCACGAGATTAACTCCATTGGGAACGAGTCTGACTATTGGAGTAGCCTCGTCCTCTTTTTGATTTGAGTTGCTGTTCAACTTCCTCAGCCTTATTAACCAAGTCTTGAAGCTCAACGTAGTTGTGCAACTCCACAACATCAGCAATCTTTGAATTTAAGCCCGCAATAAACCTAGCCATGGTGGCCTCCTCATCCTCTTGGACATCAACTCGGATCATGAGGGTCTCAAACTCCTTAGCATATTATCTACAATAGACGATCTTTGCTTCAAGGTCTGATGCCTTTAGTGTAAGTCTCTAGAGTAATGACTCGGAATGAATCTCTTCCTCATGATAGTCTTCATGGTTGCCCAAGTTCAGATTGGTTCATCTCCACTTCTTCTTCTAGACTTCACCAATTGGTCCCACCAAATGTTTGCGTATTCCATGAACTCTACAGCAGTAATCTGTACCTTCTTTTTCTCAGAGTAGTTGTGGACTTCGAACACTTGATCAACCTTCTTTTCCCATTCCAAGTAAGCCTCTAGATTGTTTAGGCCCTTGAAAGGGGGAATGGACATCTTGATGCTTTCCAAATTGTTATCACGATTTGGTTGCTGTAGTGGCACCCTCCTCTCTCGACGGGAGATAATTTCTTTAGAATCATAACCTCCATCTTCTTCTTCTTCAGGTGCAGTTCGTGACACCTTGGCTTTTCTTTTTACAGCTGAAGCAATATCATCCATACAGGCATACATACGCTTGAACTCATCCGGCATAGCCTTTATAGAGAATTCCAGGCTAGCAAACCTTTGCTCACTATGGTTAGACATAATGAGTTTACTTGCAATGAAATGTTAGCAGCACAAGTAAAATAGATAAAAGAACTTCACTCACTCACTAAATGTATCCACTCGTCTCTCGTGTATCACTCTAAGTATATAGGCTTTTTCCCGATGTTAATCTCACCCCTTAGCCTTTTACCACTCTTTGAGGTCACACTGTAAGCCTTTGGTAAAGAACCTACTCAATTGAACTCAACAAAGACCTAAGTTAAATGATCAAGGAGGATTTAAAGAAAAAGGAAATTGCTTAGGGAAGAGTAATTTTCAAGAATTTCAAAGAAATCGAATGATACAGAATTGAATGCAAAGATCTCGAGAAGACTCCTCTAGTGCGTGGTTCTCGTGAAGAGAATCTTGATTTTTCAATAGTTTTCCTTTTCAATATAATGGCCAATAATTCCTTGTGCCAAAACCCAATCAAACTCACAAGAATTCTAAAATACTGTTGTTGTTCTTTTCTTTCAAGTGCACGATTTTTGCATTGAAAGTGTACGACTTTTATCCTTTTTTTTAAAACAAATCTCAGACAACCCACACTCAATCAACACAAAAGTGAAACAAAAAAACAACCAAAATTCACCAAATGAATAGTGAATCGTCGAATGAACAGTATCGCTACAGTATTGATGAACAGTAGCATGCTATAGTAAAAAGAACAATACTCTTTTTTTGTATTTAATTTCAACACTAGATGGAACAAGAAACAATTGAGAAATTATCATGACAAAACCACATAAGAAACCCTAGAATTCTTGGTTTAGACAACCAAGAACGACCCTTACACAAACCCTAATTGGATTGCAATAAAAGGATAATCAAAGAGGATACAAAAGGAAGAAATCACAAGAATGCAATTAATGACGATTACGAAGATCGAATAACAAGAAAACAAAGAAAAAGGGATATAGCCAAAATTTTCAAAGGAAAATTTTGACTTGGATAACCTAGAAAATTCAAGGAAAAATCCTTGGCTTTGATACCAATTGATGCAAACAACAGTCGCGACATGCCCAAGACTCCCTGAAAATTCGTGGGAACCAATTCAATCTTCTTGACCCTTTCGTTACTTGTCGAAGAATCCAAGAATAACTTGAATTGGGCGCTTTGAATGCTACCAAAGATCGTTAGTTCTCCTTATGGGATGCAACCTAGACTCCTACCCAATGATGAGGATCGTGGAGGCCAAGGTGAGGATAAATTCAAGGTAGATCCTTTACAAGGCATAGGAGGTCCAATGACGAGATTTAGAACCAAGAGGATGAAACAAGCCATGTAAGGACTTCTCACGCAATTGCAAGAAAAAGAATTTACTTGGGCTAAGAACATGTCGGCTTGGATGATTACATATGCTTGGGTTGATGTTTACATCAAGGGAACTGAGCAAAGTAGCCAAACCAAGCCAGATGAAGGAGAATTGAAGTTTCTGACCGAGGCCGCACCTAAGGCTGCGCCACGGCCTTCATCAAAGAGTTGAGCAGAGACAGCCAACGCGAGCCCGACATTCTAACCAAGGCCGCACCACGACCTTCATCAGAAAGTTGCTCCAGTTGAACTGAAGTGGAATAAAGCCTCTGACCGAGGCCGTAAGGAAGGCCACCCCACGGCCTTAGTCACAGCCTTCCCCAGAAATCGCTTACGTGTTTTTTTTCTTTACGGATTTTTAGTAAAAATAATGAGTTGTTAACCTTTTATAAGGTACCTGGTGTAATCAAATGCATATTATCTTATTATTGAATCAATTCAAACGTGAGTTTTTTCTTACAAGAACTACTCTTGTTCTTGACAAACAACTGTGTTAGATCAAGCCTTTTGCTTAGAATTGTTCTTCCAAATGGGGTTTGCTTTTCGTCTTGTGAGATCGTTAACTAGGTATCTATTCCACAGGTTTGGTAGGAGTCTAGGTTGCATCCCATAAGGAGATCCAACGATCTTTGGTCGCATTCAAGCACCCAATTCAAGTTGTTCTTGGATTCTTTGACAAGTAACGAAGGGGTCAAGAAGATTGGATTGGTTCCCATGAATTTTTCAAGGAGTCTTGGGCATCTCGCAACCGTTGTTCGCATCAATTGGTATAAGAGCCAAGGGTTTTCCTTGAATTTTCCAGGTTATCCAAGTCAAAATTTTTCCTTTGGAAATTTTAGCTATATCCCTTTTCTTTGTTTTCTTGTTATTCGCAACCAACTTTGATTGTATTCTTGTGATTTCTTTCTTTCGTATCCTGTTTGATTATCCTTTTATTGATATCTAATTAGGGTTTGTGATTAGGGTCGTTCTTGGTTGTCTAAACCAAGAATTCTAGGGTTTCTTGTGTGGTTCAATCATTTGTCTTGATAATTCTCAATTGTTTTCTGTTGCATCTGGTGTTGAAATTGAAAAAAAAAAAGAAAGAGAAGAGAGCACTGTTCTTGTTACTGTAGCATGCTACTATTCATCGATACTGTAGCAGTACTATAGCGATACTGTGCATTCAAAAATTCACAATTCATTTGGTGAATTTTGGTTGTTTTGTTTCACTTTTGTGTTGATTGAGTGTGGGTTGTCTGGATTTGTTTAAAATAAAAAAAGGGGGGTAAAAGTCGTGCACTTTCAATGCAAAAGTCATGCAGTTGAAAGAAAAGAACAATAACAGTATTTTAGAATTCTTTTGAGTTTGATTGGGTTTTGGCACAAGGAATTATTGGCCATTATCTTAAAAAAGAAGAATATTGAAAAATCAAGATTCTCACACGAGAACCACGCACCAGGGGAGTCTTCTTGAGATCTTTGCATTCAATTCTATATCATTCGATTTCTTTGAAGTTCTTGAAAATTACTCTTCCCTAAACAATTTCCTTTTTCTTTAAATCCTCCTTGATCATTTAACTTAGGTCTTTGTTGAGTCCAATTGAGCAGGTTCTTTACCAAAGGCTTACAGTGTGACCTCAAAGAGTGATAAAAGGCTAAGAGGTGAGATTAGTATCGGGAAAAAGCTGATATACCTAGAGTGATACACAAGAGACGAGTGGATACATTTGGTAGTGAGTGAGGTTCTTTTATTTGTTTTACTTGTGCTGCAAACATTTCTTTGCAGGTAAACTCATCATGTCTAACCATAGTGAGCAAAGATTCGCTAGCCTAGAGTTCTCTATAAAGGCTATGTAGGATGAGTTCAGGCGTATGTATGCTCGTATGGATGATATTGCTTTAGCTGTAAAAGGGAAAGCCAAGGTGTCACAAACTGCATTTGAAAAAGAAGAAGATAAAGGTTATGATTCTGAAGAAGTTATCTCCCACCGAGGGAAGAGAGTGCCACTACAGCAACCAAATTGTGATAAAAATTTGGAAAGCATCAAGATGTCCATTCCTCCTTTCAAGGGCCTAAACAATCCAGAGGCTTACTTGGAATGGGAAAGGAAGGTTGATCAAGTGTTCGAAATCCACAACTACTTAGAGGAAAAGAAGGTACAGATTGCAACTGTAGAGTTTGTGGAATACGCGAGCATTTGGTAGGACCAATTGGTGAAGTCTAGAAGAAGACGTGAAGATGAGCCAATCCAAACTTGGGCAACCATGAAGACAATCATGAGGAAGAGATTCATCCTGAGTCATTGCTCTAGAGACTTACACCGAAGGCTTCAGACCTTGAAGCAAGGATCGTCTACTGTAGATGAATATGCTAAAGAGTTGGAGACCCTCATGATCCAGGCTGATGTCCAAGAAGATGAGGAGGCCACCATGGCTAGGTTTATTGCTGGCTTAAATTCAGAGATTGCTGATATTGTGGAGTTGCACAACTACGTTGAGCTTCAAGACTTGGTTGACAAGGCCTAGAAAGTTGAACAACAACTCAAATCAAAAAGAGGACGAGGCTACTCCAACAGTCAGACTCGTTCCCAATGGAATAACTCCCGTGAAAGGAGGCCTGAACAAAGCAATCAAAAACCAAGGGAGCCATGGAAGAGAAATGACACGCCCTCCAACAGTAAAGGCAAGGTCGAGGTGCCATCTTCCAAACAACCTATCAAAGGCAGAAATAAAGCACCACTACCATGACAGAGAGATATCAAATGCTACAAGTGTCAGGGATACGGGCATATTTCCTCTCAGTGTCCTAGTATAAGAAGCACGAACATCTTTGATAATGGGGATGTAGAGAGTGAGCATTCTAGTGATGAGAAGATGCCACCGCTTGAGGGGCTCAGTGGTGATGAGAATGAAGGGCCGAGTGAAGTTGATCCACCAAGTGGAGCGGCTCTGGTCACCCACAGATCCCTTAGTATCCAACCCAAAGAGGACAGTGAGGAGATGCACAGGGAACACATATTCCATACTAGGTGTGTTGTCCTAGATAAGGTATGCAATGTCATAGTAGATAGTGGTAGCTGTGCAGATGTTGCCTCTACCTTGTTCGTAGAGAAGTTGAGGCTACCTACCATCAAGCATCCCAAGCCCTATTATTTGCAATGGTTGAGAGATCATGGTGACATTAAAGTGACGAGGCAAGTAACGGTGTCTTTTGCCATAAGAGGGTATGTGGATGAGATCCTGTGTGATGTCATACCTATGCATGCTTGCCATATTTTGTTCGGGCGACCGTGGCAATTTGACAGAAAAGTGATTTATGATGGGTATAAGAACACCTATCGATTGATTTGGAAGAAGGAGTATGTATTGAAGTCTCTATGGCCATCTGAGGCTTACACTGATCAAGCCAGGATCTCCCAAGAATGTAAAATGAGAGAAAAGCAACAAAGTGTGGGCAAGGAGAAAAATAAGAGAGATGTTGAGTCAGAAGAAAAGGGAGAACAGTCGAGAGAAAAAAAAAAGAGAAAAGTAAAACAGAGGTTGTGTCGAACGAAAAGAGGAAAGTGAGTGCATTTGCAGAAAAAGGAGAGGTTAAAGTGCACTGATAGCGAGGCAGCCATTCCTTATGCTTATGTATAAGGATATCTACCTTTCTACTACGACATTGACCCTTCTGTACCCAATGCTATAGTGTCTTTGTTGCAAGAATTCTAAGAATTGTTCCTTGAAGATGTTCCACAGGGGTTACCACCACTCAGGGGTATAGAGCATCAGATCGACTTCATACCGGGGTCGAGTATTCTTAATCGTCCAGCTTACCGGGCCAATCTAGAGGAAACAAAGGAGATACAGAGGCAAGTGGACGAGTTGATAAAGAAAGGGTTCGTTAGGGAGAGCATGAGTCCGTGCTCAGTACCAGTTATTTTGGTGCCTAAGAAGGAGGGCACATGGAGAATGTGCGTGGATTGCAGAGCCATCAATAAAATCATGGTAAAGTATCGTCATCCCATCCCTAGGCTAGACGATATGTTAGATGAACTTTATGGCTCACAAATATTTTTCAAAATTGATTTAAAGAGTGGTTATTATCATATTAGGATGAAAGAAGGTGACGTGTGAAAAACTGCTTTTAAAACTAAATACGGTCTTTATGAGTGGTTAGTTATACCTTTTGGCTTGACTAATGCTCCTAGTACTTTTATGCGTTTAATGAACCATGTTTTCCGCCCTTTCATTAGAAAATTTGTTGTGGTCTATTTTGATGATATTTTGGTTTATAGCAAGTCGTTGAATGATCATGTAGAACACTTGCACGTTGTTCTTGATATGCTTAGATTGCACCATGTCGCGTCCTAAAAATCGTAAATAAAAGGTACTAGTGGGGTCGTGCTATCATGTCCCGAAAAGACGGTCTGGTCTGGTGACCCTTTTTGAAAAGATGGAGTTTTGGAAAAACCGTGCGTGTGTGAGAAAAAATCGTGTTTTAGTGAAAAAGTGTTATTTAGTAAAAAATGGTATTTTAAAAGAAAATAAGGCCGGGACTAAAAAAGTGCTACAGTTTTGGCCAACTAATTTTGAAAAAGGGTTTTATTTCAAAAGGAAATAGAGTCGCCACTTGGTACTGAGTTAGGGTGTACCAAGTCACCCAAAAAAATCGTTTAAACAAAATAAAAAGTAAAATTTTAGAAAAATTATTTAAAACCCTTTTCCGATTCCAGTCTACAAAAAACGAGAGAAAAAGATCCGAGAGTCACATTTGAAGAAAGGAAAGGTAAAGGCTTGCGCCTAAGGCACCGTTTCAACCTAGCCGAGGCTAGTTGCGAGATTTAATCAAAATTTTCTAAATTAACCCTAGATTCTATCGCGTTCAGATGTATCTAAATGAATGCAAATCCTAGTCTAAATATGAGTATCAAAAGGGTCGAAATGTTCCATCGAGACTTGATCGAAATTATTGCATTAATTGCGAAACCTGAGTTGAAACCTCGAGGGAGTCACAATTATGAATGCAAAGTGAAATGCAAACAAGAAAAGAGAATAATAATATAGATAATAAGTGAAGAAAGAAAGTGGATATGTAACATGACGAGTACGAGAGACTAATATTTCGTGACTGAATATTTCTACTCACGGAGGGGGGAACAGCATGTACGCCACCGCTTCCCACGTGAGTAGACGACTATTTTTAGTCGGATCACACAAATGTCCTAAACTCTAAGTGAGATGCAACCTAGATGTCATGCATTTGAAGATGTGTCAAAAATAAATAAATAATAGTAATAATAATAATAATAATAATCATGCAAAATGGAAATAAAGCTAAAAATGTGTAAAGTGGGATGTAAAAATGCACACGAATGCACCTAACACTAAAATGCCCTAAGGGTCTAGCATTGGACCAGCCCGTTCTAAAAAATCCCACTAGCGTTGGACTAGCAGGAAAAGAATGAAGCCACAACTAGCGTTGGACTAGTGTGGTGATAGAATAACATAAAACATAAATTACATAGTAAAGCATGAATTAAAAGCAAATTAAACATGTAAAGACATATAAAGTCAAGTAAGAACACATAACACGCAAACATAATATTCTAGATGCAAAATCCTAGGGAAAGCGGTAAAACACATAAGCACACAAGCATGCAAAAGCACACAAGCCCTAACTATTACACTGGAGATTTAGCTACAATTTCAAGGGGGGGGGGGGGAAAGTAAAAAATAACTTATCTATTACATTTGCTATCTAAATACAAAGTTTTTGCTAAAATACGAGAAATGTAATCTAACTATTCCATTAGCTAGCTAAATACAAAAATATTACATTTTTGTTAGAATAATAAAATTTGAAATTAAATAACATAAAGTAAATAAATACGCAAAAAAATGCATAAAATAAGAAAATGCATAAAGAAAATGCATAAAATATCACATTAGAGTACATTAAAGCACATAAAAAAGCAATTAAGGGCCATGAAAATACCTTTTCTTCAAGATCCGGTACAAAAACTAATCAAAATGACCAAACAAGTCAAAGAACCTCGATAAAACAATTAAAGCCTAAAATGTGTAATTATTGATAAATTGAGGTAAAATGTGAGTCCTAGTAACTAAGGAACCTAAAATAGAAATTCAAGCAAACCTAGGGGCCAAAGGGTAAAAATTAAAAATTCTTAACTAATTGAGGGCGAAATTAAAAATTTACACAAGTCTTAAGGGGAAAGATGCAAATTAAAGCAAATTGGGAGGGAAGAATAGTAAATCTTAATGGGAACAAGATATAATTGTAACCAATTTAGGACTTAATTGAAAGGAACTAAACTTAAGGGAGGCAATCTGCAATTTATTAGGGACTTAATTGCATAACTTCAGAAGAAGTTTAGGGGCCAATTAATAATACACAAGAAAGCAAGGATTGAGCATAAATATTTACTTTATTATAAAATAAGCCAAAGAAGAAAAAATTAAACCAAATAAACTAATTAATTAAACTAACTAAATTAACAAAACTCAAAAACAGAAACTATCAGAAATAAAAAATGCTAAAATATGCAAAGGTAAACTAAATCAATTACCTAATTGAATTTAATTAACAACACAAGTCAGCTAAACTAAAAAAACTAACAAGGTGAAGACCAAAAGAGATTAATTAAAAAAATCCAAACCCATTAGGATTTAAAACCCCAAAAATCCAAATTCTCTCTAAATCTCTTCTAGTTTTCTTCTCTTTCAATCTCTTCTCTCTCCCTCTCTGGTGGATCTCTATCTTCCCCCCACTTCCTTGATTCTCTTTCTTTCTTCCTCACTTTCCTTCTCTCTGCTTTCCATTCTCGTTCTCGAGCCTGATTTCTTTCTTCTCTCTGTTTCTCCATTCTTCCCCTATTTCTCTCACAGTATCTCTCTCGTTCTCTCTCACTAGTCTCTCTTTCTAATCTCTAATTCTCTGTTTCTACATTGAATCCCTATCTCTGCTTTTCTTTTTGGTATGCTCTTCTCTCCGCTGCTCTCTCTTCTTCTTCCTCTCCTCTAGCCAGCTCCCTCCCTATCTCTCCTTTTTTCTCTTTCTACTCCTTCAACTGACTCAATTTCCCGGAATCTATTTCTCTTTCAAATCATAGGAAGGGGGGATGCGGTGGTGGGGGTAGTGGTGTCGCCATGGGGATGGTTTTTGGAGCTAAAAAAAATGGTGGGTCTTGGCATGGGGCGATGTATAGCTAGGGTTGGCAAATGTCTCTGGTTTCGATGATAACTAGTAGAACTTTGGGATGGGGCTGGAACAGTGGCGATGGGGATGTGGTGCGCAGTGATGGGTTGTGCGTTTCAGTGGTGGTAGTGGGGAAGGTTAGGGGCGTGGGAAGACGGTGATGGGCTTTGGATAATGATAGCTCTGGTGGCTGATTGGGGGTCTTGGGGAGTTGTTTTGGGTGATTGGGTAGCGGGTTGAGGTTGATGGAGGGCTTGAACCGATGGTGAATGAACTGTGTTTTAACTGGTTTTGTTGGTGATGTTAAGAGGAGATGGGGAGACTGATTTGGGGCGTGGCTAGCAATGGTGGTTGTAGGTTGATGTTGTGTGGGATTTGTGGACTGATTTGAACTATTACGTTGCTTTTCTTTGCAAGGGAGATGACTGTTAATAGTGACGGTAGAGTGGGGATGTTGTGAGGTTTGTGTGGACTGATTGTGTGTTGGTGTGTGTATGTGCAATTGCTTGTGTGTGCGTGTGATTGACGGTGAATAATTCGATGGAAAACAGATTTGGCATTTGATGGTTTGAGGATTGCTGGAATTTGCGCTTTGAATATGGAATTTTGGTTTGTTTTTCTCTTTGTAGGTTTGGTAGCGAAGTGGAGTTGTAGTGACTATACTGGTGTGCAGTTCTGATTTTGGGACTAGTGAGGGGGATGGTGAGTGAAGGCTGACAAAGGAAGGGATAATGGTTCTTGGGTCATTCTTGGTGGTTTAGGGGGGGGGGTGACCAGTGATTTTGGCAGTTTACTTGTGTTTGTTTTGTGTGCAGGTTGAAGGTGGTCTGACACTTTGGGTAGTTGTTTCCTGGAGATTGAAGGGTGGAGGAGAAAGTGATGGTGGAGGGATGGTGGTTCTGATATTGGAGGAAGAAATTGGGATGAAGGGAGGAAACAGGTGGAAGGAGGTTGAAGAAAATGAAGAACAATCGAACAAAAGAAAGAAACAAAAACCCTAAAGCAAATGGAGGAAAACTCAAAAAAACATGAACCCAAGAACAAAACAGTAGAAAAATTTTCAAAACTTAGCTAAGATTTCACACACATAAGCACAACTAATCACAACTAATCAGATTTGTCAAGGAAAAGTGGATGAACAAAACAATAAATAATAATAAAAAATGCAAGATATTACCTTTAAATGACAGATGAAGAGCAATTGAAAACTTGATGATGAATAGTATAGGAGATTGAGCTCCGTTGATGATGAACAATAAAAGAAACTGCAGTTAGTGATGAACAATACAAGAAACTGCAAATGACGGCTTGTAGTGTGTGTTTTTTGGTGTGAATTATGTGTGTTTTGATCTAAAAATGGAGGAACATGTATGTGTTTTTAGGGTTTGCTTTTTTTCTTCTTTTGTTTTTTCTGATTAAAGGGGTATTTATAAGCCACTTGTCTTGGTCACCAAGAATACTACAAAAAAACAAAAACGCGCACTGGTAATAAAAATACTAATTTTATTTAAAAAAGATATTTTTTAACTCCAAAAATTAAAAATTAATACAAAGAAATGACAACAATCTCTAAAAATTTTTTAAAAAAAATTCAAAGTAGATTTCAAAAATAAAAGTTAGAGGTTAAAGCTGATAAAAACGCACTCAGTGTGTGAAATGACGAATTTGCCCCTGGCCAACAAAATACACAAAACATAACTATTGACCTCAAAGAAAATTACAAAAAATTAAAAATAACCTTAAAACCCTAGAAAATGCATTTATGACTCAAAAATTGATAAAAAATGGATTTTAACTGTAAAATGATGATTTTGCCCTCGGACAATGAAAATTCACAAAAAAATAGCTATTGACCTTGAAAAATTACCAAAAATTAAAAATAAGCTTAAAACCCTAGGAAATGTATTTACGACTCAAAATTGGTGAAAAATGAATTTTAATTGTAAAATAACGATTTTTCCCTTGGACAATGAAAATTCACAGAAAAATAGCTATTGACCTTGAAAAATTACCAAAAATTAAAAATAAGCTTGAAACCCTAGGAAATGCATTTATGACTAAAAATTGACAAAAAATGAATTTTAACTGTAAAATGACGATTTTGCCCTTAAATGTAGTATTTACAGAAAAAATAGCAATAATCTCTAAAAAAAAATCAAGAAAATTTAGAAAGATACTTTAAAGAATTAGAAAAATAAATTTGGAACTAAAAACGAGCTAAAATGGTGTTTGCGAGGCGAAATTACCATTTTGCCCTTATACTGGTAAAAATATAAAAGAATACCAATTAAATTCAGAAAAATCATAAAAAAATTAACAAATTCACATGACAGTAAAAATATGAATTTAAAACCCCCAAAAGCTGATAGAAAAATATTTACAGATAAAATTATTATTTTGCCCCCAGATTATTTTAAAATTTGGCCCAAAAAATCCAAGGATGCCACCCAATGTTTGAAAAGAAATGGTGTGTCAAAATTTGGCATGTCAAAATTTGGCATCTACACACCAATTATATGCCAACATGAAAAGTGTTCTTTCTGTATGGATTCTATTATTTTTCTTGGGTTTGTTGTTAGTACTAATGGCCTAACTGTAGATGAATCCAAGGTGAAGGCAATTCGGGAGTGGCCTACACCTAAGAACACCAATGAGGTAAGATCTTTTCACAGTTTAGCAAGCTTCTACCGAAGGTTTGTACATGATTTCTCTTCAATAGCTGCACCTTTAAATGAGCTTGTTAGAAAGAATGTAGTATTTAAGTGGGAAAATGTGCATGAAAGAGCCTATAAGTTGACTAATGCACCTTTGTTAAGCCTACCTAATTTTGATAAAGTTTTTGAGATTGAGTGTGACGCTAGTGGTATTGGTGTAGGAGCTGTTTTGATGCAGGATTCCAAGCCTATTGCCTATTTCAATGAGAAGCTTCAAGGGGCAGCACTCAACTATCCTACTTACGACAAGGAGCTATATGCTTTGGTAAGGACGCTCCAGATATGGCAACATTACTTGTGGCCAAGGGAATTTATCATACACTCGGACCACAAGAGTCTCAAATTCCTCAAGTCCCAAGGTAAGTTGAACAAGAGGCACGCCAAGTGGCTAGAGTTCATCGAGACGTTCCCTTACGTCATCAAATACAAACAAGGTAAGGAGAACGTAGTGGCAGATGCATTGTCAAGAAGGTATACTCTTCTTACCTCATTGCATGCCAAGTTACTTGGTTTTGAACATGTGAAAGAATTGTATGGATCTGAGCATGATTTTGAGTCAATTTGGAATGCATGTGAAAAAGGATCTTTTGGTAAATATTATAGGCGTAAAGGTTTTCTATTTAAGAAGGATAAATTATGTGTGCCTGTAAGTTCTTTGCGTGAATTGCTTGTGCGTGAGTCTCATGGAGGGGGATTAATGGGTCATTTTGGTGTATTAAAAACTCTAGATATTTTGCAAGAACATTTTTACTGGCCTCACATGAAAAGTGACGTGCAAATGTTGTGTGACAAATGCATTATATGTAGACAGGCTAAGTCTAGAGTTAGACCACACGGGCTTTACACACCCTTGCCTGTGCCATCCTATCCTTGGGTTGATATTTCTATGGATTTTGTGTTGGGACTCCCAAGGTCTCAAACTGGTAAGGATAGTATCTTTGTTGTGGTTGATCAATTTAGTAAGATGGCTCATTTTATTGCATGTGTTAAGACCAATGATGCCTCTCATATAACTGATTTGTTCTTTAAGGAAGTAGTGCGTTTGCATGGGCTACCTAGAACTATTGTTAGTGATAGGGATGTTAAGTTCCTAAGCCATTTTTGGCGTACTCTTTGGAGTAAATTAGGGACTAAGTTACTGTTTTCTACCGTGGCGCATCCTCAAACGGATGGGTAAACAGAAGTTGTCAATTGCACACTTATCACACTATTGCGAGCAATTATTTAGCGTAATCTGAAAAAACTGGGAGAAATGTTTGACTAATACTGAGTTTGCTTACAATAGAGCTGTGCATTTTTCTACTTCTTATTCTCCATTTGAGGTTGCTTATAGCTTTAACCCTTTGACTCCATTAGATATCTTATCTTTGCCTTCTAGTGAGCGTGTAGATTTGGATGGTAAGAGAAAGGCAGAGTTTGTCAGAGATTTGTGTGCCAGAGTTTGAGCTAACATAAAAAAGAAAAATAAGCGATATGCTGAACAAGTAAACAAGGGACGTTTGAAGGTGATTTTCGAACCAGGAGATTGGGTGTGGATTCATATGCGTAAAGAAAGGTTCCCTCAGCAAAGGAAGTCCAAGCTTGGACCTCGTGGAGATGGTCCATTTCAAGTCCTTGAGAAGATTGGTGATAATGCTTACAAGATCGATCTGCCAGGTGAGTATGGTAATATTAGTGCGACTTTCAATGTGACTGATTTGTCTTTGTATGATGCAGGTGATTCGAGGATGAATCTTCCTGAGAAAGGAGGGAATGATGAGGATCGTGGAGGCCAAGGTGAAGACAAGTTCAGGTAGATCCTTTACAAGGCATAGGAGGTCCAATAACGAAACTTAAAACCAAGAGGATGAAACAAGCCATGCAAAGACTTCTCACACAATTGCAAGAAGAAGAATTTACTTGAGCTAAGAACATGCCGGCTCGGATGATTATATATGCTTGGGTTGATGTTGATGCCAAGGGAAGTGAGCAAAGTAGCCAAACCAAGCCAAATGAAAGAGAATTGAAGTTTCTGACTGAGGCCGCACCTAAGGTTGCGCTACGGCCTTACCCACGGCCTTCATCAGAGAGTTGAGCAGAGACAGTCAACGCGAGCCAGACATTCTGACCAAGACCGCACTAAAGGCCGCGCCACGGCCTTCCCCACTGCCTTTATCAGAAAGTTGCTCCGATTGAACTGAAGTGGAATAAAGCCACTAACCAAGGCCGTGAGGAAGGCCGCCCCACGGCCTTGGCCACGGCCTTCCCCAAAAATCGCATACGCCTTTCTTTTTTTCTTTATGGGTTTTTAGTAGAATAATGAGTTGTAAACCTTTTATAAGGTACTTGGTGTAATCAAATGCATATCATCTTATTATTGAATCAATTCAAACGTGAGTTTTTTCTCTCAAATTGGGGTTACCCTAGTTCTTTGGTAAAACAAGAACTACTCTTGGTCTTGACAAACAACTTTGTTAAGATCAAGCCTTTTGCTTAGAATTGTTCTTCCGAATGAAGTTTGCTCTTCGTCTTGTGAGATCGTCAACTAGATGTCTATTCCACGGGTTGGGTAGAAGTGTAGACACCAAATTTTGACACACCTCTTGTGAATATATGTGTGTGTTACTTTATTTAGGGGGTATTTTTGATTTTCGGGGGTCGATTACAATTTTCGTGCATATTATGTCTAATTAGTGGTATCAAGGGCAAAATAGTAATTTCACCGTGTAAATATTATTTTATTTTAGTTTATTTTTTTATATACATAATTTTACTGTTTTTATCATTATTTCTAATTTTAATGAGTTTTTAGAGTCATCTTGTATTTATTCAAAATTTTAATATTTTTTATTTTATTTATTTAATGACACGTTTTCCAATGCATTCTTTTTATGAGAATTTTTTCAAGTGAAAAAATTTGTTATGCATATTTCATATCTTCATGAATTTTCTGTATAAATTTCATAATTTTTAGAAATTGTTTAATATTTATTTTAATACTTTATTATCATTATTATTTTTGTTATTATTATTATTTTTCTATCAATCACACATTTTTAATGTTATGTTTTTTTTTTAATTTTTGTGATAAATTTTATTTGCTCGTTTTTATAACTCTAAATCTCAGTATTTTTCTTATTAATTTTAGGGATCCCAAGTATTTTTTATTTTATTCTATTTCATTGGTTTTCCTTTATTTTACTTTAAAAAAATAAAAAAAAGAGAAGAGCAGGCTGCGTTTTGCAGCCTGCTGCTACTGTAGCAGCATGGCAACTACCATCAGAACAGCTTCAGCCATACTTCCTACACTTCCAATTCTACCTAAACCACCAAACTCTATGCCTAATCACATCACTTGCACTCATTTTTTATCAGATTTTTGGAGATTTTGATTGAGTTTTGGTTTTGACCATTTTTACACACAAACACACCACACTAGCACACAGACTTCACCTCACTCTCTTCTCTCTCGACGCTTACATTCCCCCTCTGCACTACATTTTTCGCTCTCTACTCTCCCTCACATCTGCACTCACAAACATAAACCAATTCACAGCCTTCCCTCAACCCTCTCTGCTTTCCCTCACATCTACACTCACAGACGCACAAAACATCACACAGCCATCCACATTACACACTCTCACACCATTGCACACAACTCACAGGCACAATTCTTCACTTCTCTCGGCTCTCAAAACACACACCTCACACACCAAATTCACTTCCACAAACCAGTCCAGCACCACTATCACATTCACTCACAACACACCTCCCTTTCATTCTCTGAATACACAAGCACAGACGACAGACACAACATCCTTCACACACCACAGACACACATCTGCACAGATACACATTCCACTCATTCCTACATTCTTCACACACAAACTCACGGTTCACTCCTCCTCCTTTTTCCATCAATTGCACTGTCACACAAAGGAGACCATCTCACTTTCACTCTCTCCTTCATCATAAACACACAACTAGCAACACAAACACACACCTGCTCATACCAGCAAAACACACACGCACTCACAAAAACACACATCAGTCCACACAGTCACACAACCTGCACACACTGAAACACAACACACAACACACCTGCACACATACACAACACACCCGCAAACACACGCACACACCTGCACAAAAAATATATATATATCAACATCAGTCTCCACCACCGAAGGCCAGCCACCTCCTCTGTCTCCTTCAATACTGCACCGCCGGACGCCACTGCCCAGCAACCCCATCATCTCATCGCCATCGAATTTCTCATTCCCTCGGTTGATAGGTAAAGCTTTGGCCTATCTCCAACATTCATGCGCCTATATGTATATTGTTTAGATGTTATTTTGATTTGTGGTGGATGAATTTAGAGCCTGATTTTTGGGATTTGGGTATGATTTTTGAAGAGAGAGAGAGAGAGAGAGAGAGAGAGAGAGAGAGAGGGAACTGGACAGAAACTAACCGAGAGAGAGAGAGAGACCGGCAAGGAGAGAGAACCGGATGGAGAAGAGAGAGAGAGAAAGTGAGATCGAGGTTCTGGAGGAAGAGAGAAAGAAAGAAAAAAGAGAGAAGAAAAAAAAGAGAGAAGGAAGCCTGGAAAAGTAAAGAAAGAAGAAGAAGAAGAAGAAAGAGAAAAAAAAAAGAAGAAAGAAAAGAGAAATAAAAGAAAATCTGGAAAATTTGAAAAGGAATAAAGAAGAAAAAGAAAAAAAAAGGAAAAAACTAAAACCGGGTAAAAAAAAAGGGGGGGGGGGGGTTTAGTGAAACTACATCGTTTTGACGTAGTTTCACTCAAAACTACGTCGTTTGTAGGATTTAGTTTTTCTAATTTGATTTTAATTAATAATAGGTATTTATTTTATAGTCCTTATACTTTTATTAATGTCACTGTGGCCCTGAGCATTTCTGATTTGTGCATTTAAGTTTCTGTTTTTATAGATTGATCCCCATAATTTCATTTTCTTTTCAATTAGGTCCCAATTAATTGCATTTAGGTCCCCCGACTTTTATATAATTATAATTTTGGCCCCTACATTTTTCAATTTTCTATTTTGACCCCTATATTTTTATAAAATTATATTGTGGCCCCTATACTTTTCTGAAATTACATTTTTACCCTTAAATATTTCTAGAAAATTTCGTTTTACCCCCTTTTATTGCTGGATATTACAAATTGATGTTTAATGTTGCTATAATTTACAAATTGAACCTTGAATGTTGCTTAAAATTGCAATTTGGTTTTAAAACTTGTTGGAAATTATACTTTCATATTTTAGCTTGCTGCAAAATTGCATCTTTGCCCTTACACATTGCTGGAAATTCTATTCTTGCCCTAGAATGTTGCTGGAATTTTATTTTTGTCCCCCCAACCTTGCTGGAATTTTATTTTAAGTCATTATACTTGCTGGAATTTTATTTTAAGTCATTATACTAGCTGGAATTTTATTTTTTGTCCCCCCAACCTTGCTGGAATTTTATTCTAAGTCATTATACTTGCTGGAATTTTATTTTTTGTTCCCCCCAACCTTGTTGGAATTTTATTTAAGTCATTATACTTGCTGGAATTTTATTTTTTGTCCTCCCAACCCTGCTGGAATTTTGTTTAGTTCACTATACTTGTTGGAATTTTAGTTTAAGTCCCTATATTTGTTGAAATCTTAGTTTTAAGCCCTAGATACTTGTTGGAATTTTATTCTAAGCCCCTAATTTTGCTCGAAATTGACATGTTATCCCTAATTTTAAGTATTTCATATTTTATTTATTTAAATAATGGTACCTTGATAAGTTTGTTCATGTTGTTAGCATTTGTACCGAGTCTTCGAATGGAAGGTATCCCTATTACCCTTCCAATACTTCTTTATATGCTCTTACGTGCTCCTATGTGATTTTCTATATGTTTTTTTTATGTATCTCTTTGTGCATATAATTCTTATTCATGTGTGAGTATTTATTTATGTCATATTATTATTTACTTGAATTTAATTTTAATTATTCAAAGAAATGTAATAGATAGGTAATATTTTATTTAGAAAATTTTGTATTTAGATAGTTAATGTAATAGATAGTTTATATTTTTATCTAGTTAACAAAAGCTTTTGTATTTTAGTTAGAAAATGTAATAGATAGGTTAGATAGGCTATTTTAATTCTTTTTTTCATTTTTAGATTGTAATTAGGTTATTCTCCAGTGTAATAGTTAGGGCTCTCGCGTGCTATGTGTGTTATGTGCTTATGTATTTTATCCGCTTTCCCTAGGATTTTGCATTTAGAATATTATGCTTGTGTGCTATGTGCTCCTATGTGCTATTATTTGCTTTTATGTGATTATTGCTTTAATATATGCTTTATTTATTTACTTGCTTTATAATTATATATGTGTATCGTCGCCACACTAGTCCAACGCTAGTTGTGGTTAATTTCGTTTTCTTCGCTAGTCCAACGCTAGCGGAGAATTTTTAGAAAATAGGCTAGTCCAATGCTAAGCTTTTAGGTCATTTTAGCATTAAAATCATTTCCTGTGTGCATTTCATGACATTTCACACACATTTTATCTTTTTAGGACTTTTCCATTTTTGCATGATTTTTATATATACTTTATCACTTATTATCTATTTTTAACGTCTATTTAGTGCATAACATTTAGATTTCACTACGCATAGAATCTTAGGTCATTTGTGTGATTTGACTAGAAATAGTCATCTATTCACGTGGGAAGCGGTGACGTACATGCCGTTCCCCCCTCCGTGAGTAGAAACATCCAGTCACGAGTTATTAGTTCCCCGTACCCGTTATGTTGCATCCCCACTTTCTTTGTTCACTTACTATCTATATTACTATTTTTCTTTTCTTTTGCATTCCATTTTGCATCTACACTCGTGACTCCATCGAGGTCTAGACTCGGGTTTCGCAATTAATGCGGTAATTCGACTAAACCTCAATGGAACATTTTGTCCCTTAACGATACCCATTTTTAGGACTAGATTTGCATTCATATAGTTACATCCAAATGTGATAAAATCTTAGGGTTATATTAGGAAAATTTAGACTAAACCTCGCAACTAGTTTCGGCTAGGTTGAAAGGGTGCCTTAGGCGCGAGCCTTTGCCTTCCCTTTCTTCAACTGTGACTCCCGGACCTTTTTCTCTTGTTTTCAAAGACCTGGAGTTGTCTAAAAGGGTTTTTATCACTTTTCTTACATTTTTCTCAAATCATTTTTCTAAATAAATCATTCTCGATTTTCTTACCTTTTATAAAATATTTTCTGGTGACTTGGTACACCAAAACTCAATACCAAGTGGCGACTCCCTTTCTACTAAAAACCCTTTTTAAGCTCTATTTTCGGGCCCAAAAACCGTCGCATTTTCAAAGTCCCATTTTAGGCCCTTTTCTTTTGTTTTTTTCAAAGTAAAGCAATTTTTCTAAAAAAAATCATATCTTTTGTCAAACTATTTTTTATAAAGTATTTTCTGAAAATCATTTTACAAAAATTTGCACTCCTTTTCCAATAAATAAACACACCCACATTTAATCCTTTTCCTTTTTCTTGACTTCACTTATTTTCGAACGAAAAAATGGGGCGCGACAGGTTGCATCCCATAAGGAGAACCAACGATCTTTGGTGGCATTCAAGCGCCCAATTCAAGTTGTTCTTGGATTCTTCGACAAGTAACGAAGGGGTCAAGAAGATTGGATTGGTTCCCATGGATTTTTCAAGGAGTCTTGGGCATCTCGCGACCGTTGTTCGTATCAACTTCGCTTAGAGTTTTTCTTGAGTTTTTTTATCAAGTTTTAGAGTTAATTAGGTTAGACGATTGAACTTGCTCAACTTGGTCTAGTCTAGTTGTTCTTAGGCGTGTTTCATCTTCTCAATGGAGATTCAAGGCAAAATAACTCCAAGTCAAGGGTTTCTTGGTTCACGAATCAAACGAAGTCTTGAGTTCAACGAGTTGCATGCCTGAAATCTAAGACTTTCTTAGCCACGCAACCTTATGCACATAACTTTTTGGTGATTTTGGATTGGTTCCAATCTTGTCAAAGGTGAACGGGTTGATCTACTTGGGGTTCAAGGCATTCTTGGCCATTTGCGCTATCCGTCATGCATCAATTGGTATCAGAGCCAATTCCTTGATCATCCAGGGTTTCCAATCCAATTTTTCCACTTGGGAAAATTAAGATATATCCCTTTTGATTTTCTTGTGTCTAACCCATTTGGGTATATCTCTTTGTTCGTTCTTGTTTTTTCTTGTCAAAGTTTCCAACTTTTTATTGTTTTGTCTCATTTCCTACAATTTTTCTGATTTTTTCTACAATTTTTCTGCAGAAATTTATTCTAGGGTTCTTGTGTCTTGTTTTCTTGATTCCCTATCGTTTGTGTCTTGGTTTAGTTGTGTCCTCTTGTTAAACCTACATATCTTATTGGATTCTGGTTGTTTAGGGTTGTTTTAGATTGTCACCAAAAAAAAAAAACCGAAGTCACTGTTCATCATACTGTTGGTATTGTTCATCGTCACTGTTTACTATTACTGTTCATGCCGAGTTACTGTTCATCGTGATTTTTGGTCTAGATTTATTTGAATTTTGTGGTGTTGAATTTAGTGTTGTGAGTTGTTGGTGATTGTTAAAAAAAAAAGGAGCAAAAAGAGAGAGAGAGAGAGAGATTGAGTGGAAAAAGGCAAGAATTGTGAAATTCTTTAGAGAAAAGCCAAAAGTTGACAAAAATATTTGCAGGCTTCATGCCTAATGAAAGAGAGCAAAGGCTTGCCAATATTGAGATCACTCTATATGACATGCTTAACATGATGAGGGAATACAATGATCGATGGTGTTCCAAGGAGAAGGAGTATTCCAAATCTCAACCTAGACCTTCTTAGAAGCATATCGATGACTTTGGGTACACAGGCGTTACTTCTAAGAGGATGCAGAGGCCATTATTTTCTAGACCCTCTTGAAGGCAACATGTTGAAATTGAAGAGGAAGAGGTGTCAACTGAATTTAAGGAGCCTACACTGCTATTGGAAGAGTCACCAATGGAGGAGCCTATTATCATTGAATGCGAAGCACCATTAGAGGAAGTGCCATCTTCAGAGGAGCCCAACTTTGAGGAAGTACCAATGGAAGAGAATCCTACCATTTGTATTAAGGAGTCACTAGAGGAATGTGGCATCATTATAGAGTCCCTTCATTGTGGTGTTGAAGACCTACCTCTTGTGATCGTGCCTTACTCATTATCTACTTGGGGCGACGATTCGATGATGAATGGTTTCAAAGAAAGAGAGTTTGATACGTGCATGATGATATCCGTCTCAATCTTAGGAGCTTCACCAATGTTATCCATTAACCAACATGAATTGGAAGGCTTAAAGGACTTAAAGAATGACCAAGAAGCAATGGAACTCATCTTATTTATCAAATATTCATCAATTTGGTGTTCTAGACTGAAGTCAAGCGTCCGAGGAAGAGTTTGGCGTGGAATGATTGGACAAATGCAAGAGGCATGTAAAGAGATTGGTGAGCTAAAGCTAATTTTGGAGTTATTCACACCTATGGACAGGCTAGGAAATCAACCGGATAGAGTACCAGAAGAAAAAATGTTTCTGGTTCTATCCATGCCGCCTATCCGCGCATGGATAGCCGACATGGATAGGATCAGAATGTCACAAGCTTGGAAAAATACTTTCTAGTCCTATCCGCACTCGGATAGCCGGCATGGATAGGAACAGAATGTTTCCATTGAGCAAATTGTCTTCTGATGCTATCCTCGCCAGTAATTGCTCGCGGATACTCGGCGCGGATAGCATCAGAACTTATGCGTTTTCATTTTCTTTTAGCTTTTTATTGAGTTTTTTGAGTTGTAATTTGTATAGTATTGTTAGCACGTGTTAACTTACAACTAGTGCTATTGTTTAGGCTTTTCTATTATTGTATTATGCCTATATAACGGCCAAAACCCTTATGTTTCAATGAGAGATATGACGATTGATCCTTTTATAAAAGTTGAGTATTTTTCTCTTTAGAGAATTACTTCTAAGTTCTTTGGATTAAGCACTACCCTTAAGTCTTATCAAGAGCAACCTTGTGGCGACTTGTTCGATTCTCGCTTGTAGTTAATCTTAAATTGGTTTGATTTCAGTCCTTAGTTTGTCAACTAGGAATCTACCCACATCATTGTGTAGGGGTCTAGGTTGCTTCTAGAGAGAGGGATTCAACGAGATTGAGGGAACTTGAGGCACAACAACTCCATTTTTTGGTGATTTTGGACGGGTTCCAATCTTGTCAAAGGTCAATGGGTTGATCTACTTGGGGTTCAAGGCGTTCTTGGCCATTCATGCGATCTGTCACACATCAGATAACATCACACAAAACTTCATCTATATAATCCCCTATTGCAAATGACACCAGGACTTGTCTTGTGACCTTCAAATCCCCCATATCAGTCAACCACTGAAGGTAGTAGGGTTTTGGATGTTTGATTATTGGCAACTTCAACTTGTCTACAAACAGAGAACTAGCAATGTTAGCACAACTACCACTATCAACAATGACACTACATACCTTATTCTGGACTGCGCATCTGGTATGGAAGATGTGCTCATGGTGCATCTCCTCATGGTCATCCTTTAGTTGAATGCTCAATGTCCTCCTAATGACCATGATATCTACTTGAGGCAGTCGTACCTTACTTGGTCCAGTAACCTTCTCATCATCTTCAAGGTCAGAACCCTCAAGTGGTGGCATGTTATCATCACTTGAAGATGCACTCTCTACCTCGCCATTTTCAAATAGTCATGATCCTTTTGTTTGGACAATTTGCAGCCATGTGTCCAAATCCTTGGCACCTAAAACACTGAATGTCTCTAGCTCGCTGAGGTGCTTCATTCTTCCCCTTTTGTTGAGATCTGGATGGAGTGGATTCTGGCTTTGCTTTGGTTGTTTTAGTCCCCTTTGATGATGAAAATTTGTGAACATCTCTTCTTTCATTTTGACGATTATCTCTCCGTTGAGGTCGTGAAGATGGTGTACCAGCTCCCTTTAACTTCAAGGTCTTGAGTTACCTCTCAATTTTGATGGCCATATCCACCAAATGATTGATATCAAGGTAATGTTGCAACCCCACGCGGGTACTAATTTTAGCATTGAGACCTCCCATAAACCTTGCCATTAGTACCTCACCTTCCTCCTCCAAGTTAGCTCTCATCATTAGAGTCTCCATCTCTTTGTAGTATTCATCCACGAACATGCTACCTTGCCTCAAAGTTTGTAGTCTCCAATAAAGATCATGTGATACACGTGGAATTGTGAATGGCCTAGAACTCTTGAAAATCAATTTGAACAACTCAATGAAATTGACCTTGATAGAATTCATCCAACACAATCAAGCCAAAAGATGTTGCTCAAACAACTTGAATGTCTTTAACCTCAAGGAAATCGTTCCAAGCAATTAAGAAGAAATCAGGTCGGTTTGCCTTGAATTGATTCAAGCTTGTTGAATTCAATCCCTTAGAATAATTGCCAGACCTCTACCTATCAAAGGAAGCAATCTAGTTGGAATTAATCTAATTGGACCTAAATCAAACCCTTTGAATAATCCTAAGCTAGTTATATGGTCACCATGAGATCACTCGATAAGATCAAGAATAGTTCTAATCCAAGAACCAAAGAAGAACTCTCTAAAAGAGAAACTCAATATTATTAATCACACAATGAATGAATCAAAATTTGGATGAATAGTACCTAGCCTTTTATAGGCTTACAAACTCTTGTAAAGAAAAGTTTAGAAACTTAACTAAAGTAAACTACCAAAACTCTAACCTTAACATAAGTAGAATACTTAACAAAACATGATTTAGTAACTAACTGATATACAAAATAGACACCCTAATGTGTGGTATAATTGTGTAAAAATCCTTGATTTTTAATGTTCTCTTGAAAAATAATAATATTCTTGTGCAAAAAGTAAAAACTCAAGTAATCCTTGTTAGAGTAGGATTGGAGACCTTTTCCTAGAAGGATTCTTGGACAAATAACAACAAAAAGCAAACACAAACCAATTAGGAAACAAGGAACACGATTTTAATAACCACAATTGACTCAAAAAGGACTTAAAATTCGGACACAAGCCAAAAAGAAAGAAGGAAACAAGCTGGTTTCCTAAAAGAAAGGAATCCTAGTGCTTTTCTAATTTGGCAAGTCAAATCTGGTTGGTACTTGGTTTTCCTTTTCCAAATCACTTTCAACCAGATTCTTTACTCCTTTTAAGACCAAAATAACTCCTTTTTCCTTGCTTTTACACGAGTTAGATGCTGGAACAACAACAAGAAATTCGTACAGCAACAACAACAAAATTCCAGCAACACACAACTTGACAATCACAAGGAAACAACTCTAGCAATTGAGGAAGGACTAAGAACGACCAAGAAGGCTTCAAGAACTTCAAGAATTGATCAAGAAAGTTCAAGAAATCAATCAAGAACCTCAACAAACAAAGCACAAAACACCAGATTCTCAAGAACAACCAAAAATCGTTTGGACAGATTGAAGATTATTCAAGAACTTGACAAGTAAGTTCAAGAACTTCAAGATCGGTATCAAGATTGTCGCGTCCTAAAAAATCGTTGGCAAAGGATGCTAGTGGGGTCGCTGCCTGTCGCGTCCTAAAAAGACGGTCCGGTCCGAGACCCTTTTTAACAAAGCAAGTTTTGGGAAAAACCGTGCGCGTGTGTGAAAAATCAAATTTTTATTGAAAAAGTGTATTTTAAGAAAAAATGCTATTTTAAAAGAAAACAAGGCCGGGACTAAAAGTGCGACAGATTTGGCTAAATAATTTTTGAAAAAGGGTTTTATTTTAGAAACTGGAGTCGCCACTTGGTACTGAGTTAGGGTGTACCAAGTCACCCGAAAAATCGTTTAATTAAAATGAAAATTAAAAAAAATCAATTAAAACCTTTTTCCGACTTCGGTCTACAAAAAAAAAAAACCGAGAAAAAGGTCTGGGAGTCACATTTGAAGAAAGGGAAGGCAAAGGCTCGCGCCTAAGGCACCCTTTCAACCTAGCCAAGGCTAGTTGCAAGGTTTAGTCAAATTTTCCTGAATTAACCCTAAGTTCAATCGCGTTCGGATGTATCTATATGAATGCAAATCCTAAGTCTAAATGTGGGTATCGGGAGGGTCGGAATGTTCAGTTGAGGCTTGGTCGGAATTATCGCATTAATTGCGAAACTCGAGTCGAGACCTCGAGGGAGTCACGAATGTGAATGCAAAAATGAAATGCAAAAAGAAAAAAAAATATAGATAATAAATGACCGAAGAAAGTGGGAATGCAACATGATAGGTACGGAGGACTAACAACTCGTGACTGGATGTTTCTACTCACGGAGGGGGGAACGGCATGTACCCCACCGTTTCCCACGTGAGTAGGCGACTATTTCTAGTCAAAACACACAAATGTCCTAATTTCTAAGTGAAATGCAACCTAAATGTCATGGATTTTAACAAATGTGTCAAAATAATAATAATAATAATAATAGTAATAATAAAATAATGCTAAATGGAAAGAAAACTAAAAGTGTGTGAAATGAGATGAAATGCACACAAATGTACCTAATACTAAAATGTCCTAAGGGTCTAGCGTTGTACTGGCCCGTTCTAAAAGTTCCACTAGCATTGGACTAGCGGGGAAACGATGAAGCCACAACTAGCGTTGGACTAGTGTGGTGGCAAAACAATAAAACTATTAAAACATGGATTAAAGCGATAAAGCATGAATTAAAAGCAAGTAAACACATAAACACTTACAGTATCACATAGGAGCACGTAACATGTAAGCATGTTATCTAGATGCAAAATCCTAAGGAAAGTGGTAAATCAAATAAGCATGTAAGCACGTAAAAGAAATAAACCCTAACTATTACACCGGGGGGGCTTGATTTACAATTTAAGGGGGGAAATTAAAAACGCCCTATCTATTACACTTTCTATCTAATTACACAATTTTTGCTAAAATATGAGAAAAATAATCTAACTATTACATTGACTAGCTAAATACAAAAATATTACATTTTTATCAAAATACTAATAAAGAAATAATTAAATTTAAAATGAAATTGCATGAAAGAAATAAATACACAAAGAACATACCAAATAAGAAATATGTGAATAAAATGCATAAAAATTACGTAAGGCACATTGGAGCACATATAGAGAAAAATTAATGAGAATTAGAGATACCTCTTTGAAGACCCGGTACCATTACTTAAGAAAATAAAAACACACGTCAATGTATCACGGTATAAGTAAATAAATAAATAAAGCCTAAGAATCTGTAAATGTTGGCAATTTTGGGATAAAATAAATAAATAAATTCTAGCAACTAAAAAAATAAATAAAATAAAAAATAAAAATAAAATTCTATAAAACTTAAAGCATAAAATTAAATAATTCACATAAGTCTAAGGGGGTAAAAATGCAAAATTAAAGTGACGTGGGGTTTGAAATACTAAATTCTAGGGGGTAAAGAAAGACACAAATTTCAACAAAGTTAATAAGGATAATGTAAAAATACAGGACAAATTAAAAAGAAAACTATAAAATGTGAAGGATAAGGACTAAATTGAAAAGAAAAAATTGAGGAATGCTGCGGGTACAATTACACTACCGAAAACTCTAAGGGCTTAAACATAAAATCTTGCAAAAATTGTACAATTGTCGATTAAAACATCCCTTCCCCCCACTCGAATCTGTTCTTCCTTCTTCTCCAAACCCCTATTGTTTCTGAATTTTCTTGGACTGATCCCCTCTTTCTCTTTTCCTTCCGGTTTATGTATCTCTTTCTTTCACTCTCCAGCTTATTCTCTCTTTTCTTACTTCCTGGTCTCACTTCTATTCTTCTCCAATTTTCCCATTTGCCTTCACTCACTCTCACTCTCACTCTCACTGCTCTGAAATTCCCCTGTTCTTCGTCTTCTCTCTTGCGCCCCTTCCTCTATTTCCTTTCTATTTTCTTCTCCGCCTGTTTTCTTCTTTGATTCCCTCTCCATTTCTCCCTTATTCTTTTGTTTCTCTGATTCTCTCCAGTTCAGTTTCTTCCTCCCTCGAATTTCTTCTCTCTCGACTGCTCTCTCCTTCAATCTTTATTTGCTCTGCAACACTCTCTCTCCCTTTTCTTTCTTTGCTTTCCTTCTTTTTCTTCTTTCTTATGCTTCTCTTTTCTTCTCACCAAACTCCTTTCTTCCTCTCATTCTGTTCTCTCTCTCTCTCTCGCTCTCTCTCTCTCGCAAAAGACCCGAATCAAATCTATCATCAATCCAACAAACCCACACAAAATTGAAATGATTAAACATTAGGAAGCAAGAAATTGAAAGAAACGGTTTAGAGCATTACCTAAATTCAACGAGGTAGTGAGTAATCTAACAATATCCGGTGATGTCAACAATTGATGATGGTGCCTTGGAGGACGGACGGCAAGCTGCTTTGGGTTGAGGATTGTAATTGATTCTTGGTGGTTGTTTTGGGTTTGGCTGTGGCGGAGGTTCTGTGAGGTTGCGGTGAAGCAGCTTGGAATGGAGCTTGTTTGAACTGGATTTTGATTAATTGGTGGGGCTGCGATGGGGAATTGTGATGGTGAATTGGTGGGTTTTTTTTTTTTATTGATGGCATTGGGACTGAAATTGGGTCTTTGACATTTGGTTAGAGTAGTCGTGAGGAGGAAATGAATGGTGAAGATGATGGTTTTGCTAGAAATGGAGTGTGGTGAATTTGTATCTTGATTGTGAGAATTGAAATTAGTTCGTGGGAGATGGATAGCAGACTGTTGATCTGCAGTTATTTGGCCAAATAGAGCAACTGGTTCTGTGGGTGACTCGGGTTGTGATGGTGGATTTGGGTGGCGAACGGTGTATGGTGGAGGAGAGATCAATGGGTCGTTGGTGAATTGGCAAAGATATGGTGATGAGTTTTTGGTGAATTTTTGTACAAATTTGTGGAAATTAGTGGGTCTATGGGGCTGGGAATGGTTGAACTAGTTACTTTGTTTGGTTGTTTGAGTGGTTCCAGGATTGATTCTGATGGTGGTTTGATGATTTTTTTGATTCTGTGATTTTGGGATTTCCCCGGATGGTTGTGGGACTGGTTCCAGGGTATTGTTTGCGATTGGTTGCAGGATAAAGAAATGGTGGAACATGGGCTATGAATGAGTTGTGATTGGGTTGAACCTGGTCTTAGTGACTGAATGCGTGTCTGTGCGTGTGAAATGTGCGAATGCGTGTGCATGACTGTGTGTTTAAACGACTCTGTGTGATTGTGTGACTGTGTGAAACGTGTGAAACTGGTGTGTTTTTTGTATTTCTGTGAATGTGTGTGTGTGTTGTAATTGTGTCACTGTGTGTGTAAATGTAAGATTGTGAGCTAGTGTGTGAATTTGTTGTGTGAATTGTGTGAGTTATGTGTGCACAGTGATTTGTGAAATTGTGTGAATGTGTGTGTTTCTGATTGTGCTTGGCTGTGTATAACTGTGTGTGAAAATGGTCTGTGAATCTGTGATTTGTATGTGTGAATATGTGGTTTGAGTGTGCGTGTGGTTGAGGGTGGTGTAAATCAGAGTGTGTGTCCGATGGTGTTTGTGTGAGTGATTGTGTGAGAATGACTGCATGTTTGGTGGTGTGAGTGTGTGTGACTGGAATGGTATTGTGTGTGAAGTTGTCTGATTGTATGTATAAATGAGTGTTTGAATGACTTTGTTTTTGTGTATTTTAATGTGTGTATCTGTGTGTGTAAAAGAGAATCTATGTCGTTGACTGTGTGTGGAACTGTGCAAATGAATTGCGTGTTTGATGGTGTGAGTGTTGTGTGTTTGTGAATCTGAGTGTTATTTGTGTGAATTGTGTGCAGTGATGTGTGAAATTGTGTGAATGTATGTGTATGCTGATGCATGGAGGATTGTGTGTAAATGCGAGCTGTGCGTGAGATGGTGTGTGAGTGTGTAAAAGAGAGTGAGTAGTGTGTGAGAGAGAATGTGAGTGTGTGTGAGAGAGAGTGTGTGAAAAACTTGAAGATGTGTGGTGTGTGTTCTTGGTGTGGTGTGTGAAAATTTGAAGATGCGTAGTGTGTGTTCTTGGTGTGGTGTGTGAAAACTTGAAGGTATGTGTAGAAAAAAGTGTGTGTTCTTGGTGTGGTGTGTGAAAACTTGAAGATGTGTAGTGTGTGTTCTTGGTGTGGTGTGTGAAAACTTGAAGATGTGTGTAAAAAAAAAAAGTGTGTGTTCTTGGTGTTCTTGGTGAAATAGAAAAACTAAAAACTAAAATTAAAAACTAAAAACTCTCCCTACAATTTTTATTTCCTCCCCCTTTTAAAAAATCCCCAAGTGGGGGTATTTATAGTGCTCAAGTCTTAGCCTCCAAGAAATGGATAAAAGACCAAAATGCCCTCAACTACCAAAATTACAATTTTATCTTTAAAAATCTATTTTCTCTTACAAAAATGAAAAAATTAAGAAAAATGTAAATAACAAATTTGTTAATAGGAATTCACCCTAAAAAAATTAGAAAAAACTTTAAAACATGCTTAAAAACCTAAAAATGAATTTGAGACCCAAAAATTAGTAAAAAAATGAATTTAGAATGTGAAATGACAATTTTGCCCTTGAATAACAAAAATATACAAAAAATAGCTATTGATTTCAAAAAAATTACCCAAAATTAAAAATATGCTTAAAACACTAAAAAAATGCATTTACGGCTCAAAATTTGACAGAAATGAATTTAGACTGTAAAATGACGATTTTGCCCTTGGGCCAAAAAATATAAAAAGAATACCAATTCAATTTGGAAAAATCACATAAAATTAAAAATATGTATGAAAGTAAAATGTGAATTTAAAAACCCCCAAAACTAATGGAAAATATTTACAGATAAAAATTACTATTTTGCCCCCCAAAATTGCTGACTTCTTCATTTTTACCCAAAAATCAGAATTTGACTCCAAATAGTAGGAAAAAGGTCCTCCAATATTTGAAAATAAATGGTGTGTCAAAATTTGGTGTCTACAAAGATCACCAAGAAAATTCAAGAAACTTTGAATAAATGTTTGTGCACGGTTTTTACCTTGTTGTGCACTCCTTTTTATTCTCTTTTTCCTTCTTTTTCTTTGTGCTTTTGGCTTTTTTCTTTTTAAGCACACAATCTGCCTTTTTTTCTTTTTTTTTAAAACGATTTTTTCTGCCTTTTTTTTTTCCTTCAAGAACAATACAAGAATGACTCAAAACTTCAAGAAAGTTGATTTGTAAATGTCTTAAGTTCAAGAATCTTCTTTACTTGAGAGTTTTTAACACAAGAAAATCAAGAAAACATAAAAAACAGTCAAGAATCACAAAATACCACACAAGACCTAGAATTCTTGATTGAGAAGTAACCAAGAACAACTCTAAACAAACATAAGGCACGATTTTTAACAAAGAAAGCAACGAAAAAATTATGGCAGAATTTTTTTTTTCAAGAAACAAAAGTAAAAAGACACAATAAACAACTTGTTGTCCAGGCTCAAAGCTCTTTGACAACGACTCAAAGAAAGAAAAACAAATAAAACACAAGTTGCTTAACCAGGCTCGAAGCTCTTTGATAAACAACAAAAAAGAAAAAAGGGATATACCCGAATTTTTCCAAAGGAAAAATTGGATTAGAAAAACTTGAAAAAAATCCAAGAAGATGGCTCTGATACCACTTGATGTGCGCACGATTGCGTTGCCAAGAAAGTCTTGGATTTCAGGTATGCAACTCGTTGAACTCAAGACCTCGTTTGATTCGTGAACCAAGGAACCCTTGACGTGGAGTTGTTTTGCCTTGAATTCTTCCCTTGAAGATGAGCACGCCTAAGAACAACTAGAATTAGACCAAGTTGAGCGTGTTCAATCGTCTAACCTAATTAACTCTAAGACTTGACCAAAAACACAAGAAAAACTCTAAGCGAAGTTGGTGGTCGCCACAAGCAAGCTTGATAAGACCAAGAGTAGTTCTTAATCGACAAAGAACCAAGAAAATTCTCACAAAAGAGAAAACACACAATTTTTCTGAATAATTCTTGTTAAATTCGTAACTAATAATATGGCCTATAAATAGGCTTACAAAGAACATTCTAGAGTTGTGAAAATAGACTTAACTTCTAAGACAAAACCTATACTAATGAAACTACCAAAACAAAGCATGAATTAACTAAAATAACTAAGTCTATTACAACTCAAAGACTATAAAAATCATAACTAATAAACCCTGATGGGCTGGCAGTCCATTAAGCCCACAAAACCAACAATTGGACTTCAATTCTTCAAGCTCCCCACTCATGTGGCCCATGAAGTCCTCATCCAATGTTTGTTCAGCCCAAATCACATTAATGAGTTGTTTAGATTGATCCTTTGAGCCCAATTGCAAAGCCTCCTCATATGAGTCCAATATGAGTCCATGCAATGCATTCTTCATTCTTCTAGTTCTTACTCTAGTCATAGGACCATCCAAACCTTTAAACACATCATTGGAGCTCCTCAAACTCGATCCATCATCCTTGGAACGTCCCTCTTGAAGGTCTCCACCTTGGGACTCATCACAAGATGAAGAGCAAACCCTTTTGGAAGAACCCTAAGCAGAGGGGTTTGGTCGCCACGGGATTACCCCGATAAGACCAAAGACGGTTCTAATCCAAGAACCCAAGAAGCACTTAGAGAGAGCTCTCAAAAAAACTCACGTTGTTTTTCTCAATGAACAATAATCTATCTCATTAACAAATGAAATCAGCCCTTAAATAGGCATAAGTTGCATATTACAAATATGGAAAGAAAATCACTAGTAAAACCCTAACCAAACTCAAACACTAGTTGTAACTTGTCACGTCTAATACTACTAATAAAAAGTTACAACTCATAAACTAAGTAAGACAATAAATCAAACGCATAAACAGATTCTGGTGAAGGCCGTGGCCAAGGCCGCGCCTTCCTCGCGGCCTCGGTCAGAGGCTTTATTCCTACGCAGCTCGTCCAAAACAACTTTCTGACAAAGGTCGTGACCAAGGCCGAGGCGCGGCTTGAGGTGCGGCCTTGGTCAGAAGGTGCGATTCTCCACCTTTCTTCCCATACTAAACTCTTCCTCGGATCCTTGACCTCAATCTTGAACACCAAGTAGTTGAATATTTGACGAATTTGAGGAATTTCCTCGATGTTAGATCATGATGCGAGTCCTTTAAACCTTCCAATTCGTGTTGGCTAATGGATATAAGTGACGAAGCTCCTAAGATTGAGACGAGCGTTGCCTTGCACGCATCATGAATCCTTTGCAAGGAATAGGTGGTCCAATGACACGAGCAAGGATGAGGAGAATGAAGGAAGCCATGCATGTGTTGATCGTGGAAATGTTAGGGAAAGAAGCTTCCAAGGACAATTCCTCATCATCAAGACTTGTTACGCTAATATGGGGTAGAGATGGTGTTGATCACGAAGAGGGGTTATATGGAGAGGCAATGCATGTGAAGCATTGCCTAGCATGTTTCAAGCTAAAAGGGAAGTCATTCATCAATGATATAGGCATGCATGAATGTTGTCCAAGTGTTTCATACGAGTTGGGCATGAATGTTGGGCTTGAGTTATGTAATGATCAAGCTAGTAGATTGGGCCAAGGTTTAATGTATTGGCTTTGGATCAAATCTAATTATAAAGATAGCCCAATTGAATGTTCTAAGTTGTTCATAACAAGCATACAAGGGGCTGGTTACTTGGGCTCACTTGGAGGGCTCTTAAACTTGCAAGATGGAGGCCCAATAGTGCACAATGGAGGTGTCTAGCCCAAGGAGACTTTTATGGACGAATTTTTTATATTTTCTAGATCTTATTTTATGTTTTGTTAGTTTTCCAAATTGTTTACAAGTTGTTTTTGGTAGTTTTCCAAATAGTTGAGTATTTAGTTTTTAGTAGTTGTCTTAAACTTCAAGTTCTAGAATTTTCTTGTAAGCCTATTTATAGGCCTTCATAATTCAATGAAATAATCAGATTATTCCTCAAAAAAATTCATGAACAGTGAGAGCTCTTTTCAAGAGTGTTTTCTTGGTTCTTGGATTAGAACTACTCTTAGTCTTATCAAGCCTAAGCTTGTGGCGACTTAAATTCTTGCTTAGAGTGATTTTCTTTCGTGTTTGATCAAATAGCCTTAAACTAGCATATTGAACTAGCTCAAATTGGTCTAGTTTAGGTCCTTAGGAGTTCGTGATCTTCATTGAAGAAGGGCTCGAGGCGTTTGGCTTGGAATTCATCAAGCGGTCTTGGCAACGTTCCACGATTCCGTGCGTATCAATTGGTATCAGAGGCTACTTTCTTCATAATTCCAGGTTTTTAGTCCAATTTTTCTTTGAAAAATTCGGACATATCATCCTTTGTTTTTTTCTTTCCATCCGTTTTTTGTGTTCCTTTTGTGTCACGTTTATTCTTGAACTTTTCTTGTCTTTTGTGCTCATTCCAAATTCTGTCCAGCTTTGTTTTGTTTTGTTCATTGTGTTCTTGTCTTGTTCTTGTGTTTTCTTGAGTTCTTTTAGGGTCTTAGAGTCGTTCTTGGTTGTCTCCAATCAAGAATTTTAGGTTGTGTGTGGTATTTTTGAAATCTTGACTGTTTTTGGTGTTTTCTTGAATTTCTTGTGTTAAAACTTTTTCAAGAAAATCAAATTTTTTGGACAAACAAGCCTTGGATTGAAGTTCCTTGAAGGTTTTTAGTCGTTTTGTGTTGTTCTTGGTGAAAAAAAAAAGAAAAGGGAAAAAAGAGTCATTACTGTTCATTGGGCGTTACTGTTCATCCAAAGAAGTTTGTCCATTTTTGTTTGTTTTGTGTTAAAAAAATAATAGAAAGAAAAAAAGAGGGGACAATAGGCGTGCTTAAAAAGAAGAAGCCAAGCACAAAGAAAAATCAAAGAAAAAGAGGCTGCACAAGTGAAAGAGCCGTGCAAGACCTTTGTTTGATTGATCTTGGTTGTTTCTTGGTGAATTTTTGAAGTTGTTGGACTTACTTGTTGAGTTCTTGGAATTCTTGAATTTGTCCAGATTTGTTCTTGAGTTTCTTGAGGTTCTTGAACAAGTTCTTGAGCTTTCTTGAAGTTCTTGAAGGATTTCTTGAATTTCTTGATAAGTTTCTTGAAGTTTTTGAGTCATAAATTGAAGTTTTTGAAGAACATAGTTGCTGGAAATTGATTTCTTGAACTTCTCGATCACATAACTTCCTCTTCTTGAAAGATAGGTGAACGTTGTTTGAATCTGGAATTTTGGGTAGTTGTAGCACGTTTTTCTGGTTGTTCTTGGGTTGTTTTGGTGAGTTTTTGCATCAAGATTCATAGACAAAGTGGTAGGAACAAGTTCTTGAACTTAATTCTTGAATCTTGATTGAAATTGTGGTGCTGGAATTTTGGTTGATTGTTACCTACGAATTTTTTTCCTGAATTTCCAACTTATTTTGATCTTAAAAAAGGAAGAAAAGGAGCTGATTTGGTGTTTAAATAGAAAAGGAATCCTAGTTCTAAAGGATTAGGAAAGCTGTTGACAAAGAAAAAGGATACAAGGAAAGTTGTTACCAAGAAAGAAAAGGAAACAAGGAGACTTAGTCAAAACCTAAGGGTGATTGCTTTCTTAATTGTTCAAGTTAAGCTGGTAAGGGTTTCCACTTGCAATTTGTTTCCTTTTGACCGTGCTTTTTGAGTTTCCTAATTGGAAGTGGTTGTTTTTTTTTTTTTTGTCCAAAGTTTCCAAAACCTAATTGAGCTAGGGTTTCCATAAATCCTAACTTTATTAGGAAAGCTTGAGTTTTTATTTTTTACACAAGAATATTATTTTCTTTCAATAGTACATTAAAAATCAAGATTTTTTACACAAGAATGCCACACATTAGGGTTTCCAACTTATGTATTTCTTGAGTCAATCTTGATCGTTCTTGCTTTCTTTGAAATTCTCTTGATCAAACCCCACTCTAAGCTTCCACAATTGACTACTATCATCTTTATTTTTGTGTTTGGGTTGCTATTTGCTCTTGGTAAGATTGATTGAGCAAGTTTTCATCAAAGGACCAACAAGAAAACATCTCAAGAGTGGAAAAAGGCTTAGAGGTGAGTTCACTAGAGGGGAAAAGCCATATACATTGAGTGATACACGAGTGCTTGAGCGTATACACTAAGGGAGTGGTGAGGCTATTTTTATATTATTCATTTTTCTTTGTCACTAACTTTTCTTGCAGGTTTAAATATGGCTTGGGAATGTTTTGTGCTCAAAAGAACAAATCAATTTGATCACAATGTCACATCTAAATCCTCTAAGAGGTACACCAATGATTGTGATTATCCTACCTATGCTTCAAGAAAGGTAGAGAGGAAAGTACCATCGAAGTGTTCTCAATCTTATCATTCTTCTGAGGAGTCTATCATTGATGATTGTGGCCATGAAGGCGTTGCTTCAAGGAGAAGGGAAAGACCATTGAATTCTAAACCTTCTAGAAGGCAGCATCGTGATTCTCTATGGGAAGAATATGAGGCACTTGTAGCTGCTCAAAAGAAGAAAGCTTGTGGAATGATGCGTGAAGAGGAATCTAAACCATCAATAAAGGATCACAATTCATTAAGTCATATCTATTGGAGAAATATTGATGCCTTTGAAGGGAATGATAAACCATCAACTTCAAAGTCTAAGGATCATGAAAGTCAATAGTGATGAGGAAATGCAATCACTCAAAGCTAGTAGTGATGATAAACGAGTGCAACATGAAAATCAATTCTATACTAGATGCACTGTGAATAACAAGGTATGTAGTATGCATATCAATCATAATAGTTGCACTAATTTGGCAAGTACTATGTGTGTTGGAAAGCTAGGTTTGCCCCTGTTGAAGTATCCAAATCCATACAAAAGGTTGACTGACAATGGAGAATTGGAGGTGACCAATCAAGTGGAGATGGAGTTTTCAATTAGCAAGTATCGTGATAAGGTTCTTTATGACATAGTACAAAATGGAGACTTGTCATATACTCTTGGGGCATCCATGGCAACTTGAAAAGAATGCCAAGTATGATGGGGTGAATAAAAAATACTCTTTCATGTGGAATGGGAAGAATATCAAGCTATGTCCTTTGTCACCACTTGAAGCAAATAAAGATAGAGAGAAAATTGCAAAAGATTGCAAAGAGTGGGAAAAATTAGTGAGCACACAATCTAAAGAAAAGAGTGAAGACAAAGAAGAGTGTGTTCAAGAAAAGAAGGAGTGTGATGTGAGAATAATGGAAAACATTAAAGGGGAAATTGTTGAGTGTGAAAAGGAAGAAAATAGTGCTTTGAGTGAAAGACCTAAACTTCACGTACCTTTATACAAGGAAGTAGATTATTTTGCTAACACTCTTAACACTTGTTTTCCTAGTGCTTTTGTTTCTTTTTTGCAGTAACAGGGAAATCAATTTCAAAGAGAGATGCCACTAGAAAATTGCTCATTCAATGGTGTAAAGTTGCAAATTGATGGAGCATTATCATTATCAAGCAAGGAGATGCAAGTGATTCAAAAGCATGATTTGGTGAAGAAGGAATGCTTTGAGACAAAAAGATGGTTTCATGCTATCAACACAAATTGGTTGATCAAATACATGTTTGATTGGTGGCATGGTGTCAATTGGTTTTCTAACTTTAAGTTTATACGTATTTTGTGTTTTAATTTAGTTCTGCATGATTCTTTACATGTTGTCTATAGCATTAATATGAATAATTTTACATTGCATATAGTGTCTATTGGTAATTTATGTGACAATTTGCATTTTGTGCATAGTATTTCTCCTAGGAAATTCATTTTGAGTTTTAGTAATCATAGTGTTCTAAGTCATGATGTTCATCTTGTCTTTTGTAGTAGAGATAAGTTTGTGTTGCATATAAAGTTTCATTATAAGTTGCATGAATTACATTCTAATTTTAATGGTTTAGGTTTAGTTTGTTCTAAGTAATTTCATTGTTGGTAATGCTTTAGGTTGTTTGTTGCATGATGCATTTACATATAGTAAACATGTTTATTCTATTTTTGAAGCTTTGCTTTGTGTTAATTCTCTAGGTTCATTGTACATATATTTTAGTATTTTTAATTTACACTATAGTTCTGTTTTGCATGTTTGTTTTGTTAGAATAAGTGATTATGTATTGCATCTAGCATATTTTACTTCTCATAGTTCATTCTATCTTGAGAAAGTTCTTGTGTTTCATCATGATGTCTTAAATGATTTTTGGTATTTCTTTTATAAGTTTTTATGTTGTGATAAGGATTACATGCCTATGTATGCATTCTATCCAATTCATTCATTTGTTTTGGTTAGTAATTATATTTTACATTCAGCATGTTTTATTTTTCATAATGCATTCTGTCTTAGGTATTTCATTATGTTAGATCATCATGTTTTAGGTTATTTAGAGTATTTCTTGCATGATTCTTTATGTCTAATGTCGTATGCTAATGTTTATGCAATCTGTTCAATAGGTTCAAGTGTTTTAGCTAGTCATAATGATCTTGTTTTTGAGTCTTACTTGCATTGTGAGCATACTAGTCTTGTTTATGATCTTCATCATGCTCTTGTTCAAGATATATCCCTTGAATCGTTTCATCTTGTTGCTGGACATTGGAGTTTACTTTCGAGTCCATATTTGCTAAGTCTTGTTCATGGTTTTAAAGACGACACTCATCAAAATGAGTTTATTATTCTTAAACATGAATTTGTCCTTGCAATATTCTTGCATGTGTGTAAATTTTACATTGTTGCATCCTTAGGGAATGTTGAATGTTGCCTTGTTTTTGTTGATGCATGCATGGGGATAAACGGGTTTTCTAAGCAACTTTGTGTACTAAGTGTTCAAGGTGAATATGTTTATTTTGTTCATAGTCCATTTATGTTCTTTCTTTTGCATGTTTTTAGGGATGTTAATCATCTAGACATGTTTGTTGTTTTTAGGTTAGAATCTGCCTTTGCATATTTAAGTTGTGTTTTTGTGTTCTACAATGTTTCATCTTTAGAGTACAATGAGTTTTTGGTTACTTGTGTTCATGTATGCATTGAGCCATTCAATTTGCATGACATGTTTCCTGTGCTAAGTGTTTTTGAGGGCTATACGTACTTACCTATCAATCCTAGTATCACTTGTGTTGTTCTATATCTTGTAGGTGATTCGAGGACGAATCCTTTCGAGGGAGGAGGGAATGATAGGATCCAAGGATCACTTACACATGTGAAGCATTGCCTAGCATGTTTCAAGCTAAAAAGGAAGTCATTCATCAATGATATAGGCATGCATGAATGTTGTCCAAGTGTTTCATACGAGTTGAGCATGAATGTTGGGCTTGAGTTATGTAATGATCAAGCTAGTAGATTGGGCTAAGGTTTAATGTATTGACTTTGGATCAAATCTAATTATAAAGATAGCCCAATTGAATGTTCTAAGTTGTTCATAACAAGCATACAAGGGGCTGGTTACTTGGGCTCACTTGGAGGGCTCTTAAACTTGCAAGATGGAGGCCCAATAGTGCACAATGGAGGTGTCCAGCCCAAGGAGACTTTTATGGACGAATTTTTGATATTTTCTAGATCTTATTTTATGTTTTGTTAGTTTTCCAAATTGTTTACAAGTTGTTTTTGGTAGTTTTCCAAATAGTTGAGTATTTAGTTTTTAGTAGTTGTCTTAAACTTCAAGTTCTAGAATTTTCTTGTAAGCCTATTTATAGGCCTTCATAATTCAATGAAATAATTAGATTATTCCTCAAAAAAATTCGTGAACAGTGAGAGCTCTTTTCAAGAGTGTTTTCTTGGTTCTTAGATTAGAACTACTCTTAGTCTTATCAAGCCTAAGTTTGTGGTGACTTAAATTCTTGCTTAGAGTGATTTTCTTTCGTGTTTGATCAAATTCTTAAAGCCTTAAACTATCATATTGAACTAGCTCAAATTGGTCTAGTTTAGGTCCTTAGGAGTTCGTGATCTTCATTGAAGAAGGGCTCGAGATGTTTGGCTTGGAATTCATCAAGCGGTCTTGGCAACGTTCCACGATTTCGTGCGTATTAGACAAAGTGTACAATTCGGCCCAAAAATTGAAGAAACGAAGCTTCTGACCAAGGCAGCGCACCAGTCCACGACACGGCCTAGAGCGCGGCCTCGTTCAGAATGCTCACCAGTTTTGTCTTCTCAATCTAATGGAAGCTGTGGGCAAGGCCGCGGCGCGGCCTTGGTCAGAAGCTTCGTTTCTTCAATTTTTGGGCCTAATTGTACACTTTGTTCATTTCCTTGTCTTGGCATTGCCTCTCCATATGACCCCTCTTCATGATCAACACCATCTCTACCCCATATTAGCGTAACAAGTCTGATGATGAGGAATTGTCCTTGGAAGCTTCTTTCCCTAACATTTCCATGATCAACACATGCATGGCTTCCTTTGTAACAGCCCCACCTTACCCAGAGGCGCACCAAAGGGCTTAGCAGACTGCCTGCCTATCTCTCGCCAGGACTCAAGTCGAGCACTCACTCAGAACATGCACGCGTGTTTAACTCCAAATAAAATGAAATAAAATAGAATAAAATAAAATATATTCACATTACTTAATTTAAAAGTACAAGTAACATCAAGAAGTTTACACGTCACAATATACATGATTTTCACCAAGATAGCCCAAAATAGTTTGGCTATCAAAATACACGAAATAAACCATGTACACGTCCAAAATCAACTTTTCCCGCTTTAGTATTTTTGGAAACCTGGTTTAAGAAAACAAATGAACGGGATGAGCTATAATAGCCCAGTGAGTGTCCAAGTCATGCAGTCATACCCAGAATCTATTATTTTCTTGAACAAAATAATTGACAAGATTAAATAAGTAGGGCATGAATACTTTAATTAACAAGTAGTCAATGGCGGATACGGGGCTCAACTACGGAAGTAAGCTTAACCGCAGAAAGAGCAAGTACTGATCATGTAACCATGATGTTAGAACTGAGATAATAGCTCGGGACTTTATCAAAGGTCATGCCAATATTATCAAGCAAGAACCTAACCACCATTCACCTTATAACCTCCGTACAGGCTACCACATCCAGGGAGAAATCTCAACCCTAGAGGGCCAACATGCAAGAAAGTTCAATCCGGAGTTGGCCTCTTTGAGGATTCACAACTCATAAGGGAAAGAACATCACGCCCTAAAACACCCAGCACCTTATATCCTCCCAAGCCTGTCCGAGTTGACTATCCGTGAAGTAACGGTGAAGTTAGTCACGGAAGTCTCATGCACAAGTAACACATTGGATAATGAAAGCGTGTAACACATTGCGGAGTAGATGCGATAAAGTATACATCCTTCCTTAAGTAGCACATGTCATCAAATAACAATTACAAGTATAACATACTTTTCATAATATAACATTCTCAAGTATGACAAAATATTTCATGCATCATGCACACATAAAGACACTCACCTTAAGCGCTTAAGAAAATATTTCGTAATACGGTCGCGATTCATTTTTGGATCCTGAAATTTAAAAGAAATAATATAATGAAAACCCGATTAAAACCCTAGTGAATTTAGTAAGAAAAATTCAAGAAAATACCCCACTTATTTCTGGGGTTTTGGTTTGAGGGTTTCTAGGGTTTAGGGTTTAGGGTTTTCTTATTCTAAGAAAATTTAATCTATCACTAGATCATTTTCTAAAAATTCCTGCACATCAACTTCCTTAAATTGAGCATATTCTAGGTTTAAAAATCTCACTTGTCAATTTTTCTTCGTTTAATTCTACCAAAATTTCGGCAGCATTTCCCCTTAAAATCGGACTAACCCAAATTTTTCCTGCAAGAAAACAACCAACCAACCCATATTTCAACAAGTTCTACAACTTCTATGTTCAACTCAAACTCAAATTCATTCAAATTTCTACTCAAATTCCAAGAATTCTACTCCAAGAATCTTCAACCAAATAACATATAACACATGAAATTTCAAGGTTTAAAGGCCATATACTAGTCTATCTAACCACAAAAACACTTTATCTAGCAAGTAAATCTCAAATTCTAACTAATTTCTCCAAGTAGTAACAACAAGAATCTTGGTTTTAAACTTGCATAAAAACTAATTAAAGCATGAAATTAATAGGAAAAGTTCATAGTAAATACCTTAGATATGCTTAGAACTTTGCTTAGAAAGGAAAGAAGCTCACTTCCTATGGTGGATTTGCCCAAACTCAAGAGAAAAAACTTCAAGAAGTTGAGAGTAAAATGAGAGAAGAAGAGAAAAGGAGATGGCCGGCCAAGAGGGAGAAGAAAGTGAAAGAAATAGGCTAGGAAAAATGAAAAGAAATAAAGAAAAGGTGGGAAAAAAATTAACCAATTAAAACCTCACAAGAGTAAAGTAAAAAGGTGGTCTTTTAATGCAAGAGTTGCTAACTTGGATTAATTTGATTGGTGGAGCTCATTATCCTCTTATCACTTAATACTAACAATAATAAAACACAAATTATTAAAGCAAAAATAGAGTAAAATTGGAAGAGAAAATCCGGCCATAAAGAAGAATGAAAAAGAAAAAGAATTTCGGCCAAAAAAGAAAAGAGAAGAGAGAAGAATTTTCCTTACTCTTTTGGATGACTTTTGTAGCCTATAAATAAGCACAATTACTGTTACGAATTTCAACAAGAATTTTTAGAATAATTTTGTTTGTTTGAGAGCTCAATTGAGAGTTTTCTTGGTTCTTGGAATAGAACTACTCTTGGTCTTATCAAGTTATCCTTGTGGCGACCCAAACCCTAGCTTAGAGTTCATTCTTTCGCGTTTGATCAAGACTTTAGAACTTTAGTTTAGGCATATTGAACTCGCTCACATTGGTCCTAAATTAGAGTTATAGAACTTAGTTCTTCGTTGGAGAAGGGTTCGAAGTATACAACTTGGATTCATCAAGCGGTCTTGGCAATCTCGCTACCCTTGCGCACATCACAAAGGATCCGGGACGCTTGAATTATGCTTGGATGTGCCTTGATCCCTATCATTCCCTCCTCCCTCGAAAGGATTCATCCTCGAATCACCTACATCATAAAGAGAAATGTCAGAAACATTGAAGGTAGCACTTATACCTCCATACTCACTGGGTAAATCGATCTTGTAGGCGTTATCTCCTATCCTTTCTAACACTTGGAAGGGTCCATCTCCTCATGGGTTAAGCTTAGATTTTCGCTGAGTAGGAAATCTCTCCTTATGCATATACACCCACACCCAATCACCGGGTTCAAAGATGACTTTTACACGACCCTTGTTTGCCATTTGCGCATAATGCTCATTCTTCTTCTCAATGTTTCCTTGTAGCTTGGCATGCAACTCCTTAACAAACTCTGCTTTCTTTTTGCCATCAAAATCTGCACGCTCGTTAGTAGGTAAAGGCAAAATATCCAAAAGAGTTAAAGTGTTAAATCCATAAACAATTTCAAAACGTGAAAAAGCAGTAGTAGAATGATTCACACGATTGTATGCAAATTCAATATGAGGTAAACATCCTTCCCAATTCTTTAGATTTCTTTGTATGATTGCACGCAACAAAGTGGTGAGTGTCCTATTGACCACTTCAGTTTGGCCATCTGTTTGTGGATGTGCAACGGTGGAAAATAATAATTTGGTGCCTAACCTATTCCACAAAGTGCGCCAAAAGTGACTAAGAAATTTCACATCACGGTCACTCACTATAGTCTTTGGCATACCATGCAAACGCACAATTTCTCTAAAGAACAGATCAACAATATGTGTAGCATCGTTAGTTTTAGCACAGGCAATAAAGTGTGCCATTTTGCTAAACCTGTCAACTACCACAAATATGCTATCTTTTCCACTAGAAAACCTAAGTAGACCTAAGACAAAATTCATGAATATGTCTACCCAAGGTTGAACAGGGACGGGCAGAGGAGAATACAATCTATAAGGTCTAACTTTAGACTTTGCCTGCCTACATGCAATGCATTTATCACAAATAATTTGAACATCACGTCGCATGTTTGGCCAGTAAAAATGTTCACTCAACACGGATAAGGTCTTTTGAACACCAAAATGCCCCATTACTCCTCCCCCATGAGTTTCCCTCACAAGTAATTCACGAAGAGAACATCTAGGCACACAAACTGTATCTCCCTTAAACAAATAACCCTCTTGCCTAAAGAACTCCTCATGAGCTCGCTTTTCACACAAAACCCAAATTTGACCAAAGTCTGCATCATTTTCATATAAAGACTTAACATGTTCAAATCTAAATAATTTAGTATGCAAAGTAGTAAGAAGAGTATACCTCCTTGAAAGCGCGTCAGCTACAACGTTCTCCTTACCCTGCTTGTATTTGATGATGTACGGGAATACTTCTATGAATTCCAACCACTTAGCATGTCTCTTGTTTAACTTTCCTTGCGACTTCAGAAACTTTAGGCTCTTGTGGTCTGAGTGTATAACAAACTCCCTTGGCAGCAGGTAATGTTGCCAATTCTGCAGAGTCCTCACTAGTGCATAGAGTTCTTTATCTTAGGTTGGGTAATTCAAAGTGGCTCCATGCAACTTCTCACTGAAATAGGCTATCGGCTTCGACTCTTGCATAAGAACAGCCCCAATGCCCACTCCAGATGCATCGTACTCTACCTCGAACACTTTGTCAAAATCTGGCAAAGACAACAAAGGAGCATGAGTTAGTTTATCTTTCAATACATTAAAGGCTTCTTCATGCTTACCTTCCTATTTGAATACAACGTTCTTCTTTACAAGCTCATTAAGAGGTGCAGCAATTGTACTAAAGTTTTGCACAAACCTCCTATAAAAACTTGCAAGATCATGAAATGACCTCACCTCGTTAGCATTCGTTGGAGTGGGCCACTCACGTATGGCCTCCACCTTGGAGTCATCAACTTGAACTCCCTTTGAACTCACTACATAACCAAGAAAAACCACAGACTCCATACAAAATGTGCATTTAGACAGGTTAGCATATAACTTATGCTCTCTAAGCACAACACAAATTTAATGCAAATGATGCACATGATCTTCCAACGACCTACTATATACAAGGATGTCATCAAAGTACACTACTACAAATCTACCAATAAAAGGACGGAAGACATGATTCATAAGACGCATGAATGTACTAGGGCCATTAGTCAACCCAAAGGATATAACCAACCATTCATACAATCCATATTTAGTCTTAAATGCGGTTTTTCACTCATCCCCTTCTTTCATTCTTATTTGGTAGTAGCCACTTTTAAGGTCAATTTTAGAAAATATTGTAGAACCATGCAACTCATCTAACATGTCGTCTAACCTAGGAATAGGATGACGATACTTTACCGTATCTTGTTGATGGCTCTACAGTCCACGCACATCCTCCACGTACCATCCTTCTTAGGAACAAGTATCACCGGTACAGAGCATGGACTTAGGCTTTTGTGAACAAATCCCTTCTCAACGAGCTCATCCACTTGGTGTTGGATCTCCTTAGTTTCTTCTGGATTAGCTCAGTAAGCAAGCCGGTTCGGTATGCTGGCACCAGGTAGAAAGTCAATTTGGTGCTCTATTCCCCTCAAAGGTGGCAATCCCTATGGTTTCTCTTCGGGAAATACTTCTTTAAATTCTTGTAACAAAGACACAACTGCACCAGGAAGAGATGAGTCAAGTTCATTAATAGAAAGAAATAAATCTTTATATAAAACAATAAAAACTTGTTGCTTAGCCATTATTGTCTCGTCCACCTCACTTTTGCTGGCATAAGCACTTACCCTCTTTTTCTCTTCATCCTTACGTTTAGCCTTAGTACCTCATAGTTCCCCTTTTTGAGAACTTGCTAACTTTAAATCCTTTGCAAGTCTCACTTGGTCCTCATGAGCCTCAAGGGGTGACAATGGGCGAAGAGAAACGGGTTTTCCCTTCCATTCAAACGAATACTTATTAAGGTACCCATCATGGTGCACTTGCCTATCGAATTGCCACGGGCGACCTAGCAGCAAGTGACATGCTTGCATGAGTACAATGTCACACCACGCCTCATCATGGTACTTACCGATAGAAAATGGAACTAGTACTCGTTTAGTCACTTTTAGATCCTCAGTGTCAGCAAGCCAATGCAACTTGTAAGGCCTTGGATACCTCACAGTCTCCAATCTTAGCTTCTCTACAAATAAAGCAGAAGCTACATTAGTACAACTCCCACTGTTTATAATTAAACTGCATACCTTGCCTTTAACAGTACAGCGAGTGTGAAAAAGATTTTCTCTCTGATTTTGGTCATCTTCTCCCTTTGGTTGCACACTCAAAGCTCGCCTGGTAACCAAGGTGTCTCCAATATTAGCACCATACTCCCCATCAGACTCACTGCCTCCCTCCAACGGTGGCATCTCTTCATCATCACTGGAAGCAATACTTGCCACTTCTCCATCATTCATCACAATCATAGCTCTCTTATTTGGGCAATTAGATGCAATATGGCCAAACCTTGACATCTATAGCATCTAATCTCTCTTGTGCGTTGAGAGCCTTCATCCCTGGGTCTTTGTTGAGGCTTAGGTGTGATGGTCTCTTGCTTCCCTTTCATAGCTTCTTTTGGTTGGAAGGCTGGGCGAACTTCCTTCCTCTCTGGTGGTCTGGTATCACGCCATGGTGCTCTAGTATTGGAGCTAGTGTAGCCCCTTGACTTCTTCAATTTGAGTTGGCGTTCTACTTTGATGGCCATGTCCACCAAATCCCTCATGTCTAGGTAGTGGTGTAACTCTACTCGTTCACTGATTTTAGGATTGAGTCCTCCCATGAAGCGAGCCATAAGAGCCTCTCCATCCTCTTCCAAGTTGGCTCGAATGATAAGCATTTCCATCTCTTTATAGTACTCATCTACTGCCATGGACCCTTGTCTCATGGTTTGGAGCTTTCGATGAATATCTCGAGTATAGTAACTGGGTACGAACCTTCTTTGCATAATTGTCTTCATCTCTCTCCATGTTCGTACTGGCTCCTCTCCATACCTCCTACAATTTTTAATGAGCTGATCCCACCAAATACTGGCGTAATCGGTGAATTCCATTGCTGCCAGTTGTACCTTCTTCTCCTCAATATAGTTGTGGCATTCAAAAATGTGCTCCACCTTATGCTCCCAATCTAGGTATGCTTCAAGATCAAGTTTCCCCTGGAAGGTTGAGATTTTCATTTTAATACTCCCCAAGTTGCTATCTTGGGTCTTTGATACCCATCCTCCCTCTTTGGGTAATCACATCATCATAATCAGAGGCTTCACCTTCTTCTTCTTCAAGCATGGGTGCTTTAGAGGCCTTTGATTGTATAGGTCTTTCAATACTGTCAATGCGTGCATGAATCCTTTCCATGGCATTATTCACAGCCTTGTTCATCTCCCTCATCAATTGCTCATACATATATTTCATGTCAAAGGGTGGTGGAGTTTGAGAGTTGTCTCCTTCTTTCGACATACCTGCAAGAAGAGGTTAATAGCACAAGAAATGATAGAAAGATGAATAACCTTACTCGCTCCCTTAGTGTGTACACTCAAATCTCTCGTGTATCACTCAAGCTTTAGGCTTTTTCCCGATACTGTGTTCACCCCTTAGCCTTTTTCCTCTCTTAAGTGCCCTCTTATTGGCCCTTGAGAATTACTCTAAGTGGGTAATTGGGTCGCCACAAGCATAGGCTTGATAAGACCAACACGGTTCCAATCCAAGAACCCAGAAAGCACTTCTGAAGAAGCTCTCAAAAAGCACACGTTTTAATGAGAAATGATCTAAAACTTGTATTATTCAATGTGTTTCACCTTTATATAAGCGTACGACATGTACTACCAATAATGAAATAATAATAGAATAGATAAAACCCTAAAACTAACGCGACTTTGCACGTTCTGGGGAAGGCTGCGGGGAAGGCTGCAGGGCGGCCCTAGGCGCGGCCTCGATCAGACTTTTTGGCTGCTCTGATTCAACTATTTTGATGAAGTCCGTTCGGAAGTCCGCGACGCGGCCTAGAGCGCGGCCTCGGTCAGAATGCTCACCAGCCTCGTCTTCTCAATTTGATGGAAGTCGTGAGCAAGGCCGCGGCGCAGCCTGGTGCGTGGCCTTGGTCAGAAGCTTCGTTTCTTCAATTTTTGGGCCGAATTGTACACTTTGTCCATTTTCTTGTCTTGGCATTGCCTCTCCAATGACCCCTCTTTATGATCAACACCATCTCTACCCCATATTAGTGTAACAAGTCGTGTTGATGAGGAATTGTCCTTGGAAGCTTCTTTCCCTAACATTTTCACGATCAACACATGCATGGCTTCCTTCATTCTCCTCGTCCTCGCACATGTCATTGGACCACCTATTCCTTGCAAAGGATCCGAGACGCTTGAATTATGCTTGGATATGCCTTGATCCCTATCACACAAGAACACAAAATTGACACACATTTTTTTTTTGACAAGAACGTAGGCAACAAGAACAAAGAAAGAACACAAGTTGTTTAACTAGGCACGAAGCACTTGAAAAAAAAACACAAGACATGATTTTAAAGAAAAAATTGGATTAGAAAAACCTAGAATTTCAAGAACCTTCGCTCTGATACTAATTGATACATGCGGATGAACGTGAAGTTGCTTGAAGTTCCAAGTGAAGCTTCGAATTTTCCCTTGGAGGATTTTGACCCTTCAAAGTGCTCAAGTAGGACCAATTTGAGCGAGTTCAATATGCCTAGCTAATTGCTCTAAAGGACTTAATCAAACAAGAAAGAAACTCTAAACTAGGGTTTTGATCTTGGAATCACTCGACAATATTGGAGGTAATTCTTAATTAGCAAAGAACCAAAGAAACTCTCAATTTGAGAACTCTCAATAATAATAATAATCATAAAATCATCTTAAAAAATTGTATGAACAGTAGCATAGCCTTTTATAGGCTTACAAAGATGATTCTAGAACTTAAAATTATAAGTAACTACTAAAACAAGTTGTAACCCATCATAATTAAGCAACTAACTAAAGTTACAACTTGTAAAGACTTAGGAAACTATTAAAAACGAATTTAAGTTTTAAAATAAACAAGAAATTCGTGTAAGAATTCCTTATGGGTTGGACGTCTTCTTTAAGCTCCATCCAAACCAGCACCTTGAAAGCATGCTATGGACCACTTAAACACTTCAATTGGACCTTCTTTCAATGTAGATTTAATCCATAGCCAATGCATAAACTCTTGGCCCAATGAACACACTTGAGTAGCTTGATCAACAAGTCCATTCGCAAGCCCAATATCATGATGAACAACAAGATAGCAACAAAGTTTGATTTTTTCTACCATGATTAACCACCATTCAAGCTCATCTTGAGCTAAACGAGTTGCTCCATGAGAATGTCCAAGCATCATAATTGAAGTTGCTCCTTGGATCACATCATAGGCAAAGGGAGATTAGATGTTTCAAGTGCCAAGGGTTCGGGCACGTAGCTACTTCTTGTCCAAACAAGCATGCTATGGTTATTTTTGAAGATGGTGAAGTAGCTAGTATCGCTTCAAGTGAAGATGATGAGGAGATGCCTCTATTGGAGGGTGGATCTGAAGATGAAGATAATCTGTATGGTGGGGATCAAGGTGAAGTTCTTGTCACTAGGCGAGCTCTTAGCATTGCACCTGAGGAGGATAAAGTGGATGATACGCGCGGAGGTACGTGGAGTTGCTTGAAGATCCAAGTGAAGCTTCGAATTTTCCCTTGGAGGATTTCGACCCTTCAAAGTGCTCAAGTAGGACCAATTTGAATGAGTTCAATATGCCTACCTAATTGCTCTAAAGGACTTAATCAAACAAGAAAGAAACTCTAAGCTAGGGTTTTGATCTTGGAATCACTCGACAAGATCGGGGGTAGTTCTTAATCAGCAAAGAACTAAAGAAACTCTCAATTTGAGAACTCACAATAATAATATTCATAAAAATCTGACCCAAAAATCGTATGAACGGTATCATAGCCTTTTATAGGCTTACAAAGATGATTCTAGAACTTAAAATTGTAAGTAACTACTAAAACTAGTTGTAACCCATCACAATTAAGCAACTAACTAAAGTTACAACTTGTAAAGACTTAGGAAACTATTAAAAACGAATTTAAGCATAAATATAAACAAGAAATTCGTGTAAGAATTCCTTATGGGTTGGACGTCTTCTTTAAGCTCACTTGGGCTTTCATCTTGCAACTTAAAAAGTAGGTGAGAAGGATTCTACTCCATCAATTGAGGATCAAGGGTCATCACCTTACATCCAAAAGAGGAATCACGTTGCTTTTGAAGAGAAGGATAAACCATCAACTTCATGGCCTAAGGAGATGCAATCATTGTGAGATGGTGAACAAGTGCAACAAGTTGAATTTTATACTAGATGCACTGTGAAAAACAAGGTATCTAGTACACGCATTAATCATGATAGTTGCACTAATTTGGCAAGTACTATGTGCGTTGGGAAGCTAGGATTACCCTTGTTGAAGCATCCAAATCCATACAAAAGGTTGACTGATAATGGAGCATTTGAAGTAACCAATCAAGTGGAGTTGGAGTTTTCACTTAAAAAGTATTGTGGTAAGGTTCTTTGTGATGTGGTACCAATGGAGACTTGTCACATACTCTTGGGTCATCCATGGCAACTTAAAAATGAAGCCAAATATGATGAGGTGAACAATAACTACTCTTTCAAGTGGAATGGAAGGAATGTCAAGCTAATTCCTTTGCCCTCACTTGAGGTAAATAAGGATAGAGAAAGAATCGCAAGAGATTGCAAAGAGTGGGAAAGATTAATGAGCACACAATCAAAAGAAAAGAGTAGGAGTGGTATGAGCATTGAGGGGAAACAATCTGAGTGCAACAAAGAAAATAAGAGAGCGGAAGTGGAAGCTAGCAAAAATATGGAAAAGAGTGCTTTGATTGAAAGGCCTAAACTTCTTGTACCTATATACAAAGAGGTGAATTATTTTGTTAACACTCTCAACACTTTTTTTCCTAGTGTTTTTGTTTCTCTTTAGCAACCACTTAGAGATCAAAGTGTGGAGAAAGAAATGCCACATTTGTGCTGTTTTGTGAACCTTCTTTCAAAGAGCTTGGAAGATGACAAAACCATGGAGAGGGATTTGGTTCTAACTTCAAACGCCACATTGAGCTTGACAACTATGATGGATTCAACTTATTTGTGGCCTAAGTTTTCTTGTTTTAGTTGTTTTAATTTGTAACTTAGTTCATTTTTGCATATTTTTTTTGTTAGTTTAGATGAATCCGTTTTGCATCGAGCATGTTTAAATTCATCTAATGCAATTAGTTCAAATGATTTTCTGGTATTTAATCATTCTTTTTTGGATGTTTGTCAGTTGCTTTTATGTGATATATCATGCATTATTGTGTGTTTTAGGGTTTGCATGTTAGTGCATATTTTATGTCCAAGGCATATTGATAACTCTTGTGTTTGTCATTATGTTTTGAGTTATTTTAGACCATATACACAATTTTTAGGGAGTCAAACTAACAATTTTTATTTTGTTTATCTTAATATTTTAACTTCTAAAATTTATTTTTTCCACATGTTAGTTGGGGGTCTAGCTTGCAATGCAAAAAGAGGATTTCAATGACCTTGGTTGAATCTTCAAAGCAACCCATTCGAGTTGTTCTTTGGGTCTTCGACAAGTTACGAAGGGGCCAAGAAGATCGAGTGCTTACCACAATTTAAGTTGTTCTTGGACTCCTTTGACAGGTTCCAAAGAGGGTCAAGAAGATTGGGTTATTTTGTGTGGATTTCTTTCCAAGACGGTCCTTTAAGGAAGATATTCCTGTGATATACGAGAGGGTCACTCCCGATTGTATCAGGTTGTCAATAAAATACTCACTACATTATTGCATGCAATTATACAAAGAAATTTGAAGAATTGAGCAAGATGCTTACCTCACATTGAGTTTTCTTATAATAGAATTGTTCATTCTACTACTTCTCATTCACATTTTGAAGTCGTTTATGGTTTTAATCCCTTGACCCCTTTGGATATTTTGCCTTTGTCTACTAATGAAATTTCTAAATTGGAAGGCAAAAAGAAAGCCGAATATATTAGGGATTTACATGTAAAGGTGCAAGCAAACATTGAAAAAAAAGAATGAACATTTTGCTAAAATAGTAGGTAACTTTTGAGCCTGGAGATTGGGTTTGGGTGCATATGAGAAAAGAGAGATTTCCTCACCAAAGGAAATCTAAGCTTCACCCAAGAGGAGATGGATCTTTTCAAGTCCTTGAGATGAGGTGACAATGCCTACAAAGTGGATTTACCAAGTGAGTATGGAAACATTAGTACTACTTTAATTTTTCTGACTTATCTTTATTTAATGTAGATGATTTGATAGGTGTCTAGTAGACATACTTGCCAGGGTGTTAGTTGTTTAGTTTAGGCTAGTTTTTAAGGTTTTATCGATGAACTAAGGTCAATTTTACGTCTACTTCTTCCAATCTTGAGTTTGGTAGCTAAAATGTGCAATTGAGTGGTTTAATGTGCAAATCATTGTGTTTTGTAGGTTTTAGCTACAACGATCATCAATTCAAATCAAATGAAGTGCAATTGGATGATATTTGGAAGTGATTTGAAGTTGATGAGAAGTGGAAAACAAAAAAGACCAAAGATGTGGCATGAAGAAATAATGGTAGAAGAAAAATTTGTGAGGAAAGGGTTTGATTGCATCGACATGTTTTGGTGTTTTGGGTATAACTTGAGTTAGAGATATTAGATTGAGATGATTCTTGATGTATTTTGAAGCTAGGAGGATGATGAACTATTCTTATGAAGATATCAAAGTCTGATTCTCATGGTTCCAATGTCAAATTTGCAAATTACTAAAACATTCTTGCGCAGCGATGCTGTTCCGACCACGTTTCAGTATTTTGGCCATAGTTTTGTGTACAAAATTCCAAATGTACCTGATTATTGTACTCTTGGAAAGCTAACTCAAAGGGTTACAACTTTGGTGTTTTGACAAAAAGCTAATTCTACAAGTCTAGAGAGAAATTGTGGCAAGAATCCATCCGCAGATACATCTGCAAATTCTCCCCAAAATATTTGCCACTTGAGAATCCATGGGCAGTTTCTGGAGAGGTTTCTTCGTGGTTTTTTAGCAATTTTGCGGCTGATAAGAGATAATTTTATCTATTTTCGTGTATGTATTAGTATGATTTTTTAATGTATTTTTAGTCAAAATTTGGCTCAATTTGATTAATTTTCTTCCATTTGAAGAATTTTTCAAAAATTAGGATTTTTACCCGATTTTTATGGTATTGAAGTGAAATTTATATTTTGAGCAAATTAATGCACAATCTTTGTACAATCTTTCAGGTTTTATACATTCAATCATAATTTGGATCAATTGGAGTAAAGGTCATCCCATTCTTAGTGGATTCAAAGATGATTGGATTGGGAATTTCAATAGAACAACTTTTACATTCAAATTTGGACGATTGTTTTGCTCAACTTTTGAGAAATTCTCATCAACAAATTCACCATACAATTAAAGGATCAACATCACAAAAAGGTCTCAATGTCATAAGAGGCATAACAACCAAAAGAGAAGTACAAAGAAGCAATGGAAGTGAAGAATTGGAGAAAACTAGGCGTCGGTAACAAAGATACATTTCTGTATTTTGATAATAACTTGAGCTACAACTATTGGATTGAGATGATTCTTGTGGCATTTTAAAGGTCGAAGGATACTCTACAATTCTGATGAAGACATCAAAATTCAGTTCTCACATCTTCATAGCCAAAAATTCAAATTACTGAAGAACAAAGTTCTCCCAACCATGTCTCAGTATTTTGGCCATATCTTTGCATCCAGAACTCCAAATGACTGATTCTTGTGGTTTTGGAAAGATAATTCAAAGGGTTACAACTTTCATGTTTCGAGGAAAAACTGATTTTGACTTCTTCTGGGAGCAATACGCAGATCATGATACGCGGACAACCGGCCGCGTATCACCATCTACATATCGTTCATGTTGGCCAGAAAGTGATGGTTCCAACTTGAAGCTTATCTTCTAGCCCCTTTTGATGACTTTTTAAAGATTCCTTGCACCTGCACTACCCAAGAAAACATTGCAAAGTTCAAGGAAAATCTTTTTGTGATTTCAATACAACTTTTCATGCAATTTGCCATCCAAGTTGGTGAGATGAATAGGGTGAATTTGTCTATAAATAGGGAGCTCTTGCAAGACATTTAGGACATGTCGTGAAAGGAGGAGCACTCCCAAAGTAGTTAGTTTACTATTTTTTTTTGTAGTTTTATAGGAAATTTCAATACTTGCAAGAAAACTCTTAGAGAATTCACTTGTACTACATCATATTGAAGGAAGAAATGAAGGATTGGAGCCATTGAAATGAGAATTTCTATCTCTTTCTCTTTATTTCCTTACTTATTGTGAATTACTTTGATGAATTCTTATACTTTCAAGTTTTGAATTCCATGCTTAACTAAATACTTGTCTTAGGGTAAGATGAAACTAATTATATGATTTGAATGTTATTATACTTGCTATAACTTGTATTTGCTTGTTCATTTATCAAGGTTTAATATTTGTAGTAGCTTGATCAACTATTGCAAATCATTTAGATGTTATTTGACATTAAGAAATGCTTATAACATTGCAAAATAGTAGATGAAGCCTATGTTGTACACACATGCAAATAGTGGTATAGGTAGGTGGATTGAGGTTGTTTAATATCACAATTCATGCATTTCACAAGAGTTCATCATGAACATAGTTGAACTCTAGTGTGAAAACAAGTCTTGATTTCATATGGAGTTGCAATCCTAAGCAAGACAAGATTAACATAGCAAGGTGTTAATTCATTTAATCATATTAGTGACAATTAGTGGATTCTAAACCCTATTACTTGTGTTTGTGAATTTCTTCCAATTGTTTCCATTCAAGTAGTTGAATTTTCTTACTTTGCACACCACCTATTTGATGTTTTGTCTAGATAATAGAGTAAGTTAGTAGATTTGGTACTTGCGAATTCTTGTTTCCTCATAAGATCAACCCTAATATTTCCCCTACTACAATTGACCCTTACACTTGCGGAAAGGGGTATTAAGTTATAAATTTTATTACTTGTTTGTGTGAATTTTGCTTAATTTTGATAGTATCTAAACCTCATAATTAGCGGCAATTCGACTTGGGTTGGTTTTTTATGACTTTTCCTTTCCAAGAAGTCTTCCAACAGAGTCCTAACCATCTAATATACCTTGTGTTGAGAATTCTATATATATTAACATTAGCATAGGTTAGGGTGAAAACACAGAATAAAGAGTTGTAGGGTGTCTCTTAGAGAGATTTTCTATCTTTGAGGGAGCCATCTTAGGTTGATTTCTCTCTATAGAACAACATGTTTGGAGGATTCTCTTGTATAACTCAAGATTGAAGGAAGAAATACAAGCATTGAAATCTTGTTCATCAATAGAATAAGCTTTCTAAACTTTAATTCTTTCTTTATCTTGATTTTTGTGGATTGTTCTATTAACAATTTGATCTTTTGTGTGAAATCCATCATGGGTATATGCTAATTTGTCAATCTTGGGTTAGAGGAAACTAATGAACTCATTCATATAATATGTTTGTGATTATTTATGCTATCTTGTATTTGTTTATTCTCTATTTTGGTTTGTGTGGATTTGTAGTTACTTGATCACCAACTATGAATTGTTAGTTATTATTATGCAATGAGAGTTGGTAATAATAATGAAAAGAGAATAGTCGAAGCTTAGGTTGCATGTCACATGAGAATAACGGTGCTCGTAGGTGGGTTAATTAAGCAATTCATGTAGATAATGAACCAATACTAGTATCTTTACCACGAGAGTACGAAAGAACTAGTAGAGAGATAATCGTTAACTTATCATGAGAGTAAAGGTTAAAGTACAATTAGAATTGGACCCTAAACAAGACAATAATCAATAACAAGAATTGATCTCTTTGTTCATATGTTTGGTCATTAGTTGTACCTATTCTCCAGAATCTTAAAATTGATAGTTTCCTGTAAATATTATTATTCAATAGAGTTGATTAGTTTATTTACTTTTTTATTTATTTTATGTCTTTTCACTTTATTTGGGTTGTTTAGATAACAAAGTAAGTGATAAAAGCCTTAGTACATCCATAGCATTTTCCTTGTGGAATCGACCTTATTACCCTATACTCGATACAATCTGTGCACTTGTAATATATAGGGTAATTAGGTTTTAATAACTTGATTATTTATGTGTATTTGAAGTGGATTATTTATTATAACTTTTTTGACCTAATTACATGCCTATCATGATTCGAGGACGAATCCTTTCGAGGAAGGAGGGAATGATACATCCCAAGTGAAGCAATCTGAATAAGGGCATTCCAAGGATGCTAAAATGGATAATCATGATGCAAAGGATGTTTTTAGAGGCTTGGATGGATCCATGACTCGTGCAAGGACAAGGAGTGTGAAGGAAGCAATCCAAAGTTTGGTGTTGGACTTGCATGATCAAGAAGTACATTCGGCCAATTCAAGTTCAAACCATTCTCCAAGGTTGCTTATCACAATTTGGGCTGACCAAGGAAGTGTGGAGAACTCATAGATTGAGCCGAGTGTGAAGCTTGAAGAAAGCCAACAATCTGGTTGAAGAAGGCCCAATCCATTCATAGATTTTGCAACAATTCATCCGTCCGCGCATTGTTTTGTAATCCGTCTGTGGATTGTGGACAGATTCACAATTTGAGGAAAGCTAGTGATTCAGCCCAGTTGGGCTTGTGGCGTTCTTTTTAACAGTTTTAGGACTTACTTTCTTTTGATTATTTAACACTTCCAAAGTTTTTACACTTTGTTTTAATTAAGTAGTGGTATTTGTTAAGGCTTAGCATAAGTAGTTTATTTACTTATTCTTTCTAGATTGTTCTTGTGGACCTATTTAAAGGCCTTATTCACATGATTAATGATAGATTTTGCTTCATAATTTTCGTGTGAACTCTTAGAGAATTTTTTTGGTTTTTTGCTGATTAAAAACTTAGAGAATTTTTTTTATTTTTTGCTGATTAAGAACTATTCTCGGTCTTATCAAATTTGTCTTGTGGCAACTAACAAACCTAGCGTAGAGTTTTCTTGAGTTTTTGATCAAGTCTTTAGTGTCAATTAGGTTAGACTATTGAACTCGCTCAACTTGGTCTATCGTAGTTCCTCCATTGGTGTGCTCATCTTCAAGAGAAGATTCAAGGCCAAAAAACTCCAATTTGAGTTTTGCTTAGTTCACAAATCAGACGAGATCTTGAGTTCAACGAGTTGCCCACGAAATTTAAGCTTTCTCGGCATACATATTCTGCACGTATCAACAGCTCCTTAAAAAAATCATACTACTTCATGATGCGCGCGGGGTTGTGAATGGCCAAGATCTCTTGACGATTCCACATAGAAGCCTCGAATATTCTTCAACGAAGAACAAGAAATCCTAGGATTCTAATTTAGGTCGAGATGAGCGGGTTCATTCATCTAAACTATGGCTCTATGAATCTTGATCAAACGTGAAAGAATTATTCTAAGCAGGTATTTTGGTCACCACAAGCATAGGCATGATAAGATCGAGAACGATTCTAATCCAAGAACCAAGAAAGCACTCTGAAAGAGCTCTCAAGAACACACCTTTAGGGTGAATAATGATCCAAATCTATTATTGAACGAATAGAGTTAGCCCTTTAATAGGCTTAGCAACATATTACAAAATATGGAAAGTAAATTACTAATAAAACTCTAAATAAGCACGATCACTAATCATAGTCTATCATGCCTAACTACTAGAAACTGATTACAACTCACAAATTAGACTAAGTAATAACAAAATATGAAATTAAAATGATTCTAATGGGGGCCGTGGAGGAGGCCGTTGCACGGCATTTTGCATGGCTTCGGTTAGACGTTTCAACGTAGTCTCACACCCTATTTTGATGAAGGCCGTTTGAGGAGGTCATGGCACAGCCTTAGATGTAGCCTTGGTCAGAAGTTACATTCCTCCACTTCCTATGATGTGATCCAAGGTGCAACCTCAATCATGATCCTTGGATTTTCTCATGGAGCAACTCGTTTAGGCCTTGATGAGATCAATTCATGGTTGATCATGGAAGGGACGTCCAAGCTTCATTGTTTTTTTGTTGATTCACATACACTTGGGCCTTTCTTTGGACTCATTGTTCAAGTTATTTTAGTGTATAAGATGGGCCAAGAGATCAACCTTTGGTTGTGGATCAAATTCAACTACAAAGAAGGATCACAACTTAGTGATCAAGTTGTTCATCGGTGCAAAGGCTTGCTATTGGGCTTGCTTAGAAAAAGATCAACTTGGGCCAAGTCCAACTTATTACCAAGGCTTACCACTTATTTTTGGGCTGCTCAAGAGTCCATATGAAGCATCAAAGTTCAGCTGTTTAGCCCATATATTATTGGATTGGAGATTGAAGCCCAACATCATTATGGAGCTAGCATTTTGGCCCATTGGGCTTTAGTGACTTGGATGTCCAGCTTAAGGCTTATCTAGGATGTGTTTAAGTATTTTTAGAAGTTAGTTTACTTATTGTTTAGACTTCTATTTTAGTTACAAGTGTTTTAAGTTAAGTGTTTCAATTAGTTAATGTTTAGGTTTAAGTAGTTGCTTTAATTTCTAAGTTCTGGAATCATCTATGTAACCCTATAAATAGATGGTACTATTCATACGAATTTCATAAGTTTTGATGATCAATAACATTGTGAGTTCTCAAATTAAGTGCTTCATTCGTTCTTTGCTGATGAAGAACAATCCCTGAACTTGTAGAGTGATTCCAAGTTCAAAACCCTAGCTTGGAGTTGCCTTATTGGTTTGATCAAGCATTCTAGGTGCTGATTCCTTGAGTTCTTATTTGTTCCATAAGGAGGTTCAAAGCTTCCTTGAATTTTTTAGTTGTTCATCTTGCGTGTTCAAGACTTTGGTGTTGATTCTAGAGTCTAGTTCATCTAAGGGGAAAGGTTCGAAATTCATACTTGGTCTTTCAAGCAAATCCACGTTCATTTGCGCGTATCAATTGGTATCAGAGCTTGTTCTTGAAATTCCAAGTTTTTCCAAGGAAAAATTCGGATATATCCCTTTTTCTTCTTTTTGTTGTTTATCAAAGAACTTCAAGCCTAGTTAAACAACTTGTAATTTGCTTCTTTGTTTTTCTTTCTTGGAGTCGTTGTGATGAGGCCCAAGTTGGAGACCTTCAAGAGGGACATTCCAAGGATGATGGATCGAGTTTGAGGAGCTCCAATGATGTGTTTAAAGCTTTGGATGGTCCTATGACTAGAGCAAGAACTAGAAGAATGAAGGATGCATTGCATGGACTCATATTGGACTCATATGAGGAGGCTTTGCAATTAGGCTCAAAGGATCAATCTAAACAACTCATTAATGTGATTTGGGCTGAACAAACATTGGATGAGGACTTCATGGGCCACACGAGTGGGGAGCTTGAAGAATTGAAGTCCAATTGATGGTTTTGTGGGCTTAGACCGCCAGCCCATTAGGGTTTATTAGTTACGATTTTTATAGTCTTTGAGTTGTAATAAACTTAGTTATTTTAGTTAATTCATGCTTTGTTTTGGTAGTTTCATTAGTATAGGTTTTGTCTTAGAAGTTAAGTCTATTTTCACAACTCTAGAATGTTCTTTATAAGCCTATTTATAAGCCATATTATTAGTTACGAATTTAACAAGAATTATTCAGAAAAATTGTGTGTTTTCTCTTTTGTGAGAATTTTCTTGGTTCTTTGTCGATTAAGAACTACTCTTGGTCTTATCAAGCTTGCTTGTGGCGACCACCAACTTCGCTTAGAGTTTTTCTTGTGTTTTTTATCAAGTCTTAGAGTTAATTAGGTTAGACAATTGAACTCACTCAACTTGGTCTAATTTTAGTTATTCTTAGGCGTGCTCATCTTCAAGGGAAGAATTCAAGGCAAAACAACTCCACGTCAAGGGTTCCTTGGTTCACGAATCAAACGAGGTCTTGAGTTCAATGAGTTGCATACCTGAAATCCAAGCCTTTCTTGGCAATGCAACCGTGCGCACATCATGTTGTCAAAGTGCCTCGAGAATAGACAACAAGTTGTCTTCTTTTGTGTTTTTTGTGTCTTCTTATTTAATCCAAATTAATCCCTGTGTTTCTTTTGTGTCTTGTTCTTGTGTTTTCTTGATTCTTTTTAGGGTAATAGTGTCGTTCTTGATTATCTTCAATCAAGAATTCTAGGTATTGTGTGGTTTCTTGATAATCTTGACTATTTTTGGTGTTTCTTGAATTTCTTGTGTTAAAAAATTTTTCAAGAAAAAATCATTTTTGGACAAACAAGCCTTGGATTGAAGTTTCTTGAAGGTTTTGGGTCGTTTGTGTTGTCCTTGGTGGAAAACAAAAGAAATGAAAAAGAAAAAAATAGAAACAAGGCGTGCTCAAAAAGAAAAAGCCAAGCACAAAGAAAAATAAAAAAAAAAGGAGAATAAAAGAGGCTACACAAGGTTTAAAAGCCATGCAAATAATTTTATTCAATTGTTTTTGGATTAATCTTGGGTGTTTGTGGTGAGTTCTTGAAGTTCTTAGACTTACTTGGTATGTCTTGAAATTCTTTAAATCTGTCCAGATTTGTTCTTGAATTTCTTGAGGTTCTTGGACAAGTTCTTGAGCTTTCTTGAAGTTTTTGACAAGTTTCTTGAAGATCTTGATAAATTTCTTGAAGTTCTTGACTCATAAGTTGAAGTTCTTGAACTACATTGTTGCTGGAATTTGATTTCTTGAACTTCTTGATTGAGTAACTTTGTATTCTTCAAAGAAACTTGAACATCTTGTTGAATCTTGATTAAGGAGGAAGTTGTGCACGATTTTCTAGAGTTTTTGGACTGTTTTTTTTTTTGATTTTTTTGACCAGATTTCTGTTGGGGATTGATAGGATCAAGTTCTTGAACTTGGTTCTTGAATCTTGGTTGATTTGATTTGCTGGAATTTTGTGTTGATTATTACCTACGAATTTTTTTGAATTTTCCATCTTGTTTTGATCTTAAAAAGAGGCAATAAGAATCCGTTTTTGTGATTAAATAGAAGAGGAATCCTAGTCCTAAAGGATTAGGAAACCTATTGATAAGGAAAAAAGAAATAAGGAAAATTGTTACCAAAGAAAGAAAAGGAAACAAGGAGACATAGTCAAAACCTAAGGGTGATTGGTTTCCTAATTGTTCAAGCTAAGTTGGTAAGGAAAGTAAGGAGATTGTTGTTGAGAAAAGGGAAAGTCTTTGTTTCCTAAAGTTTAGGGACGGTTTTTCAAGTGAAAAAGGAAAGTAATTGACTCTCTTTAATGGCTAGGGCCGTGTGGAGAAGGAAAAGGAAAGTAAGGTTGACTTTTGAATAAGGAAAGTGTTATTCTTGTGTGTGCTTGATCTTTTTGGAAAGTAGTTTTTGTTTTTGCACAGGAATATTATTTTCTTTCAAGAGTACATTAAAAATCAAGATTTTTCACACAAGAATACCACACATTAGGGATTCTAATTTGTGCCTTCTTGAGTCAAGTCTTGTTTATTCCATCTTTTCTTGAATTCTCTTGATCAAACAATTACTCTAAGCTTATTTTCTTTGACCTCTACATTTACTCTTGTGGTTTAACTTCTTGGAGCTTTGCAAGAAAGGTTGAGCTGGTTCTGTCATCAAAGAGCATACAAAGAAGCTACTCAAGAGTGAAAAAAGGCTTAGAGGTGAGCACATTTGACGGAAAAAACCACAATTCTTTGAGTGATACACGAGGGTTGAGTGTATACACTAAGGGAGTGGTAAGGTAATTTCCTTTATTTTTGTTTATCTTGTGCTAACTTGTTTTTGTAGGTTTTACTTGACCATGGCTGAGCAAAGAGATATTTCAATGGAGGACATCCAATTTACATTGAAGGCCATGCAAGAGGAGTTTAGAAGGGTGTGTAGCCCCATGGATGATGTGGAGTCCACCATTAAGGGGCAAACAAAGGTGATCACTAATCCAACTTATGAGGAGAAGCATGAGGAGTATGATTCTGATACTAAAGAAGTAAACTCCTTTGGTGGTGGTCGTGGAGAATTATTGGTCACTAGGAGGGCATTGAATGTGCAACCTAAGGAAGATGAGGAAAATCTAAAACGAGAGCATATTTTTCATACACATTGTACTGTGCTCAATAAGATATGTAGCATGACCATTGATAGTGGCTCATGTACTAATGTTGCTAATACCTTATTTGTATATAAGTTGTACTTAGAGACTGTGGAGCACCCCAAGCCCTACAAACTTTATGGGCTTGATAATCAAGAAAAAATCAAAGTAACTAGGCGTGTGCTTGTTCCTTTCTCAATAGGCAAGTACAAAGATGAAGTTTGGTGTGATGTTGCCATAATGCAAGCATGCCATATTCTCTTAGGGTGACCTTGGCAATTTGATAGGAGAGTTTTGTATGATGGATATAAGAACAACTACTCATTTAGGTAGGAGAATCGCAAGTTTGTTCTTAATCCAATCATGCCATCTGAAGCTCATGCTGACCAAGTTAGAATTGCACGTGATTTCCAATTGAGAGAAGAAAAATCTAAGGCCGTGCAACATGAGAAAGAAGCAAGCTTGAAAAAGATGAAAAGTGAGGGAAAGAATGAGATTGCTCAAAGTAAGAGTGAGGAGAGTGATACTTCAAAAAAAGCAAAGAGGAGAGAATACAAGAGTGTTTTGGTAGTTAGATCAATAACTCTTGTATCCATGTACTCTAAAGAAGAAGTGTACTTTGCTAACTCACTTGAAAACTCTTCTCCTAGTCTTTTTGTGGTAATTTTGCAAGTTGACTTACATGGAGAAATGCCACATTCTTGCTGCTTGGTAGTAAACAGTCATTCAAGAAGTTTGGAAGTTGACAAAATTGTGATGAAAGAGTTGCAGCCAAGTTCAAATGCCACATTGAGCTTGACAACTATGATAGATTCAACTGATTTGTGGCCTAAGTTTTCTTGTTTTAGTTTCTTTAATTTTCAAATTAGTTCATTCTTGTGTATTTATTTTGTTAGTTTAGATAATTGTGTTTTGCATCTAGCATGTTTAGATTCATCTAATGTTATTTTTTCTAGGAGTCTTTACGTGTTAGACCATTATGTTATAAAGTATGTTTTATGTGATGCATCGTGCTCTATTGAGTGTTTTAGGGTTTTCATGTTTATGCATGTATTATACCCACTTCATTCTAGTGTTTTAGTTTGTAATCTTATTTTGTATTCAACATGTCTTGCTCTACATAAAGCAATCTGTTTTGAACTCTATAATGTGTTTTCTTGTTATGCTTTAAACGAGTCTTATTGTTCCTTTTATAGGTTTTATATCACTAACTATGCATGCTGCCCAATGCATTATACTTTTGTGATTAGTAATTATGATCTCATTAATGCATGTTATTCTGGATCCATTCATAGTCATTTAGGTTATAAAATTCGTGATTTTTTTAAAGATAGTTTTCATCTAGATTGGTTTATTCTTCTTAAATTAAACTTTGTTCTTGCATCTTTGAGTTGTGTTTTTGTGTTTTATACTACTTGTGTTCATAGTGGTATTAAGGTGTCCATGAGTTGTTTGATACTTACATCGGTTTCAAATATGCTTCATATTGATACTTGTTTATCTATCAATCCTTTAGTTACTTATGTTTACTTATATAATCTTGTAGATTCGAGAACAAATCTTTTCAACAGAGGAGGGATTGATGTGATCCAAGGTGCAACCTCAATCATGATGCTTGGATTTTCTCATAGAACAACTCGTTTGGGCCTTGATGAGATCAATTCATGGTTGATCATGAAAGGGACGTTCAAGCTTCATTGTTGTTTTGTTGATTCACATACACTTGGGCCTTTCTTTGGACTCATTGTTCAAGTTATTTTAGTGTATTAGATGGGCCAAGAGATCAAGCTTTGGTTGTGGATCAAATTCAACTATAAAGAAGGATCACAACCTAGTGATCAAGTTGTTCATCCGTGCAAAGGATTGCTATTGGGCTTGCTTGGAAAAAGATCAACTTGGGCCAAGTCCAACTTATTACCAAGGCTTACCACTTGTTTTTGGGCTGCTCAAGAGTCCATATGAAGCATCAAAGTTCAGCCGTTCAACCCGTATATTATTGGATTGGAGATTGAAGCCCAACATCATTATGGAGCTAGCATTTTGGCCCATTGGGCTTTAGTGACTTGGACGTCCAGCTTCAGGCTTATCTGGGACGTGTTTAAGTATTTTTAGAACTTAGTTTACTTATTGTTTAGACTTCTATTTCAGTTACAAGTATTTTAAGTTAAGTGTTTCAATTAGTTAATGTTTAAGTTTAAGTAGTTGCTTTAATTTCTAAGTTCTAGAATCATCTATGTAACACTATAAATAGACGGTACTATTCAAAAGAATTTTATAAGTTTTGATGATTAATAATGTTGTGAGTTATCAAATCGAGTGCTTCTTTCGTTCTTTGCTGATTAAGAACAACCCTCAAACTTGTAGAGTGATTTCAAGTTCAAAACCTTAGCTTAGAGTTGCCTTATTGGTTTGATCAAGCTTTCTAGGTGTTGATTCCTTGAGTTCTTGTTCGTTCTATAAGGAGGTTCAAAGCTTTCTTGAATTTTTGAGTTGTTCATCTTGCGTGTTCAAGGCTTTGGTGCTGATTCTAGAGTCTAGTTCATCTAAGGAGAAAGGTTCGAAATTCATACTTGGTCTTTCAAGCAAATCCATGTTCGTCCGCGCGTATCATCCTAGCTTTAATTGAACACTAGGATCGTTTCCTTGGTCCTCTATGGCTTCCACCATTGATCCCTCTTTACCTAAAGCATCATCCTTGGCCTACATCAATGTAACTAATCTTGATAATTGTGAAGAGATGGTTCTAGCAGCTTCCACCTCAAGTGCACTCGTGATCAATCCATGCAACATTTCCTTCACCTTCCTCATCCTTGAGCACCAACTTATAGTTGCTTGATAGATGATCCTTGGATCTCTCAACTCAATTGTGAAAAGCTCATCTCCATGGAAACCATCGTGAACCGTGCTCACATCAGATTCCCCCTCTTCAAAACGATTCATCCTCAAATCGTCGCCTACATCACAAAAATCAACATGAGTAACAATGGAGATATTAGTTACGTTAGTAGGCTCACCTTGCAAAATTAAACCATAAATGTTCCCAAGAAACTCGAACTCCCTTAAGTAATTATCATCACAAATAAACCTAAAATCAATGTCTCTTTAGTTAACACTATAAAACTCACATATAAGCAACAAAGATGCATAGATAGATTCATGTCTTAGAGCAATAAATTTACCTTGATGGGAATTATCCCTAAAAACATGAACAAGAACCAACACAAAGGGACACAAAGTAACGTAACTACCATAAGATAAATACTCCAAAATAGCAACACAATGAAAAGAACCAACCAATAAAACAAGTGGACAATGTGCATAAGTAGACCTACTAGGCTCACAATGCAATATAAACTAAAGATCATAAAAAAAAAATCTAAACGAGCAATTAAATGGTCTAAACACACATATGCTTTAGCTTGAGAATAACAATGAAAACTAGCATGCACTGAGTGCTCAAGAATAACTAAGTCATGAACAATGAAAATCCTAGAACGCATATCTCATGAAGAATCATAAAACGAAAATTTCAAAGTATCAAACATAGAATGACTGAACAAAAATAAATATTTAAGCAAAATGCAATATGTAGATCGTCACATATTAGATGCACATCACAATTACTTAGACTAGGATGAACATACAAAGTAAAACTAAGATGCATGTTAAAAACAATTAAACGAAATAAAGACAGAAAATCTCGCCACCAAGAAAATGAAATAAGCAAGGAATAATGGTGATGGCGTTATGAATCCTCCCATATCCTTTGCCTTTGATGAACGCCACTTGGCCAACTCCATCCTCATGGAATCGTCCCTTTATGAAAGGCGTATTTCTTGCTGATTCAAACTGCAAAAATGACACAAAAGTACTAGACCAAGAAAACAAAAATGCATCAGCTAACTTAATCGAAGCATAGTAAATAGCTTCATGATTGCCATCTTTGTAAACCCTATTCAAGCTTAAATACCACTCAGATATGGTAACACAAGAAATTTCACCTAAACTCATTACAACATAAAAATCACAATCCATAATCGGTGAATCCTCAACAAGGTCTTGCACAAGATGCTCATGCAAAAGACTAGACTCATACATACTACCAATACTCAAATGAAGTATGTCATAATGGTTAGATTCACTATCCAAGGAGATATCATGAAACAAAACACTTAAATTGCACATAGAAATATTAAAGACAAAATTACCAAAAGTAATCAATACTAAAACATTGAGACCATAATGTAATTCATGCAATAATGCTACATGCAATGCATATTCACTTATGCTAAAAACAAAATAAACACAATCACTCAAGGTTAATCTAAAATGTAAAACACACTCAAACCTAATGTTAGGATACCAACGTACACCATGCCACCAATCAAACACATATTCTAGCAACCAAGAGCTATTGATGGAACCAAACGGAAAATCTGCCAAATATGTCCTTGCTTCACCAAATTTCACCCTCGAACTCCTTCCACCTTTTTATTTGTTGGTGTATGAGCACCATCAAATTGCATGTGAGAACCATTAGGAGAACAGAAAGCTTGTGGATTACTCGTTTGAAAAGTTACTCCACTAATATCCTTATTTTGCACAAAATCTCCCATTTGATCACTCCTATTTTCCACCTTGTGTGCATCCATTTGCTTTGCCTCAAAAGGTGATGTTTCAATCTTTTCTAGCAATTCATGGTCAACATCTCGTAGTGATGTTGTAGCCTCACTTAGCTTCTCCCATGATAGTTCATAAATCTTTCCTTAACACCTTCATTGGTTGTGCAACACTATCTCCACTTGATTTTTCCAATGGTAGTGTAAGCTCCTTAGACTCCTCAATTGAAGATATCTTTTCGTCTTGAACCATCTTTTCCTTTTGAGCAGCCACTAGAGCTTCATATTTTCTCCAAACTCTATCAAAGTCATCCTTATCAAAGAAGCACTTCTTATATCCTCTTTCTTTGAAATATAGTAATTCTTGGACAACTTTTTAGAGGATGTGGATGCAACATGGTGATCAAATTGATTTGCTCTTTTGAGCACAACAGGTTCCCAAGCTATATTTAAACCTGCAAGAAAAGTTAATAACAAAGAAAGCAAATAATAAGAAAATAGCCTCACCACTCCCTTAGTGTATGCACTCAAGCACTCGTGTATCACTTAATGTATAGGGCTTTTCCCCTCGAATGAGCTCACCCCTTAGCCTTTTACCACTCTAATATGCTTTCTTATTGGCCCTTTGATGAAGAACCACTCAATCACTCTTACCAAGTACCAATGGACACCCAATTGTAAGATTAATGGTGAGAGCAGACAAAAGAGAAGGCTTAGAGTAGAGTTTAATCAAGAGGAAATCAAGAAAATAGTACAAATAAGATTGGACTCAAGAAAGACACAAATTATAAGTCATAATGTCTGGTATTGTTGGATGAAAAAATCTTGATTTTTTATTTTTTTTTAGTGTTCTCTTGAAAGGAAATAATATTCTTGTGTAAAACAAAAACTACTTTCCCAAAAGAAACAATCACAAACAAGAAATCAACTTTCCTTATTCAAAAACCACCACACTTTCCTTTTTCTCTTAGCTCACTCCCAATCCCCTACAAATTAGGACACTCCAACTTTTCTCTCCAAAGGTCATGGCCTCTTCCTATTTTATATCTACAAGAATGTGGCTGTCTTTCCAATGAATTTGGATAGATTACAGCTCATTTCCCTCCTGAAATTTCTCCAAGATTGAAGCTGTTTCCCTCCTAAAATTTCTCTAAAATTTTCTCTCAAGATCGTTTCTCCATGTAAAATTAGGAAACTTGTTCTCTTTTTCCTTCCAAAACACAATTGGTCAGATTTAGAGAGATTTCTTCAAATAATCCAAGCTGGATTTTCAAGAAACACATCTTATCATCCAAGAAATAAAATCTCAGCAAGCTATTCTCCAAAAAAATAAAACTATTAATCAAGAAGTCCAAAAAACACAACTTCCAACAAGTAAGATAACTCAAGAACTTCGAGATAATATGCAAGAACTTCAAAAACCAAATTTTCAGCAATCAAGACTTCAAGGAAGTTAAATCTTTTTAATCAAGAAACTCAAGAACCCCCAAGATTCTTTCAAGAAACCACCCAAGACTTTTAAGAAGTTCAAGGACCTCAAGAAATCATCAAGAAGGCTGGACAAACTCAAGAAACTCACAAACTTGTTTTCTTTAATTCAAGAACTCAAAGATAAGTCTTGAAACACAATATAAACTTCAAGAAACATCAAGAAACACTACCAAAACACCAAGAATTAGATCTAGACAGATTAGTGCAAGGCTTTTTCACACCTTGATTTGCACACCTCTTTTCCTTCTTTAATTCTTTTGTGCACGGCTTCTCTCTTCTAACATGCACGCCTCTTTCTCCCTTTTTTTTTTTAAAATCAAACACCAGAACAACACCAAAACAACTCATAAGAAACTAACGAATCTAGACAAAATTCTCGGTGAACAGTAACACGGATGAACAGTACCGCGTGGACAGTACCGCTATAGTATGTGAACAGTTCTTTTTTTTTTAATAACCAACAACAAAATGGCACAAACACTGCAATTTTTTAGAAGATTTCAGTCCGCTTAAAATTGTTTTTGCACAAAAACACAAGGAAGCAAGAAAACAACATGATTTATCAAAAATACCACACAAGACCTAGAATTCTTGATTCAAGAAAATCAAGAACGACCCTAAAACCCTAAAGAATTTTAAGAAAACACGAAAACAAAACTAGAAACACATGTATAAAAAAAAAAGCAAATCTGATAGGAAATAAAGAAGAAACATGGAAAACAAGAAAGACAAAGAAATAGACAAATTATTGCCTAGGCACGAGGCACTTGACAAACAACAATTAAAACAATAAATATAAAGGGATATATCCGATCTTTCGAAGGAAAAATACAAATTGAAAAACCTGAAAAAATCAAGAACAAGGCTCTGATAACAATTGATGCGGGCGAGGTTGTGAACGGCCAAGATCTCTTGATGATTCCGAGTAGAAGCCTCGAATATTCTTCAACGAAGAATGAGAAATCCTAGGGTTCTAATTTAGGTCGAGATGAACGGGTTTATTCACCTAAACTATGGCTCTATGAATCTTGATCAAACGTGAAAGAATTACTCTAAGCGGGTATTTTGGTCACCACAAGCATAGGCTTAATAAGACCGAGAACAGTTCTAATCCAAAAACCAAGAAAGCTCTCTGAAAGAGCTCTCAAGAACACACCTTTAGGGTGAATAATGATCCAAATTTGTTGTTGAACGAATAGAGTTAGCCCTTTAATAGGCTTAGTAGCATATTACAAAATATGGAAAGTAAATCACTAATAAAACTCTAGATAAGCACGATCACTGATCATAGTCTATCATGCCTAACTACTAGAAACTGATTACAACTCACAAATTAGACTAAGTAATAACAAAATATGAAATTAAAATGATTCTGATGGAGGCCATCAAGGAGGCCACGGCGCAACCTTGTGCACAGCTTCAGTCAAACATTTCAACATAGTCTCACACCCTATTTTGATGAAGACCGTTTCAAGAGGCCACGGCACAGCCTTAGATGTGGCCTTGGTTAGAAGTTGCATTCCTCCACTTCCTAGCTATAATTGAACACTAGGATCGTTCCCTTGGTCCTCTATGGCTTCCACCATTGATCCTTTTTTACCTAAAGCATCATCCTTGGCCCACATCAATGTAACTAATCTTGATAATTGTGAAGAGATGCTCCCCACTCGTGATCAATCCATGCAACATTTCCTTCACCTTCCTCATCCATGAGCACCAACATATAGTTGCTTGATAGATGATCCTTGACTCCCTCAACTCAATTATGAAAAGCTCATCTCCACGGAAACAATCGCGAACCATTCTCACATCACTTCATCTCTGATACCTTGATCTTTTTTTACCCACTCTCCTCGAAAATTTTTAATTCTATGTATCATGGAGCGAACATGTCTTTGTTTAACAATAGAGTGAAATAACAGAGTATTGTTATCCCCCTATTCAGCCACTTGACATGTAATTTTTGCTTTCAAAAATATTCTTCTATAGTCACAGTTTTATTCAACTTAATATGTGCCTTTTCCAACTCAGCCATGTTTTGAAGTTCTCCATTAGCTTCTCTAACCTCAACCGAAGCTAATTCTTGTTCTACTACTCAAACATTTTGAAACACATTCCCAAAAAATCTTTGTTCCATTGCAGCAAGTCCTTTTTCAATTTGTGAAATTCACCAACCAATGCATTTAAAGGAGAACGGGAAATTAGAACCTCCCACGAATTTTTTACCATCTCCAAAAATGAAGAATGAACTATCCACACATTCAAAAATCTAAATTGTCTTGGCTTGTCATCAAATGTTATAAGAGCCACTAGGAGCAACGGAGCATGATCCGAACGATGTCTAGCACTGACATTGTATCTAATCTCTTCCATATTCTTGCTATTCCTCTTCTACTATTGCACCACGTGAATCTTGCACCAGAGAATCCTGCATCAACCAATCCAGCCTCAGCCATGAAAGTGAGACATTCAACTGCTTTTGCCGACCAAAAAAGATGGCCGCCTCTCTTGAAAATCCAAAATGATGTTGAAGTCACCACAAACCATCCATGGAGCTTCATTCGTAGGTTTATCAGACAATAACCCTTTCCATAATGATATTCTTTCTTTCGAAGAACGCCCGCATGCACAAAGGAAATATACATCGGCACTGCCACATGTGAGTGACATACATTCAAAGATGAATGTTGCAGACTTTCCCCATACATCATACAAGTGAAAGGATGAATATAGGAAACCCAAATCGACCCATCTTGATTTGATATACAGCAATCAAATTTCAATCTCATTCAAACCAAATGTATTGAAGAAACTTCCACCGTAGGCTCACACATTGCTACTAATTGCTGCTAAGTGGAGAAAGTTCTGTTCGAGAGCTGAAGAACAAAAGGGCAATTGTATTTGAGATAACGTAAACAGTCATAGGAAAACAGATTGATTGAGATGCACTTGGACGAAAAAATGGAACTTTGGAGGATTTCAAATCAAGGAATCAATTAGACAAATTAATCGACAAAAAACAAAGAAGTAAAAAAACACATGAAAATTTATTTGCTTGCTTCAAATTGAGGAACTCACAAAATTCAAATCAAGGAATCAATTAGACAAATTAATCGACAAAATACAAAGAAGTAAAAAAACGCATAAAAATTTATTTGCTTGCTTCAAATTGAGGAACTCACAAAATTCAACTAAAAATAAATTAATTTTGCAATATTTTAAAATCAAAATAGCTTAAAAAATCATTGAAGAATTTTAAAAAATTATTTTAGTAACTCAAAAAATTCCAGAATATCATTTCATTGAAAACGGCAAGATCACAATATTTGGGATTTAAAAAAAAAATCAGGATTTAATAATTTTTTTTACATTCAATAATTTTATAAAAAATTGTATTGAAAATCAAAGACATATAATACTCTTTGTTAATATAATAAAAATGACTTTTTTTTAAGATTATCATTTCCATAAAACGCAAATTAGAGCATGACTATATTTAAAATTGAAGAAATCTTTTTAAATTTTTTTCAAATATACAAAATAAGAAATCTAAAAAATATGTATATCATAAATAAAAATTTTAAAATTTTAAAATTTACTTGAAAGTTATTTCAGTATACCAAACAAATATTCTTATAATGATACCCATTCCATTATTAAACCAAACATGTTGGGGGGAATCATCAAAACCCATACTCATAGTAGGATTAATGATACCCATAGTGATAGTGATTGAGGAATTTGAACCAAACGCCTCCTAAGTTTGTCTTTAATTCCTAATACGACAAGATCTTTAAGACCAATACTTAAGCTTTAACTCTTATTTTCAATTCCATTTAAGAAGTCTGCCAAAACTGCTTAAACCTTCAATGCAACTTGTCAAAGCTCCATATAGGACATTAGAAACATTGTTTGTCAAATCAAAACTAAGTTGACGAGCTAATATTCTTAAAGAAAAAATATTTTAGCTATAAGCACAAAGAATAGTCGTTTCTTTCCGGTGTAGGATAACTATCATCAACAAAGTTCAGAAACTTGGGTTACCCAATTTTTCTAGTTTTCGAAAATCCATTGATCTTTAGAAGTTCAATTGAAAAGGCATATTGGTGCCGTACATAACAAAATTAGAGTTGACACTAGCCTTATTGTTTTAAAAACTGAATGAAACCCCTTATATGGTTCAAACCATTCGACACGGGGAAAATTTTGTTAGGCAATCAATTCTAATAATTGTTTCTGTTACCTCAAAAAAAAAAAATTATTCTCAAATAATAGCACAAGGGGAAATTTTCCAAAGGATATTGTGCTCATTTCCAGAAAGTACAACGACTCGAAAAGGAGATCTTTCAGAAAATATCAAATCGGCAACATGGTTTTCTGCAATAAGGATTTGACTATAAAAAATATTCTCATCTATTTATGGATGCACAAGCCTTCAATTTAGTGAATTTCTCTTGCCTCGTATTATGTGCTAGAAATTAATGCATGAAATCATTAATTTATGCAGATAAACAAGCTATAATCTCGAGGTAATCAAATAGAAAGTTTAATAAAGAGTTTTCCTCGCATTGTTTGCAATACAAATTTGAACCTCACCAAGCCAAAATCTTGATTTAAACGAGAAAAACTGAGATTGTAGAAACCAAAAGGGACTTGAACCACTCATTCAAGAAGAGACTTCAACATTGACACTTCAACTTACAAGTACCAGCCTTGATAGTAAAGTCCATTTAAAATCGTAAAAACCAAAAAAGACTTGAACGAAATCAAGTATAAACTACTCAGTGGAATAAAGACTTCAACTTCGATATTTCCAAGTACCAGCCTTGTTAGTAAAGTCCATTTAGGCTATTCATTTTTCCTCCAGAATTTTGTTTCGACTAACGTGCCAGACAAGTAGTGAAATTGAAAAAAAAAAAAAAGGCTTAAATATAAATGAATTGACTCTGATAAGCCAAAAACCCACTAATCCTTTCGATTAGGCATATATAAATCATAGAGAAAAAATTGTGCGATAGCATACTCTGCTTCCGCACACACTCCAATGCATTCTCGTAGAGTTAAAATATAGTGAATCACTAAACTAATTGGAATTACAACACTGCGTATTCAGTCTCTTCACTTGGACAGCCAATTGAGTAGTAGGTGCAGATTCGACATCGCCATTGATTTGAAGAAAGGAGTCCGAATCACTGAGCAACTGCATTGCAAAGGAGGAGATAATGTGAGAATTTAAAACATTCCACAATTCCACAATTAAGTGGATGCAGAAAACACAACTATAAAAAAATAAAAAAAATAAAAATAAAATAAAAAAGTCATCTAAACAAGCTTCATGATGTCTGATACCAGTCAATATGGATATCTCTGTATATCTAGTGTCAGAGAAATTTAATTATAATCCATTAACTAGTAACAAGTACACATTTCCTAAAGGGCATCATGAAATACATGCATTCCTATGGTGCCACTAGTTTTTATTTATGCTTATTGCCAAGGAGGAAATTTTGCTCTGCATACAAATGTAATTCATAATTCAGCTTCAACTAGCATGAGAGATTGCTTATACCTTGTCTAGCATGCTCGTCCTGAGGCTTAGTCAGTCCATCTCGAGGCTCAGTGGATCCATCCAGAGACATGATTGACTCATTCTGGACCCTCTTTTGACTGTCCGGAAAATGAAGTAAATTACAAGAGTATAGCTACCGAGGCTTTTGTAGCCTGCCAAATGGCTTCACAAAGCCTCTCATGCATAAGAGAAACAGTATGTAAAACAACATAGGAATAACTTATGTTAAAAATAAGGAAATGACTTGCACGTTCTACTTTTTGATGCATCCATTCCACTCCTTGGTGTTTATTAGATTAAAAATATTAAAATATCTACGAATTATAATATCTTAAGTTACATTTCATCTAAAACACCCCTAAATTATACAGCCTTAAATGAACATGGACAAAAATAATATTTTTTTTTAACTTCCTAATAAAAACAAAGTGGGAAAAGGATGCATTGAAAAATATAGCGTTTGAATCATTTCCCTCAAAACATAACCAAAGAAACACTATTCAACTAGATGGAGACACTCCAACCCAGAGCTAAATGGTAAGATATCATGTCCTCTATTGAAGCAGCTGCACTAGAACCATTTTACGCACAACTATTCAACCAATGCTCTTACAAATGGTAAAAATGCACAATAATGAGGTGGTCTCTTCTACCAAAACATACTCTCATAAATAATAAAAATGCACAATAATGAGTTGTCTTTCACCAAAACACACTATCTGCATTTCATCAATGTCATGACATGTATCTGCATTGCCATCTTAATCGATAAGGAAAAGGTCCAAATTACTAAAGGCTAGTGCATAGGTGAAGCAGAAATTGCGTTGCAAAGAGCATCTTTGATAGGACAAATGTCATGTAAAGCTACAAGTAAGAATGCCATTATATTGCTGTCATAAAACTCGAAAGCTGGAAACTAAGTGGAACAGAAGGCATGCAAGTGTCATGTGCTATTATCAGCTTAATACAAACTAGTATGGAGAATTACCAAGATATCAAAGAAAATAAAAATACAAACATGAATTGTGTCAAAAAACTCAATCGTCTTTAAAATAGTTCAAAAATCTTACATCCCAGAGATTATTAAGTGCAATGGCAATTCACGGCCAAACCAAGCACCAGAGAGATACAAAGTAGCAAAGCTAAGGCTGGGAATCAGATTCAGCACCTTGCTTTATCAGAAGGTTCATCCTGTGGTTTCATAGCCGGAAAGAGTAAGACTTCCTGTTTAAAAACCAAGATTAAGGGCAGATTAGTTTAGGTAATAAAAGAATGTAGAAACTACAACTTTATTAATATAAGCTGAGGCCTTGGGCCCTGGAAATATGAAAGTGTGCTGACACATGTCATGCTGGAAAAAGGGGGAAAATTCATTTTGCTTCTGCTCGAGCTGGAACCCACTATTATGCCACTCAACTCAACTCTACACCTTACTCATTTGTCACTCAATTCAACTAAAGTCATTACAATCTAAGATTCTAAAACCAGAAGAAAAAGAAATACTGAAATATATTGATTAACAGCATAGAAATGTGGGAGACTTATGGAATTTTACTGATTCTAAGGGTCAAATGACAAATCAACATTAATAAGACAATGGAACCTCATTATAAAACCAATGTCAGCTACAATTCCTCCGCTCCTCTGCCCATGAATTTACAGCACACAAAATCCTCCAACTCCACCCCTCCCCACCCCTCGAACCACACACTAGGTTTGCTAACCAACCATTACAACAAGAGTTGACAAATCACTGCACCCCCCAACCACAACACCAATAGACCACTAATCACTCTCTTCCTAGTCAAGCAGATCTTTCTCTCCTTTCTTCTCCAACCATTCACTACCTTCTTCATTTCCAAGAGATTCCAGCGCATTTTTTTCTTTATTTCCATGTTTGAATTACAAATGCTTCTAAACAAAATGGGCATACTGCCAGCGGATTTTGGTTTGCTTGCCTCAAGAAGCCTTCAAAGTGCACATAAAGTGGCTCTTAATAACTATGTAAAATACCAAACCTCAAACCCCAGAACAGAACCATCTATAGAGAAGAGGTTTCCCTTCCAACCTCCTCTTCTTTAGAGGAAAAGAGATTGCCTGTCCGAACAACACTCAAATATCCTCATTCCCTAACCCAACAAAGGGGTAGACAAAGAGAGAGGCAGAAAACAGCCCAAAAAGGAAGCAAAAATATAAAACTTGAGTACTAAAGATTATTAGATATGCGTCACATGCAGAATCACAAGCACAAGGACACAAACCTTGATGTTCTGTGAATCTGTCAGTAGCATAGCAAGTCGATCAATACCCAGCCCCCATCCACCAGTTGGGGGTAACCCATACTCAAGGGCTGTGCAAAAGCCCTCATCCAAAACCATTGCCTCGTCATCACCAGATTGTCGGTCCTGAATCCCAAGTGCAAAAAATAGCAAACCACTGTCATATACAATCAACAATTGGAAAACCATTATAACAAACTTCACAATAAGTTGTGTACCCTGAGTTGGTCAGCAAAGCGCTGCCGTTGTATGACAGGATCATTCAATTCAGTATATGCATTACACAGCTGTAGAATTCGAAAAACTAAAACAGATACAAAGATAGTCAACTTGAATAAGACAAAAATCTCAAAATTGCAAGATCAAACTAGCTACATACTTCACGCTTGTTAATGAACAACTCAAACCGTTCTGTCAGGCCTGGTCTTGACCTATGCCACTTAGCCAATGGACTCATTGTCTCAGGATGGTTGATTATGAATGCAGGATTTACACAAGTCTCCTCAAGAAAGTGTCCAACAAGCTGCAATCCAAGGTGTTAGAAATGAATATGAGTGGGTATGGTGGGCGTGTGTACCTCCGTAAGTTGTGTGTGCCACAAATACAGAGAGAGAGAGAGAGAGAGAGAGCAACAAAGTTAAACTGTTTAAATGCTAATATGTGCAGGATTAATCATTCCTTACATCAAAATTTAATTTGCTTCCAGTGCAAATTCTAGGAGGATGCTACATATTTTAAGACAGCCAATTACATTGGCCTTGAAAAATATGGTGATTTTGATATAAAGAAAATGCTGAAGCATAACCACCTGAAACAGAGCTAATTGACAGTAAAAGAACACAATAGCAGTGTTTAAGTTCTATATGAGGTGTCAACTTTCTGACAACCCTAGTGTCAGAGTGCTTCAGGTGAAGCTTTTATTTTTTAAATTTTATTTTATTATTTTTAATTTCCTATTTTTTATTTTTTTGGGCCCCTCTCTCTTTTACACAATCAATTACCATCTCAACTTCCCAAGTAAGGATATAAAGAATCCATTCTTCAATCATGAACTTTCAGCCTAAAGACTAACAAGCTTTGCCAGCCTTCTAGAAACTTGGAAAGAACCATGGAGAATAAAGATAAACTCCTTGGACGTAAAAAGAAAATTATATGGCTTAAAAGGTGGAGATATGTGCATGCACTTGTTTTCTTGCAATACAATTGAGCCTTTATGTTGCAGCACAATGTCCATGCAGAGAAAAAAGCATTTACCTTATCCAACAATCTAGCCGTTGTTTGGGGAGAGGGACATTTGATGTCAAATTTTGCACATGCATCTACCAGATATTTGTTAGCTTCATCACCTGAGAGATCCTTGGGTATACTCAGATTTGCCATTTTCTCCAACTCATCTATCATGTCAATCCTTCTATAGAAGAAAAAAAAAAGATGGATCAAATTAAAAAATTAACCATTGGCATGCCTTAAAATAAAAGAAACAAACAAGTAAAAAGACCTGAAAGGAGGGGTAAAATCAATCTCAATTGGGTCATTCTCCTGGCCATTTGCATGGTACTTTATTTTATACCCACCAGTAAGCTCCTTCACCATCCCTGAGCATGACATTATGTTTCAAAAGAAAAAGAATTTCCATTCAGAAAAAATACAGAGAGTACAGAAAATTTCAAAAGAACAATGAAAATTATGAAATGCCAAGTTACCACTAAGCATTTTTTCTGTCAGCTCCATCAGGTCGTTGTAATCAGCATAAGCCATATAAAATTCACATGTTGTAAATTCAGGATTGTGTGTCAAGTCAATTCCCTCATTCCTGAATTGCTTTCCTATCTCGTACACACGATCAAGTCCACCAACAACCAGCTCCTTAAGATAAAGTTCAGGTGCAATACGCATGAACAACTTCATGTTCAGTTCATTGTGATGAGTCACAAATGGACGTGCAGCAGCACCCCCAGCAATCATGTTCATCATGGGAGTTTCAACCTTATGCGGAGAATAGAACATTTTAATAAGAATTAACACAATGGAGCCAAGACAACAAGGTCAAACAAGATATTATTTGGTATAAATAGGCAGACAACTTACCTCCAAGAAATCAAGATTATCAAGAAAACTTCTGATGTATGATATTATCTTCGCTCGGGTCTTAAATATTTGACGAACTTCCAAATTCAGCATCAAATCCAAATAACGTTGTCTATATCGCGTCTCCTAAAATCAAAAGGCACAGTTACATGTTGGAGAAGATAAAGCCAGAGGAGGGGAAACAACAGCTTTAAACAACTGCAAAAATAGCAGACCTGATCTTTCAAAATATACAACTCCAGATTCCTCCCACTTCCTGGGACCCACAGATCAGTTTTCTGAATAAAACAAATTCAAATGTTAATGAGACACCTGAGCAATAGAAATTTCATAGCTAAAAGAAACACATATATTCACCTTAGTGTTATCCGACCCAGAAGCAACCTTTTGCCTTGGCATCATGTGAAGACAATGGGATAACACTACGAATGTTTTCGGGAAAATACTCAGCTCTCCCCTTTTACTTTTGCCTAATAAAGCAAAGAAGAGCAAAAACAACTAAGGTAGATCCACGGGACTTTCAAATCAGATAACAGAAATAAAGAAAACAGCAACAATACAATTAAACCTGGAGAACGATACTGTACATTATATCATAAACGAGAATCCAATCCCACCCCACACTACATCCCAGTGAAAATAGGAAACATCAGAGACTTCAGAAAGTGGTCATTCTTGCAGTACCAAGGGTCTATAAAGAAAAAATACAGAATGATGGCAAAAGTGAAACATTTATCTCAACAAATTTAGTTAGTTCCAGTACATTCTCAGTGCTTAAATTTGTAGTTCGTTTCCTCACCTTCTGGATTTCAATCTCCAAGTAGAAAGATCTCAGATCTCAGACACATGCACATTGGCATGGCAAAGGCCCATTTCTGAGACGAGAAAAACAGTAGAAACTTTTTCCATCAAGGAAACCAGAAAGATGATTTGCAGCATATCTTTAAATTGTGACCCTCAACCAGAAAGCTACTCAGAGGACTTGGTAACATGAGAACTGGACTTTCTAAAAACAATTGTAATTTTTTTTACGTCTCAGGTCAACAGGTCGTCCTAAATTTATGATGACTAAAGGTTTGACACTCATCAAAAAGACCAAGAAGTTGCAGCATCAGATGCCATAGTAACACCAGACAACTTTAGGATGGAAGAACAATAATAATTGTTCACAAAACAATCAAAAGCAGCTTAGGATCCAAAATACAAATTGAAAGTCATCTTAATTCAATTGAACTTGAAGTTGTCCATTAAACAACTCACAAACTTAACATGGAAATCTGTGCAACAAAAACAAAGTTGTATCCCATTAATAAACTCAACATCACAATGACAACAATAGACCTCCTCACCTGTGTTATAACATTTTCATGACTAACATGTAGCTTAACAATACAAAAACTAGGTCATAAATCCACTTATCATTATCAGTGTATTCTTAGAAGGAAAGAAAGTAACTCTATAGGTAGAAATAATCTAACTCTGAGGAAACATATGCTTCCATTCAAGACTCATGATCCATCTACTAGTATCACGTGCAACCAAAACCTTTTGACAGTCATAAACAAATATCCTCCAGCCATGCCACTGTTCAGAGTGAAGAGAGAAGTGACAAGAGAAGGAAAGAGCAATTTAGATTCCCTAAGGTGGCTTTGCAGTCAATATGATACAAAAAAGCCAAAAGACCCTTTTTCTACCGCCAAATTTCAGCTCACAGTAGTGACAGATGGGAAGACATTTTAGGTAATAGAATATAAGATTTTGTATAGAGGAGAGAACAAATAAAGTTTGCAATGGGATTTAAACAAGGAAACCATGACTGACATTCAGTAAAAACAACTTTTAATGCTGCAACACTAACATTTCAAGCTGAAATTAGAAAGCATGAAAGTCTGCTTAGGAGAACCATCCCTTTCACTAAGGACTATCACTCCTATATGACTTCTGAGTTCTATTGCTACGGCTAATTGCGATGCTTGTAATAAACCATCATAACTGCTTACTTAAAATGGACTAAGAACTTCACCAGAAGCAAAAAGCTTTTAGCACTACAGTTCTGCAATAACTTTTCTGTAGCTAGTACCTAAACCAAGTCAATAAGCAGAAGAGTAAAAGATGTAGAAATATTTGGACAGAAATCACTTAAATATCCCACTGAAGATAGGTATAACATAGACAACTAGACACAACTTGTTTAAAGCATGCTGAGAAACCCAAAAATGATAATCTTTATTATTAATGAGAAGAAGAGATGGAAAAAATTGATCATGAAAATTGTAACAACTAACAAGCGAGAAATATCGAACCTGGAAATCCAATAATACCAACAATATCTCCACGCTTAACACCAGAGTGAAATGTGGGAAACTCCTCTTCACCCAAATCTGATTTCCTGAGTAAATAACCATGGGTTAAGTACAAAAGACAAAGGGAAGTCTGATGACAAGTGGTCTTATATGCTGAATAAAATAAAAGAACTGAACCAGGATGTGAGAAGCAAACCTTCATAATGACAAGTAGTCTCATATGCTGAATAAAATAAAAAAAAAAAAAACCAGGACGTGAAATGCGAACCTTCTTAAATCGAACCTTCTTGTTATATTTTATCTCATTGACTCAAAAATCTGGAAAGTATGTTGTCTTTAAAAGTTTTGGGTTCATTTTATGAACCAACCTAAAGTTTATACACTTAAGTGAAATATAGCAATACTTCAAAAATTAAAAAAAAAAAAAAAAAACTAGTTTATAATATAAAACATTCAAACATTCCTCATTTTCCAAACTGAAACCCTCCTCTTCTCTCCTTTGACCGGACAAACTCACATACAATTCACCTTGAATTCAAGCGTAACTTGGTTAGTTGGAGCTCTAGGAGAAACCTTGGAACAACATAAAGTAACTCAAGAAGTTGGAAGTGTTCTTAATCCAAGAAATTTGCAAGATAAGGTATATGCATGGATATTCATTGAACATGTTGGAAATATGAATTGTATGGTGAGGTTTTAGCTGCATATATGACTAAAATCTTATTGGAAATGGAAGAATTGGAGCACCTTTTTAATCATTATATCTAGTGCTAGTTCAAATTGTTGTGAAGGTGGGTTTTGGTGGCTGAAAACTTGAATTTAGAAGAGTGGACTGAATTTCTTATTCGAATAGGCAAACGATTGTTTCAGTTGATTGAAAAAATTTTATACAGTGTGTAGCTTGTTTATGAGATGTTTGTATTCAATTTTGAGTAGGTAATGTTCTTGTTCTTGACTGAAAATTTCCAAGAAGAGATTGACGTTGAATGTGCATACGTCCGGAACCCTGCACAGCAAGAAGACGTTGTTCGAATGAACAAATGACCAGTTCATTATCCAAACAAGGTGAGTGAGCAATGTTTTTGTTGCTCACCTAGTTCCACCAAGTAGATTTTGATGTTTACAGCTGTTAATTCTTGCTTGGTTTGAGTTGTATTAGATGTGTATAACTAAATCAGTCTGTTTGATATTAATTTGTGGTTAGTTTGATGTCTTAGTTTTTATGCTAAGTTGATTTTAGTTATCATGCTTTTTGGCATCTTGGTACGACACCGACTACCTAAGCTAGGAAGTGTAATTCTTCCTGTTAGTTAAGGTGAGAGACTTTTGTACTGGTCATGTTTTCAAAATAAACTAAGTACTGTATATGGTATTTGGATACTCGACCATGGATTGAGCTTGTTCATGAATCTATATACTTGTATTCTTGATCTTGAATGGAATTATTGCATTGATACCGGTGGTACTCTTGATGCACTTATTGTAAATCAACAAGACTAGTCTACAAATGATTGTTCTCATGTCCACTCCAATGGACCATAATTGAAAAATTCATTTTGCACCTGCTTGACAGGGATAAAGGGTCAAAATTGGATTCAATTTGGATGTAACCATGACTTTTGTATCTTGAGTTACCAAACCATTGTGTTGAATTACATAATTAACTCATTTTGAAGTATCGATCCGAGTGTTTGGAAATGTATAGTGATAATGCCACTTGCTCTAGCTGATGACTTGTACTCTAGTTTCTTGCAGAGCTTTTATACTCAAATCTCGGTGTTGAATGTTTTGTGAGGATTGTAGTAGCTTTTTGGAAGTGGAAGTTCCCTAACTATTGGAAGTTTTAGCTTTCAGATTTTGAACTGCTTTAAGAAAAAATGTTTTCTAGATGGCTTTTGATGTATCTTGGGCTTTGACTTATGCATTTAGGGGTCGTTTGTACCTTTTGATGATGTATTACATGTTTAGAAGATTTGCAGCCTTTTTGGTGCATTAGTATCTTAGTTGGCATTTGTAAAATGGTTACATATATGTGATATGCCTATTAAGAGCTACTATTCCAAGTAGAATTAATATTGAAGTAGCAAATGTAAAAGTTATCTTGTTATTGATGGTTTAAATGTACCGCTTGGTATTGTCTTGTTATAATTGTTAGAAGTGTCGATGTAAACTACTTTGTATACGCGACTTAGCTCGGTACACAGCAGGGGAATGCATGTCCTAGGCCCCAGGGCATGACAAAAATAATCAGTAGATGATTTTTCGACCTATGACTTGCGCAAATAGCCACGGCAAGGACCCTAATTATCATTTACAATGGTCGAGGCACAAATATTTACAGACACAAAGTACTGTATAAACTAGCATCAACTTGTTGACTGAATTCATAAGATTCTTCCTTTTTAGCTGTTGAATGTCTCATTTACATTTTCCAGACCTTTAGGGTGCATGTCAATTGAACTCTCCTTTACTGGTGTCTTAAAGGAGAGTTGCAAAGCCTGAAACAAATTGGGAAAAATAAAAATAAAAAAGCTATTTTCTCTGAGCCATAATCAGCTCTAGTATCAAGGATCTGGCAATAAGAGGCCTCTATCTTGATCATGTTAATGATCAAATTTAAACTTTAAAACAACAGCTGTAGACAGCATAAAATATTGTTTTGAAGACAAAGAGAAAAAAGCCACTGATGGGTGATATGAGTATGATGATTTCTAAACCAAATTACAAACAATGCTCTTATCAAAATCTTCAGTGTCCTGTTGAAATTAATAGTGAATAAAACTTTTTAAATTCTGCTCAGATTGTAATTCGGAACAAAGATTATGAATTGATTGTGGTCCTATTTAATTTGGAAGCAGAATTCTTTATACTATAAAGAATAGTATTTATTTTGAAAAAAAAGAACAAATAACCAACTAAAAACAAGACTTCTATGAGACACGTGTCCAAAAGCTGTTTTAGTTATGCTCACAAGCCATACTATGTGGCAAATTAAGCACAGAGAAGATTTGACTCATCATTGCCTTTTCACTGGTATGTCATGCACCTTGAGAAATTATTCACGGAGTTCTTATGGTAGGGCCCATGGCAGATGTATTAAATTTTGCAACTTCTTTCCCACACAGCATATAAAATGATATTTTCAATTTTGCAGCTTCTTTCCCACACAGCATATACAATGCGATTGGAACATGCTGACAGTTTACAACAAATTATATGGATAATTTCATCTTAGTTTTAACTTTATGGAGCACATCAGAGAAGATATTATGGATTCAACGGATTTTAATCTTCATCATTGTAGAAAATATTAACAATTGGATGGTAGCCAAGGCAAGCAAACATCAGAAGAAGAAATCCTAACGGAAGAGAACAAGAGAATTCAACAGTTCTCTAAACAGTTCCAACTCAACAAAAATTTTCATTTCATTTGATCTTAACATACCACTGTCACAACTCAGATATACAAAAGTGAAGACTTGGATGTCAATAACATAAAAAAATTCACTGCTAAGGATTAAGGAAAGTAAAAATCAAAACTTGGCTCAAAGACCTAATGTTTGACACCAACAACAAACTGTAATACTTGATCAGTTGACCTAAAATGACTTCATAATTAACATAATATTGATATCAACGGAGGATATTAACCAACATTTCATCAAATTGGCATCTGGAATTTCTCCCATCGTCTTATTCATATGCAATATGTAAGCATTCCACCCCATTAATCTTAATTTGTCTTTCCAAAATTGACACAAGCAGCACAAAATCAGTTTCTTAAATTCTCTATCCCGGTATCTTCAAGGGGCATCTAAGCATCTAAGAGGCCACAGAAACTTGCCATGGACTTCAAACTGAAGTCAGAAAATTAAGTTATTTGTTGTGAATAACTGAGCACAGCATGTTACCAAAAACAGGGAAAAAATGAGGATGTACAAAGTAATAAAGCATAGCAACACACTTGGTTTAATATAAATGATAGCACTTCCTTGATCAATAAACGTACAAAAATGGATACAATTACCTTTTCCTTTTACCATAAGAAGAAAAAGCTAATTCAGGATAGCCATGTTCTTTCTTTCATCCATTAGATAAGCTTATATGGATATTTAAAAGCATATAACAAAAAGCATGACAAAACTTCACAATCATGCATTCAACATCCACAAGAACTTAAAGAGGATATCACAATTTATGTGCTCCTGGTTTCATTTTCATAACAGTAACCAGTTAGTGGAAAATCAATGATTAATTAAAATCTACAACACAGAGAAAGCATCACAAATAACACAGAATCCTTCAAACTTCATTTCCAGTTGGTATTGGGCAGATCAATTATGTCATTCCAAATCCAAGTTTTCTGTATCTTGTTCTAAGTACCACTTTTGCATTAAGCCTTACAGGTTAAATGTTCAATTCAAGCCAGTGAATCTACTTTTTCTGAAATTTGAACTGTTGAGTCAAGGGAATAATCAAGGGATGTGACTACCTTGCATCGGCCATAACTTGAACTTTTGCACCACCGCCATGTAAATCATAAAAGAATAATTTTGATGATGACGACCTTTTGTTCATAATTCGGCCTATCGAAAGAAATAATTATATACCAATGAACATTTAACATGAAATGAAAAGCAAAATTGAATGTTGGCCAAACCCTGCAATGTCTTAACTACCTGCCAATGACGCTTCAACGTCTTCAAGATGCTCCCCACTTTCCAAATTTCCATATTTATTCACGTATTCAGGAATAGACATTGAAATAAAAAATTTGTGAGGATATGGATTCTTTCCAGCTTCCTTTTCAGCTCCAAGAGCTTTCAGCCTATTTTCATAGTATTGCTGCAAATCAAAAGAACACATCGAATGTAAATTCAACAACTACTTAAAACAAGGACTCGATAACATGGAAATAATAACAAAAAGCTACCGTTGGATCCAATCCCTCGTCTTCTCCAGCCTGGGCCTGCTGCACACGTGAGCTTGTCTTTTGAGCAGCAGAACTTGTCTTTGAAGCAGCCTGAAAAGCGTGCCATCACAATCGTCACAACTCATACTCCATACTATAGTAACAACATATAAGCACTGCATTGCAACTGTTTCACATTTCTATTGCATGATAAAAATTGACATCAAGGTTACACAAACACTTGATTTAATATCTCCTTAGTACATCAAAAACTAAAACTCCAAAATTTCAATCCGCCAAAGAAAAAAGCCTAAACGAATAAAAAGAAGATATACATGGATAGAATTATGGCCAAGATATATGAAAAGGTGGCATTATAAGCCCTTTTGAGACAAACCAATAAATTGTTACTTTCCCCTGTAAAATTTTACGACCTGTTGCGGTCTCATTTTTGACAAGGCATATATTTCAAATATCGGATATTATAAACGAGAAATTTAAAGGCAATAGTTAGATCACAAAATATCATACTTCAATAACAAAAAGACAAAAGAACAGAAATGAAGATATGAATGATGCAATATTTCGTGAACTTTAAAATAAGAAAAAAGACATTAGAAAAAAAGCAGCTCTTACCTTGTTAGCTTTGTCCTTCATGTTTTGCGATATAAGTTCGGTTTCTGCATAAGTTTGAACAGAAAAATAATTACCAAGGCGAGGATCAAAATTTGCTCTTTCAATTATTAAAAGAAGTCATATGTTATAATAAAAAAAAAAGGGTCTTACACAAAATGAGAAGATGAAGTGCGATGGCGGAAAGAAGGAGAAGGCTAAGAACCGCCGCCGGCGAAAGAGCTAGAGTTGGCCGAAAGTGAGAAGTGGGACGGAAAATAGGAAGGGTGAGGGGCGCCAATGGCGATGGGGTTTTTGCTTTTTTTTTTTTTTTTTTATGACCGTATGACGTAAGTATAGAAACGACGTCGGAACATTTTTTGGATTTTACAATTAAGTCCTGCTTCTGGGAATTTGCGACTTCACCAGACCGAAAAATGAAGAGAACAAAACTTTTATGCCAACCAAAAGATTAAATCTCAAATACGATGCATTCGGCCAAGAGTTTAATTTGTTGAATTTGATGCATTTTGCCAAGGAATTCAGTTGGTTGGTAAAGTTGGATAATCTTTTACATCCATCCAAGGGCTGCTTTGGTTAAACGCTTAATTTTTATTAGACAAAAATGTTCTTTCAAATTTAATCAAAATTTTAAAAATAAAAACACCGAATTTTATAATTTCTCATATCTATTCACCCATAGCAAAACTCCTCATGTCTAGATTCATCTCCAGCCATAACAAAACTTCTCTCATCTAGATTAATTGTAGCCCTCCAATTTCAACATGTTTTTAGTCGTTAATAGGCAAGAGATTGAAAGTTTATTATGGGTTTTTTTTTTTTTAAATAGAGCCATTCATGTTTGCCTTTTGACATGCAGTTACAATGACGTCTCTTGATTAAGGCCTATTGCAAAAATTACTTATTGTCACATATAATTTAATGTTTCATTGTCAAATTTGCTAGTAACCCTAATACATGTCGTAGACACCAAATTTTATCACACTATTTATTTTTCAAACATTAGAGGCATGTTTATATTTTTTGGGTCAATTTCTAATTTTTCAATAAAAAGGGGGAACAAAATTAGTTTTTTCGGGGGGCAAAACAGTAAGTTTCAACTGTAAATATTTTTCATTAGTTTTGAGGTTTTAAATTCATATTTTTACTTTCATATGTATTTTCTAATTTTCTGTTATTTTTCCAAATTTAATGGGTATTCTTTTTATATTTTACCAACACAAGGGCAAAATAGTAATTTCACTTCGCGAACACCATTTTTGCTCATTTTAGGTCCCAAACTTATTTTTGTAATTCCTTAAGCATGTCTCTAAATTTTCTTAATTTTTTCGGGGACGATTGTTATTTTTTCTGTAAATACTGCATGCAGGGGCAAAATCGTCATTTCACATTTTTAACGCATTTTTCACCAATTTTTTAGTCATAAATACATTTTCTAGGGTTTTAAGCTTACTTGTAATTTTTAATAATTTTTCGAGGCTAATAGCTATTTTTCTGGGTATTTTCGTTTTCCAGGGCAAAATCACTATTTCACATTTTTAACTCATTTTTTACCAATTTTGAGTCATAAATGCATCTTCTAAGGTTTTAAGTTTATTTTTAATTTTTTATGATTTTTTTGAGGACAATAGTTATTTTCTGTGTATTTTCGTTGTTTAGAGGTAAAATCGTCGTTTCACACCCTAAATGCAGTTTTGATCAATTTTAAGTTCTAACCTTTATTTTTGAAATCTACTTTGAATTTTTTGAAAAATTTTGCAGATTACTATCATTTCTTTATATTAATTTTTATTTTTTTGGGTTAAAAAATATTCTTTTTAAAATAAAATTAGAATTTTTATTACCAGTGGCATTTTTGTTATTTTGTAGTATTCTTGGTGACCAAGACAACTTGCTCTGTAAATACCCCCATTAAAATTAGAAAAAGGAGAGAGAAAAAATCAAAAATCCTAAAAACACTCATTCTTATCCAAAGAAAAATCAAACTCACACATTTCTTCACCTAAAAACACACACTCAAGGCCGCCATCTTCAATTACTGTTCACTGTTTATCGCATTTTAAAACTACTGTTCATCATCTTGTCTCTTACGTTTAAAAGTAAGTTGTTTTCCTAACTTTTCTCTTTGTTGATTTAATTTTCCTTTGATTTCTATGTCAATTTGATTAACTGTGTTTATGTGATTGGGATTTCAGTTGTATTTGGATTTACTTCCTGTTTTGTTCATGGGTTTTTGTTTTGTTTTGTTTCTCGCTTGTTGGAATTTTGCTTCATTATTCATCTTCTTTCTCTCTCCCTTCTTCCACCACTATTCTCTCCAACTGCCACCCAAAGCTAACAACCACCAGTAAAACAACCACTTCCACCCCTAGTCTCCACTTCACCATCCCCTGCAACTGCAAGCACAAGCAACACATACAACCTAGAAAGTCATCACAGGACTTCCATCAGACCAAATCATGCTTCACCACCGTTAACTATCTAACCTCCACCATTAAACCACCTGCTCTGCCTACCACCAGTCCAACCATAACAACATCACTAAGTTCCAACTCCTCCACTAGAAAACCATCCAGGCAAACCCCAAAACTTGCAACCACAGACCAATACCTTCCCTGCTCCCACTGCTGGAACTCCACCAGTAAGCCTCTCTCCACCGTTGTCTATCCTTAATCTCACAACCCAGTAGTTCCCACAATCCAAAAACCATCGTAGCCTCCAATTCACCTAGCACTACCAGCCAACATCTGTCTCAACTCTCCTAGCCTTCAACCATAAACTACATAAATCAACCCACAAAAACTCAACATACAGCCACCATTACCTCCACTTTCTATTTCTCCATCTCACCACCACCACTATCTGGACAATTACCACCACCTACTGCCAGCGACTCCACCAGTCAGCCACACATACCACCCATAAAAATAGCAATAAAAAATCAGCCACTACCAGCCCCAAGCCTTTCCTCTACACTGCCACCATAAACAAGCTATCTCCCTATCAATCATCCAACCATCATAAACTAGCCCCAAATCTACCTCAAGCCATACAACCACAATCACAAAAACAAAAAAATCGATGGCCATCCCTACTGAAAACATAATCGCCATCTTAAACCTGCAAGACCAGCCCCCTTGCCAAAACCTGCAAAAATGATTCATAAACGACCCCAAATCACAAAATAACAATCCAAAACCAGACCCAATTGCAAACCAAAATCACTATGCAACAGCCCAAGCTCCACTAGTCATCGTCCACCATCCCAAATCCTCACCACCACCCAAGTAATTGACCTACCCTGCCTCTAAATCATCAACGAACCACCAGCAACTCCACTAAAACAACTTCATTACTGCCCCAAAATCACTTGAATTTGCCACCAAATCAGTCAATAAACATTGCAAAAAACACCCGCGATAGCCCCTCCCTTCCTTAAATTACCACCGAGAAAAAGACAACCACCAAATTTCACCTGCAAACGACCAAAACCTCCATCAATAGCTGCTATTCTCCTTGCAAAATCAACCCCACAAGCCTAAGGTCAAGCTCTAGTCATCACCTCCCTTGTTTCTTCACACCGTAGCCCCACAAAAAGCCTCCTCACAACCTGCCAATCGTACCCCCTTCACCAGTAACTTCCAGCAATCACACCAATCTACCTACTACATCACAAAATTACCCAAAGCCAAATCCTACTTTCATCTTCCTTTTCTTCGAATTATTATACATTTTCTTCACATGTTTCGTATTTTATATGCTTTTTGCGTATTTATTCACTATACGTTATTTAATTTCAAATTTTATTATTTTGAAAAAATGTAAAATTTTTGTATTTAGTTAGTCAATGTAATAGTTAGGTTACATTTCTTACATATTTTATCAAAAATTGTGTATTTAGATAGCAAGTGTAATAGATAGGTCATTTTTTTTTACTTTTCCCCCTAAAATTGTAATTAATTCCCCCGGTGTGATAGTTAGAGTTTAAGTGGTTTTTGTGTGCTTATATATTTTACCACTTTCTTTAGGGTTTCGCATCTAGATATCATGCTTACATGTTAGGTGCTCCTACTTGACCTTATATGTCCTTATATGTTTAATTTATTCTTAATTCATGCTTTACTATTTAATTCATGTTTTATGTTATTTCGTCAGCACACTAGTCTAACGCTAGTTGTGGCTTTTTCGCTTCCCTACTAGTCCAACGTTAGTGGAAATCCCTAAAAAGAGCTAGTCCAACATTATACCCTTAGGGCATTTTTAGTACTAGGTGCATTCATGTGTATTTTATATCATTTCACACACTATTTCTTTTTTAGTTTTTCATCATTTTGCATGATTTTATAAAGGTATATAATCATCTTTATTATCTATTTTTTAATATTTAACAGTGCATGACATTTAAGTTACATTTTCACTTAGAATTTAGGTCATTTGTGTGATGGGACTAAAAATAGTCGTCTACTTACGTGGGAAGCAGTGGATTGACAGGCTATTTTCCCCTCCGTGAGTAGAAAAAGTCAAAGTCACGAGTTATTAGTTCTCTGTACCCATTATGTTGCATCTCCACTTTCTTGGACACTTACTATCTATACTATTTTCCTTTTCTTTTTGCATTTCATTTTACATTGACACTCGTGACTCCCTCGAGGTCTCGACTTGACTTTCACAATTAATGCGATAATCTCGACAAAATCTTGACGGAACATTTCGACTTTCTCGACACTCATATTTAGATTTAGGATTTGTATTCATATAAACACATCCAAACGTGATAGAATTTAGGGTTAATTGAGGAAATTTTGATTAAGTCTCGCAACTAATTTCGGCTAGGTTGAAAGGGTGCCTTAAATGCAAACTTTTGTGTTCCTTTTCTTCAAATGTGACTCTTGAACCCTTTTCTTTTATTTTTTCGTAGATCGGAGTCGAAAAAGGGTTTTCAAACATTTTTTTTAAATTCTTATTTTGTTTTATTAAAAGATTTTTTTGGGTGATTTGGTACACCCTAATTCAATACTAAGTGGCGACTCCATTTTTAAAATAAAATCCTTTTTCAAAATTAGTTGGCCAAAACTGTCGCACTTTTAATCCTGACCTTATCTTTATCTTAAAATACTATTTTTTTTTCCAAAAAATACTTTCTCGCTAAAAATTTGATTTTTCTCACACACGCACAATTTTTCCAAAAGCTTTTCTTTTCGAAATGGGTCGTTGGACCGGACCGTCTTTTTCGGGCACGACAATCAACGACCCCACTAGTACCTCACAGTACCTTTTATGATTTTTAGGACGCAATAGAATTTTGGCGACTTCATTGGGGATCACTAGCGAATCCAAGCACTAGGCTTAATCACTTTTTGCTTATTTAACCCTTCTATTCCATCGCATTTTGATGTTAGGATTGCATCTTTCTTTTCTAGATTTTCAGGTTTTTCTTTTGCATCTCATACACTCCCCGTCTCTCCGTTGTTTCTATGATATATGTTTACTTATAATTGCTTTATTCGACCGCACTTGCATTTGGGGAGGGGATCAGTCACCCTTAGAGCCCACACTTTATCATTCCCTCCTCTCATAAGGAGCACTTCATACATGCATTCGATGTTTTTTATCCTTTTTCTCTTTTTGGTAGTTGTTACCCACCCGTCCCTTTAGGAATTAGGATCGATCTACTTAGACGTGTGACCGTGGCACGACGTGCACATAACATTGTCTAGGAGATCACCCGAACTCTCGGCTTAAGTCCATAAGTCTAGAGATTCGGGTTTTAAAATTCGATCCGCTTAGATATGTGGCCATGGTCCGATGTGCGCGTAACAGTGTCTAGGGGATCACTCGAACCACTGACTTGGGATCCTTGGAATTGACGGACTTGTAACTTTTTGGATCCCTCAGTCTGAAGGTTCGGAAATCAAAGCTTTAATCGAGTTTAGCTGCATTAGTGAGCCCAATCTCGTGCATCTATGTAGTATAACCTAGAGTAAAGTCAGCATTACCCTGTCAAACATGCCAGGCACGAGAGAAGGGAATCCACTCCCTTTCTTTTCCCTGTTTTACTGTTTGTTATTTGTTTTGTCAATGTGTTATGTGTTATTTGTTGAATAAACTAATGAGCTCTCTCTTATTCCTTGATTGCATTAACAACCATAGAATAAAGAGCCCTGGCATGGTGCTTTCGTAGGAAGCCAACCCTCTTTTGGCACGTTTAAATTTCATTTTCATAATTAATTTTTTCGAGAAAGATGGAAATGAGATTTTCATAAAATTTTAGAAAAGTGCAAGGGTTCAATCGTTGTGGGTTTTAACAATGTGCTTGAAAATCTATTTTTTTTGGCTTGTATATTCTTAAATAAGAGGTGTAATTTCAAATCCTTTTCAAAGTTTACTCATTTTTGTTGTACTTGTCAGTTTTATTCGAACCAAATTTTTTCAGATTTAATAAATATACCTAAGTGATCAAACTTTTGTATAGTTCATATTCATATTTTTCAAAGAAATTAATGCGTCATTTTTGCCTTATCCCCCCACCCTCCCGTCCCATGTTGCACAAAAGGAAATGTTAACACACATTTCATTCTACTTTAATAAACTGGCATTTTGGAGTTTTATGTTCAATGTTGTATCCTGTAGCCTCATGGAAGCTCGATTTTTCAAATCAAATAAATATAGTCAATAATTTTTTGTACAATGCATGGTTCATCTTTCTCGAATTTTTTTTTTGCATCATTATTAGATTAAAAATCTTTAGAGTATTTTTTCAAATTTTGCATTTTGTATTTATTTAACCCGCTTTAATAAACTATCATCATGCATAAATTCTACAGAGAATGCCATTTCGGGAATCCCATTATAGGAGAGCCGTCCTTTTGTCTTGGATATATAATTCTAAAAGACATGCACGTTTATATTTTCGGTAAATCATGGCATGTGAGACCCAAAGTAAGGTAATACGAGTAGAATGAAGGCATTTCTTCCTAGCAGATCTGGTCCATCTTCGATTAAAAGGGAGGTCTCATCTTAAAGGATTGCATTTCATGTTAGGCCTACCCTTAGCACAATAAGGGTTCCCTTAGGGCATGCATCCGAATTGTTTATGCATTTACTAACTCCAGTCTTTTTCTTTTTCTTTCTCAGAATAAAATTTGACAATGTTATATAAGATAAATACCTGAATCATGTTCTTTCAATTCCTGCTTCTCAAGTACTTTAAATCATAGCTTCTTTTCATCGAAGCCCCATTCAAATGCGGTCCCGTATCCGCTATCCACAAAGTCGTGTAAACATGAGTTTCAATCCAGATGTTTCAGAAAGGACTACGCAAATAGTGTCAGTGAATTTCTTTGCATTGGGGGCTTAACTGAGTGAAATGTTGGGTAAATTCAATGACTTGAGTGCAAAAATGGTATCACAGAGGCATGTCATTGATCAACTCGTCGCAAACAGCAGTGGTGGTGTCCCGAATAACTCAGTGCCGATAGTTGACCATTCTCTTGAGCAGGTTAACCAAATTGCCTTTCATGTCCAATGTGCAAACCGCTTCCTTTCCACCTTTTGCTAATCCGATTGAAGGACCCTCTACCCACGTCAATCCTGGCCTATTGCCTATGCGCCCAAACTGTTCAAATGAACCTACCCAGCTATCCACTCCCCCAGTCCCATCCACAAATCAATCCAAATATCCCATCCAATCGTTAGGCACCTCACCACCACGCAGCAGAACCTTTTGTATGGGATGTCGCCTCTCAAGAAAGGCCGGCTATAGATGAAATTGCCACACCTGTGGATAAAGAGTTGCTTAAGAGGTTGGATCGGTTTGAAGAGTTCATGAAGAAAAATCAAGGATTGAACAAACATGATGGATTGAGTTATGATGATCTCTGTCTCTTTTAGATGTTCAGTTACCGCTAGGTTTCAAAGCTCCCAAGTTTACTAAATATGATAGAACTGGCAATCCCAATACTCATCTCAAGATGTTCGCTAACAAGCTTGGCAAACCAGTCGATGATGAAAATTTATCCATGCACTTATTCTCTAAGAGTCTAGAAGGTGATGCGTTATATTGGTATTCAAATCTGAAGCCTCAAGAGATAAGGACCTGGTTAGATTTGTCAACAGCTTTTGTAAAGCAATATGAGTTTAATTGTGAATTGGCACCGACATGAACTATACTAGAGAGTACCAAGAGGAGACCTTCAGAGGATCACAAGACATATGCCAAGCGCTGGAGAAAGTTGGCCGCTAAAGTAGAGCCTCCCATGAATGAGGAAGAGATCGTTCATACTTTCATTAAGGCTCATGATTTGCCATATTTTGAGGAAATCTTTCGCATGACTGGAAGTTCGTTTGCAGCCATCATTAACAAGCTTGAAGAATACAATGCATTTGTCAAGGCAGGCAAAATAGTCAACGTGACAGCTCTAAAATTGCAATTGGAGGCACTACAAAACCAGAATCAAAATAACAACAGGAAGAAGCCCCATTTCAAGAAGAAAGAAGGAGATGCTGCTTTTGTTTGTGATCAAGGCCCAGCTTTTAGACCTAGAGCCCAAAACTATTCTTCGTACACGACTTCTTACCCACAGCATCTCAATTCTCAGCCCGTTTACCACACCAGCACTCAGCCTCATTATTCTCAACAGAGTTATCGAAATACCCAAACTATGTTCCAAAACTCTTGACCTGTACCCAAAATAACCTTCGCCCACCCATGCAAAACCGCCCAAGACTTGCTTATCCTAACAATTGTATTCCACCTACCCAACATCAAACAGTCATTGGTCAAACCAACCAACCACAAAGGCCAAACAGGGTGTTCACTCCTCTGGGTCATCTTATAGAGCAAATCTATGAACAGTTGAAGGCCGCAAACAAAATAGGTACAATACCTCAGGTTATCTACTCTAACAAGCTGCCTTATGATTACGACCCCCAGGGTTTTTGTGCTTACCATTCAGGAGGCTAGGGATATTCCACTGTTAATTGTCGAGCACTAAAGCACAAGATTCAGGATATGATTGACGATGGAGAAATCGTATTGAGGAGAGGAGGGAGACAGACTCCAAATGTGGATAACAATCCTTTGCCTCACTATGGGCCCACTGTGGGGATGATAGAGTTAGATGAGAAATTGACAATGGGATTAAAATTAAATACTACTGGTTTCGAGGTCATTGATGAAGGAGCACTGAACAACTGGATAGCTGAGTGACGGTGAATTTAGGATTGCCAGCATTTCTAAATTCATTTCCGGATAGAGCCCTAGAATGAATTTCTTTCTTCAAATGGTTTTGGCGTTTGGCTCATATCGTGTTTTACTTTTACTTTTTGAAAAAAAAAAAGGGATTGTCGTGAATCTTTATTTACCTTTAAGTAAATGTTTTGTTTGAAACTTGAATTGTGTTTACTGCTTTTCCAAATGATGGTGCCAATAGATGTTTGTAAATATTCCCTTTCCAAGAAAATGCAAGATTGAGTTAAATGAAATGAAAGTTTTTCTCATTTGTCTATTTATTTAGTTGTTTCTATATTTTTCATTTTTTCCCTTCAAATGGCCAAAATAGATGCCTATAATTTTTGGATGTCACCTCACGCTGATAATTGTCACTTCGATATCTCTACGAATTCTAAATAAGGAAAAATTGTCAATGAAGAGCCAGAGTGATACTGAAAAGAAACCTAGATTCCGTATTAAGGATTCTGAATAGTACAAAGAGAATTCAGACTTGACCTGAATGGATCAGAAGCCATAAACATTGACACCAAGGCATAGGTCAAAGAGTTAGGTCAGGATGCACTTTCTCTTCGAAGACTTTGAAAATGTTGAACAAGCTTCACAATGCATGATTGGAGGATTCAAGCACAACAAAAGGAACGAACCTGTTGGGATACGACTTCAACCAATTTGCAAGGGGAGTTATATTGTTTCATATCCTAACTTTTCTCATTTGCATAGGTTAATTGTGAGGTTAAAATAGAGTGATATCATATGCTTGTGAGTTATTACTTTTGGTTAATTCCCCTACTGGTTGAAATTACTTTATGTGTTTTGGTAAATGTTTTCTTTAAATACTAAGAAATAATTATTGTGTGATTTGAAATTTTGTTCTTATAGAAAATATATCATGTAAAGTTGTTAGAATTATGTCTAAATTTTACATGTTTGATGAAAATTTCTCTTCTTTACTTAATTTCACATGTTAAATGCTGATTATGGTCAATTAGTGTACTCATGTGATTTGTGATGTAACATCTATTATGAAGGGTTCTTTATGTTAAAAAAAATATAAAAAAAAAAGAGAAAAAGAAAAAAAAAATGATGTAGCTTTTTCTACTCCAATGGTTCTTATGCTTAGTAATCAAGAGTCTTTATCTACAAATGTCGGCTTTCGTGTCAAACGGCATTTGAATTGTGAATAATGCATCGCAAATTTGTACAAGTAAATTGTTGAGTAATTAAGAATTTTCATCCAACCAATTTTGATTCTTGCGTAAAAAGGTAATTTTACTTCTCAAATACAGTTTTTGCTACTTACTTAAGGGTTGAGGTGTTAAGTAACCGGAAACCTTCATAATCAATTTTAATTTTCACGTCAAAAAACACTCTTGTATCTTGAGTGATTAGTTCACTAAAAGAAATTTTCCTCAAGTGCAAAAACGAAATTGATCATAGACATGCGAAACACTTTGATTGATCATATGATCTGTTTACTTGTGAAATTTAGTAAGGCGAAGAAACTAAGTTAAAATTGCTTAATTGTAATATAATTCTTTCTCCTTTGTTTGATATTATGAGTATTAAAGGCAAGATAATAAATTGCCTAATGGTCATTTACTTGATCTTGAGGAAATACATTTTAGAACATACATGTGTAATTTCATTACTTGAATCATTAGTTGATCTCGCATTTTCCAAATCGTTGAGGTCAAACAATGATTCAAGTGTGGGAGAATTGACAAATGTCAAAATTATGCTTCTGAGTTGTTTGTTTTGGTGTGAATCTGACTCATTTTTGTATATTTTTCATTCAAATTTAGAATTTTGAGATAGGAATAATTTTGAGCAAATTAACACACAAGATCTTATGATTTTTTTGCAGGTCAATGATATTTGAATAAAATTCAAATAAGTTGAAGCATGATCTCTCTCATCCAGAAAGAAAAGAGCAGAAGCATTACCGGGTTCTAGCAAAAGTGGATGGTCGATACTTCCCTCGATCATTAGTTCAGACACCATAAAGGACTTTTTCATTTGATCTAGTAAATTTTCTTTAAAAATTATTGCAAAAAAGAGACAGATCAAAGTCGGGCCATCTTTCTTTTACCTTAAATATTTTTCCTTCTCTAGTTTCCCCTATAAGCCTTCTAAAAAATGAAATTTTCGTTTGACATCCTATTTGAAGGTCGCACCCCCTCGCACTAGGACAGCTTTGTGGTATTTTATTCTACACTAGAGTAAATTTTATTTTGACTTATGTTTCAAAAAAAAAAAAGGGGGGGGGGAAAGGGAGATAATTGAAAAAGAAAGTGATGTGATCCAAGGAACACTCATACTTATTAGACTTGGACTTGAACATGGTGAGCTTGGAGAGGAAGCTCATAACGATCAAGATGAGCTCATATTGATGATGATCATGGTTAGAATGTCTATACATCGTTGCTAGTTTTTGGGTACCTATGATTTTGAGCTTGTTTACAAGCTTGAAGTTCACAATGATCATGCTTGTACCTTGGGCCAAGGGATAAAGTATTGGTTGTGGATCAAGTCAACATACAAAGATGGTCCAGTTGAAGATATTACACTGTCCAAAACAATCTTACAAGAGGCTAGTCACTTGGACTTGCTTGGAGGGTCCTTGAAGTTGCTAATGAAGGTCCAATGGAGCTTAGGAAGAGACATCTAGCCCATGAACTGATTTTGGACGAATTTTTTATGCTTTTTTATTAGTTTCCTAAGTCTTTACAAGTTGTAACTTTTAGTTAGCTACCCTATTGTGATAGGTTATAACTAATTTTATTAGTTTACTTTAATGTAAGCTTCTAGACCTATCTTTGTAAGCCTATAAATAGGTATATTACTATTCATCCGAATTATTATGATGATTAATGATAATTTTCAGCACTTTGAGTGTTTTTCTCGTGATGAGATCTTCTTAGTTCTTTGGTGATTAAGAACTACCCTTATTCTTAATGAAGAGATATTGTTAAGTTCAAGTTTTCGCTTAGAGTTTATTCAATCAGTTTGTTGCTAGTCTTTTAGGTTTGTCTACTTAGGAATCTACACCACAAGTTGGTTAGGGGTCTAGAGCAAATTCTAAAAGGAGAACATTCAACGAAGTTGGATAAAATCAAATCAACCAATTCGTGATTCTTGGAGTCTTTGAACGGGGTTTCAAAGGAGTCAAGCATTTGAGTTGTTTAACCTAGAATTGTCAAAGTTTTCTTGACATTCACTATTTCCGTGCGTATCAGAAAGCCCAGAGAAAGTAATAAAACTGGGCAAATATTTTAGGAAAAAAAAGAAAAGAAAAAAAAGAACCCCCAAAAACCCATAGCAAAGCTAGGGTGGAAAATTTTGTAAGAAAATGGAAACTGTCAAAACTGGGGCAAATTTCTTTGCAAATACAATCTCAAGTTGTTTAAACCCTTCATAAATTTTGCATTCCAATCTCAACTTTTTCAGCACATTGCCCACCCCATTTTAAAAGTCAAGAATGTTGCCGGCTTCCGTCTGTATTTTGTGACAATTTTGAAATGAAAATTTGGAAATCAACTGGCATATGATGTTAACAAATCTGTCTCAAATCCATCAAGAGAAGATTGCCTTACTGATGCCAAAATATTTTCTCATTCTAGTCTGTTTTAATAAACAGGGGAAAGACCATCTCCAGTTCGGATGCTGTAGTTTATTTCTCCTTCTAAGCTGATGCTCCGAAAGGACACTATAGTCGGATAAATACAACAGCTGAAGGCTCATCAGTGAAAAATCATCATGCCAACATTAGATTCTTTGAAAGTTGATGACTACAGTTGTTTGAAACCCCTCTTTTGTATTGATCATTTTGTGGCAATGTTAGAATTCAAATGGGAAGGATGTCCAAAGATCAAAAGGCATCTTTTAAGTCATCATTTCAAAATCAATTTTTTGAAAAACGTTTCATTTGATTTTATTTCATTTAGTCTTTGTGTGTTTTGTATTGTTTACTGTACAGAATTTCTTTTACATTATTGCATGTCAACCATTTTTTGATTAATTCGTGTTTTGAAAAATTTGACATTTGTTGTGTTTAAATTTGAAATAAAAGCAAAAGCAATCCTAAATTCATCAGAAGTCAGAGTCATACATGAATTGCAAGACTATTTGAGAGATTTGATCTGAATTATTAATCGGAGGCCATTGAATTCAGAAAATTTTCAGAAAGTCAAGCAAGAGGCCGTATAAGAAGTTTGAGATGGAAATACTCATGTTTATATGCGCTAGCGGGATTAAGGGACCGTCAAGTGGTGATATCACTGTTGCTATTGCCCGTGTTTTGTTCTTTTTGCAGGTGCGATCACACTATCTTCAAATGAGGCCTTCATCAAGGATAAAAATTGATAACAATTTTTTCAAATTATTAATGGTTTGATCAAGGGCATAATTCAATTCAAAGCTTGATTTCAAAATTGACACTGGGGCAAATTTTTGAGAAAAATTTGATATGGATACTTCCTACTTAAGGCAAAATTCAATTCAATGATTGATTTCAAAATTGACACTGGGGCAAATTTTTTGAGAAAAATTTGATTTGGACGCTTTGTTCTTGAGGTAAAATTTTGGAAAGATTGATTTATACTGAAGTAAAAAAATTTTTGGAGGAAATTGAGTTTAAATGGGTTTTTAATTTTTTTACATGATACCACATTTCGAAAAGGGTGATGTCAAGTCAGTTGGATACCATACACTGGAGCAAAATTTTTTAAAAATTTTAATTTTTTTTAGTTGATTTGGATACAATGATCGATAGTTGTTTTTAAAGTTTCCTATGTTTTAAATTTCTCTATGCATTTTGTCCAACAACCAAGATCTCATCATGTTTCTTTAGTCTAACAGTTTAAACACTGCATTTTATTCATCACTCTAGGATCGTGCATTCATGCATTTTGTCCAGTAGCCTGGACCACTTCATCATGTCTTACTTTTTTGAATCGATACTTGTTTGTTGTTTGTTTTGTTTGGTTTGGTCTTGTATTTCTGTTATGTTCCAACTTGTCTATTAGATTTTAATTTCTGTTATGTCTCAATTCGTCTGTTGGGCCCCAACTCGTCTATTGAGTTTTAATTTCTGTTAAATCCCAACTCGTCTGTTGGGTCCCAACTCGTCCGTTGGATCTCAATTCGTCTATTGAGTTTACTTTTCCGTTCAGTCCCAACTCATCCGTTAAGCCCCAACTCGTCCATTGGATTTTAATTTCTATTATACCCCAACTCTTCCATTGGGTTTTAATTTCTGTTCAGTCCCAACTCGTTCGTTAGGCCCCAACTTGTCCGTTGGGTTTTAATTTCTATTATGTTCCAACTCATCCATTGGGTTTACTTTTCCCTTAAGCCCCAACTCGTCCGTTGGGTTTTAATTTCTGTTATATCCCAACTCGTCCGTTGGGTTTACTTTCCTGTTAAGTCCCAACTCGATCATTGGGCCCCAACTCATCCATTGGGTTTTAATTTATGTTATGTTCTAACTCGTCTATTGGATCCCAACTCGTTCGTTGGGTTAAGTCCTAACTCGTCCGTTGGGCCCCAACTCGTCCGTTGGGTTTACTTTTTTGTTAAGTCCCAACTCATCCGTTGGGTCCCAACTCGTCCGTTGGGTTTTAATTTCTGTTATGTTCCAACTCGTTCATTGGGTTTACTTTTTTGTTAAGTCCTATCTCGTCTTTGGGTTTTATTTTCTGTTATGTTCCAACTCGTCCATTGGATTTACTTTACTATTTATTTTAATCTGGCATCCCAAACTCTACATTTTCGTTGATATTCATACATTCATTTGTTAGCCTGCACCTCATTTGCATGCTTCATTTTTTCAAATTTTCATTCACCTAGTAGTTATCTAGCATATGTCCAACATACTGCATGTTATTTTAATATGACTAGTAGTTTGCATATTGTGCTTTCATGTCACCAATTTTATCTTAAGTTCTCGATAGGCTCAATCCTCTGTTCTTTAAAAAAAAAAGAGAAAAAAAAGAGAAAAAGAAAAGAAAACAGAAAAATTTTGATTTTGAGTTGAATTGGATCCCATTTTCGACATTTGTTTTGCTCTATCTTAAAATCCATATGAATTTATTTTGTCTAGTATCCTGGGCACACTTTTTGTATTTACTTTATGAATTTATTTTGTTTAGCAGCTTGAGCACCGCTTTCTGTATTTACTTTATGAATTTATTTTGTCTAGTAGTCTGGACACGCTCTCTGCATTTAGTTCATGAGTTTACTATCCATTAGCTTGGATCGCTTTAGGTTCTTTTAGTTTATCAATTCAAATCTTGCATTTCTTTCTCTATTTCGATTACAAGTTTTGAAAAATTTGAATTCTTGTGTTACTATTTGCGGTTGTGCTTCACATTCACGGTTCACTTGCCCTTGAACTACGTTTGATCTGATTCCCTTCACCAGGATACGTAGGCAACTCCTAGGGAGTTCGGTCACATATGTTTCTATGATTCATCTGTTCATTAGTTTACGTCTCAGCATATTCTCATACTGTACATGTTTAGATGTTTTAGTTTACATTCTTATCTGTTTGTACATTTAGGTGAATCAAAATTTAGTGTTGCCTACATCTTTGTCTAAAATCTCTATGAGATTCCCAATAAAAAGGAGCAAACTATAGACACCAAATTTTGACACACCATTTATTTTTCAAACATTGGAGGTATGTTTATATTTTTGGAGTCAAATTCTAATTTTTCAATAAAAAGGAGGAACAAAACTAGTTTTTTCAGGGGGCAAAATCGTAAGTTTCAACTGTAAATACTTTCATTAGTTTTGAGGTTGTAAATTCATATTTTTACTTTCATATGTATTTTTTAATTTTTCTGTGATTTTTTCAGATTTAATGGGTATTCTTTTTATATTTTTCCAACACAAGGGTAAAATGATAATTTCGCTTCGCGAATACTATTTTCGCTCATTTCAAGTCCCAAATTTATTTTTCTAATGCTTTAAGCATGTCTCTAAATTTTCTTGATTTTTTCGGGGACGATTGCTATTTTTTCTGTAAATACTACATGCAGGAGCAAAATCATCATTTCACATTTTTTGCGCATTTTTTACCAATTTTTTAGTCATAAATGCATTTTCTAGGGTTTTAACCTTACTTTTAATTTTTGATAATTTTTCGAGATAATAGCTATTTTTCTGTATATTTTCGTTGTTTAGGGGTAAAATCATCATTTCACATTTTTAATGCATTTTTTATCAATTTTTGAGTCATAAATGCATCTTCTAGGGTTTTAAACTTATTTTTAATTTTTGATGATTTTTTGGAAGCCAAAAGCTATTTTCTGTGTATTTTCGTTATTCAGAGATAAAATCGTCATTTCACACCCTAAACACGTTTTTTATCAGTTTTAAACTCTAACCTTTATTTTTGAAATTTACTTTGAATTTTTTTAAAAATTTTGGAGATTATTGTCATTTCTTTGTAATAATTTTTATTTTTTGGGTTAAAAATATTCTTTTAAAATAAAATTAGAATTTTTATTACCGGTGATATTTTTGTTATTTTGTAGTATTTTTGGTGATCAAAACAACTTGCTCTATAAATACCCCCATTAAAATCAGAAAAAGGAGAGAAAAAAAATCAAAAACCCTGAAAACACTCACTCTTATCTAAAGAAAGATCAAACTCACACATTTCTTCACCTAAAAACACACACTCAAGGCACCATCTTCAATTACTGTTCACTGTTTATCGCATCTTAAAACTACTGTTCATCATCTTGTCTCTTACGTTTAAAAGGTAAGTTGTTTCCCTAACTTTTCTCTTTGTTGATTTAATTTTCCTTTGATTTCTATGTCAATTTGATTAACTGTGTTTATGTGATTGGGATTTCAGTTGTATTTGGATTTACTTCTTGTTTTGTTCCTGGGTTTTTGTTTTGTTTTGTTCCTGGCTTGCTGGAAATTTTCTTCATCATTCATCTTCTTTCTCTCTCCCTACTTCCACCACTATTCTCTCCAACTACCACCCAAAGCCAACAACCACCAGTAAAACAACCAATTCCACCGCTAGTCTCCACATCACCATCCCTTGCAACTGCAAGCACAAGCAACACATACAACCCATAAAGTCATCACAGGACTTCCATCAGACCAAATCATGCTTTATCACCGTTAACTATCTAACCTCCACCAATAAACCACCTGCTCTGCCTACCACCAATCCAACCATAACAACATCACTAAGTTCCAACTCCTCCACTAGAAAACCATCCAAGCAAACCCCAAAACCTGCAACCACAAACCAATACCTTCCCTGCTCCAACTGTTGGAACTCCACCAGTAAGCCTCTCTCCACCGTTGTCTGTCCTTAATCTCACAACCCAGTAGTTCCCACAATCCAAAAACCATCGTAGCCTTCAGTTCACCTAGCACTACCAGCCAATGTCTGTCTCAACTCTCCCAGCCTTCAACTATAAACTACAGAGAGCAACCCACAAAAACTCAACATACAACCACCATTACCTCCACTTTCTATTTCTCTATCTCACCACCACCACCATCTGGACAATTACCACCACCTACTGCCAGCAACTCCACCAGTCAGCCACACATACAAACCGTAAAGATAGCAATCAAGAAATCAGCCACTACTAGCCCCAAGCCTTTCCTCCACAGTGCCACCATCAACAAGCTATCTCCCTATCAATCATCCAACCACCATAAACTAGCCCCAAATCTACCTCAAGCCATACAGCTACAATCACAGAAACAAAAAAATCGATGGCCATCCCTACTGAAAATATAATCGCCATCTCAAACCTACAAGGCCAGCCCCCTTGCCAAAACCTGCAAAAATCATTCATAAACGACCCCAAATCACAAAATAACAGTCCAAAACCATACCCAATTACAAACCAAAATCACTATGCAATAGCCCAAGTTCCACCAATCATCATCCACCATCCCAAATCCTCACCACCACCCAAGTAATTGACCTACCCTGCCTCTAAATCATCAACGAACCACTAGCAACTCCACTAGAACAACTTCATTCAGCCCCAAAACCACCTGAATTTGCCACAAAATTAGTCAATAAACATTGCAAAAAACACCCACAATAGCCCCTCCCTACCTTAAATTACCACCGAGAAAAAGACAACCACCAAATTTCACCTGCAAACGACCAAAACCTCCATCAATGGCTGCTATTCTCCTTGCAAAATCAACTCCACAAGCCTAAGGTCAAGCTCCAGTCATCATCTTCCTTGTTTCTTCACATCGTAGCCCCACAAAAAGCCTCCTCACAGCCTGCCAATCGCACCCCCTTCACCAGTAACTTCCAGCAATCAAACCAATCAACCCACTGCATCACAAAATTACCCAAAGCCAAATCCTACTTTCATCTTCCTTTTCTCTGAAACCCCCTGAACATCAGAGAGAGGCAAGAAAGACAGAGAGAGAGTGATGCGGAGAAAGACTGAAACGAAACAAAGAGAGGCAAAATCAGAGAGAAGAGAGACAAGAAGAAAAGAAGAGATGTAGCAAGGATTGGAGGAGAGAGAAATAAGAGAGAGAGAATGAGAAGAGAGGAAGAAAGAAGATGGAGAGTGCAGAGAGAATAGAGAGAAAGATTAGAACCAGAAAAAGAAAAGAAAAACAAAGAAGATAAGAGAGAAAGAGATAGAAGAAAACTTGGGGTATATGAAATTTGGGGAAAACTAGAAAGATTTTCTGGGATTTTTCAAGGGAAACGGATTTGGGGATAATTTAGTGGATTAGTTTCTTTTTTAGTTTAGTTTAGAGAAGATTTTGTTAGTGTCTATTATTGATTTAATTGAGTTTTGAATCATGGATTAAATTGATTTAATTAAGATAACCGAATTAATTAATCTATATTCATTTATTTATTTATTTTATTATTTCTTGTTTTGTTAGAAAATAATGTATTTGTGTTTAAGTCCTTGTCTTTTCTCTAGTATTATTGATACATCTCAAAGATTTTTTTTTGCAATTAAGCCCTCCCTAATATGCATATTGACCCCCTAAATTTCATGGGATTTCAATTAAGTCCTAGATAATTATAATTATGCCCCTCAAATTGCTAGAATTTACTATTTTGCCCACCTAATTTGCTTTATTTTGTTTCACGATCCTTGATTAGTTAGAATTTTTTTTAATTTTACCCCTTAAGTGTTATGGAATTTTGTTATTATCTTTTAGCCCCTTAGATGCTAGAATTTATTTTTTTTAATCTCAATTTATCAATATTTATATATTTTAGGTTTTGTTTGCTCATACCGAGGTACCTTAACATGTTTTTTGTGTTCTTAAGTATTGGTACCGGCTCTTCAAAGAGGTATCCCTATTCCTCGTTGATTTTTCTCTTGTGTGCTCCAATGTGCCCTTATGTGATTTATTATACATTTTCTTCACATGTTTCGTATTTTATATGCTTTTTGCGTATTTATTCACTATACGTTATTTAATTTCAAATTTTATTATTTTGACAAAATGTAATATTTTTGTATTTAGTTAGTCAATGTAATAGTTAGGTTACATTTCTTACATATTTTATCAAAAATTGTGTATTTAGATAGCAAGTGTAATAGATAGGTCATTTTTTTTTACTTTTCCCCCTAAAATTGTAATTAATTCCTTCGGTGTGATAGTTAGAGTTTAAGTGGTTTTTGTGTGCTTATATATTTTACCGCTTTCTTTAGGGTTTCGCATCTAGATATCATGCTTACATGTTAGGTGCTCCTACTTGACCTTATATGTCCTTATATGTTTAATTTATTCTTAATTCATGCTTTACTATTTAATTCATGTTTTATGTTATTTCGTCACAACACTAGTCTAACGCTAGTTGTGGCTTTATTATTTCCCCGCTAGTCCAACGCTAGTGGGAATCCCTAGAAAGAGTTGGTCCAATGCTAAACCCTTAGGATATTTTAGTGTCGGTGCACTCGTGTGCATGTCCTATCATTTCACACACTAATTTTTATAGGAAATTTTCATTTTTGCATGATTTGTATATATTTTATTATCTATTATCTATTTTGACAAAAATTCAGTGCATGACATTCGGGTTGTATTTTCACTTAGAATTTAGGTCATTTTGTGTGATCCAACTAGAAATAGTCACCTACTTACGTGGGAAGTGGTGGCGTACATCCTGTTCCCCCTCTGTAAGTAGGAACATTCAGTCACGAGTTATTAGTTTCCCGTACCCGTTATGTTGCATATCCATTTTCTTCGACCACTTATTATCTGTATTACTATTTTTCTTTTCTTTTTGCATTTTATTTTGCATAGACACTCGTTACTCCCTCGAGATCTCCAATCGGATTTCGCAATTAATGCGATAATCCTGACCAAGCCTCAACGGAACATTTTGACCCTCCCAATACCACATTTAGATTTAGGATTTGCATTCATTTAGATACGTCTGAACGTGATAGAATTTAGGGGTTAATTTAGGAAAATTTGATTAAACCTCGCAACTAGCCTCGGCTAGGTTGAAAGGATGCCTTAGGTGCAAGCCTTTGCCTTCCCATTCTTCAAATGTGACTCCCGGACCTTTTTCTCTCATTTTTCGTAGACCGGAATCGAAAAAGGATTTTCAAACATTTTTCTAAAATTTTTATTTTTTGTTTTGTTAAACAATTTTTTCGGGTGACTTGGTATACCCTAAATCAATACTAAGTGGTGACTCCATTTTAAAATAAAACCCTTTTTCAAAATTAGTTGACCAAAACTGTCGCACTTTTAGTCCCGGCCTTGTTTTCTTTTAAAATAACATTTTCCTTAAAATACACTTTTTTCACTAAAATCCAATTTTCATCACACACTCCTTTTCCAAAACTCTATCTTTTCGAAATGGATCATCAGACCAGATCGCTTTTTTCGGGCACGACAGTCAACGACCCCACTAGTACCTCACAGTGCCTTTTACAATTTCTAGGATGTGACACATGTAATTTAGCATTGCTAATGTATATGATAATAATAAATGAAAATTTCATACTTTCATTCAACGGATAGTTTCACAAACCTCCCCTAAGGTTTGTGACAATTTTACCTAGCACCTCTAAAGTTCTCTCAATATTACACATACCTCCCTTCCTTGAGTTAAATGACTATGGTATCCTTTCCACAAATATTAAACCCAAATTAGAATAAAATTGAGATAAAAGCCGAATAAAAAAGGCCACTCCCCCTCTGTTATCTCTACTCCCCCCATGCTATCCCTACCCCCTCTCTCTCATTATTCTTTGCATTTTTCTCTCCCTCCGTCTCTTCCTGCCTTGCTTTCTCTCTCTTTCCTTTGCTTCCCATGGCATCCTTGTTGCGCCTCTCTCTCTCTCTCTGTGCTATTCCTGATCTTTATTTTTCACTTTCAAGTAAATTTAATTAATGATATTTTTTTAAATTGTCATCCTGTGGGTATTTTGATCTATTGTTATGGTGATTGTCTTGTTTGCTCAATTGTTACGATTGTCTTAATTCTTCTATAGGGACAAGAAAAGGGTAGGGTAAGTGGGCTATTATTTGGTTGAAAGAGAAGATCAGGGGTAAGTTTTACTATTGGAGAAGGGATGGTAGGAAGGAGCGATGGAAGGGAAGTGATGTGTGCACAGTTGCGTATGCCAAGACCCCTTGGATTTTAGGTTAACAACTCGTTGAACTTAAGACCCCGTTGGATTCGTAAACCCAAGAACCCTTGACGTGGAGTTGGGGTGCTCACAAATCTTCCCTTAAAGATGAACTCATTCCTAAGGTTTTAGATTAACCAAGTTGAGCTTGTTTAATCGTTAACCTAATTCTCTGTCAAAAACTCAAGAATACTCTAAGTAAGATTGTAGTCACCACAAGCAAAGCTTGATAAGACCTAAGGGTTAGTTCTTAATCACCAAAGAACTAAGAAAATTCTGAAGAGAATTCACTCAAAAATATCATATACGTTATGTCTAATGTTGTTCAGAAGAAACCCTTATATAGGGCATAGCTTAGACATAAACTAAAAAAAGTACTTGACACTAGTTGTAACCTAACACTCGACTACTAAAGATTACAACTCAAAAATTTGCATAAAACAACTAAAAATATTCTCGGATTGTACCCGCGGCGCGGGTACGGGTGCGGCTTCGCCTTGCTTCATCACTCTTCAAGATCGAACCTTCTGATCGTACTCGCGGCACCTATCCGCGGCGCGGGTTCGGTTAGAAGGTTTTGCACTTCAAAGCCGAGCCTTCTGATGGTACCCGCGGCACCTATCCGCAGCGCGGGTTCGGTCGGAAGGTTTTGCACTTCATACCCAAACTTGAATCATCCTTCACTCCTTGGTCAGCCCATAAGCAATGCATAATACATGACAAAGGATCCATGTTGGTCACCTCGCACACTTCATCCAGCGTGTCCACAATAAGACCATGCAAAGCATTCTTCATTTCCCTAGCTCTTGATCTAGTCATAGGACCATCCAAGCCTTGAAGTACATCCTCAGTCACTTTGGAAGCTTGCTAACCTTGGAACCTATCAGGAAGTTCTCAAGCCATGGTGGTATTGGGTGGTTCTTGGAGAAAGAGAAAGAGAGGGCTTTTCTTTCCTTTTTTTTTTGGGTGTAGGAGAAAGGTAGGGACAAGGGAACGGTGAGGAAGGGGGGTTTCTATTTTGGTGGAGTTGTGTTGGTTGTAGGAGGTAGGAGGTAGATAAAGGTAATTAGGTGATTTTTGAGTCACCAGGTTTGGTAAAAAAATGCAATTTTTGCCTTTTGATATTTTTCTAGTTGCTCAATAACGATGAATGGCCAAGATAAGTTGGCATAATAATATTAGTTGTTCAGTGGTAAGAAGATATGATTTTTTTAAAGTTTCTTTGGGGGGTGGTAGGAGGCTACCTATGGTGGTGGTGGCTACTTGTAGGGAGGCGGCGACAATGGTTTTGCTATCAGAGTAAAAAAAATGGAGTTGTTGAATAGTGGTGAGTGTTTTGCTAGTAAAGTAGTGATTTTTTATAAGAGTTAAAGGGTAGTATGGGTTTTTATTGAAAATTTATATTGATTATGAGATTTTGTTACCATAACAGTGAATTGAAGAGAGGTAAGTGTAATATTTAAAACTCCAGGGTGCCAAGTGTAATTGTCAGAAACCTCAAGGGAGGTTTCTGAAATTATCCCTTCATTCAAAAGAGAATAAAATAAAGACTTAGTGGAATGTCAACAATATGCTTTGGCTATAATTTAGGATTTTTTTCTTTTTGAAATGAAATTTTATGAAGGAACAAAATAAAGCACCTATTAGACCATACACACAAAATAAAATAAAGGATTTATTGGATTGTATGCTTTGGTGGAGAGTTGAGAGTTTTTTCTTCTTTGAATTGGGCCTCATGTCTCAATCTATAGGCATACATATGTTTGGCACAAGATTTTCTTAAGCGTACGTATGTTTGGCTCAATATTTTCTTAGGCGTACATTTGTTTGGCACAACATTTTCTTGGGAGACATGAGATTATCTTATCTAATTTTTGTTTGTTTTTGTTGTTAAAGGTATAGGATTATCCTGCTTTATTTTTTTTATTTTTTATATTTAAAAAAAAATAAGTGCGTAAGTCTTTTAACCTTTGACAAAAAAAAAAAAAAAAGTTCAGAGTATACACAAATGGATTGGGTAAGGGATGAAATAGGTTTTTTGGGAATATATATAAATGGATTGGGTACAAGTGAATTTTTTTATGGGGCCCTGAAAGAAGGATGTTCTCAAATTTTCAAAAGCAAAAGTTTTCCAAGCAAAGGTTTTACTCTAAACCGTACTTTTCCCTTTCTTCCCTTCTTGGTACTTAAGTAGTACTTTTTCCAGTTTCTTAGTAAATTTGGATGGAAAACAGTCCTTAAGAAAATTATCTTAAATCACTTTCAAAACACTAGAGATATTGAACTAAGGATCAAATAGATTTGAAGAACTAAGCTGAATATTATTGATATTCAAAATTTACAGACTGGCGTTCTTCGACTCTGATGCACACTGAAAACTTAAAGACTTTGGAAATTTTACAATACTTAACTTATTCTAAGACTTGATGATCTGATTAAAACTAAGAGCTCCCTTTTATAGATGAAGAGAGGTTAGCTTTTATCATTACAAACTGACACACTCATACCATTCTTGAAAATTCGGGAAAGTAAAAGTAAATTACCCAAAAGTAAAAGCAATCCACTAGTAAGACAAAATTATTACATTCTTGAAATCTGCAAAAGTAAATTTCACCCGTGATACTTTTCTCGTTCTTCAATGTGCTTTTCCAAGAATCAAATGAGGCAGAATCATTCAGAATCAGGAGTATCAGATGGTGTACTTCCTGGGTCCGTGACATTCATTTCAATTATCCATTTTGCATAGTTTCTCTAATTTTGCTTTTTGTTTCTTTCTCTTCTTTTCTCATTCCTTATTGTCCGGGAGGTAGAAGGAATTTGCAAGACATCATCAGAATAAGGGTCTTGTGAATTAATCATCATACTACTTTCCATTAATTCTTTATAATCCCTTTGTGCATTTTGGATGGCAGTCCAATGAGGGTGATTATTTAGAAAATTTCATTTTCTATAAGGACCGGGCCATATTTCATTTGGAATTATCCCATTATGCTGGAACAAATATTTTTGAACCTCAGCATATTTCTCCTCGTCATCCTGTATTGTTGAGGATAAGGAATTATAAATCAGACAAGAAGGTAGTGCATGAATGATCCTATCCTGTATGTGTACTGGTCTATGCAAATGTATCAACAAGTAACCAGAGCAAGAAGAAAAGAGATTTTCCCACCATTCTTTTGGTTTAAACCATTGCAGAAACTTCTTCAAATGAAGACTTAATCCTGAGAAATTTGTAAACAAAGGACAATAGAACTCAAATATAATGTGATACTGATGACAGAGGTACCACATTACCCAAAGTAATGGTTCTGAAAAATCAGAAGTTTGTCCTATGAAGATTTGTGAGAAAGGATACTCAGGATTAATTCCAAAAGGACTCAAAAGTGATGCCCCATAATGTCTAAAAACATCAAGTTCATACTGCATGCGGTTTCTTTCCAAATTTTCTTTTTCCCATGGAAAAGGAATATCCCAAATTTCTGGAGGACGGTCTTTAATTGGATAAAACATCATAGCTGTTGAAATAGGTTTTCTTGAGAAGAAATCAGCGATGATATTTGTTTTCCCTTTGATGTGTTTTACATCATAAGAAAACTGTGAGAACCAATTGGACTATCTGAGCAATTGAGAATTGAGAATTTTCTTTTGCTTAAATTGGATCATTTTGGGAAAACTACTCATGTCCATTTCTACTTGAAAATGACAAGGTCTCAAATAGAAACTGAATTTCTCAATTCCCTTTTTAACCGTAAGAATTTCTTTGAAGGATGAATGGTAATGGATTTTGGACTCTTTGAATCTACCACTGGCAAATCCACAACATTTTCTTTCTGTTGGTGAAATCTGTTCAAGAAGGAATAGCACCCCAATACTTATCACTCGCATCAGTTTGGAGAACAAGATTATTAGATAAAGGAATAGTGAAGAGTAGGAAGAGATTGTAAGGAGAGATTTTAGAGTTGTTAGAGACTCTGTTTGAGAGGATACCTCAAGGTGGTGGCTTTTTTCTGAGCATTTTTTCTAATGGATGGGTATATTTGGATACATTAGGAATGAAATCCCTAACAGTAAGTTAACTATACCAAGAAACTGTTGGATTTGTTTGAAGGTGAGATTTTCAGAAGGAAAATCTTTTACAGAATCTCCAACATGTTGCTCAGGGGTACATGAACCATTTTCTATTTTCATTCCTAAAAAGGAAATTTTTTCTTGACATAAAAACATTTTTTTCTTGAAAAGCATTATTCCGAATTTTTCAACAATTTTGAAAAATTCTTTTAACTAACTGTACATGATTTTCAAAACTATCTGAAAATAAAAGAATATCATCAATAAATACTAAAGCTGTGTAAAAATAGGTTCAAATATCCTAATCATTGCTTTTTGAAACAAAGATGGTGCAGATTTCAACCCAAAGGGCATCACCTTCCACTGAAAATGATGATTAGGAATGCAAAATCCTGTTTTGAAACGGTCTTCAGGAACAATTCCTAATTGCCAGAAACCAGATTTTAAATCAAATTTGGAAAACCATTTGGCTTTGGCAATTTGAGCAAATAAAGAGGAACAGTTAGGAATAGAAAATTTATCATCAGCCAAGAAAAGGTTTAAGGGCTGATAATTAATAACCAATCGTAACTTTCCTCTGATCTGTTCAGATCTTTTGTTCACATAGAAAGCTTGACAAGCCCATGAGGAATCAGATGGTTCGATAAGGTCAAACTCAAGGAGTTCAGAACACTCCTTTTCAGCCAATTTTGTGTGTTCAGGATTCATTCCGGAATGGCTGGCTTTTGTAGGGATTTATGTCCTCATTTCTTTTGAAAGGAAGTTTGATGAAAAAGTCTTGGTTTTTCACAAAGGATGAGAACATTTTTTGAAAAATGAAGCATGATTTTCCGCACAGGAGTGATGGATCAAATGGGTTTTGATTTGGAAAACAATTTCCTCATTGGCAATGGGCTGTTTAAGATAAAGATTCTGAAGGTCATGATATGGTTTAAAAAAGGCTTTGGATTGTATTCCTTTTGGCTTCAGCAGATATTGAGTTTTTCTCATAGATATCAAATCCAATTACCAAATCTTTCCCCTGAATATTTCCTCTCAAAATTCGGTATGAATCCTACAATCAGGGTAACAACTGGATGGTAATTTTAGTTTTTGTGGCATGAGTTGTTTCAAATATCTCTCCACTAGCAACTCGAAACTGATGCTATTTCTAGTTTCCAGAAATCTTTCGGAAGAATAGTTTGTTTCAGGATAGACATAGCTACTCCAGTATCAAAGAAGGCTATCACAGGGATAGGCTTATCATATTTTGAGGGAATTATATGAACAAGGGCTTGTGGACATGTTTTGGCTAGCTCACTTATGTGAAAGCAATCTTGAATATCCAAATCAGGAACCTGCAAGGCCAAAATAGTCTCATCAGTAGGCTCATCTTCCTCAGTTAAAATTTCTTCAAGTTCATTGAGAATAGGAATACGCAATTTATTTTGAACTTCAAAATTAAATGAACTCTCTTTGTATTCTATGGACAGGTTGAGGAATAGTGTCCTTTCTTCTTGCAAATGAAACATCTCACATCTTTCTTGGAGGATCTTGGTTTTCCTGAGAAATATTTCTTCTTTCTGAAATATCTCCATTTCTTTTTCTTTCTCAGAAAACTTTTGTCTTGGAGAAAAATCTTTTTGAATTTTCTCCTTGATGATCTTTTTTGCACTCAAAACATTTTCCTTGGATCTCCAAATGAGGTCGCTTGCATGCTTCATCAATGCACTTGTTGCCTTTCAAATATTCTCTCACAACACTTCTTTTATTGCAAATATCATCCAGAGCTAAATAGACTAACTATCTAATCTGACCTGGAGTCAAATTTAAAATGGAACCATATTTATTTTGGATGTAAACTTCAGAGGCAGTAGCCAATGTTTTGGTGAGAGAAGTAAGAAAAGCTTGCTTAAGGCTAATATCAGCTTTCAATGCATAAAATAATTTTGTCATTCTTTGCATATGCTTACTGATATCTTTCCTATCAAAGGATTTACATTTCATTTTAAAAATTCTTTGTACTTTTCTTCTCTGTTTAACTCAAAATTTCCAATGAAAACTTGATGCAAGATTTTTATAATGTCAAGGAAATCTTGTTTTGTCAGAAAATTAGTTTTCTCTTTCTCGGATACTGAATTCCACCAATCTTTCAATGTACCTGCAAAATGTGCAGTAAACTCAGTCAAAATTTCAAAATTAGAATCAATTTTCAATGCTTTAATGGACATCCATGCATGAAATTCTTGGAAACAAGTCTCTCATTTATTAGCAGGAATATTATCAATAGTGAAAATTTGTGTACTCCTTTTCCAACTCAGAACTTCGAACATATGGTACTTCTCTTCATGCATGTACTCTTCTGGTTTCTTCAACTTTGACTTCAGCATCTTCGCCTGCTGATGTGGATCCCGAGGCATGAAGCAGTTGTACAAGCTAAAGATGAAGATCATTGGTTCAAGTTCCAACGGGTCCAGTTACTCGAGCCAAAGCCACAAGTTTAAAAGAAGCTCTTCAAGCGTTGGTCCTAGCTATACAGAGCAAGAGAAGGCAAAGAAGATTGAAAAGGACACGTGATAATGATTGTAAGCATGTCAATATACTTCAAGTATGTTTGGAGCAAGAGGAGACGTGCATAGTGGAGAGATCCAAAATCTCATAATCTGATATTAAACAAATGAAGTCAGCCTTTAATAGGCTTAGTTGCATAATACAAATATGGAAAGTAAATCACTAATAAAACTCTAGATAAGCACGACTACTAATCATAGTCTATCATGCCTAACTATTAGGAATGGATTACAACTATGGAATAAATAAAATAATAAGAGAAACCCTAAACTAAGACGATGTCGCCGCCGCGGGGAAGGCCGCGGCACGGCCTCGATCAGAAACTTTGCTGCCTTACTTCAACCCTTCTGATGAAGGCCGTTTGAGGAGGCCACAGCACGGCCTGGTGCGCGGCCTTAGTCAGAAGCTACGTTCCTCCATCTTCTTGCGCGACTTGAACACTTTGCCCAATCCCTTGGTCAACCATGGCTTTTCCCAACGATCCATCTTTCAGTGAAGCTCCATCCTTGACCAAAATTAGTGTAACAAGTCTTGGTGACTATGAAGAATCATCCCACATAGCTTCATCCTCAAGTGTATCCACAACCAATCCATGCAAATTCCATATTCTTGAACACCAACATAGGGTTACTTGATAGATGATCCTTGGCTCCCTCAGCTCAAATGTGAGAAGTTCATCTCCATGGAAATCATCGTGAACCATGCTCACATCAATTTGGCTCACTTCTTGATTGTTTGATAGGGAATCACCATCAGTGCTTTCAGTTGTTTCTATTGTTGAAATCAATGGAACACTTGACTCCATTTGTTTCTGCAAAAAGGAAGAAATACTATTAGAATTTTGTTGTACTGAAAATGTCGACAAATCTTTTTTTTCTTCAACTTTCTCCTTTTGTTTTTCTTTCATTTTTGCCATTTTTTGTTCTTTCTCCCACTTTCGTCTAGCAATCAACTGGTCTCTCAGCCATCTACTATTATTGTGATAAGAAATTTCTTCCTCAGTGGAGGATGTGTAATGAGATGAAGTTGTCAATGGCGCGGTATCAACGATTGAAGGAAAACTGCTCCTTTGTGGTTGCTTAGAGTCATACGATCCCTAATTTTCCTGTTTCTTTCAAACTCTTGATCTGAGACTTTAGATATTGAATGTCTTTTTCTTTCCTTTCTTGGTAAGTATCAATGGATACACCAATACTTGGAATTTGTCTTTGCACTTCTCGAAGTCTCTTTTCCATGACCTTTATCATCTTCAATACCTCAGAATTTTGAGATCTTGTTGTTTCTGTCAATGTATCCAACTTTGAAGAAACAATTTTGACATTCTCTTGAATGGAGGTCAATACTTTATTCTGGCATAAAGCATTTTCAGATTGCCAATTCAGAACTTCTCAATTTTGTTCTGACAGAATTTTCCAGAAGGAGAATAGTTGGATGGGCATTTTTGATCTTTGGCAGAATGTCTAGAATGATTTTTCACAAAAGTTTCTTGAACAGAAGGAAATTCAGTTGGTTGGAACATACAAACTATAGGAATTTCTTGGAGGAGTGTGGACAGGACTTGGAAATTCTTTCCGAATTATTTCAAGAAATTTTTTATAGTAAGGATGAGAGAGGTTTTCTGGAGTTTTGGGTTTCATCCTTTTCAATTCTATCCCATTCATCAGGAATTTGAAAACCATCAAATGTACTTCTGAAGAAGTAAATTGGTTCTCTTCACTATCAGAAAATGTTCAGCTATGTGTCCGCATCCTGGTTTTTTCTTAGGATCCTTTTTCCCAAAGCATTTCCTGCAAGAACAAACATCCGAGTAAATATGACCTAGAAATGGATCTTGGAAATAATGAACAGGTTGTACCATTTTCTTTAAATGCAAAATTAAATCAATTAAAGATTCTTTTTGGCTTTTCTCCAAGGTTGTGGATCATCCATTGGAATTTCCATCATTGAGATCTGAGGATAATCTCCTAGTCTTGATTTTTCCCTTCAAATGCAAATGGTCAAAGGAAACTGATACTAGATCCATCAGAATTTGATCACCATTTTAGAATTAGAGGATTCTAATGGTCTCTGTTCTACTTGATGGAGTTTTTCATAATCAGTCACCCAAGCTTCTGGAAGAAGCTGGACAAGTTCATCCCTTGAGATCTGACGAGGTACATGTGTACAGGTAGCAGAATGCTGCTCATCAACCTTGATTAACAGTGCATCTTCTCCTCCAGGGAGAGTGAGATCTAAGGCATGATTTTGCACTCTGTAGGTCATCTGGTAATGCAATGTTGCAGCCATTGCATCAGAAATTTGTTCAGCTCCATGAATCTGTACTTGAACCTTTAAGGCTTCCAAAAGATGTGGATCAGATAAAGACATATTAAAATTAGGAAATAAAGTAACAAAAACTGTACCTGCATTTAAAGTAGTTTCTACCGTAGCTATACAAGCATGCTGATATCTAATAAATCTACTATCTAATAAAGCAATTCTAGCTACAACAGGCAATCCTTTCCTACCATGGAAAGAGAGAGAAAACCTTACTGCTCCGAAATGAATATGAGAATATCCTTGTTGTTTCCACTGAATGGAAACCGAGGAGGGATCTGTAAGGTAATAAATTGTTCTTTTCCATTGGCGGGAATTTGGCATTGATCAAGCTTGGAAGCTTGAACATATTCTTTCACACCTTTTGCCCTATGCTTTATTAACGATTTAATAGAACCAAAAGTAGATGCATGCAATTTTGAAAATAAAGAGTAAGGGTTTAATAATGGTAAAGAAGTAGAATTAACTTGATCAGGATCTGTGAAAACTTCATTTAGATAATCTAATCTATCAGAAATACTAGCAAAACTTGATCTAGCAGAAGAACTCATCTTAACATTTAAAGTAGATGTATCATCTTAACTGGCTGATTACCCCAACCAACTTTAACATAAGGAGAATAATACCAAACTAACCGTCTATAATATATTCCAAATTCTTCACAAAAATTATAAAAGCAAAATATATCTTGAATACATACACGAGATAAAATAACAACCTGAAGTTCACGATGCAGTTCAAAAAATTCAAACACCATAATATCAACAAGAAATCAAACCTGTATGGAACCTGTATGGCTCTGATACCAAATAGGGCCCTGAAAGAAGGATGTTCTCAAATTTTCAAAAGCAAAGGTTTTCCCAGCAAAGGTTTTACTCTAAACCGTACTTTTCCCTTTCTTCCCTTCTTGGTACTTAAGCGATACTTTTCCAGTTTCTTAGTAAATTTTGATTGAAAACAGTCCTTAAGAAAATTATCTTAAATCACTACAAAACATAATGCCATCAGCTCCACCTACTATGTACCCTAGTTTGCGTAGGGATGATATTTTGGTTTAGATGGACATATGCGCCCTAGTTCATGTAGGGATGATATTTTGGTTTAGTATGTGCTCAATTTAATTTAGATGGTCATTAGTTCGTTGGTCGTGTTGTTTACTATGTATTTGAGTTTTATTTTCTTTCATATATTTTTAAGGTAAGTTTGATGAATTTAAGTTTGGTGATTTGGAAATTATTAGGATATGGAAATAGGAGTAAAACTTCAACTAGAGGAAAGGGCGAGGGCAAGATTACTTCAGGATCCCCATTCACTACGAAAATATTCATCAAAGTTGGTGTACAAATGGTTAAAGATGGGTATAGACCTTGTTGTGCCCCATTTTTTGAAAGAAAGAAGAAAAAGAAAGTGGGTTTCCAAAAATGGCTTTTGAGAGTAATGTTTTATTTTTGAAGAATCAAAGAAAAAAGGGCCTAAAATGAGACTTTAAAAATGCAACGGTTTGGGCCCATAAATAAAGTCAAAAAAAGGTTTTTATGAAAAAATGGAGCCACTACTTGGCATTGAGTTTTGGTATACCAAGTCACCAAAAAATATTTTTAATGCAAAAAGTGATAAAAAACTAGAAAAGCCTTTTCGAAAACATTTTTAGGAAAAAAAAAAAAAGAAAAACCGTTTTTTAGACGACTTCAAGTCTTTGAAAATGAGAAAAAATGTGTTATGGGAGTCACAGTTAAAGAAAGGAAAGGCAAAGGTTCAATTTGTATTAAACCTAAGGCACCCTTTCAATATAGCTAAAGCTAGTTGCGAGGTTCACATTTGAATGTGACTACACGAATGCAAAGACCTAGACCTAAAAAATGATATCGGGAGGGGCAAAATATTTCTTTGAAATTAAATTAGAATTATAGTATTAATTGTGAAACCCAAAATGAAACTTCGAAGGGGTCATGAGTTATGCTAAGTGATGAGTGATAAAATTACCTATTTTATTATATGTTTTATTAGCATTTTAGGTGTGCTTTTAGATTAATTATAGTAACAACGGCTTCAAATGACTTATTTTCCAATAATTAGGGTTTTTCTCCCAAAATGAGGTATTGAGGCATAATTATTATTTTGAGTTATTTAATGCACAATTTTTGTACACTTTTACAGATTCATCATATTTAATATTGACTTTGATCAATAGGAGTGAAATTGGATCAAGATTTTAGTAGATTCAAGTGATTAAGTTGAAGGAATACTTGAAGAATTATTGAAGAACAAATTGTGCAGCACTTGGAAGAATGAATTTTTTAACAAAAATAAAATGAAAATACATGGAAAATGCTGCATGCATGTGGAATTCCAACTTAGCAACAAAGCAAATCAAGTGGGGCCAGCTGAGGTAAATCCACGGATGGAGATCCGTGGATGACCACCCACAGATCGACAAGTCGGCTAAGGTTTGATGGTTTTGCAACTTGCATCATTTTCTAGCTGATTTTGCAGACTTTTCTAGTGGAGATAGGATTTTAGCTACTGAAGATTACATAGAAAACATAAATGGAGACTTCTATGCCAGTTTTGGAGCTCAAGAAGAATCTTCATCATTGTATGTATTCAATGTATTTGCAACTTGGAAAATGACTTACAAAATAGTTTTCTATAAATAGAAGTCATTTATAAAGAGTTAAGGGAAGTTGGCTAGTATAGTTTCAAGAGAATTAATAAAATCCTCTCACAAATTCAATAGAATAGTGAACTCCTTGTACTTGAACCCTTGTAATTCAACTTTTGGAAAAGTAATAAAAGTATTGAAGACTTGTTCAATCTTAAATAAGCCTTTCTAATCTCTTTTATTTCATTAGTTTAAACATGAATTCTTGCATTGAAGTTAAAGTTTTTATTGTTTCATTAGCCATTTTGCACTAAAAGCTTCATCTAGAATATAGATGAAGCTAATGAACCCTCAAGCATAATTTAATCTTTCTTAACTTGCTAAGCTTGCACTTGTTTGTTTACTTGTTCAAGTTTTAACACTTGTTTTTAGTTGACCAACATGAACAAGTCATCTAGTTGTTACTTGACATTGAGAAATGCATTTAATAAAGGAAAATGAACAAGTAATGCTTTAGTTGTTCATATGAAAATAGTGGATGCTTAAGTAAATCAATACAATTCATGTTTGCATCAGATTTCATCATGAAAATAGTTGGGATCTTGTTATTTCATTGTGAGAACAAGTTATATGAAATTGGATTCCTAACAAAGCAAGGTAATACTTAGCAAGTTATTCATGCAACCTTAAGGTTCATTAGTGGATTTTATGCTCTAGACTCATTGATATTTGAATTCTTACAAGTTGTTTGTTATCTTTTAGCTATTCGATTGACAAGCTCAATTCTAACCATCTATCTCAACTTAATTTGTGATTGTTTAGATAACAGAGTTAGCGATAAAGTTTGGTAGTTGCAACTTATTTGATTCCCTGTGAGATTCGACACCTAATACTCTACCTACTACAACCGACCTGTATACTTGTAGCATTAAGGAGATATTAGGTTTTTATTACTAGATTGCTGTTTGCTCTGATTGAATTTGCATACCTAATCTACTCCTCGTCAAGCTCTTAGTCGTTGGCAGGGAATCAAAGCAATATTAGGGTCAAAGTGAGCTTTATTAGTCTAAACCTTGTTTACTTTATTTGTTTTTCACTTTTTTTTGGTAGGTGTAGGCATAGGAGCTTAAAGGTGGTGCTCCCATTTAATTTGGAAATTGAAAAAAAAAAAAAAAGGCAAGGAAGGTTAGGAGGCAAAGGCAACAAGAACAAGCAAAGGTGGAAGAGATGGGTGAATCTTCAAGTGAACCTCAAGAGCCACAACCACAGAGAAGGTAAACCAAAATCCTATCCCTAACCTTCGTTCTTTATGTAATTTTGCTATATCGAATCCAATCAGTTCACAAATAGGTATTGCAAGGCCATTGGTAAATGTTAATAACTTTGAACTTAAGCTAGCCTTAATCTAAATGGTTCAACAAAATTAATGTGGTGGTAATGTTAATGAGGATCCTAAATCCAAATGATTAGTTTCATGAAAATATGTGACACTATTAAACTTAATGGCGTAACGGATGATGCTATAAGATTAAGACTACTTCTATTTTCATTGAGAGACAAAGTCAAGCAATGGCTTCATTTCTTTCCACCGAATACCTTTGTTGCATGGATGGACCTTTCCAAAATATTTTTGAACAAATATTTCTCTCCGGAAAAGACTGCAAGATTAAGAATGGACATTACAGGTTTCAACTTGTAACGTAATAACATAGGTAATGCAGCGAAAAAATTAAAATTTTATTACCATAACCATGGATCTCTTTGATATACCTATATGATTATAAGGGGGTTTGCACGAAGATTACCTCAAGCACAGAAGATTTCTATGCTTCTAAGGCTAAGATCCTTCGATGAAATGGTAAGATCTACCACAAAAAGCCCTCCAAGCGTCGAGTCTCTAACGATATCCACACGAACAAATTCTTTGGGAACCTTCAAGTCTTGTTTGCTTTGACTTTTGAGTGCTAGCTCTCTTGAATTATTTAATAACATAAGAGAAAGAAAAAGTCTAACAATTAGGAAGAAGAGAGAGAAAGAAAACCGTCCAACGTGGTGGTGGATTTTTCTTCAAGATTTTTCTCTCACTAGTTTTTTCTTTTTGTGTTGCAATAATAATTCAAAAGTCAAAACATGAACCTATTTATAGAGTAAGTATTCTAGTCTTTTAGGAAATAAATGTAATTGGAAACCAAGAAGGTTTAGGTAGCTGACCTTAAGCTAATCCTTCTCCTTTATGAAATCTATTCCATAAGGAAATCAATTAGTTACTTTATTTCTTTTAGGAGATTCTATTCCATAAGGAAACCAATTAGTTACTTTATTTCTTTTAGGAAACTAATTTTCTGCAAGACTTAGAACATTTATAAATAAGTCCTTTAAGTTAATTTATCTCATAAATTAACATCATAAGTATCTCATACTTATCTTAATTATATTTTAACCCAAAGATTATGTTCTTTATGTGTGTGACCCATTAGGTTCCATTCACGTTGGCAATAAGTACAAATTATAACTCATTAATTAATTAATTAATTAAGAGCTAGATAAATTAAACACTTTAATTTATCATTAATTCATAATTAATTAATTCGTACTTATAGATCATGAGTGGCGTCTAGCAATGCATCATGACCACCCAAATGAATAGAAAAGTCATATGGTAGACTATATCCATCAATGACAATATTACCGTGTAATTAATATCTTTTTACCATACTAGATCCCAATTAATCTAAAAGGTATAGTACATACTTTTAAATGACTAATGTATATTGTCTTGTTCCAGAAATATAACTTTCTATAATGTATAACCTAATAACTACTTACAAGTTATACTATTACTTCTGCAGAAGATTTGTGGGTTAATATTTCCAACAAGTGGCCATAAAGGGTATACTCTTCTATTAAGGAGTGGTGAATCCTATATTGATTACTCACTATCTTTCTATGTTTCAAACTATACCCAACCTCTATCCTATGGGCTACTCTTTTACGAGTATCGAGGAATAGAGTCAAAGTATAGCAGTCTACACTTAAAATACTATGGTAATCTCAAGTCAAAGGATCACTTACACAATAGCCATTAAGAGTTCAACTATTGGCACTATAGATGAAAACTCTTGGTAGATCAATCGAATAAACTTGTTCTCAAACAAGCATCCACATACTAGGTTAAGTGTCACGCACACCATAGTTAATGAGATCAACTACTATTTACCATAAGTAGAGGCAAAATATGTGCTAGTCTATCCACATTAATGATGTCCAATCTTATTAATACTATGACTAGGGATATTTAATAATATGACTTTATATATTAGAGTCTTAGAATTGTAACCCTTACAATCTCTAATACACAGTCGATATTCTTAGGACTTTATCAAACAAACAAGTAACATGAAAATACAAGTATAGATGATAAGGAAAAATCTCACATGAATAATATAACATAATTAAGTATAAACACAAAGTGCCTTAAACCAACTTGGTTTTAGGGCATATACTAACAAACTCCTACTTCCACTAAAACCGATCACTCATTTGTTTTAAGCCAAAAGCATTTATATGAGCATCATACTTTCTTCGGGATAAGAGCTTAGTGAGATGATTAGCTATATTATCATCAGTGGGAACCTTTTCTATCTTTACATCATTCCTATCAACTATTTCCCTAATAAGATGGTAGTGCCTAAGTACATGTTTGGATTGTTGATGAGACTTGGGTTCCTTTGCTTGGGCGATGGCACCATTGTTATCACAATACAAAGGTATAGGATCTACAATGGAAAGAACCACTTCTAGCTCGGTGACAAACTTCTTGATCCAAACAGCCTCTTTTGCTGCTTTAGAAACAACAATGTACTGAGTTTCAGTTGTAGAATTAGCGGTAGTCTCTTGTTTAGAACTCTTCCAGCTCACAGTACCACCATTTAACGTGAATACGAATCTAGATTGTGACTTTCTATCATCCTTATCCAGCTGAAAACTCGCATCAGTGAAACCACACACTTCTAAAGTGTGTCCTCCATAAAACAAGAATAATTTTTTAGTTCTTCTTAAGTATTTAAGAATACTCTTGACAGCTACCCAGTGACCCTCACCAGGGTTAATTTGGAATCTGCTCGTAACACTTAGAGCATAGGAGTCGTCGGGTCTCGTACATAGCATAGCATACATAATCGATCCTATTGCTGAGGCATAAGGAACCTTTTGCATGCTATCAATCTTGATAGGTGTCTTAGGATACATGTCTCTTGAAAGAGTAATCATATGCCTCATGGGTAAGTACTCCTTCTTCGATTGCTCTATGCAAAACCTCTTTAGTATCTTGTCTATGTATGTCAATTGACTAAAACTAAGCAGCTTCTTGGATCTATCTCCATAAATTCTAATTCCCAGAATGTAGATTGCCTTTCCTAGATCTTTCATAAAGAAACTTTTGGACAGCCATACCTTTAAGGTTTGTAGCAAAGGTATGTCGTTTCCCATCATCCATATGTCATCCACATATAGTATCAGAAAAACGACAGTGCTTCCACTCACCTTCTTGTATACACAAGGTTCGTCTTCATTTTTTAGGAAACCAAACTCTTTGATTGTCATATCAAAATGAATGTTCCAACTCGTTGAAGCTTGCTTGAGTCTATAATTGGACTTTTGTAGCATACATACCTTATGACTATTAATGGAGTCAAAACCTTCAAGTTGTGTAATATACACATCCTCTTGCAAATTTTCATTAATAAATGCAGTCTTAACATTCATTTGCCATATCTCATAGTCATAATAAGCAGTTATGGCAAGCAAAATCCTAATGGATTTAAGTATAGTTACTGGCGAAAAGGTTTCTTCAAAGTCAATTCCTTACTTTTGTTCGTAACCTTTTGCCATTAAACTTGCTTTATAGGTAACAATGTTACCATCCATGTCAGTCTTTCTTTTAAAGACCCACTTGCATCTTATGGGTTTTATCTCTTTTGATGGCTCGACCAAGGTCCATACCTTGTTCTCATACATGGAATATATTTTGAATTTCATGGTTTTATGCCACTTTAAAGAGTCTACATTAGACATAACTTTTTTGTAGCTAGTAGGATCGTCATCATTCATGACTAACACATTATTGCTCTCACTAATGAGAAATCCATATCTCTCAGGAGCATAACGTGTTCTACTAGATCTATGAAGTTCTTGTGTATTTTGAGCTTCCAACTATGCCTCATCAACATGCGGGGTAAGCTTTTGTTCTAACTGTTGACTACTTTGTGGTTCTTGAATTTCTTCAAGTTCTATTTTGCTCCCTACTACTTCTTTCAAGAATAAACTTTCTCTGGAAAGATAGCATGTTTTGAGACAAACACCTTTTGTTCAAGGGGATTGTAGACGTAGTATCCTCAACTCTCTCTAGAATATACCACAAACAAACATTTGTCAGACTTAGCTTCTAACTTGTCTGCCATGTTCCATTTCACATAAGCAGAACAACCCCAAATTCACGGATGACTAAGACTTGATTTTTTTACCATACCAAATCTCATAAGGTGTGGTATCAACAAATTTTTGATGGAACACGGTTGAGTGTATAGGAGGTGGAATTTAAGGCATAACCCCAGAACGAACTAGGAAGAGATGCATGGCCCATCATGGAGCATACCATATCCAATGAAGTACGGTTTCTCCTTTCAAACACACCATTAAGTTGTGGCGTGTATGGAGGAATCCATTGAGAAATAATTCCATTTTTCTCTAGATATTGTTAAAAATTTTGACTTAAATATTCTCCATCTCGATTAGATTTAAGTATTTTAATACTTTTGCCAAGTTGTTTCTTAACTTCAGTTCTAAAGATTTTGAACTTTTCAAAGGCCTTGGACTTGTGCTTCATTAGAAACACATAACCATATCTAGAATGGTCATCCGTAAAACTGATGAAGTAAGAGAAACCACTTCTAGCATGGATCGATATTAGGCCACAAACATCAGTATGAATGAGTCCAAGAAGATCACTAGCGCATTCATCCTTACCAGTAAAAGGTGTCTTTGTCATCTTGCCAAATAAATCAGATTCACATGTCCCGAATGATTTATAATCAAATGAGTCCAAGTATCCATTTTTATGTAACCTGAATATAGGTTTCTCACTTACATGACCAAGTTTACAATGCCAAAGGTAAGTTTGATTCACAATATCTAATTTTTGTTTCTTGGTGTTTTACGTTGAGAATGGATTTATCTTTATCTAGAATATATAAACCATTAATCAATGTACCAGTACCATAGGTAATACCATCATGTGAAAAAGAACAACTTTTATTCCTTTGAATAATGGTAAAACCATCCAAATCTAACAACGAGATAGAAATGATGTTCTTAGTAAGTACGGAAACAAATAATAGTTTCTTAATTCTAAGTTAAGCTTAGTAGACAAAGAGAGTACATAGGTTCCTACGGCTAAATGCAGCAACTCTTGCTCCATTCTCCACGCGTAGCTCGAACTCTCCCTTTGTTAGGAATCTACTATCTCTAAGACCTTGCATATTATTATAAATTTGAGATCTAGATCCGGTATCTAATACCCATAAGTCTTGGTTAGTAGATAAATTAATCTCAATCATAAACGTACCAGAGTTTGAAGCTTCCCCAAGCTTCTTTTACTTCAAGAAGTCAAGGTAGGCCTTGCAATTCCTCTTCCAATGCCCATCTTATCCGCAATAGAAGCATGTACCCTTGGATTTTCCTTCTTTACCCTACCCTTAGGCTTGTTTCTCTTTTTCTTAGACTTCTTAAGTCCAAAATTGGGCTTCTTTTTCTTGGAGCCCGAGACAAGCATAATGGTGCTCTTCTCTTTCTTAAGATTGGGCTCAACAGTCTTGAGCTTATTCATCAATTCAGTCAACGTGCACTCAATCTTTCGCATGTTGAAGTGCAGGATGAATTGTGAATAGCTCTCAGGGAGGGACTATAGAATTAAGTCAATACTTAACTCATTGTCAAAGACGTGCCCCAAACTAGCTAATTTTTCAATTAGCCCGATCATCTTCAGTACATGGCTAGATATTAAAGATCCCTCTGCCATCTTGCGTTGATAGAGCTCCCTTGAAGTCTCATATCTCTTGGTCCTACCTTGCGCATCAAACATTTCTTTTAAGTGCACAATTATGGACGGAGCATCCATCTTAAGATGTTGCTTTTGCAATACTAGGATCATAGAAGCTAACATGATGCATGTTGTAGCATCATTGTCAACTTTGTATATCTCATATGCATCTATTTCCTCAAGCGATGCATTAGTAGGATGATACATGCGGATAAACGAGGAATTGTTTGAAAGACCAAGTATGAATTTCGAACCTTTCCCCTTGGATGAAATAGACTCTAGAATCAGCACCAAAGCCTTGAACACGCAAGATGAATAACTCGAAAATTCAAGGAAGCTTTGAACCCCCTTATGGAACGAACAAGAACTCAAGGAATCAGCACCTAAAACGCTTGATCAAACCAATAAGGCAACTCGAAGCTAGGGTTTTGAACTTGAAATCACTCTACAAGTTCAGGGGTTGTTCTTAATTAGCAAAGAACGAAAAAAGCACTCAATTTGAGAACTCACAAAATTAATTAATCATCAAAACTTATGAAATTCGTATGAATAGTGACCCCTATTTATAGGGTTACATGGATGATTCTAAAACTAAGAATTTAAAGCAACTACTTAAACCTAAACATTAACTAATTGAAACACTTAACTTAAAACACTTGTAACTGAAATAGAAGTCTAAACAATAAGTAAACTAAGTTCTAAAAATACTAAAACACATCCGAAATAAGCCTTAAGCTGGACGTCCAAGTCACTAAAGCCCATTGGGCCAAAATGCTAACTCCATAATGATGTTGGGCTTCAATCTTTAGTCCAATACTATATGGGCTGAACAGCTGAACTTTGATGCTCCATATGGACTCTTGAGCAGCCCAAAAATAAGTGGTAAGCTTTGGTAATAAGTTAGACTTGGCCCAAGTTGATTCTCTTCCAAGCACTTTTGTAGTTGAACTTGATCCACAACCAAAACTTCAACTCTTGGCCCAATGAACACACTTGAGAAGCTTGATCAACAAGTCCATTGAGTGGCTCTAAGTCACGATTTTCCCTAGGCAGCAGCAAGGCTTGAATGTTTCCACCATGATCAACCACCATTCAAGCTCATCTTGAGCTAAACGAGTTGCTCCATGAGTGTGTCCAAACATCATGATTGAAGTTGCTCCTTGGATCACATCACAGGAGGAGGAGATGGTATGGGTTTATCGAGAACATACTCAATTTTTCATGTTTGAGAACGATTCTCAAATTGATATTCCGGTCCTCAAAGTTGGTGTCATTGAGTTTATTATCGAGTATAGGTCGTAGATTCACGTTAGACATTCCACAAAAGTAAAGACAGACAATAAGTATTTTTTTATATATGCAAACTAAAATGTGGACTCGTGAATTTATTTGATTTGGTCCCACTATTTTACTTCAAATCAATAATTCTCAATATTGATTTGGGAATCTATTGAAAATTCCTAGTGGATTAGAATCTCATCTAATTAGCTTTGAGCTTGACGGAGGCCAACAACCCAAAGATAACTTCGATTAAGTAATTAACTTTTGCCAATCACAACTTTTGTGACTCCTAGATAGTTGGTTATCAACTCTTGATATTCACATCTTATGTGTTACCCAACATTGTCTAAAAAATACCATAACCTTGACAGAGGCCAACAAATTATGTATTTTTGTTAAGTCATACCCATTATTCAGGGATCAAATCTTATAACAAAAACATATTCTTGACGGAGGTCAACAAGTCAATACTTAATAAGAACTCTTTGTTTTTGTTATAATAATGGAAGGCAACTTGAATTGTTGACTTAATATTTAGTTTGAAGGATTTGGTTTAAATATTAATGTCTCATCATATCATGCAATTAAAATATATCACCATATAAAATAAAAGCATAATAAACATGGATGATTATGGACTGTAACTAATAATATTTTCTTCAAGCCTTGAAGAAAATATTTGGTCAAAATTCCTAATGGACGTGTCAACACCTTGATGCGCTTCCTTGGTTGCTCCTTGGTGCCATCTTCATCTTCTTGTACATTACATATGTAATTTTAATCTTAGCAATTTAGAAAATAAACCTATTCATAACCTACATTATGTACATTACAAGTATTGATCAAGAAACCTCGAGTTACATTCGAGGGGAGTTTAGCTGAGAAGAGAATTACATAAGATTAATAGAGAAGGTAGGATACTTAGGCCCTATTTCAAAAACCAATACAAGCCAGCCAATAATAGAAATAATAGCCATTCAATCACATTGGTCTAGTCTATACTCATCCACTATGCCATCATATAATTTAACAATTAAATAAAATACTTTATTTAATTATAATCATAAATCACATCGTCTAAATAAATTTAGATTAGTATTCTTGAATTTATTTGTCTCACAATTATAGTTATAGAAGGTGTAAATTTCTAAATTTTAACTTTCCAAATATTAACAATTAAATTTGGAAAGTGTTTTTCTCAAAGAAATTGCCAAAAATCAAGGTTTTTCAAAAAAATAAAAAATTTTCCGCAAGGCTTCTGACCAAATCCGCAGCACCAATCCATGGGACTCTTCTTGTGGATCTGTCCGTGGATTGGCATTGTGCCTGCAAATTACATGGCGTAACCAATCCATGATGCAAGCCACGGCGCGGGTAACCCCGTAGCTAAGGTCAGAAACTATACGGGCTGTTAACCGCAATTGAACCCGCGCGTGGCTAATGTTGCGGGTTTGTGGCGTAATCAATCCACGGGTCTAGCCGTGGCCAATCTAGCCATGGAACAACTCGCAGATCAGGTCCTGCAATTTTTGAAAAACAATTTTTTTTTTAATTTTTCAAAACTCCTTTTGATTTAAATTGTGTCAAAACCCTTTTAGCACATAAAAGTAATTTAGAAACCACAAAAACAACCTCAAGAACTTATCTTAATTATTTAAAATACTTTTAAATAACCAAGAATTTTTCTTCAAAATCAAACTCTAGATGTTCTAAAATAATTTTGAGACAAGTATTATAAAAAACAAGCCATCCATATTTATGACAATTAAATAAACATAAATCATATAGATATATTCAAAGAAGGCTCTGATACCACTGTAAGGTAATAACACAGGTAACGCAACGGAAAAATTAAAATTTTATTACCTTAACTATTGATCCCTTTGATATATCTATACGATTATAAGGGGGTTTGCATGAAGATTACCTCAAGCATAGAAAATTTCTATGCTTTTAAGGTTAAGATCCTTCGGTGAAGAGATAAGATCTACCACGAAAAGCCCTACAAGTGTCGAGCCTCTAACGATATCCATACGAATAAATTCTTTGGGAATCTTCAAGGTTTGCTTGCTTTGACTTTTGAATGCTAGCTCCCTTGAATTATTTAAGAACACAAGAGAAAGAAAAAGCCTAAAAATTAGGAAGAAGAGAGAGAGAGAGAATCGTCCAAGGGGGTGGCAGATTTTTCTTCAAGAATTTTCTCTCACTAGTTTTTTCTTTTTGTGTTGCAATAATAATTCAAGAGTCAAAGCATGAACCTATTTATAGAGGAAGAGCATTAACCTATTTATAGAGGAAGTATTCTAGTCTTTTAGGAAATAAATGTAATTGGAAACGAAGAAGGTTTAGGTAGCTTACCTTAAACTAATCCTTCTGCTTTAGGAATTATATTCCATAAGGAAACCAATTAGTTACTTTATTTCTTTTAGGAAACTAATTTTCTGCAAGACTTAGAATATTTATAAATAAGTCCTTTAAGTTAATTGATCTCATAAATTAACCCCATAAGTATCTCATACTTATCTTAATTATATTTTAACCCAAAGATTATGTTCTTTATGTGTGTGACCCATTAGGTTCCATTCACGTTGACAATAAGAACAAATTATAACTCATTAATTAATTAATTAAGAGCTAGTTAAATTAAACACTTTAATTTATTATTAATTCACAGTTAATTAATTCGTGCTTATAGATCATGTGATGCGTGCCCGATCAAGAACCCAACATTAATCTTTACGCAAACCCTTGATAAACGACTTGAAGCACTGGTTGATTCAACCCCAAGGACAGTCTTGGGTGTCAAGACGTAATTTAACCCCAATCGCACACGAGATAGATTGAAATTAACGGTTGAAAAAGTTAGACCCAAATCAATAGAATTGATAGAACCTAAGCTATGAGAATCACCCAACAAGAAAGAACCTTGAGGGGTTAAGAACACTCTTCACAAAGAATTAAAGAGAGAAAACCCTCACACTCAATATTAATAAAAAAGATCTATTATCATAATGAAAAGAAAATACAATAAATCACCTAATATAAGTGCAAAAGTACTTGACAATAAATATGGAATGTTTAAAAATGACTAAAAATCAAAGAACTACTAAAAACAAGCTTAAAACACTAAATTCGTCCACTATGCGTCGTTCTGTCTGAACCCATGGCGTGTAACCGTGGCACAGGTTCATGCCACAGGTTCAATCAGAAACCTTTTTCTTCACACGCAACACTTTGATGGTATCCGCAGAGGTACCCGCGACGCGACTTCATGCTGCGGGTTCGATTAGAACCCCTTTTTCCAGTTTGTTTAGTTGCTCTTGAGGCCTTCAAACCACCATCCAAGCTTGGCAACTTGTTCCACCTTGGCTTGACTCTACAAATGTCACAAATATCTAATATAGATTGATCATCCGCCCTTAGGTTCATATCCCAATTGATGCGTGCTCGGTCAAGAACCCAACGTTAATCCTAACACAAACCCTTGATAAACGACTCGAAGCACAGGTTAATTCAACCCCAAGGAAACAAATCTCACAAAAAGATTAAAACTTTGATGATTTTGAATTCAATGAATTAAGTAATCACCAAAATTCAACAACCCACACTATAGCACAATGAAAGGCTCAATTTTTTTTGATGTTTTTAACAACCCAAACAATTGACAGCAACAAAGGACAAATTTTGTTGCAGAAAATTGCAGAAAAATAAAGGGAAAACGTAGAAAATTAAAGGAATAATGGAAAGCTAGCAAGAACTATCCAAGCAATCGACAACCCAATCAAGAGTGGCTACTAAACACAAGAGATAACAAGACAGAACACAAGAATCACGATCAAATGAATCAAAAACAAGAAAACCAAAAAGACACAAAGCGATATAATCAATTTTCAAGAGAGATCTCAAGAAAACGGATTGGATAAAACCTGATAACAAGACCCAAGAGCTCTGATACCAATTGATGCATGCCCCGTCAAGAAACCAACGTTAATCCTAACGCAAACCCTTGATAAATGACTCGAAGCACATGTTGATTCAACCCTAAGGACAGTCTTGAGTATCAGGACATAATTTAACCCCAATCACACACGAGATAGATTAAAACTAAATTAACAGTTAGAAAATTTAGACCCAAATCAATAGAATTGATAGAACTTAAGCTATGAGAATAACCCAACAAGAAAGAATCTTGAGAGGTTAAGAACGTTCTTCACAAAAAACTAGAGAGGGAAAACCCTCACACTCAATATTAATAAAAAAGATCTATCGTCATAATGAAAAGAAAATACAATATACCACCTAATATAAGTGCAAAAATACTTGAAAATAAATATGGAATGTTTAAAAATGACTAAAAATCAAAGAACTACTAAAAACAATCTTAAAACACTAAATTCGTCCACTGTACGTCATTCTGTCTGAACCCATGGAACATAACCGCGGTGTGGGTTCATGCTACGGTTTCAATCATAAACTTTTTTCTTCACACGCAACACTCTGATGGTATCTGCGGGGGTCACCCGCGACGTGGCTTCATGCTACGAGTTCGGTCAGAACCCTTTTTTCCAGTCTGTTTAGTTGCTCTTGAGGCCTTCAAACCATCCTCCAAGCTTGGCAACTTGTTCCACCTTGGCTTGACTCTACAAATGTCACGAATACCTCCTTTAGCTTGATCATCTGCCCTTGGATTCACATCATCATGAGTGGCATCTAGCAATGTATCATGACTACCCAAGTGAATAGGAAAGTCATATGGTAGACTATACCCATCAATGACAATGTTACCGCGTAATTAATATCTTTTCATCACACTATATCCCGGTTTGTCTAAAAAGTATAGTGCATACTTTTAAATGAATGATTTATAGTTTCTTATTCCAGAAATATACTCTCCATGACGTATAACCTTGAAACTACTTACAAGTTTTACTATCACTTCTGCAGAAGATTTATAAATTAATATTTCCAACAAGTGGCCATAAATGGATATACTCTCCTATTAAGGAGTGGTGAATCCTATATTGATTACTCACTATCTTTCTATGCTTCAAACTATACCCAACCTCTATCCTATGGGCTACTCTTTTACAAGCACCAAGGAATAGAGTCAAAGTATAGCAATCCACACTCAAGATATTGTGGTAATCTCAAGTGAAAGGATCACTTACACTATTGCCATTAAGAGTTTAACCATTGGCACTATAGATGAAAACTCTTGGCGGATCAATCCAATGAACTTGTTCCCAAACGAGCATCGACATACCAGCTTAGATATCAAGCACACCATAGTTAATGAGATTAACTACTACTTACCATAAGTAGAGGCGAAGTATGTACTTGTCTATCTGCATTAATGATGTCCAATCTCATTAACTTTATGTATTAGAGTCTCATAATTATAACCCTTACAATCTCTAATACACAGTCGATATTTTAAGGACTTTATCAAACAAACAAGTAACATGGAAATACAAGTATATATAATAAAGAAAAATACCACATGAATAATGTAACATAATTAAGTGTAAATACAAAGTGCCTGAAACCAACTTGGTTTTAGGGCATACACTAACACAACCAAAGCGATGCAGTCTTTTTATGAGGCTTGGGAAAGAAACAAGGACCTAATAAGAAAATGTCCACACTATGGACTCCCAGATTAGCTAATTGTACAAACATTCTATAATGGGCTTAATTATCAAAAATCAATATTGATACAGCTGGAGTGGAGCACTCAAAAATCGGCAGAGGAGGCCCAACAGTTAATTGAAGAAATAGCGGCAAATCATTACCAATAGGCAAGTGAAAAAGGTATTAATAAATAAAATCAAGTTTGTATGAACTTGATACCTGTAGACACTAAATTTTGACACACCATTTATTTTTCCAGCATTGGAGTATTTCTTTCTATTTTTGGGGGTCAAATTCTAATTTTGAGCAAAAAAAGGCAAAATCAACAATTTCGGAGCGCCAAAATAGTAATTTTTAGCTGTAAATATTTTTTCATTAGTTTTGAAGTTTTAAATTCATATTTTTTGTACTTTCATACGTATTTTAAATTTTTGTAATTTTTCAAGTTCAATTGAAATTTTTCTATATTTTACCAGAGCAAGGGCAAAATGGTTATTTCGTCCCGCGAACACTATTTTTGCTCATTCCAATTCTAAAATTTATTTTTCAAGCTTTTGAACATGTTTCTAAATTTGTTTTAATTCTTTTGGGAACAATTACTATTTTTTCTGTAAATACTGCGTTCAGGGACAAAATTGTTATTTTACATTTTAAATGTATTTTTCATCAATTTTTGAGTCATAAATGCATTTTCTAGGATTTTAAGAGTATTTTTAATTTTTGGTAATTTTTCGAGGCCAATAGTCTTTTTTCTGTGTATTTCCGTTGTCCATGGGCAAAATCATTATTTCACATTTTAAACGCATTTTTCACCAATTTTTGAGTTCTAAATGTATTTTCTAGGATTTTAAGCTTATTTTTAATTTTTTGTGGCCAATAGCTATTTTTCTATTTATTTTGTCATTACAGGGTCAAAATAGTCATTTCACACTCGAACGCGTTTTTGGCCAATTTTAAGCTCTAAACTTTATTTTTAGATTTTGAAATCTATTTTGAATTTTTTTGATAAATTTTGGAGTTCATTGTCATTTTTTTTGTATTAATTTTTGATTTTTTGTGTGTCAAAAATAAATTTTTTAGAATAAAATTAAGATTTTTATCACCGGTAGCGTTTTAGTTATTTTGAGGTATTCTTGGAGGCCAAGAATACTAGCTCAATAAATAGCCCCATTAAAATAAGGAAAAAAAAAGAAAAAAAACCCTAAAAACACATACACTTTCCTCCATTTTTAGATCAAAACATATACTAAACCACCAAAAAACCCACACACTACAGGCCATCCCTCATCTTCAACTTCAAACTGCAGCCGCCATTCCAAATTTAGCAATCACTGTTCATATTAGCCATCATCTTCAAATTGGCCACTGTTCATCATCACTAGTATTGATCAAAGGTAATGTTCTTCATCTTATATTCATTTTTACAGTCTGTCATTGAAAAATCATTGCTATTCTTTGTTGTTTTTTTTTTTTTTGGTTAAATTCTTTGGTTTCTTTTTTGGGTTTTAGTTTTCTTTTTTTGGGTTTTTATACTTCATCTTTCTCCTTCTTCCACCGTCCTCTGCTCCATCTTCAACCACCTCCACCACTTACTACTCCATCTAAACCACCAAATTTCATGGCTCCTCCACTAGATTGAACCAGCAAATACAACACACACACATCATACAGGCATTTCAATCACACGGCACCATCATAGGCCCCCCTCACCATCACCACCATTCACAAAACAACCTTGAAATCTCCCTATTCACAGTCACAATCCACAATTCACAATCAATCTGCCACCCCAAATCCCCAAGTCAACAGCCCTCACAACAATAACACCCCTCTGCAGCCTGCAAAAACATCACCAAGACCATCCCAACAACCATAAATGTGCCTTCACTACCTAACTTCCACCACAAACATAACTAGTGACAAAACTATCCAAAAATTACCCACAAATCGGCCTCAAATCACGCCCATCAATCAGCGAAAATTGCCATCCAAAACCTCCCCTATTTTCCCAGAACCACCAAATTTTTCCTCCACCGTCCCAAAATACCAAACCATCTCCATCAACTACCATCCTACCTACACCGGCCACCAAACAACCTACAAAGAAAACAACAAAAAACCAACAAATACACCTGCCCACCACCTCCATCCCCACCGGAATCAATTTACCAATCGTTTCCCCTGTGTCATCATCCACAGTTTTACATACACACACCACAACAATGAGCCCATGCCCCCAATCTTCTCCTCCACCACCAGAAGCCACCCCAACAGTCTCTGCTACGACCAAATGCCCCAATCACAACAAGACTATCCACCATAGCCCATAGCTATTAGCGAAACGACCAAGCCAATCTCAAACTCCAACAACCTTTGTCACCAGAACCCAATTCAACTGCCATCCCTGAATCCATCAAAACCACCAAAATCCCACCGAAAAGTTCAATACTCGCAACCCCAAATGCCTCCCCATCGGTACCAGAATCCACAACCGCAGGACCACCTTGTGACAGCCCCACCTTACCCAGAGGCGCACCAAAGGGCTTAGCGGACTGCCTGCCTGGCTCTCGCCAGGACTCGATTCGAGCACGCACTAAAAATTTGCAATTCGGTAAAAACTCGTAGATACCAACTGTGACAGTTCTCAGGGTCACATAACATTCAAAACTTAAAAGTAAAAGTACGGGTTTCACAGGTTACATTATATGCGTTCACTACTACAATAATATCTCAAGTAGTTTCTATCAAAATCCTACCAAAATCTACCCTTGAATCCTCACCACCGGCTTTGGAGATAGGAGCCTGTTTAAGGAAAACAAATAACAAAGAGTGAGCTATAATAGCTCAGTGAGGTTCCCACACATGCAGATACGGAGGCAAACCAAGAGAGAATAAGTAAGCAAATAACATGTGTCACAAAATCACATAGGAAAATAATTAAATAAATAATTATTTAAACAAGGGAGGATACGTTCCAATCACGAGAGCAAGTACTGATCGTGTGACCATGATAGTGAGAGTGGATTGCGGGTTAAACCTGCATTTTCAAGCAAAAGCCCTATCCGCCATTCACCTTATATCCTCCTGGAGTACCGTCCGACCCATCCAGGGTGAGATCTCACCCCGGAGGGCAACAAGCAAGAAGGTTCAGTCCGGAGTTGGCCTCTTTGAGGATTCACAACTCAAGGAAAAGAACCACAAGCCCTACAACACCCAACACCTTATATCCTCCTGGTTACCGTCCTACTAGACTAACCGCGGTATAACCACGGAAGTCCAGCCAACAAGTTTAATGTAGTGAAAAATTCACAAACAAATATATTCACAACAGGTAGAAATTGTGCATGTAACAATTCACGGGGTAAGTGCGATAAAGTACACACTTTCCCTTCATATAATACATTGTAGCAATTCATGAATATCAATAACACATGGCACATTGTGACAAGTCACCAACATCAAGTGCAAATAAAATCACATTTTGAACATGTATCATGAATATGTGAAGAAACACTCATGAGCAAAAGTAAGGGAACACTCACATGCACAAGAAAAGGGACACTCACCTGGAACGCTTAAGAAAATATTTCGGAAAATGGTTGCGTTTCACTTTTGGATCCTGGAATTTATAAGAAAATAATCTAATGAAAACTCAATTTAAACCCTAATCAACTTAGAAAGAAAATTCAAGAAAAACCCCATTAAATTCTAGGGTTTTAGTTCTAGGGTTTAGGGTTTAGGGTTTAGGGTCTAGGGTTTAGGGTTTAGGGTTTAGGGTTAGGGTTTACCCTAGGGTTTTCTAACAAAATTTTGGCATTATTTCCCCTTAATTTTTGGCCATCCAAATTTGTTTTCCACCAAGATTTCAATCATCAAACCCATAATTCAACAAGTTCTACAACTTCTTAGTTCAATCCAAGCTCAAATTCAATCAAAATTCCACTAAATTTCAAGAATTATACTCCAAGAATCATTATCCAAATCCGCACAGGGTTGGTTTTCAGCCAACTTCAGGTCATTATTGTGGTCAATACGTCTAGAACTAAGGGATTCTAATTACATGGTTTTAAAGTACATTTATAGGGATACAACTTTCGTGAAGATCATCAATCCAAATTCCAACTAGAACAGGTTCGAAATCAGCCCTCAAGTTGGCTCATCATCAAAACTGTTTCACGCAGAACCGAATTTTCAGCCAACTTTGCAAACTTTCTGCGATTAATACACAACGAACCACAGTGCAAGCCTTATACCGTTGGAAATCCCTATCAATCTAGTTTCTAAAACAACAAGAATCACTCGAATCCAAGTTATCTATATCAAGTTATGAACAGTTTTACTAAAACTGGTCCAGTATGACTGTGAAAGTAAAACTTGTACAAAACCCTAAATAAAGCTTAAATAAAACTTAAATAAACTTGAAATTAATAGCAAAAGTTCATAGTACATACCTTAAACAAGCTTAGAACCTTGCTTAGGAAGAAGAAAACCTCACTTTCTATGGTGGAATTTGTCTAAAATTGAAGAGAGCTCCAAGAAAATGAAGAACAAGGGAGGGTAGAGAGAGAGATGGAGAGAGTCGGCCAAGGGAGTAAAAATGGAAGATAATTTCGGCCAAGAGAGAATAAAATGAAAGAGAATTAGGTCAAGAAAGATTAAAAGAATAAAAGAATAATGGGAAGAAAGTGCAACCAATTAGAACTAAACAAGAGTCAAGCTAGAGTGTAGATATTTTGGCAAAATAGGTACTAGTTGGTTAAATATGATTAGTGCAAAATTTTAATCATCTAACACTTAACACTTGGCAAGTTTTGTGACATAAAATTTTAAAACAAAAGAGAGGAAAAAGAGGGTAGGAGGGCCGGCCATGAGGGAGAGAAAAAGAGAGGAAATTAGGTCAAGAAAATGGAGAAGAAATAAAGAAAATGATGGAGAAGAAATGGACCAATTATAATAAGACAAGAAGCATGTTAGGTTGTATGCTTTTAATGAATGTTGGCTAACTTGGTTAAATTTGATTAGTGAAAATATTGGTCACTTATCTCATAGTAATTTGCAAGACTTTGGCACAAATTTTGAAGCAAAAGAGAGGAAGAAATGAGAGAGATAGGGGCCGGATTTATGGAGAGAAAAACAAGGAAGATTAGTGAAATTTTTGGTCAAAATTTGGAACTAAGACTCACTTAGTCAAAAGCCTTGAAAATGATGAAGTTAGTTAGTCAAAATTAAACACTATTATAAACTAATAGGCCAATAAAATTAACCCAAGTTTGGTACTTAGGTGTACCACTTAATCATGGAAGAAAATCTCATTTACTTAACCTAATTAGCTTAGGTAATCTTCCAACTAATAAAGCAAGGATTAACACTTAACCCTAAGTAAAAGAAATCTCCTTATAATGCACTTTGATTTCCCTCTTCTTTTTCCTTTCTCATTCATTTTTTTTTCTACTAATAAACATAACATAACTCAAATAATCTTTTTAGCGCGAATTTCCGGGGCGTCACACACCTTCCTTTGTTTCCCTCTCCCTTCACCATCTTCCATTACCATAGCTTCATCACCGCCAGTCTTCCACCATTAGATTACCAATTCCATTGTCGTACCACCACCTTATTCATCCCAAAGCATATCTAAAACCCGTCATCATCAATCCGTTTTCACTGGGTTGATCACCTGTACCGGGCAAGCCCAAAATCACAACAAAAGCCTCTCTAATCGCCCTCTAGCCCAGCTTCCTTCATCCACAAATCAGAGGGAAAATCGGAGAGAGGAAAAGGGAACGAGAAAAAAAAGAAAGATCGAAAAGGGAGAAAAAGAGAACGTAGAACGGGAGAAGGAAATCGCGAGAGAGACTGAAATAGAGAGAGAACATAGACAAAGGACCAGAGAGAAGACTAGAAAGAACAATCAAAATTGAAAAATAAGTGGAGAAGAGAGAGTGAGAAACAGTGAGATAAATAGAAAAGAAAGAGAGAAGAATGAAATCAGAAGAAAGGGGGAAAGACAGAGGTGGTGAGCAAGAACAGAGGGAGTGAGAGAGAGGTGGAGTAACTAGTAAAGAGGGAGAGAGAGAGAGAGAGTCAGGGAAGAAGAAGACCGAGAGGAAATGAGATTAATCTGGGGAATGGGTTTGTTTGTTTATGTTATGAGATTTAAATTTGGTTGATTGGTTTTAAATTTGTCTGTTTTAGTTATCATTTTAGTTAATTAGGACATTTGAATAATTAACCTAGTTTAATTTATTCTGTTTATCATAAAGTAAATTATATGAGTTTAAGTGTTTGTTTTTCTCCAGTATCATTAATTGGCCCATAAAAGACTTTTAGTTTTATGTAAATAAGTCCCTAAGGGTTGTAGATTGATCCCAGATTTCTGTTTCCTTTCAATTAAGTCCTATAAATTACAATCATGTCTTTTCACTTGCTAAAATTTACATTTTTGTGCCCCTTTACTTGTTGGAATTTGTGTTTTGCCTCCCCTTAGTTTTAATATTCAATCATGCCCCGATGCTTACTTACATTCACAATTTGATCCCTAAGTTTGTTCGAATTTACATGTTTCCCCTCATTTTTAGTATTTTATATTTGGGCTCTATTGCCTTAAATAGTGGTACCTTAACTTACTTGTTTATTTTGGTAGCATTAGTACCGGTCTTCAAAAAGAGGTATTTAGTTACCTTTTAATTGCTTCTTTATGTGTTCCAAGATGCTCCTATGTGATTTTTTTATGCATTTTCTTCATGTGTTCGTTATTTCACGTACCATTTGCGAATTTATTTACTTTATGCCATGTGATTTTGAATTTTTATTATTTGGTAAAAATGTGATAGTCAAATTACAATTTCCTTATTTTGGGTCTCTATTTTGTATTTAGATACTCAATGTAATAGTTAGATTACATTTCTCATATTTTTAGCAAAATTTTGTATTTAGCTAGCAAGTGTAATAGATAAGTCATTTTTACTTTTTCCCCCCCTAAAATTATAGCTAACCCCACGATGTAATAGTTAGGGCTTATGTGCTTTTGTGTGCTTATGTGCTTATATGTTTTTCCGCTTACATTAGGGTTTTTACATCTAGAATATCATGCTTACGTGTTACGTGTTCTTCCGTGCTTTCATGTGTTTTTATATGCTTATTTGCTTTCGATATTATGTTTATTATTTTGATTCATGCTTAATTATTCCATCACCACACTAGTCCAACGCTAGTTGTGATTTTCCGCGTTTTCTTGCTAGTCCAACGCTAGTAGGGAATCCCTAGAAAGGGCTAGTTCAACGCTAGACCCTTAGGTCATTTTAGTGATAGTTTTCATTCGCGTGGATTTTTCCTCATTTCACACGCTTTTTCTTAGAATTTTTTTTATATTTTACATGACTTTTTGGTATATATTTTATTATTATTACTATCTATTTTAACATTTAAAAGTGCATGACATCTATGTTACATTTCACTTAGAAGTTAGGCCATTTTGCATGATCCGACTAGAAATAGTCACTTACTTACGTAATAAGTGGTGGTGTACATACCGTTCCCCCCTCCGTGAGTAGGAACATTCAGTCACGAGTTATTAGTTTTCCGTACTCGTTATGTTGCATACCCATTTTCTTTGACACTTACTATCTATACTATTTTCCTTTTTCTTTTTGCATTTTATTTCGCATTCACACTCGTGGCTCCCTTGAGGTTTCGACTCGAGTCTCGCAATTAATGCAATAATTCTGATTAAGCCTCAACGGAACATTTTGACCCTCCCAATACCACATTTAGATTTAAGATTTGCATACATTTAGATACATTTGAATGCGATAGAACTTGGGTTAATTTAGGAAATTTTGATTAAACTTCACAACTAGCCTCGGCTAGGTGGAAAGGGTGCCTTAGGCCGAGCCTTTGCCTTCTCTTTCTTCAAATGTGACTCTCGGACCTTTTTCTCTCGTTTTTCGTAGACTGGAGCCAAAAAAGAAGTTTTCAATAATTTTTTTCTAAATTTTTTTTTATTTTTTAAACTATTTTTCGAGTGACTTGGTACACCCTAACTCCATACCAAGTGGTGACTCCATTTTCAAAATAAAATCCTTTTTCAAAATTAGTTGGCCAAAACTGTCGCACTTTTAGTCCCGGCCTTATTTTGTTTTAAAATACTAGTTTTCCTAAATAACACTTTTTTACTAAAACCCAATTTTTCTCACACACACATAGTTTTTCCAAAAAAAATTTTCTTTTCGAAAAGGGTCTCGAACTGGACCGCTTTTTTGGGCGTGACAGTCAACTACCCCACCCGCACTATCGATTTAGGACGTGACAGATTTTGGCGACTCCACTGGGGACCATTAGTGAGTCCGAGCACAAGGCTTAATCACTTTTTCCTTCTTTAACCTTTTTATTCTATCACGTTTGGATGTTAGAATTGCATTTTTGTTTTTTAGGTTTTTAGGGTTTGTTTTTTGCATTTTACACACCTCGTTTCTCGTCTATGTGATGTATGGTTTAATTATCTTTGTTGTTCAATTGTGCTTGCGTTTGGGGAGGGGGTCAGTCACCTTTAGAGCCTACGCTTTATTATTCCCACCTCTCATGAGGAGCACTCCATACGAGCATTCGATATATTTTAACCATTTTTTTCTTTTTGGTGGTTGTCACCCACTCATCCCTTTAGGAATTAGGATCGTTCTACTTAGACGTGTGACCGTGGCATGACGTGTGACCCTATGACCCTCCCCTATTTATCGGGTACCCGAGGACATTTGGGTCGGTTTAGGGTAAAAAAATTACTGACCCGACAGGTTAAGATCAGGCCAGCTAAATCCTCTTAGGGTCAGGTACCCAACCCATGCCCACTGCTATTAGAGCTTCCCAATTGACATTTACAGATAATAAAGTATTATCATGAAAATGTTTTGAATTTTTACACCTATTATTGTCATACGTATAATCAACAGTTTTGAGCAATTTTTCCATACCAAATGAGATTGTTCTAGCAATAGCTCCTGGAAGCTTACGTTCTTCAGCCCTTGCTGCTTCTGTTGGATCATTCATATTGGCCGTTGTGGCTGCATCACGCTCTTTGTTTTAAGTGCATTTTCTGCCTTCCTTTTTTGTTTAAATGACAGGAGAGTAAATAGGAGATTATATTGGGTATAATATTTACTAGTAGTTGGGTACTCTAATTACTAATAGGACTTATTAATCGAGACTTCTTGAGTAGATTGGGTTTTATTGTGTATTACCTAGCTCTATTGATCTCGGATTTATGTTTAATTTCACCTTATGACATTGGTGCCTTCTATTTCCATTTTTTTTGGGTCACGCGTCAACCCATCAACTAGCCAACCTGCACGGGTTTACGGGTCGTGGGTTAGGTTCAGGTTGGCGGGTTTTCTCTTATACTTGGGTCTTAACCCGACCTGTCAACCCAAAACCCAACCCTATTGCCACCCCTAGGTTGTGCTACATGTTCCAAACTAAGGGTCTTTTTTTTGTCAATTAGATATAATTTAGGGACTTCTGTGCAATTTTGTTTGGAGGATAACTTTCTATTCTTGACAATTTGTACCCCTATATATATATTTATTATTTATAGATTTATCCCTAAAATTTAAGAATGATCAATATAAATCTACAAGAATTAATATTCAACATTATTTAATAATAATCAAAATTAAAATAAAAAATGTCTGAGCAAATCAAGCTCAAATGCGTATCGAGCTTGAGCTCTAGATTCACATATTTGAGGAGTTCGACCTCGAGTTTGAGTATAGATAATTTGCAATCGAGCCAAGCTTGAGTATAGCAATATTTTAACTCAACATGGTTGACTACATCCCTATTTGCACTTTTGTCCAGACCACAAGGAGATGGAACGTAGGTTTTCAAACCATAAATTGGTAATAAGCATCACCCCTATTTGCACTTTTGTTCAGACCACAAGGAGGTGGAACGTAGGTTTTCAAACCATAAATTGGAAATATGCATGTTGGGATAACCCCAAGGCTGTTTTGCATACTTACAATATTTTGCTTAGTTTATGACATGTTTTTAAGAAAACTAAAAAGTATTTACCTTTGAAGTCTAACTCGAGTCTATCAAGTATAAAATCTAATCAAGTTCCAATTCAAATTTTAACATTCGTATCAAACTTGACTCAAATTCAAGTTCAAGCTCAAAGTTTTGAATCGAGCCGAACTACTTTAAATTACAATTCGGTTTGATTCATTTACAGCACACAAGTATTCCTCCATCCGAAAGTAACATCATTCTCTGGGAAGTGCATTGCTCATGAAAATATGAATATACGGAAAGTACAGTGATACATCTTGACTAACTACAGGCAAGGTACATTTTGAAATGGACAATTCTATTGTAATCCATTTCAATATCCAACTACCAATGAAGACCAAAACTAGCAGCTTGCATAAGTGGGTGAGCAAAGTATGCACCTAAAGTTAATGCTGTTATTGTCAAATATGGCAATCGGATAAATTCCTTGTAATAATCTTCGGGCAACTTCTGGCGACCATCAAGAACAGCTGCAAATGGAATGACACTTGTTCTGTTTTTCACCACTTCAAATGCCTCACCATATCGTATGGCCAACCGGCGATCCCCATTCCAGACACCAAACAGATGGTGCCCGATCAAGCCAATAGAAGCTGCCACTGCTACAGAATTCCCTATCCAGATGGTGTGAGCCAGACACCATATCACCTGTCCAACCATCTGAACAAAGGAAAACAAAAGTTTAAACAAAAACCAAACTTTAGGAAATGGGGGGAAAAAAAGAAAAAGTAAAAAAAAAAAAAAAAAGAGTTACTTGTTAGATGATTGATGTTTGGGTTAGAAATCTCTAAGTACAAGCATAATTATTTCGTTGTAGTTTCAAGTGCTAGATATGCATGCTTTGGATTGAGTCACACAAAATAGGGATAAAGGTCCTAGGAACATCTTGGGGAGATACTATGGTAATGATATGTCAGAATATAAATGAATAGTGGAAAGCAACAGAAAAAATGAAAATATTCTGAATCTGTCTGCTAAGATACTTTGACTTTTCACTTGCCTAGTGTACCCATTTCGGATTCTTCATTTTGCACTGATGTACCCATGTCCACAAGATTCCAGTACCACCGTAAATTTTACTGCCAAAAATGGCTATGAATAGAAAACCAAAATCTTTTACTTACTGAATGATTTTGGCCTATGTTCTGTATTAAGTCAATAACCCTGTTATATATCAACTCAAATGCTTACCACATTGTCTTGTGTCACATCACAAGCTCCTGAAGCCAGAGGTGGAACATTTTAGAAAGCATGACTTGAAAGATAGCTTTTAGTTCCAAATGATAAATGAACTTGCAAACTTGTACACATTTTTCAGGAGTACACCGTTCCATAATTAGTTTCCAGATGGATGAATTCAGCCATCTTATTTTGAGTCTCAACCACAATCTTAATAATTCAACTTTGACATCAATTATACCTGTCCTTCTGTCTTCTTGTTATTTAGGGTAAGTCCTCTATCTAAAATTACTTTGCAAATATATCCACTTCACATGTCATGTCTGCTAACATATTTGTGATAAAAAAGCATTTGTTTCTCCTATTTCTCTATATTTTCCTTTCACACTTTTTTTTCTCTATGTGCACCCATACCCATGTTGTCATATTACAGACACAGAACATAACTCTTGGTTGAAGAGTCATACACGAACAATGTCTCAAGAAAATGTATCCAATAAGAGCAAACTAAAGTAACTGTGTAGTTACTTTATTTACAAAAGAAAGTAGGCCTCATTTGGTTGGCGGGAACTTAAAGTTAACCTGGAATGTGATTTCTCAAAATATAATTCCATAGAAAGATATTTCTTTATTATATTTGGACATTGTTAAGAATCTTGACAGGAAAGTTGTGTAAGTTCTAATTCCAATCTTTGGTTTAGAATGACGTAACATAAAATGTCAAATAATTCTCACCAAATTACTAAAAATCTCTACAAACATGAGGTGACAAAAATTAAGATAGAAATTAGCAAACATTGTTTTTTTTTTTTAATTTTTTATTTTCCATACTTTGGATTTTAATTGTATTTGATAGAACAAGTAATTATACTTTCTTTACTTACACAGGTGCCTAAAACAGAAAATGCTATAAACATGAAAGAGTTTAGACCAATATCCTGTTGCAACGTAATATACAAATGCTTCTCAGCAATATTAACTTATAGGTTGAAGGAGTTGATACCTTGCTTAATTAGTAAAACAGAATCTGCATTTGTTAAAGGGAGGAACATATTGGATAATGTATTGTTCATGGCTGAAATAGTAAGGGAGCTAAGTAAAAAAGGTGGATCAGCTAGAGCTGTACTAAAAATCGATATCATGAAGGCTTATGACACAGTTGATTGGGAGTTTTTATTTGAAGCTATGAAACTGTGGGATTTCCAAAAGTATTCATTGAACAGGTGACAAAATGTGCAACAACAGCTCACTTCTCTACAAACTTAAATGGTGCATTGGTGGGATATTTTAAGAGTGAAAGAGGGCTGAGGCAAGAAGATTCAATCTCTCCTTTACCTTCTCCTCATAGCTATGGAGGAGTTTACAAAATTATTGGAGCGGAAATTACAGCAGGCAGGTTTTGTTTATGACTGTAAATGTAAAACAATGGAGATTACCCATGCACAATTTGCTGATGATTTATTCATTATAGCTGGACCTAATGGAAAATCCTTTAAGCTAATTGATGAGACATTAAAAGAATTTGGAGATTTATCAGGGTTGAAGCCAAACCTTTGAAAAATCAGGTGTTTTTTGCTGGAGTGCAAAAGAAAACTAAGCAAACATTATGTGAACTGATAAAAATACCAAAAGGGGAGCTGACTGTTAGATACCTGGGCTTAACACATACTACCTCAAACAGTCGAAGAATGCCAACCTATATTTGTCAAAATACAACAAAAATAATACAACAAAAAATACAAGGACGGGCCACAAAAAACCTGAACTATGCAAGGAGATTACAGTTGGTGAAATCTGTACTAGGATTCAGTTGTACTAATCAAGTGCATTCATAGTGCCTAAGGCAGTAGTTTAATGGCACAGTTCATTTGGGCAGGAGACATGAAACAACACTATTGGGCAAAATTGAAGCGGAGTGATGTGTTCACCATACAAATGCGGTGGACTCAGCCTGTTTGATCCAGAAAACTGGAACAAATGTTTCATTATAAAGCTGATTTGGAGTATTTGTAGCAGGAAAGAGTCTTTTTGGGTAAAATGGACACATATAGTCAACTCAAAAAATGCTTCATTTGGGGATATAAGGCACCGGCTGATTGTTCATGGTGCTGGAGGAGATACTCAACTTGAGGGAAGTTGCTCAGCCTAATATATGCAAATCATAAGTGATGGGGAGGATACAAGTTTCTGGTTTGATAATTGGCACCCACTTGGACCATTGTACAAGAGATTCAGAACCAAGTTGTTAACATGTCTTGGACTGACTAAAGAAGACAAAGTAGCTCAAGGGGTTGAAAATGGGAATTGGAAGTGGCCTCAGGGAAGGAAAAGGACTACTGAAGTTGCTGTACTGATGCAACCAACTGCAAGGAAACTATTACCTATAAGTGGAACAAAAGAACATACATATTAAAAAGGGAGCAAGGGAGGTGAGTTTACAATAAAATCTGCCATGAAGCTATTCAGTGGGAATGAAAGGAAAGTTGAATTGCATAAGCTAGTATGGGGCAAAGGCTTTATCCCTAGATTTTCATTCATTCTTTGGGTAGCATGCAAAAGAGGACTGACCACAAAGGATAGAATGAAATCTTGGGGAATTTCACTTCACAACACCACCTGTAAATTATGTAGACAGGATGAAGAGACCATAGAGAACCTGTCTTTTGAGTGCCCTTTAACTGCTATAGTGTGGAAGAAAGTTCAAGAATTCTGCTTCATCTATAGAACACAATATACATGGAGAATTGAGTTGAGTTGGATGAGTATCAACTGGAAAACAGACTCCTTTGCAGAGAGACTCAGAAGATTAATGTTGGCAGTTACAGTCTATTAAAGAATCAATCTTTGTATCAGAATAAGGCTAGCAATGCTGTTGGAATAGTAGCTGAAATAAGGAGAACTGTCTACGATGTAGCATTGCAGTGGAGAAGAATACCATTAACAAGACAAAACTGGGAGTTAATGGTTGAATGGGGACTGTCAAGCAGAATCTTTGCAGGCTAAATTTTGTAATAGAACTGCAGTAGGAACACAAAGTGATTGAGACAAGCAGTTACTGAAAGTCGATCAGCAATAAATCATTAAATTTTGCGTTAAAAAAGGAACTATTATTTGTGCAAAAAAATTATTGCGAAATTTTAAAAGTTAATAAATTCTAAATAATAGTTTAATTAATTGCAACTTCAAAAACATTTTCTTATTTTCAAGGCAAAAAATGAGTTATCAAAAAGTAAAACAACTAATAATGCAAAAAATTAAATAAATAAAAGACTAGTAGATAAGAGTTTTTTATATAAAATAATGTAGCAGATAAGAGTTGAAAAAATAAGAATATGTTTAGTACACATAAGTATTAATATTTGAATCTTGTGTAAAGGTATAAAATTGGAGGCAAGATCTAAATATTCACTCATTATCTTTAGATTAAAATCCTGAGGAAAGTATTCAGCTACTTTCCAAGTTTTGAGGTTACTTTCCCAATAAGTTTAAAATGAACCAAAAAATAGAATTTAAATTTTAGGAAAAAGACTATTCCTAGACAAGAATCCTTGCCAACCAAACAAGACCGATGTTTATAGGCTCTCTGTGAATAATTAGGAATTTAAATTAGATTCCCAGGTCTATCACACAAACAAATGTGTGAAAGTAAATATAGAAAAGTAATACAATAATTTCCTAAAGTAACTTTTTATCCAATTTTCTATGCTTTTCAAACAGTCGTAACAACTAACCAAAATATGAAAACCAAACTAATAATTCAGCATTGACCTCTTGGCATTTTTTCACATTCAAAAAGCAGATGACCAAACAGCAAAGTAAACATCAGAACTCAAAATACTAAATCTCATACCTGAGGGTGCCTTGTAATTCTCATAATCCCCGTCTCCCAGAGATGCATTTTGGGCTTGTCCACAGCTGCTACCTCTAATAAATTGAAGGTTGATGGATAAAGGAAAAAGAAGGAAATAAAGTTAGAAATCCACAACAGGTGATGTAGCCAAGGAACACTCTGTAGTTGCCATAACTGGACTCCATCATATCTATGGTTAATAAAATACACCTGTAGCAAAATCAATAGAGTTTCAGTTAACAAGGCTAAGGAGCCATTCAACAAGCATTCTACAGAAAGGTCTCAAAAGAAACTCCAGAAATAAAGTGCTAAAACTTGGAAAATGTGAACGGATTGGGAACTCACAACAGTACTAACAGCCAATGGAAGAGAAATTCCTGCAAACAAGACACGATAAGCACGTTCTCCAATGATTTTCTCACCTGTGTCTCTGAGACTAGCCAACCCACTATGAACTAGTGCAAAAATGAAAGTCAAGGCTAGCATTACAACCTGCAAAAGGATGATAAGGCATAGTAACACACCACCTAATGCTGAGTATTTGGAATGTAAAAAATTTATTCACCACCCAAATGTAAAAATATTTGGCATGAAAAATGACAGTAGGAAATAAAAGATTAACTTCATTTGACAAAACACAAGTGATTAGCTCATTGGTAAATTCTCTCAATTCTACTAACTCGCCAAAGTTTTGGATTAAGGTTGTGTTCAGTTTCTCATGGGTATTGCTACACAAAGTATGATTATAAATGGACACAAAGGAGAATCACTAAAATTCTAACCAATTCTCATGAGGAACCAAACACAACCCAAGTCAAAACTCCTTCATGTGCCAATTCTGAACTACGAGGGCTTAAAAGAAAGCAAAAGGTAAAGCTCATGACTAAATTAACACATTTTCCCAATTGTTAAAAATAGTTTTTTTTCCCAGGTCAAGTGACTTTTAGTCTTACAAAGGGTAACAGGGGCAAGGTAAGGGCTTGAAAGTCGAACCAAGGCCATCATGGTTATCTGGCCAGTGTCCATAATAGTTGAATTCTCACATTTTCAGCTTTAATTTTGATAGCGACGATAGCAGATTTTTGGTCCTTTATGCAATAGCCTAGTCACAATTTAGTACTTCGTGTTTCATTTTTAAGACTAATGCTCTCTAGAGTTTTGTAGACATCTATGTTACTTGGACTTAGGTACGGGTATCAAATACGTGTATGTGTCTAGGTGTCAGATTCATTAGTTTTCTAAAACTAGGATATGGTGACATGGCCGCTGACTCAGGTATGGGTACGGGGATGCGCATTGCATCCTCATTTGTAAGTAAAAAAATCAAACGACATAAAGCCAACTTAAATTTTTTATGGTTCGTGATTAAAGAAGATGTACATATATATGTGTCTGAAAATTATATTAATTTTGCATAGGGAAAAAAGAGCAAATAAGTGAAGGAAAGAAAAGAATCATTGCAATTAGAATAAAATCCTAACGCATACTCACAATGGTTTCAATCATAATATAAACTTTGCATGTTTCCCCCTATCTATTATTCTTTTTGTTTTCATTAACTTTGAGGTGTATGAAATTCAGATGATGTGTTTGGCATAGAATTAACCCATACCAATACCGATATTGAGTCATGTCCCACACGGTTCTAGCTAGGGAAGAGAAATGGCCAAGTAAATTAAGTATACATACAAATTTTAGTTCCACATCTTTCGGTTTAAACACAAAAAATCCTCAGTATTCAAAAAATTGAATTTTTGCAAGTGCAGTCAGATATGCTCAGAACTATAACTTTACAAACATAGGTCCATTTAAGTGCCGAATTCGGCATGTGCCAAATAGCACCATTAATCATATTTCAAATTCAAATTTCCTACATTAAAAAGTATTGAAAAAGAAATACATAAAAAAAAAAAATACTCAACGGCAAACAATAGTACTAAATTGAGACTGCCCTGAAAACATGGACAATTTATTTCTTCCCATGTTAGTATTAGGTCCTTCAAAATGACAGCCTAACTAAGCTACTTTTAAAATAGGGATAATTTCAGACACCTACCTTGAGGTTTTGATAATTTCACAAACCTTCCATCAATAACAAAACACACCCATGAGCTATATTATTCCAAAAATGCCCTTGTTGATTAATTAAAATACCTTTTGCCAATTAATTTTTTATTTTGGTATTAAAAATTAAAGTGTATATTATACAAAAAGCACACTCGTAAAAATCGACACATATTTTATATGGAAAGCGCACTTATATTATTCAAATTTGAATAATATTTTGATAAAAGTTAGTCCAAAATTACAACCACTTGTTAATTGATTATTTTGTTTTTGTGTTAAAAATTAAAATAATTTATATAGAAAGTGCAATAAAATTTACACTCTATTTTATGTAGAAAGCATATTTTGATTGAATAATTTTAGACTTAATTTGATGTTGTTGTATTGTTTTTTGTGGCTTTTATTAGCTTAAAAAAATTTAAAATTTTTAAATTGATTATTTTATTTTATTTTTTAAATATTAGCAAGAGTTTATTTTAGTTAAACAAATATAAAAATTTTATTTATGAAAAAAAGATAAGTGAGAAGTGAAAATTGGGAAGAATTTCCCACAATTAGATTGTGTTTTTGTATTGTTTTGTTAATTAGAAAGGGCATTTTTGGAATAATATAGATCATGGGTTTGTTTTATTATTGAATAAAAATCTCAAGGGATATAAGTGAAGTTCCTAAAAAATGACGGGAGGTATGTGCAATTATCAGAAACCTCAAAGGAGGTATCTGAAATTATTCCTGTAAAATATTAGGGACCAGTACAGTGGAACTACAAACTCTAAAGGACAAGAACGGAATTCCAGCTTTATCGAAAGACATCAATAAGTGTACTTACAGATATTAAAAAGTAGCAGTAACTAATAAAATGGACCTACCTCGACAATTAAATTAAAACTAATAATAAAAAACAAAAATTAATATAGCAGCCCAAGAGAATTTGAAAGAAAATAAGCAAAGCCCATACATATCCTTCTTGAAAGATATTTGAATGAGAGTAAATACCTCATGGCTATCAGAAAGGGAGGAAACAGCACTTATGAAGTCTTTACCAAAGCCGGTAGAATTATCAATCCAAGCCACGTTGAGAACAAAAAGCACAATACCCAAAATGCCCGTGAAATAAATCCAGGACGAAATTTTCTGTTTGCACAAGTCGAAATCCGCGGAATCCTCCCCAACAAGGAATTCATTTTCATCAGTTCTATTCCCAACGGCCAACGGAATTATTAACCGTCTGTTTCTGTGTTTTCTTAAGGGGAATGAAAATATGTGAGTTGAGGGGGTGTTTAAAAAAGCGGTTTTGGAGGGATTATTTAAGAAGATGGGTTTACTGAAATAAGGGGTTCTTTTCTGGGAGACTTGTTCAGGAAATTGAGGGGATTGGAGAAGTGGGTTTGATAATAGAAGTGAAGTTGCCATGTACATCAACGGTACATGTATGTATGTAGATTTTTGTGTGTGCGCGTTGTGTGTGTGAATTTGGGCGTATGTATTGCACTGGCTGAACGTGGAGTGGGGAAGAGAGGGAGGGAGCGCCGCCGCGACGGGGGTGCGGGAAGTTATGGAGAGGAAAACAGAATCTGGTGGGACATATGCTTTTGGGAGGGGGATTTGGACCGGTACCGAATACAGATTGATAATTTTGCATGTCACTCTAGGGTTTATTCGGGTCGTTGACCTCCACACGTATACGGTTTTGTGCCCAAATGTCTGCTTTTATTTTTATTTATTTTTTTTTAAATGCGCACGTGTGCAACTTTTTTAAATTTTTATTTTTTCGTAATTTTGGTATAATAAATATAGAACAAAATTAATATGCATATATGTTAACTTCTCCTCAATTATATCTTTCCTTTTTTTCCTACCAATTTATCATTTTCTCATGTTCCCTTTGATTAAGAAAAGATTTTTTTTTCAACTAGAGATTGCTACAATTAATTAGAGGCTAAATTTTAGTTATCAAATATTTTTATTTTTTATTCACATTATTTTATGGTGATCTTTCTTTAAAATGTAATTTTTTATGGTACAATGTTTATTCAAAAATATGTAAATATACATGTATGTATGTATATACACACACAAACACATGTATTTATGTATATATGTATATGTATGCCTATACGGTGGTGTGTTTGTGTGTATACGCACACATATATGTACGTATGTATGTGTACAAATAAATGCATACAGGTGTCTATAAGAGATTTCCTTTCTTTAAGGATAAATGATATTTTTGAAATATAGATTGCTACAAATCAATTAGGGGCTATATTCTAACAATCAAATATTTGTTTTATTTACAATATTTTATGCAGATCATTCTATAAAATGTATTTTTTAGTGCAATTTTTTTATTGATATAGACGGGACAAAAAATGAAATAATGCACGCATGCGCACGTGCACCCACACGTATGTGTATCAGATGGTGCTCACATGGTGTTAACTTGCATATCTTTTTCTTTATTTGTCCTAATTCTTTTAATTTACTAGCTATACCATTTTGATTTCAATTTCTACTATTAATGGATTTAGACTTTCAAATTTACCTTCATTATTTTATGAAAGACTTTCATTTTTTATATTACTAAAAATTTGTATTATAAATTTGAGTTCATTTTTAAAAAAAATCAATGATTCTATTTGGTGGTGTTCTAATTTTAATAATTCTCAGTACTTAAAAATTTGTAGTCTTCCATTATAAAAGCAACCAAATACTAGTAATGTAAAGATCTCTTTCCTTAAAGTATTTCAAAATTTTCAAGTTTTAGGAATTCAAAAATTTTGACTCGGTCTCTAAATTTTAAAATGCTTGGCACAATCTTTGTATGTGCTTATTAAAAAACTATAGATACATTTTTTATTCGATAATGACTATGATGAAGTAATTTTAGTTAGCTACTAAATTTGTGAGCAACTGGATATTTTTAAACAACTTATTAATAGAGGGAAGACCACCAAATTAATAAGTACTCTACCTTTATTAATACAAAGATTTCAATTTATGTAGTCTACGTCTCTCAGTTTAGTCTCTTATTTATTTAAGTAATATATTAATTTGTCTTATCCAAAAGAACAAGCTAACAAATTCCATTCTGTTTGAGTTGTAGTTTTCCATAATATTGTTTGTTGAATAATACTATAGAATTTTTGGAGAATTGATGTGTGAGAGTAAAAAGGTGAGTAAAAAATAAATAAATAAATGTGATTGGAAAACATGTGCAGATAATACTTAAGAATATTATTTTAAGTAATGGGCTTGCTAAACAAAGTAAAACTTATGTATAATTAATACATTTTTCAGTTAAACTAGAATGACAAATAAATTAAGCCATCGCTGTCCAACCAGGCTTTTGATAAGGAGGTACAGGTATCCAAAGCTTATCGAATGTCCATAGGAATGGAAATGGAGTGAACCTATATTTGGGATATTGTAAGATAATAGGCATGGTAACACAGTGGAAAAATTAAGAATTTGTTACCTTCACTATGGACCAAACAATTATATAACCATATGATCACAAGGGAGTTCATGGAAATATACCTTCCTAGGAATGATTTCTATGCGCAAAGTTGGAGGAGAACTTTAGTTGGTAAAGATTCTACTATTAGAGCTCCACAAAAAGCCAAGCCTTTAACAATAATTCACACGAACAAGATCAACTAAGAAACTCTTATATTTGTCTAGTCTTAACCTTTGAGAGCTAGTTCTCTTGAAATTGGACACACTAACCACGGATAAAGGAAGAAAAACAAAAACCTAACACCTTAAGAAAGAATTCGAATGAGAGGGATGGAGGAGGAAGAGATGAGATTTTCTCATTGTAACTCTTGGAGTTCTCTCTCTAAGCTCTCCAAATTTTTTCTTTTCTCTATCTCACACAACTTTTTGTATAAAAAGTTTCCTATTTGTGTCGTGTATCATTTTCCGAGGCGGCCTTTTATTAAAACTTTGAAGTAAATTTTTTTATAATCTTATTATGCATTAATCAAATTTTTGTGAATGTTTTGTGATTTTTAGAAGTCATTAAGTATTTAATTAAATTTTGCATTTTTTCTTATTTTTGGTATATTTCCCAAAGTGGCATCTTTGTTAGAATTTTTAAGTGAAAATTTTTCTATAATATTTTTATATGTTAGTAAATTTTCTGTAAATTTTTTGTGATTTTTAAAAAATTAGATATTTCTTTAAATTTTGTAATTTTCTTGCATTTGGCACGTTTTCAATGTGGCTTTGTCATTGAATTCTCCCTATCAAAATATTTTTATAACATATTTTTGTGATTTTAGATTTTCTATAAAATATTGATAATTCTTGAAATTGTTTAAATATGTTTACATTTCTTTTAATTTTAATCCAACTTGTGCAAATTATTGTATCGCATAATTTTTCTTTATGTCAAATATATCATTTACTCATTTAACCAAACAAACTCTCTCACCTCACCATCCCCTAAATTCCCAAAATCACTCACAAAAAATCTTTATTTTTGACCAAAAAGTTTAGCCCAAAAAAAGTTGAAAAATAAAAAAAAGAAAAGTCAACAGGAAATCTGGAAATGATTTGATTACTCAATCTTCACCAACACTCCATCACTTCACATATTACACTATTCTACTTGCACAGAACACGTCATCATCTCAACCATCCCTACACTTCACTGTTAGATCAACCTTACAAAACACACTCATCATCATTAGGTAGCATTGAGCATATTAGACACCATTTCATTCACCAAATACAATAAAAAGATCACCATTTTGCATACTAATCACTTTATTATTCACCCTCATCCATCCTTCATCATAATCATTTTCATCTTTTCCATGATGAACTCTATCACCTTTCAATCTCTAAAAACCTAACTCCACACAATCATCACTCTTACACCTCTACAATTTTGTTACACCTCATTCCTTCCTACCAACCTACAACTTCATCCATCGAACCCATTTTATGACTCGTTCCAGCAACAAGAAAAAAGAAAAAAAAATCAACAGCAGTTGCTCTTGGTCCAATACCACAAAAAAAAAAAAAATCAAACAACTACATTAACTTCTCCGAATAAAATTAATTCAAAAAATGAATAAGACCTGACTTTGCCTCCATATCATATTAAAATTGTGAAATTTTTGTACCATTCAATATTAATAATCATGAACTTGATAGCTATTATAAAGTTTAGTAGAGCTAAGGCGTGTAATAGCTCTCTTTAAGACAATTGGTATCCCTACAAATTTTATCTTTAATGTAGAAGGTCACAATGCAGAAGGTCACAATGCATAGCAAATTTGATCAAAAGTAAATTGTTGAGTAATAAGGAATCTTCATCACAAAATGTTGATCTTTTTATCAAAAGATAATTCCACCTCTCAAGCTAAAGATGAAATTGTGCTCAAAATGACATAGTGTTGAGTAACCGAGGATTTTCATCAAACAATGTCAACCTTTGTGTCAAAAGACACTTTATCTTTGTAAGTTCAACATGTCCCTTTGCTTTGAAATTGTGTATAAGCATAAGTTGTATTTGGATGTTCATATTGAATACTTGGTTTGTGAAATTTTGTAAGGCAAAGAAATTTTGTTGAATTAGTTCTAATCTTGATACAATTACTTTTCTTTTATTTGATATTATAAGTATTAGAAACATTACAAAGAATTGTATAATGCCTATTTACTTTGTTTTGTAGAATTCCATTAAACAACGTGGCATGTGTTATTTCAATACTTGAATCATGTTTTAATCTCGTATTTTCCAATTGCGGGGGAGTTTGACAAGTGTAAGATTTAGTTTGACAAGTGTAAAATTTACCTATTTTAGTATATGCTATATTATGTGTTTATAGTATGTTTTTAGTGTATTTTAACTAATTTTGGCTTCAATTACCTTTATTTTCTACAATTAAGTTTTTCTCCCAAAATTAGAGTTTTGAGGCAGAATTGTTATTTTGAGTTATTTAATGCACAATTTTTGTACACTTGTGCTAGGATACTTAATCTCAATTTGGATCAAATAGAGAGTGAAAATAGATCAAAATCAAACTAAATTCAAGTGATTCAATTGAATGAGCATTTGGAGAATTATTGAAGAATAAATTGTGCAATACTTGGGAGACTTAATTTTTCAGCAAAAATACATGGAATTGCATGAAAAATGCTGCACACACATGGAATTCTAGCTCAGCATCAGAAGAATTCAAGTGGGGCACTCAGAAAGTGATTTGTGGTTGACCAACCGTGGAGCAGCAAGTCAACTAGGGTTTTGATTTTTTGCAACTTGCATCATTTTTCCAATTGTTTTGTATATTTTTCTGGTGAAGATAGGGTTTTGACTACTAAAGATTACGTAGAAAACATAATTGAAGATTTTTGAGCCATCCTTTGAACTTCAAGAAGATTCTATACCATTTCATGCATTCAATATATTTGCAAGTTGGAAAATGACTTATGGAAGATTTGTCTATAAATATAAGTCATTTATAATGATATTTTGAAGAGGTTGGCTTGTGTAGTTTCAACAAAATTAATAGAATTCTCTCACAAATTCAATAGAATAGTGAACTTCTTGTACTTAAACTCTTGTAATTCAACCTTTGGAAGAGAAATAAAAGTCTTGAAGCCTTGTTCTATATTTGAATAAGCATTTCTCTACTCTTTTATTTCATAAGTTTGAACATGAATTCTTATATTGAAGTTAAAGTTTTTGTTGTTTCTGATGCGGGTGGATTAGGTCAATAAAATATGCAATAAATCCTTCTAATTTCACTCACAAACGAGTAATAAATATAACCTAATTCCCCAATATTGCAATTATACAAGTCGAAACGAGTATAGGGATATTAGGGTCGATCTCACAGGAAAACTTGATATGGCAATTAACAAAGTTTTTAACTTGCTTTATTATCTAAACAATAAAAAATAAAGTAGTAGGAAAAATATAGAAGTAACAAGTTAAAGAAAATTCAATTTCTTGTAAGGTATCTAATGGAGAAAATTCACAAAATGCAAGTAGTAGGGTTTAGACGCCATTAATTCTCACTTGCTATTGACATCTTGATTTACTAGGGATTGCAATTCCATATGTAATTAAAACTTATTTTCACAATGAATTGACATAAACTCACTTACTCACGTGATGAACTTTTGTGAAATTCATGAATTGTGGATTAAAACAACCTCAATCCACCTAAGAGTACAACTATTTTCATGTCATGCTACAAAGGTTTCATCTATCATATTTCCATTGTTATGTTGCAAGTTTAGTTGTCAACTAACAACTCGGTAGTTTGCAGTTGGTGATCAATCAACCACAAATGTTTAACCTTGATAGATGAACAAGTAAAATTAAGATATAGCACATTTAATTTTATTCAAGACATAGAATTAGTTTCATCTAATCTTAATACAAGTATTTAGCAAAACATAAAGTTCCTAACTTTAAAGAGCAAAATAACAAAGTAACAATTCATAACGAGTAGTAAATGATAATATAAGGATAGAAATTGCTCATTTGATGGATGAACAAGGCTCTGTAGCTTCCATTTCCTTCATGAACTTGAATTGGTACAAGTGAAATCTCCAAGACTTTCTTTACAAGTATTGAATTTTCTACTACTACAAGAAGATTTATGATACGCTACGCTATTTCTCTTAACATAGCATCTCCTAACCTCACACATCTAACCTTCTCTTTCAATATGTTAACCAAGGACCCCTATTTATAGAACATTGGGACTCAAGTCCTTATTAACAATTTCTTACAAATTTTGTCCTAAAAATGAAAATTCTAGGGTTTGAAAAGTCAAATACATTTGTGTAGAGAATTCTTCAAAATTCTAATATTCTCCGACTTGCAATGCAAGTTGTCTTCCAAATTTGTCTCGAATTCTCAAGAGATTTGTATTGGACTTAGCAATTTTAATTTGACTCAAATTCCTACAAGTTGCTCTAGAATTATCTTGAACATCAACTGTGAACATGCTGCAAGTTGCTTCTCTAGAGAATTCCACCACCATTTGGGCCTAGTTGGGCCAACTTGGGCTAATTGGGCCTTTTGACATTTTGGGCCAAATTGGGCTTTTCAACATTTTGGGCCAAATTTGCAAGTTGGGCCAATTTGGACCTTTCAACTTTTTGGTCCACAAGATCTTGGCTCAAAATATTATTTGCAAGGATGACCCATGAATCCCATAGTTGATTTGTTGGTGAATTACGCTCCCAAATGTTGAACAATCTCCAAGTTTTGTGATGTTTTTTATCCAATATTGAATCAACTCAAATTGAGATAAGTTGTGCTCTCATTGATCCAAATATCATAAAACCTGCAAAATCAGATAAACTTGTGCATTAAATTGCTCAAAATATAAATTTTGAATCAAAATCCCTAATTTCTAAGGAAAAACCCTAGTTTGAGGAAAATAATACTTTTGGAGCCAAATTCCTTCTAAATATATTAAAACACACTAAAAACTTATAATAAAGCATATATTAAAGTAGGTAAATTTTACACTTGTCAGTTTCATTAGCCATATTGCACTAAGAGCTTTATCTAGAATATAGATAAAGCTAACGAACCCTAGAGCATGAATTAATCCATCTTAACTGGCTAAGCTTGCGCACTTGTTTGTTTACTTGCTTAAGTTTTAACACTTATTTTTGCTTTGCCAATATGAACAAATCATCTAGTTGTTACTTGACATTGAGAAATGCATTTGACAATAGAAAATGAACAGGTGATACTTAAGTAGTTCATATGAAAATAATGAACCTTAAATGAATCAATACAATTCATGTTTTTATAAGATTATCATGAATATAATTGGAATCTTGTCATTTCATTGTAAGAGCAAGTTATGATTCATATGGAATTGGAACCTAACAAGGTAAGGTAACACTTATCAAGTCATTCATGCAACCTTTGGTTTATTAGTGGATTTGATGTTCTAGATTTTTTGATAATTGAATTCGTGTAAGTTGTTTGTATATCTTTTGCCTATTCTATTGCAAGGTTCACTTCCAACCATCCATCTCAACTCGTGATTGCTTAGATAATAGAGTTAGTTATAAAACCTTAGCAATTGCAAATCATTTGATTCCTCGTGGGATTCGAGACCTAATACTATACGTACTACAATCGATTCGTATACTTGAGGCAAAACAAGAGATTACATTTTTATTACTTGATTAGTGTTTATTTTGATTAAATTTGCATACCTAATCTACATCTCGTCAGGTTGCCTCTCAACCAGCACTTTGTTTAGTGTCATTAGCTCGACATCCTTAGAGTTCATCAAGTATTGCCCAAATTGCCTAAAGGAACAAGGCATTTTTTAGAACTTAAGCCTTCAGTTGGAGGTAACATAGACACCCACTTTTTCAGGCCCTTTTCAATCGCGTGTTGCCCACCATACTTGCTTGTGGCCAAGGTTTTTCTTTTTTATGGCACCTAGGGGTCTTTCTCGTGCCCTTATCTTGACTTTCTTTTACCTTGTCTATCCCTTGAGGCTTTTGAACTTTTTCTTCGGCCTCATGGTTAGCTTTTATTATCCTTGCATCAGCAAAATCTTTTTCAAGAGGGACATAGCCATGAATGGCTACACCCATGCTCTTGAGTTGAACCAATGGTATCACTTACGAAGTAAACTTCAGAAGAAGAAGAATTTTCAATATTATTACCTATATTAATTTCCATTTCCTCTTCTCCTATCTAAAACTTAAGATTTCTCTTCTTTACATTTGTTATTGTGCTTGCAGTAGCTAGGAAAGTTCTACCTAAGATCATAGGTATATGAGCGTCCTCGTCTATATTCTGCACTATGAAATTCACAGGAATTATAAATTTATCAATTTTAACTAATACATTTTCTATAATCTCTCATGGTTGCCTCATTAACCTATTACTAATTGCAATTTAGCATTGGGAGGCTTAAGCTCAGTTAACCCAAGTCTCTTAGCTATAGATAACAGGATCAGGCATACGCAAGCACCTTGGTCACATAAAGTATTTTTTTTTATATTGGCTAACCCTGTACACAGGGGGGACGTCACTCCCAAATTTTATTAATAATAACATAAATAGACAAGAGGGGGACTAGACCTTGCCTCAATTATTACAAATATGAAGAAACTAAATAAATCAGAAGATAAAGAAAATCCAAAGATTGGAAGATTTTGAAAGGATGGGAAAATGCAGGTGGACTGCAATCGTACTCCCACATTTGCCAACATATCAGTTGGAATGTTTGCTTGTCATAGACAATGAGTAATTTCCTTCCATTGAGTTTGAGCTTTGTAATTTTCTGGTATAGTGTTATCACCTTTCACGGGCAAGCAGCCTTGTCTTTAATAATGTTAACTAAAATAGAAGAATCAGACTCCACATCCAAATTGTTATAACCTTTTGAAGCACAAATTTGGATCCCAAGTAGCATAGCTTGAAATTTTGCCTCCAAGCTTGTACCAAATCCAAAATTAGTAGCAAAAGCCAATATCATTCTCCCTTGTTGATTTCTCAATATTCCCCCTCCTCCACATTCACCTGGGTTACCTTTTGAACAACCATTCGTATTCAGTTTGAGACATTGATTAAGTGGTCTCCATTTAACGCGCTCCACATGGACAACCTGCTTTATTTGAGAGACATACCAAAAAAATTCAGGCCAAGAGTTAGCAACATATTTACATTTAAATTTAAGCTCAAAACTAAGCTTAATGTCAATAAAGATTCTCCTTGATATTTTAACCCGTCTTGAGAAATGTCTTGAAAGAGCCACTCATTTCTGGCCTTCCATAGATTCCAGAGAATAAAAACAGGAGTGATATGTTGCAAAAGCTGAACCCTCCCATTGGCAGAAGAAGCTGTCCACCATTGCAAAAGCCTCATTCTAGTCTCCAATAATTAGAAATAATCCCAACTGGTCTACCAAAGAAATCCCAGATCTTTGTAGGAATGTCACCCCAACTGAAAATATGTTCAACAGACTCCACCGAATGTCTATCACAACAGAAGCACCGTGATGGCCCTTGAATTCCAAATTGTTGAATAACATCAGCAACCGCAATTCATCTAAGGATAAGCCGAAGAAGGAAAAATGAGATTTTGATAGGTATTCTTCCATCCCATCATTGTTGGAAGATAAAGCTACTATTCTATGCACTACGAATATTGTCAAAGGCAGAAGAATATGTAAATTCCCCAAATAAACATAAGCTCCAAATAATATCATCCTTTTTGTCACCATTAGGTACATCCATGCATATGATCTCCTGTACCACAGCACTAGGCAAGCATCGTTTTAGCTTAAATTCATCCCACCGCTCATCAACTATGTAGTCACGCACCCTCGAATCTCCACCAGCTTGGCCATGCATGATATGCGCACACCTACAGAAGACTACCAAGAACTTTGGATTTTAGGCTTACTACTCATTGAACTCAAGACTCCTTGGATTGATCTTCCAAGAACCCTTGACGTGGAGTAGGTTGCTCGAACTTTTCCCCTTGAAGATAACCAAGATGAACCGAATTGAGCGTGTTTAATCGTTCAACCTAATTCTCTCAAGAACTTAAACAAAACCGAAAGGAAACTCTAAGCAAGATTGGATGGTCGCCACAAGCAAAGCATGATAAGACCTATGACGGTTCTCAATCACCAAAGAACCAAGAAAATCCAATGAAGAATTCACTCAAAATATCATAAATGTTTTGTTTTAATATTGTACACAAGAAACCCTTATATAGGGCGTAGCTTAGACATAAACTAAGAAAGTACTTGACACTAGTTGTAACCTAACACTCGACCACTAAAGATTACAACTCAAAAATTTGCGTAAAACAACTAAGACGACTTTCTGATCGTACTTGCAGCGGAACCCGCGGTGTGGGTGTAGATGCGGCTTCGTTGTGCTTCAACTCTCTTCAAGGTCGAACCTTCTGATTGTCGCAACACGGGTTCGAGACGCGGGCTCGGTCAGAAGGTTTCGGACTTCATGCCCACACTTGAATCATCATTCACTCCTTGGTTAGCCCATAAGCAATGCACAATACGTGACAAAGGATCCATGTTGGTCACCTTGCATATTTCATCCAACGTATCCACAATAAGACCATGCAAAAGCATTCTTCATTTTCCTAGCTCTTGATCTAGTCATAGGACCAACCAAGCCTTGAAGTACATCCCCAGTCACCTTGGAAACTTGCTCAACTCCATTGCCACGTGCTTGACCTTCTTGGGACCTATCATTCATTCCTTCGTCGAAAGGATTCGTTCTCGAATCACCTACATCAAACAAAGACAAGTCAGAAACATTAAAAGTACAACTAACATTTCCATACTCATTAGGTAAATCCACTTTGTAGACATTGTCCCCAATTCTTTCAAGGATTTGGAAGGGTCCATCCCCTCTTGGATGTAACTTAGACTTCCTTTGTTGTGAAAATCTTTCCTTCCTCATATGCACCCAAACCCAATCTCCGGGCTCAAATACTACTTTCACACGACCCTTGTTTGCTGTCTTTGCGAAATGCTCATTCTTTTCTGCACATTCTCACGCACCCTAGCATGAAGGGCCCTAACAAATTGAGCTTTCTTTTTACCTTCAAAATCAGCAACCTCATTAGTAGGCAAAGGTAAAATATCTAAAGAAGTTAAGGGATTAAAGCCATAAACAACTTCAAAAGGTTAGTAAAAAGTAGTGGAATGAACAGTTCTATCATAAGAAAACTCAATGTGTGGCAAACATTTTCCCCAATTCTTTAAGTTCTTTTGAATGATCGCATGCAATAATGTAGAGAGTGTTCTATTAGCTACTTCAGTTTGACCATCAGTTTGTGGATGTGCAACAGTAGAAAACAATAGTTTAGTACCAAGTTTACTCCACAAAGTGCGCCAAAAATGACTCAAGAATTTAACATCTTTATCACTAACAATGCTACGTGGCAAACCATGCAACCTCACAATCTCCTTAAAGAACAAATCAGATATGTAAGTGGCATCATTAGTTTTTAAACATGCAATGAAGTGTGCCATCTTACTAAATCTGTCTACCACAACAAACACACTATCTTTACCACTAGAAGACCTTGGTAGACCCAAAACAAAATCCATAGAGATGTCGACCCAAGGTTGTGAAGGTACGGGTAAAGGTGTATACAAACCATGAGGTTGAGCTTGAGACTTTACTTGCTTGCTAGTAATACATTTAGCACAAATAGATTCAACATCAGCTCGCATGCTAGACCAAAAGAAATGCTCATACAACACATGCAAAGTTTTCTTGACGCCAAAATGTCCCATTAGACCACCCTCATGAGTTTTCCTAACCAACAACTCACGCATAGAACACCTAGGCATGCATAATCTATGACCTTTGAATAAAAAACCATCATGCCTAAGATAATGAAGATGAGCACGTTTAAAACATAAAGACCAGATTTTTGAAAAATCTAAATAATGCTCATATAACTCCTTGATACAATCGAAACCAAGTAATTTTGTTTGAAGAGTGGTAATAAGAGAATACCTCCTTGACAATGCATCAGCTACCACATTTTCTTTATCTTGCTTGTACTTGATTGTATATGTAAAGGACTCTATGAACTCCAACCACTTCGTATGTCTTTTGTTGAGCTTGCCTTGAGTCTTCAAAAACTTCAAGCTCTCATGGTCAGGGTAAATCACAAACTCTTTGGGAAGGAGATAGTGTTGCCAAGTTTGAAGAGTTTTGATCCGAACGCGGGATCTAGCCAATTACCCAAGCTTGGAGGATGAAGAAACCCAACGAAATGGCAAAGATGGAAGGCGCCACAACCAAGGTGGATACTCGATTGATAAGCCAAAGTAGGAGGCGCCACAATTAAGGTGATTACTTAATTGATAAGCCAATAACACTTGGAGCAAACCCTAAAGCATTCAAAGAAAGCTTACAAGAAGCCAAGAGGAGAACCCTCAAAAGATCAAATTTCATTTAAAAAAAATATCAAAGACTAATTAGTCTTACAAGAAATAAAGTATTTATAGGCCTTACAATAGCTAGAAAGATGATCCCTATGTCCCTACTTAAAACCTACGTTAATACAATAAAAGATGAGGCTCAAAACGAAACAAATAGCAAAAAACGTGCGACATTCTGTTCTAGGCCGTGGGACGGCCTTACCCACAGCCTTGGCCAGAAACATCACCCCTACATTGGTGAAAAAAACCAAATTCGCGACAGACCCGCCGATCCAGCTCTACAGATCAAATTCTTTGCCAAAATTCTCCTTGAAGACGGCCGAATTAGCTCTTGTGCAAAACACAAAATTTGTAGCTCTTTGAGTTATCTTTCCAATGGCACAAGAATCATGTGATTTGAATTTCTGGAGGAAAAGATATGATTGAAATACTAAAGATTTGTCAGAGAGCCTCATAGTGCAGACACACTTTAATAATTCAAACTTTTGGCTATGAAATCATAAGAACTAGACTTTCATGTCTTGATAGAAGTTGTAGATCATTCTCTTAGCTTCGAAATAAACTAAGAATCATCTCCATCCAAGTCTTGTATCTTGAGTTATCATCAAAACACCAAAGCATGTCATGCTGTCAAACTCTTTCCTGTCCATTTCTTCATCTTCCTTTGATAGTAGACCTTGTATTCCTTGCTCAAAGGCTCAAGAATGGAGTGAATGTTTGAATTTGCTATAAATCTCATCATCAACAATCTTGGGAGGTGTTGGTGCGACTTGGGTTGCATCATTCCCCTCCTCTTGAAAAGGATTTGTCCTCAAATCTTCATCAATAAGCTTGTGGGGCATTTGTGCCACTAGGTTCACATCATTCCCTGCCTCTTGAAAATGATTTGTCTTCAAAAATCCTACATCACAAAAGAGAAAATTAGTGACAATGAAAGCAAACTCCAATGGAATATGCTTACCTAATGATTTTGGCTTATATGCCTCAATAATGTGCCTTGTATCCCATTCAAAATTTCTTTGAGAAGGGATCGTTTCCTTGAATATGCAAATCCAGTCCCTTGAAAAACTCTAGATATAACTCTTCATTTGCCCTACTAAATCCAAGCACATCAAAATACTTCAAGAGAAATGTCATCATAATTAAGCAAATAGGACAAAAGTGCATTAATCCACTTGACGTTCAAAGCATAGAAAACTTTTACATACACATGATCCTTAAAGACTTTAGCCAAGTATAAGCAACAACTTGTCAAAATATTATCCATAAGAAAATTTAAACATTGGATCTCACAAGAACTCATAATATCACACAAACTACTTATTCTACTAGCATGATACTCGTAATATGACTCTTTAATGGAATGTAGAGTAAGACAATTGAACATGCAATCTAAAGAACTAGATGCAAACACACTTTCAAAACAAGAAATCAATAAAGTAAGCTATCACTACCATATGAAAAATCATCACAAAAGATATAGCCTAAAACATTGGACTCATGGACACTCATGCTAACTTTCAAGGACTCAAGAAACTCAATGCTACTATCATACTTATTCCAACTACTCCTAGTGACTAAACAATAATGAACATGCAAATCTTGACTAAGCCATAAAACAAATATAGAATCAACATTAGGAAGATGAGACAAGTTGTACCTCCAACCAAGTATACCATCAAGTTTAGGGATAGAATGACCAAACTCTATAAGGGTGCTATGCATAGCACGCCTATCCACCTATGTTTGCCAAATCTTCCAAAGCAACTCGAAGAAGTAAAGTTGAGGATTCACTTTGATGGCACCTTTTTCTACTACTTCGTGTCCTCGGAATTCATTAAACCCCTTAGGTTTTGCTTGGCACTCCATACCTTTGAGAAGAAATGGTTTATGAGGCAAGCCTTGTTGAGTGAAACCTTCAATTCCCTGCACAAAAGAGATAACAACACTAGGAGAGCAAAGTTTAAGAGAGTTAGTGAAACACAAGACCTCCTTGTAGGAAGGAACAAATAGAGGTTGGTAAGTATAAAGTCCTCTGTTCAAATCTTTGGCTTTTGTACACACTAGTTTTCTCTCTTGTTCTACCTCTAAGGCCGAATTATCTATTGCCTTTTTCCTCTCATTTTCCTTGGCTTTTGTGTCCCTCACCTCTTGCTCTCTTCTTTTTCTCTCATTCTCTTGTTCTCTTTCTCTTGCACACTCTCATTCTTTTGTCCACTCTTTTCTTTTGCTTGTGAGCTCATTATCCTCACTTGATCTTCATATGCCTCACGAGGTGTTAATGGTGCTAACACAATCTTGTGATTACTTCACATGAAGAAGTATCTATCCTTGTGCTCATCATATGTGGCCTTCCTTTTACACCGCCATGGATGGCCCAAAACTATATGACAAGTTTCCATTGGCACCACATCACAAAGAACCTTGTCATGATATTTGCCTTATGGAAAACTCCACTTCCACTTGATTGGTAACCCTCCAATCCTTATTATGAAGGAATAATGGCAATTTGTAAGGCCGTGGATGCCTCAAGGTGGGCAGTCCTAACTTCTCAACAAGTAAAGTACTAGCCACATTAATGTAACTTCTTTTGTCAATGATTACACCACATACCTTGCTATTAACATGGCATCTAGTTTGGAAGATGTTTTTCCATTGCACTCCATCTCCTTCCTCCTTAGGATGCATGCCAAGAGCTCGCTTAAGAACCTTCAACTCATTATGTGCGGGTTGTTCTACCACATCTTCTTCGCTAACTTGTGAGGATTGAATCTCTATATCACTTGATGAAACACTCTTCACTTCCTCATTGCCTATCTCAACTTCACTACTACTCTCCAATGGTTCCCCTTCACTTGATGAGATACTCTCCACGTCACCATTGTCTTTCATGACCATTGCCTTTTTGTTTGGATATTGAGAGGCAATGTGTCCAAATCCCAAGCACTTGAAACACTTGAGGTGGCGACTCATTGATGAGGTCGCATGTTAATCCTTTTTTTGAGACTCCAGTACGGCCACTTTACCCTTAGCCTTTGAGGACTTTTTAGGCCTTTGATTAGCACGCTCTTTCTTCCAATCAAAAGCTTGATAGTTCCTCCATTTGATAGGACTTGAAGAGTTTGAATTTTCTTGTTTGCCTCTCCAACTTTGAACTCGATCATTCCTCAAATTGGTTGAACTTGATGAAGTTACACTAGCTCGATCATTCCTCCATTCATGAACTCGTTCTTTTCTCCAATTTGTGGAACTTGAAGGATTGGGACTAGCCTTTGGATTCCTCCAATCATAGACTTGATTACTCCTCCACTTGATTGGACCTAAAGAATTTAAACTATCACTTGATGTCCCCTCCTTGTGTCGCCTCTCTATCAAATCTCTACTTTCCATCTCCTTAAGGTAGCGGATTGGCACATGATGCTTCCTCATAGTAAACTTTAATGCTTTCCAAGTGTAAATAGGTGGCTCCCCATATACTCTCACATCTCTAGTCAATTGAGCCCACCAATACTTGGCATAGTTAATAAATCCACTAACGGCTAGTTTTACCTTTTGCTCCTCAGAGTATGAATGGCAATCAAAGATCTTCTCAATTTTCCTCTCCCATCCAAGGTATGCCTCGGGATCTGCCTTGCCTTGGAAGGTAGGGATTCTCATCATGGCCTCTTTGATGGCATTGTCTCTTCGCCCCTTGTCAAGCTTCCCTCACCTTGATCTCTTTTCAAATGGTGATGGCTCCTTCATCTCCTTCTTCCTATACATGTTTTTTATAAGAAATGTACCTGCAAGAAAACATTAGTAATAAAATTTTTTTTCCTCACCCACTCTCCCTTATTACCACGATGAAGTCTCTCACTCTCGTGTATCACTCAATTCACTTTAATGCACTGACCACTCCTCAATGGCCTTTGATTGCTTCCCTTGAAGAAATTAGAAATTTCCTCCAAAAAGTATTCAATAACTTACCAATTGAGAATCATCCAAATGTGGCAAGAGGTTGGAATAGGATACAAAGAAGCTAAACTCAATTTGGAAGTTCAAATAGAAGCAAAAGAATATAAAAAGTACTAGCTGGAATTTTATCAAATACAAAGAGGGCATTAAGAAAACACAAGAATTTGACTCAAGAAAGGATTAACTAAAGCCCTAACCCCCAATATGATGATATTTGAATGAATTTTTCGGGGACAAAGGATTGTAATCCACTTTCTTCCTCCTCAAGAATCAACAACCAATGATTTTCCTTTTACTTTTCTACTTCAATGTTTCTTCTTCTTTTCTTCTTTTTTTTTTCACAGAGAAATCAACACAAAGACCAACAAAACACAAACAAAACTAGACCAAATTCACTCGATGAACAGTATTTTGAATGAACAGTAATTCGACATGAATAGCGCCAATGAACAGCAAGCTACACTATTGCTACAGTGCTGATGAATAGTGCTTCTACAGTCGCACGAACTTTTCTACTTTTCTTCAACCATTTCTTTTATCCCAAGCAACCAATCTTCAATAACCCACAAGAAGGTAAGACCTTTTGAAACCAAATAGTAAAACAATGCAAAATGGATGAAACTAATCAAAAGATAATTGCTTTAGGTCCCCTTTTGTTCTAGAAACAAAATAATATCATAAAAATAGGAACTTAACAACAAAAGATGGAAGTTTTAGGAGGAAACCCTAAACAAGTCAAAATTAGGGTTTTTGAGGATCCATGAAGAAAAACTCAATAAAATCACAAAAGATGGACTAAGGCTATAACTTTTAGATATTTGAGACTCAAAGAAACAAAACACCACACAAAAGAAAGGCTAAGACTCAATCTTTTTGGGATTTTTGGACTAAAGAGGAACAAAAGAAAGCAAGAACAAGAAGAAAACCCTAGCAGGAATTTTTCTAAGAACTCAAAGAAACAAGAAAACAACAAGAAATAAAATGATATAACCTAGGTAAAGGCACTAGCTCTGATACTAATTGATGTGAAACGCAGGATCTAGCCAATTACCTGATGTGAGCACGGTTCACGATGGTTTCCATGGAGATGAACTTCTCACATTTGAGCTGAGAGAGCCAAGGATCATCTATCAAGTAACCCTATGTTGGTGTTCAAGAACATGGAATTTGTGACAGCCCCACCTTACCCAAAGGCACACCAAAGGGCTTAACGGACTGTCTGCCTAGCTCTCGCTAGGACTCGAATCATGTACTCGCTCATTACGTACACGTAATTAATGCAAAATAAAACACATTCTTAAATAAATGTATTCATAAAATCCATTTGAAGTACAAGTATTACAAAAGATTTTACACACTAAAATTTACATAGTATGTACAAGAATAGCCTTAACAAGCGGCTATCAAAATACACAAAACAAAACATGTACAATGTCCAAAATCAGCTTTTTCAGCTTTAGTATTTTGGGAAACCTGGTTAAAGAAAACAAATGAACGAGATGAGCTATAATAGCCTAGTTTGCAAACTTTCTGCGATTCATACACAATGAACCACAGTGCAAGCTTTACACCATTTGAAAGCCATATGAATCTAGTTTATAAAACAACAAGAATCATTCGAATCCAAGTTATCTATACTAAGTTATGAAAGTTTTACTAAAACTGGTCCAACATGACTGTTCAAGTGTTCTTAAGTTCAAGCTTAAATCTTCAAGTACTACTAACAAATACTTAGTATAAAACTTGAACAAAACTAAATAAAACTTGAAATTAATAGCAAAAGTTCATAGTACATACCTTAAACAAGCTTAGAACTATGCTTAGGAAGAAGAAAAGCTCACTTTCTATACCATTTAGGGCCCTTGAGGTATAATGTTAACAAATATCCTGAAGCAAAGGTCTTCCAAGCAGAGGATTAACTATTTTAAACCGTTTCCCTTTTTTCCCTTCCTGGTACTATGGCGGTACTTATGGTTTCTTAGCAAAACCTTTTGATTGGAAGAACAATTTTAACAGGAATTTAAGTCTCAATTATAGCTTTAAATGTAATGAACCAGGATTTTGAAGAACTGCTGAATATTATAAATACCTAGAAATTTACAGACTGTTGTTCTTCGACTCTAAAACACACTTTCACACTTTCTACAGGCTTAATGACTCGATGATCCTTCAATGCTAATAGAAGTCCTTTTTTATAGATGAAGAAGGATCTTCTTTTACAAACATCATTATGAAAAGCTTACAAGTAAAAGAAAATTACTAAAGTAAAAGCAATCCCCGTGCATAAAGCAAAAGTAAAAGTAAAAGTAAAAGTAATCAACTTTTGACTCTTAGCAGACAGCATCATTCAGATTCAGGGGTATCCGAGGGCGTGCTTCCTGGATCAGTGATATTCATATCAATTATCCAATCAGCATAATCTCTTCTGTTTCTAGCTTTATTTCTTTTTCTCCTTTTTTCAATCCTTATTTGAGAAGTTGAGGTAGAAGGAATTTTTATACTTGTTTCTTCAGAATAAGGATCTTGTGAGTCAATCATCATGCTGCTTTCCATTAATTCTTTATATTCTTTCTGTGCATTTTGGACAGCAGTCCAATAAGGATGATTATCAATAAAATTCCATTTTCCATAAGGTCCTAGCCATATTTCATCAGGAATTTTTCGATTAAGTTGGAACAAATACTTTTGAGCTTCGGCATATTTGTCCTCATCATCCTGGATGGTTGCAGGGAAAGAATTATAAATTAAGCATGATGGTAGTGCATGTAGAACTCCATTCTGTACATGAACTGGCCTGTGGAGATGAATCAGTAAGTAGCTGGAATATGACGAGAAAATATTTTCCCACCATTCTTTTGGCTTAAACCACAGCAAGAACCTCTTCAAATGAATATTTAATCCTGTGAAATCTTTGAATACCGGACAAAAGAACTCAAACATAATGTGATACTGATTACAGAGATACCACATGACCCAAAGTAAGGGTTCAGGAAAATCAGAGTGTTGTCCAATAAAAATCTGAGAGAAAGGATATTCAGGATTAATTCCAAAGGGGTTCAAAAGTGATCCTCCATAGTGTCTAAATAAATCAAGTTCATGTTTCATTCGATTTCTTTCTAGATTTTCTGCTTCCCTATGGAGAAGGAATTTCCCATATTTCTGGTGGATAGTCTGTTACTGGATAAAACATCATTGCAGTTGCCATTGGTTTCCTGGAAAAGAAGTCAGCAATAATATTTGTTTTCCTCTTTGATATTCTTAACATCATAAGAGAACTGAGAAAACCAGTTGGACCATCTAAGAAGTTGGGAATTGGGAACTTTTTTCTGCTTGAATTGAATCATCCGAGGGAAAGCTGCTCATGTCCATTTCTACCATAAAATGACAAGGTCTGAGATAGAAATCAAACTTATCAATTCCTTTCTTGACAGCAAGGATTTCTTTGAAAGAAGAATGGATAATGAATTTCAGAATCCTTGAATCGACCACTAGCAAAACCACAACATTTTCTTTGGTTATTAGGAAGTTGTTCAAGAAGAACAGCACCCCAATATTTGTCACTGACATCTGTTTGAAGAATGAGATTTTCAGAGGTAGGAATATGAAGTATTGGCAATGATTGAAGAAGAACTTTCAGTTTTTTCAGAGATTCTGTCTGAGAATTTTCCCAAGGGGGAGGATTTTTCCTGAGCAATTTTTCAAGAGGATGAGTATATCGGGATACATTAGGGATGAATTCCCTAACATAATTGACTATACCTAAGAAACTGTTGGATCTGTTTGACAGATAGATTTTCAGAAGGAAAATCTTTGATAGAATCTCCAATGTGTTGCTCAGGGGTACAAGTACCATTTTCAATTTTCATTCTTAAAATGAAATTTTTTCTTGACACAAAAACATTTTTTTCTCGGAAAGCATTATTCCTAAATTTTTCAACAATTTTGAAAAATTCTATTAACACTATGTACATGACTCTCAAAACTTTCAGAAAATAAGAGAATATCATCAATATATACTAAAGCAGAATGTAAAATGGGTTCAAAAATTCTAATCATTGCTTTTTGAAATAATGAAGGAGCGAGTTTTAACCCAAAGGGTATAACCTTCCACTGGTAGTGATGATCAGGAATGCAAAAACCAGTTTTAAAACGATCTTCTTTAAAAATTCCTAATTGTCAAAATCCAGATTTTAAATCAAATTTAGAAAAATATTTGGCCTTAGCAATTTGTGAGAAAAGAGAAGATCGATTAGGAATAGGAAATTTATCATCAGCCAGGAAAATATTTAAGGGTTGATAATTAATTACCAATCTCAATCTTCCTCTGACTTGTTCAGATCTCTTATTCACATAAAAAGCTTGGCATTGCCCATGAGGAATCAGAAGGTTCAATAAGATCAAACTTGAGGAGTTCAGAACACTCCTTTTGTGCTAAAAGTTTGTGCTCAAGGATTCATACCAGAATGACTGGCTTTAGTAGGGTTGATATCCTCATTCTTTTTGAAGGGTAGTCTTACAAAGAAATCTTGGTTTTTCCAAAGAGGATGAGCACATTTTTGAGAAAATGCAACATGATTTTCAGCACAACTTTTCTCGATCAATTGGGTTTTTATTTGGAGAATGATTTTCCTCATTAGAAATAGGCTGTTTCAGATAAAGGTTTTTGAGATCTTGATACGGCTTGAAAAAGGATTTGAATTGGAATTCCTTTTGGTTTCAGCAAGTATTGGTTTTTTTCATAAATGTCAAAACCAATAACTAAATCCTTTCCTTGAACATTGCCACTAAGTAAATGGGTTTGGATTTTACAGTCTGGTAACAACTGTATGATCACTCTATGTTTTGTGGCATGGGTTGTTTCAAAAATCTCACCATCAGCTGCTCTGAATTGATGTAATTCTGGTTTCCAGTATTATTTGGGAAGAATGGTTTGTTTCAAAATTGACATTGCAGCACCAGTATCAAAGAAAGCTATCACTGGGATAGGTTTATCATATTTGGTAAGGAATGATATGTACCAAGGTTTGGGGACATGTTTTAGCAGGTTCACTAATATGAAAGAAATCTGAAACATCTGAATCAGAGACCTGCAAAGCCAAAATAGTATTATCAGTAGTCTCGTCTTCTTCAGATAATATTTCTTCAAGTTCATTTAAAATAGGAATATTTAACTTCTGTTGAACTTCAGAAATTAAATGTACTTCCCTTTGTATTTTGTGGACAAGAAGAAGAGTAATGGCCTTTTTTCTTGCAGAGAAAACATTTGACATCTTTTCTTGGAAGTTCTGGAGAATTCCTTTCTTTCTTTTGAAATACTTCCACTTTTTCTTCCTTCTTCTGGGAAAACTAGTTCCCTGTACCGAGACCTTCTTGAATTTCTTTCTTGTAGACTTTTTTGTACAGTCAAAACATTTTCCTTTGATTTCCTAAATCTTGCCTCTTGCATGCTTCATCAATGCATTTGTTTCCTTTCAAGTATTCTCGAACCACTTCTCTTTTGTTGCAAATGTCATTAAGAGCCATGAATATACATTGTCTGATTTGTCCAGGAGACAAAGCTATGATAGAACCATACTTGTTCTGGATTTGACTTTCTGCAGCAACAGACAAAGTTTTAGGAAGAGAAGTCAGAAAAGCTTGCTTCAAACTAATATCAGCTTTTAAAGCATAAAATAATTTTGTCATCCTTTGTAGGTGCTTGCTGATATCTTTTCTGTCATAAGATTTGCATTGCATCCTAAAAAATTCTTTTTGTTTTTGATCCTGGTTAAGATCATAATTTCCAATAAAGACTTGATGCAATAGTTTTATGGTTTCCACGAATTCTTGTTTGGTCAGAAAATCAGTTTTCTCTTGTTCCGTCAAAGAATTCCACCAGTCTTTGAGAGTTCCTGCAAAATGAGCCGTAAACTCAGTCAGTATCTCAAAATGAGAATCAACTTTTAAAGCCTTAATAGTCATCCATGCATGGAATTCTTGAAAACGGGATTCCCATTTATGGGCAGGGATATTATCAATAGTAAAAATTTGGGTACTCCCTTTCCCATATTCAGAACTTCTAACAAAAGGTAGATCATCTTCCTGCATATAATCATCAGGGTGCTCAACTTTCACTTCTGTATCTCCTCCTGCCATGTTCATTTCAGGGAATAGAATCTTCTTCAGATTCATCTTCTGTTGATATAACATCCTCACTTGGTTGTTCTGAAGAATTTTCTTCTTCTTGGCTGTGTGGAGGAATCAATTTCTGAATCAGTTGTTTCTGGGGCTTCTATTGTAGAAACCAATGGAATGTTGGACTTTACTTGTTCCTGCAAAAAAGAAGAAATAGGATTCAAAAGTTAATAAATCTTCTTTCTCTTCTTGTTCTTTTTGTTTTTGTTTAGCCAATTTTTGCTCCTTTCTCCCATTTTCTTCGAGCAATTAGCTGATCTCTGAGCCATCGACTACTGTTATGATAAGGTATTTCTTCTTCAGTAGAAGATGTGTATCTGGATGAAGAAGTAGGGGGCTGAATATCAAAGAGTGATGAAGGAGTTGGCTTTGTTGGCTTCTTAGAATCATATGATCCTAATTTTCCTGTTTCCTTCAAACTTTTGATTTGAGTCTTGAGGTATTGGATATCTTTGTCCTTTCTTTCTTGATAGGTTGAAATAGAGACTCCAATACTTGGAATTTGTCTTTGGACTTCTTCCAGCCTTCTTTCCAGAACTTTTATCATTTTCAATACCTCCTTATTTTGAGATAAGGTGGCCTCTGTCAGAGTATCCAACTTTGAAGAGACAGTCTTGACATTCTCTTGGATACAGGTTAAGACTTTGTTCTGGCATAAAGCATTTTCAGTCTGCCAGTTAAGAACCTCTTCAGTTTTGTTTTGGACAGAGTTTCCAGAGGGAAGAACAGTCGGATGAGCATTTCGAATCTTTGCAGAATGCTTTGAGTGATCTTTTACAAATGTCTCTTGAACAGAGGGGAACTCTGTTGGTTGAAACATACAAACTGCAGGGACTGGTTGAAGAGTTGGGACAGGTTGATGTACTGGCTCAGGAAATTCCTTTCGGATAATTTCCAAACATTTTTGGTAATAAGGATGGAGAGGCTTTTCTGGAACCTTTGGTGTAGGTACTACCCATTCATCAGGAATCTGGTAACCATCAAATTTGCTTCTTGATGTAGCAAAATTCTCATCTTTGTCTGGATAGTGTTCAGAAATATGGTTACATCCTGGCCTCCTCTTTGGATCCTTTTTTCCCAAGCATTTCCTGCAAAAGCAGACATCCCAATATAATATGACCTGAATAGGGATCTTGAAAATGATGGACAGGTTGTCCATTTTCTTTGAAATGTAAAATAAGATCAATTAAAGATTCATCTGGCTTAGTCCATGGCTTTGGATCATCCATAGGGATTTCTATCATAGAAATTTGTGGATAATCTTGAGTTTTTGTTTTCAAGGAAATCAAGTGTGAGTGATCAAAAGAAACAGATACGGATCCATCAGATTGGGACACCATTTTAGAGGTAGAAGACTCTAATGGTCTTTGTTCTGCTTGATGGAGCTTCTCGTAATCCGTTACCCAAGCATCTGGGAGTAATTGGACCAACTCATTTCTTGTGATCTGTCGTGGCACATGTGTACAAGTTGCAGAATGCTGTTCATCAACCTTGATTAACAAGGCATCTTCTCCTCCAGGGAGAGTTAGATCTAAGGCATGATTCTGTACTCTGTACGTCATTTGGTAATGCAATGTTGCAGCCATTGCATCTGGAATTTGTTCTGCTCCATGAATCTGGACTTGGACTTTTAGTGCTTCTAACAGATGAGGATCATTTAAAGACATATTAAAATTAGGAAATAAAGTAACAAAAACCGTACCAGCATTTAAAGTAGTTTCTATGGTAGCTATACATGCATGTTGATATTTAACAAATCTACTATCTAATAAGGCTAATCTAGCAACAACAGGCAATCCTTTCCTTCCATGAAATGAAAGAGATATTCTTACAGCTCCAAAGTGAATGTGAGTGTATCCTTGTTGTTTCCATTGGGATGGAAACTGAGGCGGTATTTGATGTGTAATAAACTGCTCTTTTCCATTAGCAGGAATCTGACACTGGTCAAGCTTAGAAGCTTGAACATATTCTTTAACTCCTTTAGCCCTGTGCTTGATTAGAGATTTTATAGAACCAAAAGCAGAATTATGAAGTTTAGAAAAGAGGAATATGGATTGAGTAAGGGTAATGATGTGGGATTTACCTGATCTGGATCTACAGATATTTCATATAGATAATCTAATCTATCAGAAATACTAGCAGAACTTGATCTTGCTGAAGAACTCATAGTAAATGGATATAAGGAACTAGGGTGTTCACTCCAAGGAAATTTAACAGCAGGAGAGTAATACCAAACTAAGCGTCTATAATAAATACCAAATTCTTCACAGAAATTATAAAAACAGAAAATATCTTGTCTACAAACACGAGATAATATAACTGCTTGCAATTCACGAGGAAGTTCAGAAAATTCAAAACGATCAGTGGGAAAAGACATGTATAATATCAGAAGAACTTACAAACTCCTTGGCTCTGATACCATTTAGGGCCCTTGAGGTATAATGTTAACAAATATCCTGAAGCAAAGGTCTTCCAAGCAGAGGATTAACTATTTTAAACCGTTTCCCTTTTTTCCCTTCCTGGTACTATGGCGGTACTTATGGTTTCTTAGCAAAACCTTTTGATTGGAAGAACAATTTTAACAAGAATTTAAGTCTCAATTATAGCTTTAAATGTAATGAACCAGGATTTTGAAGAACTGCTGAATATTATAAATACCCAGAAATTTGTAGAGAAAGCTCCAAGAAAATGAAAACAAGAGAGAGTAGAGAGGGAGCAAGAGGGAGTTCGGCCAAGAGGGTAAGAGAATAGAAAGAATTAGGTCAAGAAAGTATAAAAGAAATAATGGAAGAAAGTGCAACCAATCAAAACTAAACAAGAGTCAAGCTAGGGTTTAGATATTTTGACATAATAGGTATTAGTTGGCTAAATATAATTAGTACAAATTTTATTCATCTATCACTTAGTAATTAGCAAGTATTATGGCATAAATTTTTAAAGCACAAATAAAAGAATAGAGAGGGGAAAGATCCGGCCAAGGGAGAAAGAAAATGGAAGGGAAATAGGTTAGGAAAAGAGAAAAGAAATAAAGAAAATAATGGAGAAGAGATTGACCAATTATAGCAAGACAAGAGTCATGTGAGTTTGTATGCTTTTAATGAAATGTTGGCTACTTGGTTAAATTTGATTAGTGAAAATATTGGTCACCTATCTCCTAGTAATTAGTAAACATTCTTGGCACAAATTTTAAAGCAAAATGAAAGAAAAATAGGGAGAGAGGGCTGGATTTTGGAGAGAGAAAAAGCAAGGGAAATTAGTGAAATTTTAGGTCAAAATTGTGAACTAAAGCTCACTTAGTCAAAAGTCTTGAAAATGATAAAGTTAGTTAGTCAAAATTAAACACTATTATAAACTAATGGTCCAATAAAATTAATCCAAAAATATAGTACTTAGATGTCCCACTTAATCATGGAAGAATCTTATTTTCTTAACCTAATTAACTTAAGTAATCTTCCAACTAATAAATCAAGATTAACACTAAACCTTAAATAAAAGAAATCTCCTTATAAAATGTATTTTCGGTTTTCCTTTTCTTTTCTCTTCTCTTTTTTTTTCTACTACTAATAGACATAACATGAATCAAATGATTTTTGTATGAATTTCTGGGGCGTCACAGAATTTGCATGGATTGGTTGTGGATACACTTGAAGATGAAGCTATGTGGGATGACTCTTCACAGTCACCAAGACTTGTTACACTAATTTTGGTCAAGGATGGAGCTTTACCGGAAGATGGATCATTGGGAAAAGCCATGGTTGACCAAGGGATTGGGCAAAGTGTTCAAGTCGTGCAAGAAGATGGAGGAACGTAGCTTCTGACTAAGGCCGCGCACCAGGCTGTGCCGCGGCCTCCTCAAACGGCCTTCATCAGAAGGGTGGAAGTAAGGCAGCAAAGTTTCTGATCGAGGCTGTGCCCAAGGCCGCCCAAGGCCTCCCCCAGAACGTGCGACGTCGTCTTAGTTTAGGGTTTCTCTTAGTATTTTATTTATTCCATAGTTGTAATCCATTCCTAATAGTTAGGCATGATAGACTATGATTAGTAATCGTGCTTATCTAGAGTTTTATTAGTGATTTACTTTCCATATTTGTATTATGCAACTAAGCCTATTAAAGGCTAACTTCATTTGTTTAATATCAGATTATGAGATTTTGGATCATTATTCACTGTAAAGGTGTGTTCTAGAGAGCGCTTTCTTGGTTCTTGGATTAGAACCGTTCTCGGTCTTATCAAGCCTATGCTTGTGGTGACCAAAATACCCGCTTAGAGTAATTCTTTCGCGTTTGATCAAGATTCATAGAGCCATAGTTTAGGTGAATGAACTCGCTCATCTCGACCTAAATTAGAACCTTAGGATTCTTCGTTCTTCGTTGAAGAGTATTCGAGGCTTCTACTTGGAATCATCAAGCGATCTTGGCCGCTCACAAACCCGCGCGCATCATTACCCAAGATTGGAGGATGAAGAAACCCAACAAGATGGCAAAGATGGAAGGCGCCACAACCAAGGTGGATACTCGATTGATAAGCCAAAGTAGGAGGCGCCACAATTAAGGTGATTACTTAATTGATAAGCCAGGAACACTTAGAGCAAACCCTAAAGCATTCAAAGAAAGCTTACAAGAAGCCAAGAAGAGAAAACCCTCAAAAGATCAAATTTCATTTAAAAAAATATCAAAGACTAATTAGTCTTACAAGAAATAAAGTATTTATAGGCCTTACAATAGCTAGAAAGATGATCCCTATATCCCTACTTAAAACCTACATTAATACAATAAAAAATGAGGCTCAAAACGAAACAGATAGCCAAAAACGCGTGACATTCTGTTCTAGGTCGTGGGACGGCCTTACCCACGGCCTTGGCCAGTAACATCACCCCCACATTGGTGAAAAAAACCAAATCCGCGACTGACCCGCCGATCCAGCTCCATGGATCAAATTCTTTGCCAAAATTCTTCTTGAAGACGGCCGAATTAGCTCTTGTGTAAAACATAAAATTTGTAGCTCTTTGAGTTATCTTTCCAATGGCACAAGAATCATGTGATTTGAAGGTTTGGAGGAAAAGATATGATTGAAATATTAAAGACTGGTCAGAGAGCCTCATAGTGCAGACACACTTTAATAATTCAAACTTTTGGCTATGAAATCATAAGAACTGGACTTTCATATCTTGATAGAAGTTGTAGATCATTCTCTTAGCGTCGAAATAAACTAGGAACCATCTCCATCCAAGTCTTTTATCTTGAGTTATCATCAAAACACCAAAGTATGTCATGCTGTCAAACTTTTTCCTGTCCATTTTGTCATCTTCCTTTGATAGTAGACCTTGTATTCCTTGCTCAAAGGCTCAAGAATGGAGTGAATGTTTGAATTTGCTATAAATCTCATCATCAAAAAGCTTGGGAGGTGTTGGTGTGGCTTGGGTTGCATCAAGTTCGCACAAGAGCATAGAGCTCCATGTCATATGTGGGATAGTTCAAGGTTGCACCACTTAGCTTCTCACTAAAGTACGCAATGGGCTTGGAATCCTGCATAAGAATGGCCCCAATACCTACTGCAGAAGCATCACACTCAACCTCAAAAAACTTGTCAAAATTAGGTAAACACAACAAGGGTGCGTTAGTCAACCTGTCCTTTTGATAAATCAAACGCCTCTTGGTGTTTATTTTCCCACTTAAAAATAGAATTTTTCTTAACAAGTTCATTAAGAGCTGCAGCAATAGTAGAGAAATTATGCACAAACCTCCTATAAAAACTTGCTAAACTATGGAAAGACCTAACATCATTAGCACTCTTTGGTGTAGGCCAATCACGTATGGCTTATACCTTAGACTCATCAACATGTATACTCCTAGAGCTAACAATGAATCCAAGAAACACAATGCTTTCCATACAAAATGAACACTTTGCCAAGTTAGCATAAAGATGATGCTCTCATAATACACACAAAACTTGGTATAAGTGCTCAACATGATCCTCAAGTGACCTACTATAGACTAAAATGTCATCAAAATAAACCACAACAAACTTACCAATGAAAGCCCTAAACACATAGTTCATAAGCCTCATGCATGTACTAGGTGCATTAGTTAAACCAAAAGGCATAACTAACCATTCATACAATCCATACTTGGTCTTAAATGCAATTTTCCATTCATCACCTACTTTCATTCGAATATGATAATATCCACTTTTAAGATCAATTTTTGAGAAAATAGTAGAACCATGCAATTCATCAAGCATATTATCTAACCTAGGTGTAGACACCAAATTTTGACATACCTCTTGTAAATATATGTGTGCGTTACTTCATTTAGGGGGTTTTTTTCTTTATTTTTGGGGGTCGATTACAATTTTCGTGCATATTATACTAAATTGTCACATCAAGGGCAAAATGGTAATTTCACCATGTAAATATTATTTTATTTTATTTTATTTCCTAAATATACAATTTTACTATTTTTATCATTATTTATAATTTTAATAATTTTTAGTAGTCATTTATTATTTATTGAAAATTTTAGTATTTTAAACTTAATGGCACGTTTTTCAATGCACTCTTTTTTACGAGAATTTTCAAATGAAAAATTTTATATATGTATTTTGTATATTTATAAATTTTCTGTAAAAGTTACACGATTTTTAGAGGCCATTTGGTATTTATTTATTTTTTGTCTTTTTTGTTTATTAAGGGCACGTTTCCCAAAAATACGTTAATCTTAAAATTTTTGAATGAAAATTATACTATATGTGCTTTATGTGATAATATATGTTGTGTAAGATTTTTGTGATGTCATTTATTAATTTTCATAAATTTTATAATTTTGCCATATTTAGGGCACGTTTTCCAATGCACTTTTTTATTTAAAATTTTTCTTTATGAGAATTATGTTGTGTGCATTTCATAAATTTTATGTAAAGAAAATTTTCATAATTTATTTATTTATTTATTTTAAAGACCATTTGTTATTTATTTTGAATTGTATTTTTCTAATCTAGAATTAACTTTTTTGTTACACTGAATTTTTCTTTTTCCTTCTTATAATATTGTATTTCAGTTTTAATGTATAATTTAAAAAGAGTTCAAGTAGTTTTTATTTTATTTTATTTTATTTTTATTTTTTATTTTATTTTTATGTTTTGCTTTGTTTTCTTCTTAAAAAAAAAAAAGATGAACAGTAGCAGCAGCGTTGCTGCTGCTGTTGCTTCTGCAAACTCCATCTCCATGCCATACCTTCAACCACCCTAACAATCAGCCATGCCAATCACCCAACCACCCTTTGTTTAATCACATCACACACCTGCCCTTACACACCAGACACATTCACACACTTCACTTCTGTGATAGCCCCACCTTACCCAGAGGCGCACCAAAGGGCTTCGCGGACTGCCTGCCTAGCTCTCGCCAGGTCTCGATACGCACTCACACAAACGTCCGAGCGTACTTAACTTAAAATAAAATAACTAAAATAAAATGAAATAAATAAAATACACTCATTTTATTTATCATAAGGTACAATTCACATCAAAAGTATACTGTGTCATAATATACATGATTTTTCACAAAGATAGCCTAATACAAGTTCGGCTATTACAATAACTAAAACATCTAGCATACTCAAAATCAGTCGTTCCAGCTTTAATTTTTTTTTTTCAGGAAACCTGAGTAAGGAAAACAAATAAAACGGAATGAGCTATAATAGCCCAGTGAATGTCCAAGTCATGCAATCAAATCAAGAACTCATTATTTTAGTAAATAAAATAATCGAGCAATAAATTAATAAATCAAGATATGAACAATTTAAGTTAACATGTAGTCAAAGGAGGATACAGGGCTCAACTACGGAAGCAAGCTTAACCGCAGAAAGAGCAAGTACTGATCATGTAGTCACGATATTTGGACCGAGATAATAGCTCAGGTCTTTATCAAAGAACATATCAGTTTTATCAAGCACAAACCCTAACCGCCAATCACCTTATAACCTCCGTACAAGCTACCACATCCAGGGAGATATTCTCAACCCTGGAGGGCCAACAAGCAAACAGGTTCAATCCGGAGTTGGCCTCTTTGAGGATTCACAACTCGAAAGGGAAAGAACATCAAGCCCTAAAACACCCAACACCTTATGTCCTCCCACGTGCAGCCGGGTTGACCATCCGTGAAATAACGGTGAAGTTAGTCACGGTAGTCTCACGCACACACAAATAACACATTGGTCAATGAAAACAAGTAACACATTGCGGAATAGATGTGATAAAGTACACATCTTTCCTCAAGTAGCACAGGTATTCACATAGTAATTGCAAATTTTCGCATAATATTTATCAAATAAAATATCACATTTCATGCATCATGCACACATAAAGACACTCACCTGGAAAGCCTAAGAAAATATCTCGTGAAATGGTCGTGATGTGTTTTTGGACCCTGAAATTTAGAAGAAATAATCTGATGAAAATCCGATTTAAACCCTAATTAATTTAGTAAAGAAATTCAAGAAATATCCCACTTATTTCTAGGGTTTTGGTTTTAGGGTTTCTAGGGTTTAGGGTTTAGGGTTTCATTTTAGGGTTCTCTTTTTCTAGGAACTTTGCTCATTACTAGATCATTTTACCTAAAATTTCTGCACATTAACTCTTTAATTTTAACATGTTCTAGGTTGGAAGTTTCATTTTCCATTTTTCCCTTCTTTATTCCTACCAAAATTTCGGCGACATCTCCCCTTAAAATCGGACCAAACCAAATTTTTTTCCTGCAAGAAAATCAGCCATCCAACCCAAATTCAACAAGTTCTACAACATCTAGGTTCAGTTCAAGCCCAAATTCAATCAAGATTCCACTAAATTTTAAGAATTCTACTCCAAGAATCTTTACCTAAATCTGCACAGGGTTGGTTTTCAGCCAACTTCGTGCCATTGTTGGGGTCAATCCATCAAGAACCAGGGAATTATGATTACATGGTTTGAAAGTAAGTTTATAGGGCTACAACTTTCGTGAAGATCATCAATCCAAATTCCAACTAGAACCGGTTCAAAATCAGCCCTCAATTTGGCTCATCATCAAAACTGTTTTACGCAGAATCAAATTTTCAGCCAACTTTGCAAACTTTCTGCGATTAATATACAATGAATCACAGTGCAAGCCTTATACCGTTGGAAAGCCATATCAATCTAGTTTCTAAAACAACAAGAATCACTCGAATCCAAGTTATCTATACCAAGTTATGAAAGTTTTACTAAAACTGGTCCAGTATGGCTGTGAAAGTAAAACTTGAACAAAACCGTAAATAAAACTTGAATAAAACTCAAATAAAACTTGAAATTAATAGCAAAAGTTCATAGTACATACCTTAAACAAGCTGAGAACCTTGCTTAGGAAGAAGAAAACCTCACTTTCTATGGTGGAATTTATCTAAAATTGAAGAGAGAGCTCCAAGAAAATGAAGAACAAGGGAGGGTAGAGAGGGAGATTGAGAGAGTTCGGCCAAGGGAGAATAAAATGAAAGAGAATTTCGGCCAAGAGAGAATAAAATGAAAGAGAATTAGGTCAAGAAAGATTAAAAGAATAAAAGAATAATGGAAGAAAGTGCAACCAATTAGAACTAAACAAGAGTCAAGCTAGGGTTTAGATATTTTGGCAAAATAGGTGCTAGTTGGTTAAATTTGATTAGTGAAAAATATTGGTCACTTATCTCCTAACATCTTGCAAGACTTTGGCACAAATTTTAAAGCAAAAGAGAGAAAAATAAGAGAGAGAGAGGGCCGGATTTTAGAGAGAGAAAGCAAGAGAAATTAGTGAAATTTTTAGGTCAAAATTGGAACTAAGACTCACTTAGTCAAAAGCCTTGAAAATGATAAAGTTAGTTAGTCAAAATTAAACACTATTATAAACTAATAGACCAATAAAATTAACCCAAGTTTGATACTTAGGTATACCACTTAATCATGAAAGAATCTCATTTACTTAACCTAATTTTACTTAAGTAATCTTCCAACTAATAAGTCAAAGATTAACACTAACCCTACCTAAAGGAAATTCTCTTATTGAGGGCATTTTTGATCTTGACCACTCTTCTTCTTTTTTTTTTTTTCCTCATTTTATATATTTCTTTCTACAAATAAACATAACATGAATTATATAATTTTATACGAATTTCTGGGGAGTCACAACCTCACTCAACTTTTCTCCCCCATTGCCTCTCCCTCATCAGAAAACGCACACTCACAACTCACTCCACCATCTTCCTTTGCACACAATCCACTCCTCACAATTCACTCATTTGTAGCTCACATTCACACACAGAGTCATAGAGCTTTCAGACACTTCACACATTCAAGTTTCATCCATTGCTCACACACCATATACAACCATACACATCTACCTCAACTCACCATTTACACACTAATCAGGCACTGAACCACAACAACACCAGCACTAAAACAGTCACTACCAAGCTCATTTTTGTCACCATTAACACCACCTTCACACCACTCTTCTGCACAATTATCACTCACACACTATCACATCCTCCATACACACCCTTACACACACAACACACAACACACGGCACACACACACAATACACAGACTACACAAACACACAGAACACACAAAACACACACTAGACACATTTCATTTCACCAGCAAAACACAAAGCATACACAATTCATAGACAGGCATCAGAAACGCACGGCCACAACACAAAATACACCACACTGAAAAGCACACAAGTTCACACGCATTCACACACTACACACACCTGCACAAAATGGGCATAAAAAAAAAACACACAACAACAACAACCACAACAACAACCACCATCAGTCAGCCATTGCCATCACAAACCACAAGATCCAATCCACTGTGGCCTGCCAACGCCGCCGGCAGTTTCCGGCTCACCACCACCATCACCGCCGCCCCTAATCCAGGTAAACTTCCTCCTCTTGCTTTCAATTTTCTTTTGAATTGTCATTTAATCCCTAAAATAGATGTATGTGGTAAGATATCTAATTGTGAATTTAGAATATTGTGGGAAGTTTTTGGATGAAATCATTTAAAAAAAAAAGAAAAAGAGAGAGAGAGAGAGAGAGAACGGAGAAACCAGTAGAGAACGGAGAGAGACTGAAAGAGAGAAGTCCGGACGAGGGAAAGAAATCCGGCGAGAGAGAGAGAGAGAGAGAGAGAGAGAGAGAGAGAGAGAGAGAGAGAGAGAGAGAGGGGAAGAAAGAAAAGAAGAAATCTGGAAGAGAAAAAAGAAGAAGGAAAGAAAAGAGAGAAAAAGAAAGAAAAAGAAAGAAAGAAGAAAAAAAAGAGAAAAGAAAAACCGGGTAAAAAAAAAAAGAAACTAAAACCGAAAAAAAAAAAGTGTTTTAGTGAAACTACGTCGTTTTGACGTAGTTTCACTCAAAACTACGTCGTTTTAATTAGTTTAGTTTTTTAATTTATTTTAATAGGTATTTATTTTTATAGTCCTTATACTTTCATTAATGTCACTGTGGCCCCGGAAATTTCTGATTTGTGCATTTAAGTTTCTATTTTTTATAGATTGACCCCTTTAATTTTGTTTTCTTTTCAATTAGATCCCAATTAATTGCATTTAGGTCCCCCAACTTTTATATAATTATAATTTTGGCCCCTATATTTTTCAGTTTTCCATTTTGACCCCTATATTTTTATAAAATTATATTGTGACCCCTATACTTTCTAAAATTACATTTTACCCCTAAATATTTCTGAAAATTTCGTTTGACCCCCTTTTATTTGTTGGATATGGCAACTTGGTGTTTAATGTGGCTATAATTTACAAATTGAACCTTGAATGTTGCTTAAAATTGCAATTTGGTTTTAAAATTTGTTGGAAATTGTATTTTGCATATTTTAACTCGCTGGAATTTTATTTTGTACCCCAACATTGCTGGAAATTCTATTTTTGCCCTAGAATGCTTGCTGGAATTTCATTTTTATCCCTCCCAACCTTGCTGGAATTTTATTTGAGTCACTATACTTGCTGGAATTCTATTTTTTGGCCCCCTATTGTTGCTGGAATTTATATTTTTGTCCTTTATGTTGCCGGAATTTGTTTTAAGACCTCCATTAACTGTTAGAAATTGTGTTTTAGTCTTTTATTTGTTGCTGGAATTTGTATTTTAATACTTATAGTTGCTGGAATTTTTATTTTAGCTTTTTTATATAGCTGAAAATTGCAATTTGACCCTATACATTGCTGTAAATTATGTATCATTTAATGACCTTGCTGAAATTATATTCTTGGCCTTAAGTATTGCTGGAAATTTTTATTTTTGGGCATTATACTTGCTGAAAATTATATTTTAGCCTTTAAATTTGTTGTAAATTATATTATTATCTTAACTATGGTTTGAAATTATAATTTTACCCTTTAGTTTGTTATAAATTACATTTTTTTTACTCTAGAATATTGCCCAAATTTCTCTTTTTAATCCAAAACTTTTGAACATTTTTATTTTTGCCAAAAAGGGAGATTTAATTAAGTCCTCAAAGCTTTTAATTATTTCTTTTCACATTATATTTTTTATTTTTATTTTTATTTTTATCAAATTTATAATTAATATTATAAAATTTGGTCTTGTTAGTCTAATTAATGTTTAAATTAGTTTCTGTATTTCCCTTTTAGTTATTTTGGTGATTCTCATTTGGGTGTTAAAAGTTTAAGTATGTATTATTGTGTTTTATCTTTATTTATTTATTTATTTATTTTTCTTGTTTGACTTTATTTATTCATTTACTTATTTATTTTTACTTAAACAATTTTCATTTTTCCTAAATATTTAATTATTATTATTTTTTTATTTTGTTTATCATTGTCATAATTGTTTGAATTATCGTAGCATGTTCATAGCGATTGGTATGAAAATTATTTAATTAGTGGTTTATTTATTAAATAGTGGTATTTTTGACATGTTTGTTCATTTAGTAGCAATTTGTACCGAGTTTACGAGTGGGAGGTACCTCGATTACCTTTTTAATTTCTTTTTATGTGCTCCTACGTGCTCCTATGTGTTTTTCTATGTGTTTTCATGTATCTTTGTGCTTATAATTTTTATCCATGTATGAGTGTTTATTCATTTATGTCATATTATTTGCTCGAATTTAATTTTTGATTATTCAAAGAAATGTAATAGATAGGTAATATTCTGTTTAGGAAAATTTTTTGTATTTAGATAGTTTATGTGTTACCTATTTAACAAAAATCTTATGTATTTAGATAGAAAATGTAATAGATAGGCTAGATAGGTTACCTTTTATTTTTATTTTTAGATTGTAATTAGGCTTCTCTGGTGTAATAGTTAGGGCTTTTGTGTGCTATGTGTGCTATGTGTTTATGTGCTTTATTTGCTTTCTTTAGGACTTTGCATCTAGAATATCATGCTTATGTGTTATGTGCTCCTATGTGCTATTATGTGCTTTTATGTTATTATTGCGTCAATCTATGTTTTATTCATTTACTTGCTTTATTATTATATATGTGTATTGTCGTCACACTAGTCCAACGCTAGTTGTGATTAATTTCGGTTTCTTCGCTAGTCCAACGCTAGCGGAGAATTTTTAGAAAATAGGCTAGTCCAATGCTAGGCCTCTAGGTCATTTTAGTATTAGAATCATTTCTTGTGTGTTCATTCCATGCCATTTCACACACATTTTTTGTTTTAGGCCTTTTTCCATTTTGTATGATTTTTATAGATATACATTCTATCATTTATTATCTATTTTTAAAACCCATGTTTGGCGCATGACATTTAGACTCCACCACACATAGAATCTTAGGTCATTTGTGTAATTTGACTAGAAATAGTCATTTACTCACGTGGGAAGTGATGGCATACATGTCGTTCCCCCCTCTGTGAGTAGGAATAGTTAGTCACGAGTCTATTAGTCCCCCGCACCCGTTATGTTTGCATCCTCACTTTTTTTGTTCACTTACTATCTATATTACTATTTTCTTTTTCTTTTGCATATTCACTTTGCATCTACACTCGTGACTCCATCAAGGTCTAGACTCGGGTTTTGCAATTAATGCGGTAATCCCGACAAAACCTCAATGGAACATTTTGTCTCTTAATGATACCTATTTTTAGGACTAGATTTGCATTCATATAGTTACATCCAAATGCGATAAAATCTTAGGGTTATATTAAGAAAATTTAGACTAAATCTCGCAACTAGTTTCAGCTAGGTTGAAAGGGTGCCTTAGGCGCAAGCCTTTGCCTTCCCTTTCTTCAACTGTGACTCCCGAACTTTTTTCTCTTGTTTTTCAAAGACCTGGAGTTGTCAAAAAAGGGTTTTCTCATTTTTTTTCTTACATTTTTTCAAAAAGCATTTTCTAAATAAATCATTTTCAATTTTTTACCTTTTATAGAATATTTTCTGGTGATTTGGTACACCAAAACTCAATACCAAGTGGCGACTCCTTTTTCACTAAAAAAACCCTTTTTAGACTCTATTTTCGGGCCCAAAAACCGTCGCATTTTCAAAGTCTTATTTTAGGCCCTTTTCTTTTTTTAAAAATAAAGCATTTGTTTGTCACATTTTCGTCAAACTATCTTTTGTAAAGAATTTTGTAAAAATTACTTTACAAAAAATTTACATTCTTTTCTCAATAAATTAACACACCCACATTTAATCCTTTTCCTTTTTCTTCACTCACTTATTTTCGAACGAAAAATGGGGCGCGACACTAGGATGATGATACTTTACTGTTATCTTGTTGATGGCTCTACGATTAACACACATGCGCCATGTTTCATCCTTCTTTGGCACCAAAATGACTGGTACGGCACATGGTGACACACTCTCATGAACAAATCCTTTCTCCACAAGCTCATCCACTTGTCTTTGAATCTCTTTTGTCTCTTCAGGGTTTGCTCTATAAGCGGGGTGATTGGGTATGCTAGCACTAGGTACAATCGATTTGGTGCTCAATCCCCCTCAATGGTGGCAATCCATGTGGTATATCTTTAGGGAATACATTTTCAAAACCCTGCAAAAGAGACACCACAATACTAGGTAAGTTGGGGTTAAGAACATTAAGCTCACTAGAAGAAAGAAGAACATCTTTCTATAAAACAAGTAGAAGTTGTTGCTTAGCCTCCAATGCTGAAACAATCTCACTCTTGGTAGCAAAAGCATTTACTTGCTTCTTTTCCTCTTTCTTCTCACTTAGAACCCTATTTTGGTCACTATTTATTGCACCACTTTGGTCACCCTCACGACCAAACCGAAGCCCCTTCTCATATTCTCCACTGGCTTGCAACTTTTGTTCCTCTCTTACCTTGAATTCCTTTGCAATTTTTACTTGGTCTGCGTGTGCTTCGAACGGTTTGATTGAATCCAAGGTGATTCTTCGGTTATCCCAAATGAAGGAATACCTATTCTTATAGCTATCATAGGTGACCCTCCTATCAAATTGCCAAGGACGTCCAAGAAGTATGTGGCACGCTTGCATGGGAATCACATCACACCACATCCCATCCTTGTACTTGTTGATGGAGAATGGTACCCTAACTTGCTTGGTAACCCTCATATCCCCAACCTCAGCTAGCCAATACAATTTGTATGGCTTGGGATGGCGTTTAGTCTCAAGGCCCAACTTATCTATAAACAAAGTAGAAGCAACATTAGTATAAGATCCACTATCAATAATCATGCTACAGACCTTGTTTTACACGGTACACCTAGTGTGAAAAATATGATCTCTTTGTAGATCCACTTCATCCTCCTTAGGTGCAATGCTAAGAGCTCGCCTAGTGATAAGAACTTCACCTTGATCCCCACCACACACATTATCTTCATCTTCGGATCTTCCCTCCAATGGAGGCATCTCCTTATCATCTTTACTTGAAGCTACACTAGCTACTTCACCATTCTTAAAAATAACCATAGTGTGCTTGTTTGGACAAGAAGCAGCTACATTCCTGAACCCTTGGCACTTGAAACATCTAATCTCCCTTTGCCAAGGCTTCACAATTTGCTTACCCTTAGGATCTTGCCTTGTAGTTGGTTCAGCCCTAGGCAATGTGATGTGCGTGGATTTGTGAACGGCCAAGATCGCTTGATGATTCCAAGTGAAAAGTCTCGAATATTCTTCAACGAAGAACGAAGAATCTTAGGGTTCTAATTTAGGTTGAGATGAGCGAGTTCATTCACCTAAACTATGGCTCTATGAATCTTGATCAAACGCGAAAGAATTAATTCGAAGCGGATTATGTAGTCGCCACAAGCAAAAGGCTTGATAAGACAAGATTTGGTTCTAAATCCAAGAACCAAGTGAACACTCAAGTAGAGCACTCAAAACACACAAAAATATGCTGAAAAAATATCAATCTCCCCATTGAAAATTCGTTTGAGCCTTTTTATAAGGCTTACACATCAAACCCTAAAGTGCTAATAATGGCAACTAAGTGAACTTCCAAACTAACAAGAGTCCTACTTGGAAGTCTCAACTTAAAGCAACATGTAAATTTGGAAACAAGCTAATAACAACTAAACTAAGTAAACTAAATATCTTGGATAGCTTGGTGGCGTAAAACAAATCTTCAAAACCTCCAAAGTTACGCCACAAACCCTCCAAGTACGTCTCATAGCCTTCTAACGCCCTAGCTCACTTCTTGGCCCAACTCATAAGCATGCATGGGCTTAACTTCATCTTCAATGACCCAAAGAAGAGTGATCATCCTTGGTGGCGTCTTTGATGGCATGTGTGGTGTTTGAGCTTGACCAAACTCCTCCAAGATCAACCCTTGCAATGCTTCCTTCATTCTTCTTGTCCTCGAACACGTCATAGGACCATCAATCCCTTGCAATAGATTCTTGGGGTAGCTCGAGCTTTTCCTAGTGGTGGGTAGCTCGAGCTTTCCCTAGTGGTGTGTCCTTCATCTTGATCTCCATCATTCCCTCCTTTCTCGAAAGGATTCGCCCTCGAATCACCTACATCATAAAGAGATAAATCAGCAACATTAAAAGTGGCACTTATTCCTCTATACTCACTTGGTAAGTCGATTTTGTAGGCATTGTCTCCAATCCTCTCCAAGACTTGGAATGGTCCATTGCGTCTTGGGTTAAGCTTAGACTTCCTTTGAAAAGGAAATCTTTCCTTCCTCATGTGCAGCCAAACCCAATCACCAGGTTCAAAGATCACACGAACACGTCCCTTGTTTGCAACCCTCGCATAATGCTCATTCTTCCTTTCAATGTTAGCTCTCACCTTGGCATGTAATTCCCTAACAAATTCAGCTTTCTTTTTGCCATCAAAATCTGCACGTTCACTTGAAGGTAAAGGCAAAATATCCAAAGGAGTTAGAGGATTAAAGCCATAAACAACCTCAAAAGGTGACATAAAAGTAGTAGAATGAGTAACACGATTATAAGCAAACTCTATGTGTGGCAAACACTTTTCCCAATTCTTTAGGTTACGTTGTATAATTGCACGTAACAAAGTAGTGAGTGTCCTATTGACCACCTTAGTTTGGCCATCAGTTTGTGGATGTGAAATAGTAGAAAACAACAATTTAGTCCCTAATTTATTCCACAAAGTGCGCCAAAAGTGACTAAGAAACTTAATAATATGATCCAAGGAGCACTCACAATTGTTAGACTTGGGCTTGAACATGGTGAGCTTAGGAAAGGCATGTTCTTGATGGAAGATGATCTACATGGTTGCTGGTTGAAGATTATACGTGGATTTGGGTTTGTTTACAAGCTTGTAGCTCACATTAATTAAGCTAGCACATTGGGCCAAGAATTGGAGCATTGGCTTTGGATCAAATCTAATTACAAAGATGGTCCAATTGACATTACTAAGCTGTCCATAACATGCATACAAGGGGCTGGTTACTTGGACTTACTTGGAGGGCCCTTGAAGTTGCTAAATGGAGGCCCAATGGAGCTTAATGAAGGATGTCTAACCCATGATGTAATTTTGGACGAATTTCCAATAATTTTTGTAGTTAATTATGTTTTTTATTAGTTTCCTAAGTCTTACAAGTTGTAACTTTTAGTTAGTTACCCAATTGTGATAAGTTACAACTAGTTTTAGTAGTTTACTTTATTTTAAGCTTCTAGACTTTTCTTTATAAGCCTATAAATAGGCATGTTACTGTTCACACGATTTTAAGCATGAATTTATGAATAAAATTTGAGTGTTTTCTCTTAATTGAGATTCTTCTTGGTTTCATGTTGATTTAGAACTACTCTTGGTCTTATCAAGCTTGTTTGTGGTGACCACCAACTTCACTTAGAGTTTTTCTTATGTTTTTTATCAAGTCTTAGAGTTAATTAGGTTAGATGATTGAACTCGCTCAACTTGGTCTAGTCTAGTTGTTCTTAGGCATGTTTCATCTTCTCAAGGGAGATTCAAGGCAAAACAACTCCACGTCAAGGGTTCCTTGGTTCATGAATCAAACGAGGTCTTGAGTTCAACGAGTTGCATACCTGAAATCTAAGACTTTCTCGACAACGCAACTGTGCACACATCAAGTGGTATCAGAGCCATCTTCTTGGATTTTTTCAGGTTTTTCCAATCCAATTTTTCCTTTGGAAAAATTCGGATATATTCCTTTTTTCTTTTTTTGTTGTTTATCAAAGAGCTTCGAGCCTAGTTAAGCAACTTGTGTTTTATTTGTTTTTCTTTCTTTGAGTCATTGTCAAAGGGCTTCGAGCCTAGTTAAGCAACTTGTGTTTTATTTGTTTTTCTTTCTTTGAGTCATTGTCAAAGGGCTTCGAGCCTGGATAGCAAGTTGTTTTCTTGTGTCTTGTTACTTTTGTTTCTTGAAAAAAAATTCTGTTATATTTTTTTGGTTGTTTTCCTTGTGAAAATGATACGATCGGGGTGTCGCCCTCTCGTATATCACAGGAACATCATCCCCAAAGGACCGTCTTGAAAAGAAATCCATAAAAAATAACCCAATCTTCTTGACCCCTTCGTAACTTGTCGAAGACCCCAAGAACAACTTGAGTTGTGGTAACCACTCGATCTTCTTTACCCCTTCATAACTTGTCGAAGACCCCAAGAACAGCTCGAATGGGTTGCTTCGAATATTCAACCAAGATCGTTGAAATCCTCCTTTTGTGCTGCAAGTTAGACCCCTAGCCAACCCGTGGAATAGACACCTAACCAACCTGTGGAATAGACCCCTAACCAACTCGTGGAATAGACCCCTAATTGACAAACCCAAAAGAATGAATCAAATCAAGTGGAAGAAACTCTAGGCGTAGGTTTTGGTCACCATGGAATCACTCCAATAAGACTAGAAATTAGTTCTATTCCAAGAACTAAGAAAACTCTCGTAGAGAGAAAAGTCACAATTTTTATTGATTCATCATAACATCGTTCTTAAAATAATACAAGAATGCCTTTTTATAGGCTCATGAAGAATATTCTTGATGTGCGCACGGTTGCGTTGCCAAGAAAGTCTTGGATTTCAGGTATGCAACTCGTTTAACTCAAGACCTCGTTTGATTCGTGAACCAAGGAACCCTTGACGTGGAGTTGTTTTGCCTTGAATCTTCCCTTGAAGATGAACACGCCTAAGAACAACTAGACTAGACCAAGTTGAGCGAGTTCAATCGTCTAACCTAATTAACCCTAAGACTTGATCAAAAACACAAGAAAAACTCTAAGCGAAGTTGGTGGTCGCCACAAGCAAGCTTGATAAGACCAAGAGTAGTTCTAAATCAACATGGCCCATGAAGTCCTCATCCAATGTTTGTTCAGCCCAAATCACATTAATGAGTTGTTTAGATTGATCCTTTGAGCCCAATTGCAAAGCCTCCTCATATGAGTCCAATATGAGTCCATGCAATGCATTCTTCATTCTTCTAGTTCTTACTCTAGTCATAGGACCATCCAAACCTTTAAACACATCATTGGAGCTCCTCAAACTCGATCCATCATCCTTGGAACATCCCTCTTGAAGGTCTCCACCTTGGGACTCATCACAAGACGAAGAGCAAACCCTTTTGGAAGAACCCTAAGCAGAGGGGTTTGGTCGCCACGGGATTACCCCGATAAGACCAAAGACGGTTCTAATCCAAGAACCCAAGAAGCACTTAGAGAGAGCTCTCAAAAAAACTCACGTTGTTTTTCTCAATGAACAATAATCTATCTCATTAACGAATGAAATCAGCCCTTAAATAGGCATAAGTTGCATATTACAAATATGGAAAGAAAATCACTAGTAAAACCCTAACCAAACTCAAACACTAGTTGTACTTGTCACGTCTAATACTACTAATAAAAAGTTACAACTCATAAACTAAGTAAGACAATAAATCAAACGCATAAACAGATTCTGGTGAAGGCCGTGGCCAAGGCCGCGCCTTCCTCGCGGCCTCGGTCAGAGGCTTTATTCCTACGCAGCTCGTCCAAAACAACTTTCTGACAAAGGTCGTGACCAAGGCCGAGGCGCGGCTTGAGGTGCGGCCTTGGTCAGAAGGTGCGATTCTCCACCTTTCTTCCCATACTAAACTCTTCCTCGGATCCTTGACCTCAATCTTGAACACCAAGTAGTTGAATATTTGACGAATTTGAGGAATTTCCTCGATGTTAGATCATGATGCGAGTCCTTTAAACCTTCCAATTCGTGTTGGCTAATGGATATAAGTGACGAAGCTCCTAAGATTGAGACGAGCGTTGCCTTGCACGCATCATGAATCCTTTGCAAGGAATAGGTGGTCCAATGACACGAGCAAGGATGAGGAGAAAGAAGGAAGCCATGCATGTGTTGATCGTGGAAATGTTAGGGAAAGAAGCTTCCAAGGACAATTCCTCATCATCAAGACTTGTTACGCTAATATGGGGTAGAGATGGTGTTGATCACGAAGAGGGGTTATATGGAGAGGCAATGCATGTGAAGCATTGCCTAGCATGTTTCAAGCTAAAAGGGAAGTCATTCATCAATGATATAGGCATGCATGAATGTTGTCCAAGTGTTTCATACGAGTTGGGCATGAATGTTGGGCTTGAGTTATGTAATGATCAAGCTAGTAGATTGGGCCAAGGTTTAATGTATTGGCTTTGGATCAAATCTAATTATAAAGATAGCCCAATTGAATGTTCTAAGTTGTTCATAACAAGCATACAAGGGGCTGGTTACTTGGGCTCACTTGGAGGGCTCTTAAACTTGCAAGATGGAGGCCCAATAGTGCACAATGGAGGTGTCTAGCCCAAGGAGACTTTTATGGACGAATTTTTGATATTTTCTAGATCTTATTTTATGTTTTGTTAGTTTTCCAAATTGTTTACAAGTTGTTTTTGGTAGTTTTCCAAATAGTTGAGTATTTAGTTTTTAGTAGTTGTCTTAAACTTCAAGTTCTAGAATTTTCTTGTAAGCCTATTTATAGGCCTTCATAATTCAATGAAATAATCAGATTATTCCTCAAAAAAATTCATGAACAGTGAGAGCTCTTTTCAAGAGTGTTTTCTTGGTTCTTGGATTAGAACTACTCTTAGTCTTATCAAGCCTAAGCTTGTGGCGACTTAAATTCTTGCTTAGAGTGATTTTCTTTCGTGTTTGATCAAATTAGCCTTAAACTAGCATATTGAACTAGCTCAAATTGGTCTAGTTTAGGTCCTTAGGAGTTCGTGATCTTCATTGAAGAAGGGCTCGAGGCGTTTGGCTTGGAATTCATCAAGCGGTCTTGGCAACGTTCCACGATTCCGTGCGTATCAATTGGTATCAGAGGCTACTTTCTTCATAATTCCAGGTTTTTAGTCCAATTTTTCTTTGAAAAATTCGGACATATCATCCTTTGTTTTTTTCTTTCCATCCGTTTTTTGTGTTCCTTTTGTGTCACGTTTATTCTTGAACTTTTCTTGTCTTTTGTGCTCATTCCAAATTCTGTCCAGCTTTGTTTTGTTTTGTTCATTGTGTTCTTGTCTTGTTCTTGTGTTTTCTTGAGTTCTTTTAGGGTCTTAGAGTCGTTCTTGGTTGTCTCCAATCAAGAATTTTAGGTTGTGTGTGGTATTTTTGAAATCTTGACTGTTTTTGGTGTTTTCTTGAATTTCTTGTGTTAAAACTTTTTCAAGAAAATCAAATTTTTTGGACAAACAAGCCTTGGATTGAAGTTCCTTGAAGGGTTTTAGTCGTTTTGTGTTGTTCTTGGTGAAAAAAAAAAGAAAAGGGAAAAAAGAGTCATTACTGTTCATTGGGCGTTACTGTTCATCCAAAGAAGTTTGTCCAGTTTTGTTTGTTTTGTGTTAAAAAAATAATAGAAAGAAAAAAAGAGGGGACAATAGGCGTGCTTAAAAAGAAGAAGCCAAGCACAAAGAAAAATCAAAGAAAAAGAGGCTGCACAAGTGAAAGAGCCGTGCAAGACCTTTGTTTGATTGATCTTGGTTGTTTCTTGGTGAATTTTTGAAGTTGTTGGACTTACTTGTTGAGTTCTTGGAATTCTTGAATTTGTCCAGATTTGTTCTTGAGTTTCTTGAGGTTCTTGAACAAGTTCTTGAGCTTTCTTGAAGTTCTTGAAGGATTTCTTGAATTTCTTGATAAGTTTCTTGAAGTTCTTGAGTCATAAATTGAAGTTTTTGAAGAACATAGTTGCTGGAAATTGATTTCTTGAACTTCTCGATCACATAACTTCCTCTTCTTGAAAGATAGGTGAACGTTGTTTGAATCTGGAATTTTGGGTAGTTGTAGCACGTTTTTCTGGTTGTTCTTGGGTTGTTTTGGTGAGTTTTTGCATCAAGATTCATAGACAAAGTGGTAGGAACAAGTTCTTGAACTTAATTCTTGAATCTTGATTGAAATTGTGGTGCTGGAATTTTGGTTGATTGTTACCTACGAATTTTTTTCCTGAATTTCCAACTTATTTTGATCTTAAAAAAAGGAAGAAAAGGAGCTGATTTGGTGTTTAAATAGAAAAGGAATCCTAGTTCTAAAGGATTAGGAAAGCTGTTGACAAAGGAAAAAGGAAACAAGGAAAGTTGTTACCAAGAAAGAAAAGGAAACAAGGAGACTTAGTCAAAACCTAAGGGTGATTGCTTTCCTAATTGTTCAAGTTAAGTTGGTAAGGGTTTCCACTTGCAATTTGTTTCCTTTTGACCGTGCTTTTTGAGTTTCCTAATTGGAAGTGGTTGTTTTTTTTTTTTTTGTCCAAAGTTTCCAAAACCTAATTGAGCTAGGGTTTCCATAAATCCTAACTTTATTAGGAAAGCTTGAGTTTTTATTTTTTACACAAGAATATTATTTTCTTTCAAGAGTACATTAAAAATCAAGATTTTTACACAAGAATACCACACATTAGGGTTTCCAAATTGTGTATTTCTTGAGTCAATCTTGATCGTTCTTGCTTTCTTTGAAATTCTCTTGATCAAACCCCACTCTAAGCTTCCACAATTGACTACTATCATCTTTATTTTTGTGTTTGGGTTGCTATTTGCTCTTGGTAAGATTGATTGAGCAAGGTTTTCATCAAAGGACCAACAAGAAAACATCTCAAGAGTGGAAAAAGGCTTAGAGGTGAGCTCACTAGAGGGGAAAAGCCATATACATTGAGTGATACACGAGTGCTTGAGTGTATACACTAAGGGAGTGGTGAGGCTATTTTTATATTATTTGTTTTTCTTTGTCACTAACTTTTCTTGCAGGTTTAAATATGGCTTGGGAATGTGTTGTGCTCAAAAGAACAAATCAATTTGATCACAATGTCACATCTAAATCCTCTAAGGGGTACACCAATGATTGTGATTATACTACCTATGCTTCAAGAAAGGTAGAGAGGAAAGTACCATCGAAGTGTTCTCAATCTTATCAGTTCTTCTGAGGAGTCTATCATTGATGATTGTGGCCATGAAGGCGTTGCTTCAAGGAGAAGGGAAAGACCATTGAATTCTAAACCTTCTAGAAGGCAACATCGTGATTCTCTATGGGAAGAATATGAGGCACTTGTAGCTGCTCAAAAGGAGAAAGCTTGTGGAATGATGCGTGAAGAGGAATCTAAACCATCAATAAAGGATCACAATTCATCAAGTCATATCTATTGGAGAAATATTGATGCCTTTGAAGGGAATGATAAACCATCAACTTCAAAGTCTAAGGAGATCATGAAAGTCAATAGTGATGAGGAAATGCAATCACTCAAAGCTGGTAGTGATGATAAACAAGTGCAACATGAAAGTCAATTCTATACTAGATGCACTGTGAATAACAAGGTATGTAGTATGCATATCAATCATAATAGTTGCACTAACTTGGCAAGTACTATGTGTGTTGGAAAGCTAGGTTTGCCCCTGTTGAAGCATCCAAATCCATACAAAAGGTTGACTGACAATGGAGAATTGGAGGTGACCAATCAAGTGGAGATGGAGTTTTCAATTAGCAAGTATCGTGATAAGGTTCTTTGTGACGTAGTACAAATGGAGACTTGTCATATACTCTTGGGGCATCCATGGCAACTTGAAAAGAATGCCAAGTATGATGGGGTGAATAACAAATACTCTTTCATGTGGAATGGGAAGAATATCAAGCTATGTCCTTTGTCACCACTTGAAGCAAATAAAGATAGAGAGAAAATTGCAAAAGATTGCAAAGAGTGGGAAAAATCAGTGAGCACACAATCTAAAGAAAAGAGTGAAGACAAAGAAGAGTGTGTTCAAGAAAAGAAGGAGTGTGATGTGAGCATAATGGAAAACATTAAAGGGGAAATTGTTGAGTGTGAAAAGGAAGAAAATAGTGCTCTGAGTGAAAGACCTAAACTTCACGTACCTTTGTACAAGGAAGTAGATTATTTTGCTAACACTCTTAACACTTGTTTTCCTAGTGCTTTTGTTTCTTTTTTGCAGCAACAGGGAAATCAATTTCAAAGAGAGATGCCACTAGAAAATTGCTCATTCAATGGTGTAAAGTTGCAAATTGATGGAGCATTATCATTATCAAGCAAGGAGATGCAAGTGATTCAATAGCATGATTTGGTGAAGAAGGAATGCTTTGAGACAAAAAGACTGGTTTCATGCTATCAACACAAATTGGTTGATCAAATACATGTTTGATTGGTGGCATGGTGTCAATTGGTTTTCTAACTTTAAGTTTATACGTATTTTGTGTTTTAATTTAGTTCTGCATGATTCTTTACATGTTGTCTATAGCATTAATGTGAATAATTTTACATTGCATATAGTGTCTATTGGTAATTTATGTGACAATTTGCATTTTGTGCATAGTATTTCTCCTAGGAAATTCATTTTGAGTTTTAGTAATCATAGTGTTCTAAGTCATGATGTTCATCTTGTCTTTTGTAGTAGAGATAAGTATGTGTTGCATATAAAGTTTCATTATAAGTTGCATGAATTACATTCTAATTTTAATGGTTTAGGTTTAGTTTGTTCTAGTAATTTCATTGTTGGTAATGCTTTAGGTTGTTTGTTGCATGATGCATTTACATATAGTAAACATGTTTATTCTATTTTTGAAGCTTTGCTTTGTGTTAATTCTCTAGGTTCATTGTACATATATTTTAGTATTTTTAATTTACACTATAGTTCTGTTTTGCATGTTTATTTTGTTAGAATAAGTGATTATGTATTGCATCTAGCATATTTTACTTCTCATAGTTCATTCTATCTTGAGAAAGTTCTTGTGTTTCAGTCATGATGTCTTAAATGATTTTTGGTATTTCTTTTATAAGTTTTTATGCTGTGATAAGGATTACATGCCTATGTATGCATTCTATCCAATTCATTCATTTGTTTTGGTTAGTAATTATGTTTTACATTCAGCATGTTTTATTTTTCGTAATGCATTCTGTCTTAGGTATTTCATTATGTTAGATCATCATGTTTTAGGTTATTTAGAGTATTTCTTGCATGATTCTTTATGTCTAATGTCGTATGCTAATGTTTATGCAATCTGTTCAATAGGTTCAAGTGTTTTAGCTAGTCATAATGATCTTGTTTTTGAGTCTTACTTGCATTGTGAGCATACTAGTCTTGTTTATGATCTTCATCATGCTCTTGTTCAAGATATATCCCTTGAATCGTTTCATCTTGTTGCTGGACATTGGAGTTTACTTTCGAGTCCATATTTGCTAAGTCTTGTTCATGTTTTTAAAGACGACACTCATCAAAATGAGTTTATTATTCTTAAACATGAATTTGTCCTTGCAATATTCTTGCATGTGTGTAAATTTTACATTGTTGCATCCTTAGGGAATGTTGAATGTTGTCTTGTTTTTGTTGATGCATGCATGGGGATAAACGGGTTTTCTAAGCAACTTTGTGTACTAAGTGTTCAAGGTGAATATGTTTATTTTGTTCATAGTCCATGTATGTTCTTTCTTTTGCATGTTTTTAGGGATGTTAATCATCTAGACATGTTTGTTGTTTTTAGGTTAGAATCTGCCTTTGCATATTTAAGTTGTGTTTTTGTGTTCTACAATGTTTCATCTTTAGAGAACAATGAGTTTTTGGTTACTTGTGTTCATGTATGCATTGAGCCATTCAATTTGCATGACATGTTTCCTGTGCTAAGTGTTTTTGAGGGCTATACGTACTTACCTATCAATCCTAGTATCACTTGTGTTGTTCTATATCTTGTAGGTGATTCGAGGACGAATCCTTTCGAGGGAGGAGGGAATGATAGGATCCAAGGATCACTTACACATGTGAAGCATTGCCTAGCATGTTTCAAGCTAAAAGGGAAGTCATTCATCAATGATATAGGCATGCATGAATGTTGTCCAAGTGTTTCATACGAGTTGAGCATGAATGTTGGGCTTGAGTTATGTAATGATCAAGCTAGTAGATTGGGCCAAGGTTTAATGTATTGACTTTGGATCAAATCTAATTATAAAGATAGCCCAATTGAATGTTCTAAGTTGTTCATAACAAGCATACAAGGGGCTGGTTACTTGGGCTCACTTGGAGGGCTCTTAAACTTGCAAGATGGAGGCCCAATAGTGCACAATGGAGGTGTCCAGCCCAAGGAGACTTTTATGGACGAATTTTTGATATTTTCTAGATCTTATTTTATGTTTTGTTAGTTTTCCAAATTGTTTACAAGTTGTTTTTGGTAGTTTTCCAAATAGTTGAGTATTTAGTTTTTAGTAGTTGTCTTAAACTTCAAGTTCTAGAATTTTCTTGTAAGCCTATTTATAGGCCTTCATAATTCAATGAAATAATTAGATTATTCCTCAAAAAAATTCGTGAACAGTGAGAGCTCTTTTCAAGAGTGTTTTCTTGGTTCTTAGATTAGAACTACTCTTAGTCTTATCAAGCCTAAGCTTGTGGTGACTTAAATTCTTGCTTAGAGTGATTTTCTTTCGTGTTTGATCAAATTCTTAAAGCCTTAAACTATCATATTGAACTAGCTCAAATTGGTCTAGTTTAGGTCCTTAGGAGTTCGTGATCTTCATTGAAGAAGGGCTCGAGATGTTTGGCTTGGAATTCATCAAGCGGTCTTGGCAACGTTCCACGATTTCGTGCGTATTAGACAAAGTGTACAATTCGGCCCAAAAATTGAAGAAACGAAGCTTCTGACCAAGGCAGCGCACCAGTCCACGACACGGCCTAGAGCGCGGCCTCGTTCAGAATGCTCACCAGTTTTGTCTTCTCAATCTAATGGAAGCTGTGGGCAAGGCCGCGGCGCGGCCTTGGTCAGAAGCTTCGTTTCTTCAATTTTTGGGCCTAATTGTACACTTTGTTCATTTCCTTGTCTTGGCATTGCCTCTCCATATGACCCCTCTTCATGATCAACACCATCTCTACCCCATATTAGCGTAACAAGTCTGATGATGAGGAATTGTCCTTGGAAGCTTCTTTCCCTAACATTTCCATGATCAACACATGCATGGCTTCCTTTGTAACAGCCCCACCTTACCCAGAGGCGCACCAAAGGGCTTAGCAGACTGCCTGCCTATCTCTCGCCAGGACTCAAGTCGAGCACTCACTCAGAACATGCACGCGTGTTTAACTCCAAATAAAATGAAATAAAATAGAATAAAATAAAATATATTCACATTACTTAATTTAAAAGTACAAGTAACATCAAGAAGTTTACACGTCACAATATACATGATTTTCACCAAGATAGCCCAAAATAGTTTGGCTATCAAAATACACGAAATAAACCATGTACACGTCCAAAATCAACTTTTCCCGCTTTAGTATTTTTGGAAACCTGGTTTAAGAAAACAAATGAACGGGATGAGCTATAATAGCCCAGTGAGTGTCCAAGTCATGCAGTCATACCCAGAATCTATTATTTTCTTGAACAAAATAATTGACAAGATTAAATAAGTAGGGCATGAATACTTTAATTAACAAGTAGTCAATGGCGGATACGGGGCTCAACTACGGAAGTAAGCTTAACCGCAGAAAGAGCAAGTACTGATCATGTAACCATGATGTTAGAACTGAGATAATAGCTCGGGACTTTATCAAAGGTCATGCCAATATTATCAAGCAAGAACCTAACCACCATTCACCTTATAACCTCCGTACAGGCTACCACATCCAGGGAGAAATCTCAACCCTAGAGGGCCAACATGCAAGAAAGTTCAATCCGGAGTTGGCCTCTTTGAGGATTCACAACTCATAAGGGAAAGAACATCACGCCCTAAAACACCCAGCACCTTATATCCTCCCAAGCCTGTCCGAGTTGACTATCCGTGAAGTAACGGTGAAGTTAGTCACGGAAGTCTCATGCACAAGTAACACATTGGATAATGAAAGCGTGTAACACATTGCGGAGTAGATGCGATAAAGTATACATCCTTCCTTAAGTAGCACATGTCATCAAATAACAATTACAAGTATAACATACTTTTCATAATATAACATTCTCAAGTATGACAAAATATTTCATGCATCATGCACACATAAAGACACTCACCTTAAGCGCTTAAGAAAATATTTCGTAATACGGTCGCGATTCATTTTTGGATCCTGAAATTTAAAAGAAATAATATAATGAAAACCCGATTAAAACCCTAGTGAATTTAGTAAGAAAAATTCAAGAAAATACCCCACTTATTTCTGGGGTTTTGGTTTGAGGGTTTCTAGGGTTTAGGGTTTAGGGTTTTCTTATTCTAAGAAAATTTAATCTATCACTAGATCATTTTCTAAAAATTCCTGCACATCAACTTCCTTAAATTGAGCATATTCTAGGTTTAAAAATCTCACTTGTCAATTTTTCTTCTTTTAATTCTACCAAAATTTCGGCAGCATTTCCCCTTAAAATCGGACTAACCCAAATTTTTCCTGCAAGAAAACAACCAACCAACCCATATTTCAACAAGTTCTACAACTTCTATGTTCAACTCAAACTCAAATTCATTCAAATTTCTACTCAAATTCCAAGAATTCTACTCCAAGAATCTTCAACCAAATAACATATAACACATGAAATTTCAAGGTTTAAAGGCCATATACTAGTCTATCTAACCACAAAAACACTTTATCTAGCAAGTAAATCTCAAATTCTAACTAATTTCTCCAAGTAGTAACAACAAGAATCTTGGTTTTAAACTTGCATAAAAACTAATTAAAGCATGAAATTAATAGGAAAAGTTCATAGTAAATACCTTAGATATGCTTAGAACTTTGCTTAGAAAGGAAAGAAGCTCACTTCCTATGGTGGATTTGCCCAAACTCAAGAGAAAAAACTTCAAGAAGTTGAGAGTAAAATGAGAGAAGAAGAGAAAAGGAGATGGCCGGCCAAGAGGGAGAAGAAAGTGAAAGAAATAGGCTAGGAAAAATGAAAAGAAATAAAGAAAAGGTGGGAAAAAAATTAACCAATTAAAACCTCACAAGAGTAAAGTAAAAAGGTGGTCTTTTAATGCAAGAGTTGCTAACTTGGATTAATTTGATTGGTGGAGCTCATTATCCTCTTATCACTTAATACTAACAATAATAAAACACAAATTATTAAAGCAAAAATAGAGTAAAATTGGAAGAGAAAATCCGGCCATAAAGAAGAAAGAAAAAGAAAAAGAATTTCGGCCAAAAAAGAAAAGAGAAGAGAGAAGAATTTTCCTTACTCTTTTGGATGACTTTTGTAGCCTATAAATAAGCACAATTACTGTTACGAATTTCAACAAGAATTTTTAGAATAATTTTGTTTGTTTGAGAGCTCAATTGAGAGTTTTCTTGGTTCTTGGAATAGAACTACTCTTGGTCTTATCAAGTTATCCTTGTGGCGACCCAAACCCTAGCTTAGAGTTCATTCTTTCGCGTTTGATCAAGACTTTAGAACTTTAGTTTAGGCATATTGAACTCGCTCACATTGGTCCTAAATTAGAGTTATAGAACTTAGTTCTTCGTTGGAGAAGGGTTCGAAGTATACAACTTGGATTCATCAAGCGGTCTTGGCAATCTCGCTACCCTTGCGCACATCACAAAGGATCCGGGACGCTTGAATTATGCTTGGATGTGCCTTGATCCCTATCATTCCCTCCTCCCTCGAAAGGATTCATCCTCGAATCACCTACATCATAAAGAGAAATGTCAGAAACATTGAAGGTAGCACTTATACCTCCATACTCACTGGATAAATCGATCTTGTAGGCGTTATCTCCTATCCTTTCTAACACTTGGAAGGGTCCATCTCCTCATGGGTTAAGCTTAGATTTTCGCTGAGTAGGAAATCTCTCCTTATGCATATACACCCACACCCAATCACCGGGTTCAAAGATGACTTTTACACGACCCTTGTTTGCCATTTGCGCATAATGCTCATTCTTCTTCTCAATGTTTCCTTGTAGCTTGGCATGCAACTCCTTAACATGGATCATTGGGAAAAGCCATGGTTGACCAAGGGATTGGGCAAAGTGTTCAAGTCGTGCAAGAAGATGGAGGAACGTAGCTTCTGACTAAGGCCGCGCACCAGGCTGTGCCGCGGCCTCCTCAAACGGCCTTCATCAGAAGGGTGGAAGTAAGGCAGCAAAGTTTCTGATCGAGGCTGTGCCCAAGGCCGCCCAAGGCCTCTCCCAGAACGTGCGACGTCGTCTTAGTTTAGGGTTTCTCTTAGTATTTTATTTATTCCATAGTTGTAATCCGTTCCTAATAGTTAGGCATGATAGACTATGATTAGTAATCGTGCTTATCTAGAGTTTTATTAGTGATTTACTTTCCATATTTGTATTATGCAACTAAGCCTATTAAAGGCTAACTTCATTTGTTTAATATCAGATTATGAGATTTTGGATCATTATTCACTGTAAAGGTGTGTTCTAGAGAGCGCTTTCTTGGTTCTTGGATTAGAACCGTTCTCGGTCTTATCAAGCCTATGCTTGTGGTGACCAAAATACCCGCTTAGAGTAATTCTTTCGCGTTTGATCAAGATTCATAGAGCCATAGTTTAGGTGAATGAACTCGCTCATCTCGACCTAAATTAGAACCTTAGGATTCTTCGTTCTTCGTTGAAGAGTATTCGAGGCTTCTACTTGGAATCATCAAGCGATCTTGGCCGCTCACAAACCCGCGCGCATCATTACCCAAGATTGGAGGATGAAGAAACCCAACAAGATGGCAAAGATGGAAGGCGCCACAACCAAGGTGGATACTCGATTGATAAGCCAAAGTAGGAGGCGCCACAATTAAGGTGATTACTTAATTGATAAGCCAGGAACACTTAGAGCAAACCCTAAAGCATTCAAAGAAAGCTTACAAGAAGCCAAGAAGAGAAAACCCTCAAAAGATCAAATTTCATTTAAAAAAATATCAAAGACTAATTAGTCTTACAAGAAATAAAGTATTTATAGGCCTTACAATAGCTAGAAAGATGATCCCTATATCCCTACTTAAAACCTACATTAATACAATAAAAAATGAGGCTCAAAACGAAACAGATAGCCAAAAACGCGTGACATTCTGTTCTAGGTCGTGGGACGGCCTTACCCACGGCCTTGGCCAGTAACATCACCCCCACATTGGTGAAAAAAACCAAATCCGCGACTGACCCGCCGATCCAGCTCCATGGATCAAATTCTTTGCCAAAATTCTTCTTGAAGACGGCCGAATTAGCTCTTGTGTAAAACATAAAATTTGTAGCTCTTTGAGTTATCTTTCCAATGGCACAAGAATCATGTGATTTGAAGGTTTGGAGGAAAAGATATGATTGAAATATTAAAGACTGGTCAGAGAGCCTCATAGTGCAGACACACTTTAATAATTCAAACTTTTGGCTATGAAATCATAAGAACTGGACTTTCATATCTTGATAGAAGTTGTAGATCATTCTCTTAGCGTCGAAATAAACTAGGAACCATCTCCATCCAAGTCTTTTATCTTGAGTTATCATCAAAACACCAAAGTATGTCATGCTGTCAAACTTTTTCCTGTCCATTTTGTCATCTTCCTTTGATAGTAGACCTTGTATTCCTTGCTCAAAGGCTCAAGAATGGAGTGAATGTTTGAATTTGCTATAAATCTCATCATCAAAAAGCTTGGGAGGTGTTGGTGTGGCTTGGGTTGCATCAAGTTCGCACAAGAGCATAGAGCTCCATGTCATATGTGGGATAGTTCAAGGTTGCACCACTTAGCTTCTCACTAAAGTACGCAATGGGCTTGGAATCCTGCATAAGAATGGCCCCAATACCTACTGCAGAAGCATCACACTCAACCTCAAAAAACTTGTCAAAATTAGGTAAACACAACAAGGGTGCGTTAGTCAACCTGTCCTTTTGATAAATCAAACGCCTCTTGGTGTTTATTTTCCCACTTAAAAATAGAATTTTTCTTAACAAGTTCATTAAGAGCTGCAGCAATAGTAGAGAAATTATGCACAAACCTCCTATAAAAACTTGCTAAACTATGGAAAGACCTAACATCATTAGCACTCTTTGGTGTAGGCCAATCACGTATGGCTTATACCTTAGACTCATCAACATGTATACTCCTAGAGCTAACAATGAATCCAAGAAACACAATGCTTTCCATACAAAATGAACACTTTGCCAAGTTAGCATAAAGATGATGCTCTCATAATACACACAAAACTTGGTATAAGTGCTCAACATGATCCTCAAGTGACCTACTATAGACTAAAATGTCATCAAAATAAACCACAACAAACTTACCAATGAAAGCCCTAAACACATAGTTCATAAGCCTCATGCATGTACTAGGTGCATTAGTTAAACCAAAAGGCATAACTAACCATTCATACAATCCATACTTGGTCTTAAATGCAATTTTCCATTCATCACCTACTTTCATTCGAATATGATAATATCCACTTTTAAGATCAATTTTTGAGAAAATAGTAGAACCATGCAATTCATCAAGCATATTATCTAACCTAGGTGTAGACACCAAATTTTGACATACCTCTTGTAAATATATGTGTGCGTTACTTCATTTAGGGGGTTTTTTTCTTTATTTTTGGGGGTCGATTACAATTTTCGTGCATATTATACTAAATTGTCACATCAGGGGCAAAATGGTAATTTCACCATGTAAATATTATTTTATTTTATTTTATTTCCTAAATATACAATTTTACTATTTTTATCATTATTTATAATTTTAATAATTTTTAGTAGTCATTTATTATTTATTGAAAATTTTAGTATTTTAAACTTAATGGCACGTTTTTCAATGCACTCTTTTTTACGAGAATTTTCAAATGAAAAATTTTATATATGTATTTTGTATATTTATAAATTTTCTGTAAAAGTTACACGATTTTTAGAGGCCATTTGGTATTTATTTATTTTTTGTCTTTTTTGTTTATTAAGGGCACGTTTCCCAAAAATACGTTAATCTTAAAATTTTTGAATGAAAATTATACTATATGTGCTTTATGTGATAATATATGTTGTGTAAGATTTTTGTGATGTCATTTATTAATTTTCATAAATTTTATAATTTTGCCATATTTAGGGCACGTTTTCCAATGCACTTTTTTATTTAAAATTTTTCTTTATGAGAATTATGTTGTGTGCATTTCATAAATTTTATGTAAAGAAAATTTTCATAATTTATTTATTTATTTATTTTAAAGACCATTTGTTATTTATTTTGAATTGTATTTTTCTAATCTAGAATTAACTTTTTTGTTACACTGAATTTTTCTTTTTCCTTCTTATAATATTGTATTTCAGTTTTAATGTATAATTTAAAAAGAGTTCAAGTAGTTTTTATTTTATTTTATTTTATTTTTATTTTTTATTTTATTTTTCTGTTTTGCTTTGTTTTCTTCTTAAAAAAAAAAAAGATGAACAGTAGCAGCAGCGTTGCTGCTGCTGTTGCTTCTGCAAACTCCATCTCCATGCCATACCTTCAACCACCCTAACAATCAGCCATGCCAATCACCCAACCACCCTTTGTTTAATCACATCACACACCTGCCCTTACACACCAGACACATTCACACACTTCACTTCTGTGATAGCCCCACCTTACCCAGAGGCGCACCAAAGGGCTTCGCGGACTGCCTGCCTAGCTCTTGCCAGGTCTCGATACGCACTCACACAAACGTCCGAGCGTACTTAACTTAAAATAAAATAACTAAAATAAAATGAAATAAATAAAATACACTCATTTTATTTAACATAAGGTACAATTCACATCAAAAGTATATGTGTCATAATATACATGATTTTTCACAAAGATAGCTTAATACAATTCGGCTATTACAATAACTAAAACATCTATCATACTCAAAATCAGTCGTTCCAGCTTTAATTTTTTTTTTTCAGGAAACCTGAATAAGGAAAACAAATAAAACGGAATGAGCTATAATAGCCCAGTGAATGTCCAAGTCATGCAATCAAATCAAGAACTCATTATTTTAGTAAATAAAATAATCGAGCAATAAATTAATAAATCAAGATATGAACAATTTAAGTTAACATGTAGTCAAAGGAGGATACAGGGCTCAACTACGAAAGCAAGCTTAACCGCAGAAAGAGCAAGTACTGATCATGTAGTCACGATATTTGGACCGAGATAATAGCTCAGGTCTTTATCAAAGAACATATCAGTTTTATCAAGCACAAACCCTAATCGCCAATCACCTTATAACCTCCGTACAAGCTACCACATCCAGGGAGATATTCTCAACCCTGGAGGGCCAACAAGCAAACAGGTTCAATCCGGAGTTGGCCTCTTTGAGGATTCACAACTCGAAAGGGAAAGAACATCAAGCCCTAAAACACCCAACACCTTATGTCCTCCCACGTGCAGCCGGGTTGACCATCCGTGAAATAACGGTGAAGTTAGTCACGGTAGTCTCACGTACACACAAATAACACATTGGTCAATGAAAACAAGTAACACATTGCGGAATAGATGTGATAAAGTACACATCTTTCCTCAAGTAGCACAGGTATTCACACAGTAATTGCAAATTTTCGCATAATATTTATCAAATAAAATATCACATTTCATGCATCATGCACACATAAAGACACTCACCTGGAAAGCCTAAGAAAATATCTCGTGAAATGGTCGTGATGTGTTTTTGGACCCTGAAATTTAGAAGAAATAATCTGATGAAAATCCGATTTAAACCCTAATTAATTTAGTAAAGAAATTCAAGAAATATCCCACTTATTTCTAGGGTTTTGGTTTTAGGGTTTCTAGGGTTTAGGGTTTAGGGTTTCATTTTAGGGTTCTCTTTTTCTAGGAACTTTGCTCATTACTAGATCATTTTACCTAAAATTTCTGCACATTAACTCTTTAATTTTAACATGTTCTAGGTTGGAAGTTTCATTTTCCATTTTTCCCTTCTTTATTCCTACCAAAATTTCGGCGGCATCTCCCCTTAAAATCGGACCAAACCAAATTTTTTTCCTGCAAGAAAATCAGCCATCCAACCCAAATTCAACAAGTTCTACAACATCTAGGTTCAGTTCAAGCCCAAATTCAATCAAGATTCCACTAAATTTTAAGAATTCTACTCCAAGAATCTTTACCTAAATCTGCACAGGGTTGGTTTTCAGCCAACTTCGTGCCATTGTTGGGGTCAATCCATCAAGAACCAGGGAATTATGATTACATGGTTTGAAAGTAAGTTTATAGGGCTACAACTTTCGTGAAGATCATCAATCCAAATTCCAACTATAACCGGTTCAAAATCAGCCCTCAATTTGGCTCATCATCAAAACTGTTTTACGCAGAATCAAATTTTCAGCCAACTTTGCAAACTTTCTGCGATTAATATACAATGAATCACAGTGCAAGCCTTATACCGTTGGAAAGCCATATCAATCTAGTTTCTAAAACAACAAGAATCACTCGAATCCAAGTTATCTATACCAAGTTATGAAAGTTTTACTAAAACTGGTCCAGTATGGCTGTGAAAGTAAAACTTGAACAAAACCGTAAATAAAACTTGAATAAAACTCAAATAAAACTTGAAATTAATAGCAAAAGTTCATAGTACATACCTTAAACAAGCTGAGAACCTTGCTTAGGAAGAAGAAAACCTCACTTTCTATGGTGGAATTTATCTAAAATTGAAGAGAGAGCTCCAAGAAAATGAAGAACAAGGGTGGGTAGAGAGGGAGATTGAGAGAGTTGGCCAAGGGAGAATAAAATGAAAGAGAATTTCGGCCAAGAGAGAATAAAATGAAAGAGAATTAGGTCAAGAAAGATTAAAAGAATAAAAGAATAATGGAAGAAAGTGCAACCAATTAGAACTAAACAAGAGTCAAGCTAGGGTTTAGATATTTTGGCAAAATAGGTGCTAGTTGGTTAAATTTGATTAGTGAAAAATATTGGTCACTTATCTCCTAACATCTTGCAAGACTTTGGCACAAATTTTAAAGCAAAAGAGAGAAAAATAAGAGAGAGAGAGGGCCGGATTTTAGAGAGAGAAAGCAAGAGAAATTAGTGAAATTTTTAGGTCAAAATTGGAACTAAGACTCACTTAGTCAAAAGCCTTGAAAATGATAAAGTTAGTTAGTCAAAATTAAACACTATTATAAACTAATAGACCAATAAAATTAACCCAAGTTTGATACTTAGGTATACCACTTAATCATGAAAGAATCTCATTTACTTAACCTAATTTTACTTAAGTAATCTTCCAACTAATAAGTCAAAGATTAACACTAACCCTACCTAAAGGAAATTCTCTTATTGAGGGCATTTTTGATCTTGACCACTCTTCTTCTTTTTTTTTTTTTTCCTCATTTTATATATTTCTTTCTACAAATAAACATAACATGAATTATATAATTTTATACGAATTTCTGGGGAGTCACAACCTCACTCAACTTTTCTCCCCCATTGCCTCTCCCTCATCAGAAAACGCACACTCACAACTCACTCCACCATCTTCCTTTGCACACAATCCACTCCTCACAATTCACTCATTTGTAGCTCACATTCACACACAGAGTCATAGAGCTTTCAGACACTTCACACATTCAAGTTTCATCCATTGCTCACACACCATATACAACCATACACATCTACCTCAACTCACCATTTACACACTAATCAGGCACTGAACCACAACAACACCAGCACTAAAACAGTCACTACCAAGCTCATTTTTGTCACCATTAACACCACCTTCACACCACTCTTCTGCACAATTATCACTCACACACTATCACATCCTCCATACACACCCTTACACACACAACACACAACACACGGCACACACACACAATACACAGACTACACAAACACACAGAACACACAAAACACACACTAGACACATTTCATTTCACCAGCAAAACACAAAGCATACACAATTCATAGACAGGCATCAGAAACGCACGGCCACAACACAAAATACACCACACTGAAAAGCACACAAGTTCACACGCATTCACACACTACACACACCTGCACAAAATGGGCATAAAAAAAAAACACACAACAACAACAACCACAACAACAACCACCATCAGTCAGCCATTGCCATCACAAACCACAAGATCCAATCCACTGTGGCCTGCCAACGCCGCCGGCAGTTTCCGGCTCACCACCACCATCACCGCCGCCCCTAATCCAGGTAAACTTCCTCCTCTTGCTTTCAATTTTCTTTTGAATTGTCATTTAATCCCTAAAATAGATGTATGTGGTAAGATATCTAATTGTGAATTTAGAATATTGTGGGAAGTTTTTGGATGAAATCATTTAAAAAAAAAAGAAAAAGAGAGAGAGAGAGAGAGAGAACGGAGAAACCAGTAGAGAACGGAGAGAGACTGAAAGAGAGAAGTCCGGACGAGGGAAAGAAATCCGGCGAGAGAGAGAGAGAGAGAGAGAGAGAGAGAGAGAGAGAGAGAGGGGAAGAAAGAAAAGAAGAAATCTGGAAGAGAAAAAAGAAGAAGGAAAGAAAAGAGAGAAAAAGAAAGAAAAAGAAAGAAAGAAGAAAAAAAAGAGAAAAGAAAAACCGGGTAAAAAAAAAAAGAAACTAAAACCGAAAAAAAAAAAGTGTTTTAGTGAAACTACGTCGTTTTGACGTAGTTTCACTCAAAACTACGTCGTTTTAATTAGTTTAGTTTTTTAATTTATTTTAATAGGTATTTATTTTTATAGTCCTTATACTTTCATTAATGTCACTGTGGCCCCGGAAATTTCTGATTTGTGCATTTAAGTTTCTATTTTTTATAGATTGACCCCTTTAATTTTGTTTTCTTTTCAATTAGATCCCAATTAATTGCATTTAGGTCCCCCAACTTTTATATAATTATAATTTTGGCCCCTATATTTTTCAGTTTTCCATTTTGACCCCTATATTTTTATAAAATTATATTGTGACCCCTATACTTTCTAAAATTACATTTTACCCCTAAATATTTCTGAAAATTTCGTTTGACCCCCTTTTATTTGTTGGATATGGCAACTTGGTGTTTAATGTGGCTATAATTTACAAATTGAACCTTGAATGTTGCTTAAAATTGCAATTTGGTTTTAAAATTTGTTGGAAATTGTATTTTGCATATTTTAACTCGCTGGAATTTTATTTTGTACCCCAACATTGCTGGAAATTCTATTTTTGCCCTAGAATGCTTGCTGGAATTTCATTTTTATCCCTCCCAACCTTGCTGGAATTTTATTTGAGTCACTATACTTGCTGGAATTCTATTTTTTGGCCCCCTATTGTTGCTGGAATTTATATTTTTGTCCTTTATGTTGCCGGAATTTGTTTTAAGACCTCCATTAACTGTTAGAAATTGTGTTTTAGTCTTTTATTTGTTGCTGGAATTTGTATTTTAATACTTATAGTTGCTGGAATTTTTATTTTAGCTTTTTTATATAGCTGAAAATTGCAATTTGACCCTATACATTGCTGTAAATTATGTATCATTTAATGACCTTGCTGAAATTATATTCTTGGCCTTAAGTATTGCTGGAAATTTTTATTTTTGGGCATTATACTTGCTGAAAATTATATTTTAGCCTTTAAATTTGTTGTAAATTATATTATTATCTTAACTATGGTTTGAAATTATAATTTTACCCTTTAGTTTGTTATAAATTACATTTTTTTTACTCTAGAATATTGCCCAAATTTCTCTTTTTAATCCAAAACTTTTGAACATTTTTATTTTTGCCAAAAAGGGAGATTTAATTAAGTCCTCAAAGCTTTTAATTATTTCTTTTCACATTATATTTTTTATTTTTATTTTTATTTTTATCAAATTTATAATTAATATTATAAAATTTGGTCTTGTTAGTCTAATTAATGTTTAAATTAGTTTCTGTATTTCCCTTTTAGTTATTTTGGTGATTCTCATTTGGGTGTTAAAAGTTTAAGTATGTATTATTGTGTTTTATCTTTATTTATTTATTTATTTATTTTTCTTGTTTGACTTTATTTATTCATTTACTTATTTATTTTTACTTAAACAATTTTCATTTTTCCTAAATATTTAATTATTATTATTTTTTTATTTTGTTTATCATTGTCATAATTGTTTGAATTATCGTAGCATGTTCATAGCGATTGGTATGAAAATTATTTAATTAGTGGTTTATTTATTAAATAGTGGTATTTTTGACATGTTTGTTCATTTAGTAGCAATTTGTACCGAGTTTACGAGTGGGAGGTACCTCGATTACCTTTTTAATTTCTTTTTATGTGCTCCTACGTGCTCCTATGTGTTTTTCTATGTGTTTTCATGTATCTTTGTGCTTATAATTTTTATCCATGTATGAGTGTTTATTCATTTATGTCATATTATTTGCTCGAATTTAATTTTTGATTATTCAAAGAAATGTAATAGATAGGTAATATTCTGTTTAGGAAAATTTTTTGTATTTAGATAGTTTATGTGTTACCTATTTAACAAAAATCTTATGTATTTAGATAGAAAATGTAATAGATAGGCTAGATAGGTTACCTTTTATTTTTATTTTTAGATTGTAATTAGGCTTCTCTGGTGTAATAGTTAGGGCTTTTGTGTGCTATGTGTGCTATGTGTTTATGTGCTTTATTTGCTTTCTTTAGGACTTTGCATCTAGAATATCATGCTTATGTGTTATGTGCTCCTATGTGCTATTATGTGCTTTTATGTTATTATTGCGTCAATCTATGTTTTATTCATTTACTTGCTTTATTATTATATATGTGTATTGTCGTCACACTAGTCCAACGCTAGTTGTGATTAATTTCGGTTTCTTCGCTAGTCCAACGCTAGCGGAGAATTTTTAGAAAATAGGCTAGTCCAATGCTAGGCCTCTAGGTCATTTTAGTATTAGAATCATTTCTTGTGTGTTCATTCCATGCCATTTCACACACATTTTTTGTTTTAGGCCTTTTTCCATTTTGTATGATTTTTATAGATATACATTCTATCATTTATTATCTATTTTTAAAACCCATGTTTGGCGCATGACATTTAGACTCCACCACACATAGAATCTTAGGTCATTTGTGTAATTTGACTAGAAATAGTCATTTACTCACGTGGGAAGTGATGGCATACATGTCGTTCCCCCCTCTGTGAGTAGGAATAGTTAGTCACGAGTCTATTAGTCCCCCGCACCCGTTATGTTTGCATCCTCACTTTTTTTGTTCACTTACTATCTATATTACTATTTTCTTTTTCTTTTGCATATTCACTTTGCATCTACACTCGTGACTCCATCAAGGTCTAGACTCGGGTTTTGCAATTAATGCGGTAATCCCGACAAAACCTCAATGGAACATTTTGTCTCTTAATGATACCTATTTTTAGGACTAGATTTGCATTCATATAGTTACATCCAAATGCGATAAAATCTTAGGGTTATATTAAGAAAATTTAGACTAAATCTCGCAACTAGTTTCAGCTAGGTTGAAAGGGTGCCTTAGGCGCAAGCCTTTGCCTTCCCTTTCTTCAACTGTGACTCCCGAACTTTTTTCTCTTGTTTTTCAAAGACCTGGAGTTGTCAAAAAAGGGTTTTCTCATTTTTTTTCTTACATTTTTTCAAAAAGCATTTTCTAAATAAATCATTTTCAATTTTTTACCTTTTATAGAATATTTTCTGGTGATTTGGTACACCAAAACTCAATACCAAGTGGCGACTCCTTTTTCACTAAAAAAACCCTTTTTAGACTCTATTTTCGGGCCCAAAAACCGTCGCATTTTCAAAGTCTTATTTTAGGCCCTTTTCTTTTTTTAAAAATAAAGCATTTGTTTGTCACATTTTCGTCAAACTATCTTTTGTAAAGAATTTTGTAAAAATTACTTTACAAAAAATTTACATTCTTTTCTCAATAAATTAACACACCCACATTTAATCCTTTTCCTTTTTCTTCACTCACTTATTTTCGAACGAAAAATGGGGCGCGACACTAGGATGATGATACTTTACTGTTATCTTGTTGATGGCTCTACGATTAACACACATGCGCCATGTTTCATCCTTCTTTGGCACCAAAATGACTGGTACGGCACATGGTGACACACTCTCATGAACAAATCCTTTCTCCACAAGCTCATCCACTTGTCTTTGAATCTCTTTTGTCTCTTCAGGGTTTGCTCTATAAGCGGGGTGATTGGGTATGCTAGCACTAGGTACAATCGATTTGGTGCTCAATCCCCCTCAATGGTGGCAATCCATGTGGTATATCTTTAGGGAATACATTTTCAAAACCCTGCAAAAGAGACACCACAATACTAGGTAAGTTGGGGTTAAGAACATTAAGCTCACTAGAAGAAAGAAGAACATCTTTATATAAAACAAGTAGAAGTTGTTGCTTAGCCTCCAATGCTGAAACAATCTCACTCTTGGTAGCAAAAGCATTTACTTGCTTCTTTTCCTCTTTCTTCTCACTTAGAACCCTATTTTGGTCACTATTTATTGCACCACTTTGGTCACCCTCACGACCAAACCGAAGCCCCTTCTCATATTCTCCACTGGCTTGCAACTTTTGTTCCTCTCTTACCTTGAATTCCTTTGCAATTTTTACTTGGTCTGCGTGTGCTTCGAACGGTTTGATTGAATCCAAGGTGATTCTTCGGTTATCCCAAATGAAGGAATACCTATTCTTATAGCTATCATAGGTGACCCTCCTATCAAATTGCCAAGGACGTCCAAGAAGTATGTGGCACGCTTGCATGGGAATCACATCACACCACATCCCATCCTTGTACTTGTTGATGGAGAATGGTACCCTAACTTGCTTGGTAACCCTCATATCCCCAACCTCAGCTAGCCAATACAATTTGTATGGCTTGGGATGGCGTTTAGTCTCAAGGCCCAACTTATCTATAAACAAAGTAGAAGCAACATTAGTATAAGATCCACTATCAATAATCATGCTACAGACCTTGTTTTACACGGTACACCTAGTGTGAAAAATATGATCTCTTTGTAGATCCACTTCATCCTCCTTAGGTGCAATGCTAAGAGCTCGCCTAGTGATAAGAACTTCACCTTGATCCCCACCACACACATTATCTTCATCTTCGGATCTTCCCTCCAATGGAGGCATCTCCTTATCATCTTTACTTGAAGCTACACTAGCTACTTCACCATTCTTAAAAATAACCATAGTGTGCTTGTTTGGACAAGAAGCAGCTACATTCCTGAACCCTTGGCACTTGAAACATCTAATCTCCCTTTGCCAAGGCTTCACAATTTGCTTACCCTTAGGATCTTGCCTTGTAGTTGGTTCAGCCCTAGGCAATGTGATGTGCGTGGATTTGTGAACGGCCAAGATCGCTTGATGATTCCAAGTGAAAAGTCTCGAATATTCTTCAACGAAGAACGAAGAATCTTAGGGTTCTAATTTAGGTTGAGATGAGCGAGTTCATTCACCTAAACTATGGCTCTATGAATCTTGATCAAACGCGAAAGAATTAATTCGAAGCGGATTATGTAGTCGCCACAAGCAAAAGGCTTGATAAGACAAGATTTGGTTCTAAATCCAAGAACCAAGTGAACACTCAAGTAGAGCACTCAAAACACACAAAAATATGCTGAAAAAATATCAATCTCCCCATTGAAAATTCGTTTGAGCCTTTTTATAAGGCTTACACATCAAACCCTAAAGTGCTAATAATGGCAACTAAGTGAACTTCCAAACTAACAAGAGTCCTACTTGGAAGTCTCAACTTAAAGCAACATGTAAATTTGGAAACAAGCTAATAACAACTAAACTAAGTAAACTAAATATCTTGGATAGCTTGGTGGCGTAAAACAAATCTTCAAAACCTCCAAAGTTACGCCACAAACCCTCCAAGTACGTCTCATAGCCTTCTAACGCCCTAGCTCACTTCTTGGCCCAACTCATAAGCATGCATGGGCTTAACTTCATCTTCAATGACCCAAAGAAGAGTGATCATCCTTGGTGGCGTCTTTGATGGCATGTGTGGTGTTTGAGCTTGACCAAACTCCTCCAAGATCAACCCTTGCAATGCTTCCTTCATTCTTCTTGTCCTCGAACACGTCATAGGACCATCAATCCCTTGCAATAGATTCTTGGGGTAGCTCGAGCTTTTCCTAGTGGTGGGTAGCTCGAGCTTTCCCTAGTGGTGTGTCCTTCATCTTGATCTCCATCATTCCCTCCTTTCTCGAAAGGATTCGCCCTCGAATCACCTACATCATAAAGAGATAAATCAGCAACATTAAAAGTGGCACTTATTCCTCTATACTCACTTGGTAAGTCGATTTTGTAGGCATTGTCTCCAATCCTCTCCAAGACTTGGAATGGTCCATTGCGTCTTGGGTTAAGCTTAGACTTCCTTTGAAAAGGAAATCTTTCCTTCCTCATGTGCAGCCAAACCCAATCACCAGGTTCAAAGATCACACGAACACGTCCCTTGTTTGCAACCCTCGCATAATGCTCATTCTTCCTTTCAATGTTAGCTCTCACCTTGGCATGTAATTCCCTAACAAATTCAGCTTTCTTTTTGCCATCAAAATCTGCACGTTCACTTGAAGGTAAAGGCAAAATATCCAAAGGAGTTAGAGGATTAAAGCCATAAACAACCTCAAAAGGTGACATAAAAGTAGTAGAATGAGTAACACGATTATAAGCAAACTCTATGTGTGGCAAACACTTTTCCCAATTCTTTAGGTTACGTTGTATAATTGCACGTAACAAAGTAGTGAGTGTCCTATTGACCACCTTAGTTTGGCCATCAGTTTGTGGATGTGAAATAGTAGAAAACAACAATTTAGTCCCTAATTTATTCCACAAAGTGCGCCAAAAGTGACTAAGAAACTTAATAATATGATCCAAGGAGCACTCACAATTGTTAGACTTGGGCTTGAACATGGTGAGCTTAGGAAAGGCATGTTCTTGATGGAAGATGATCTACATGGTTGCTGGTTGAAGATTATACGTGGATTTGGGTTTGTTTACAAGCTTGTAGCTCACATTAATTAAGCTAGCACATTGGGCCAAGAATTGGAGCATTGGCTTTGGATCAAATCTAATTACAAAGATGGTCCAATTGACATTACTAAGCTGTCCATAACATGCATACAAGGGGCTGGTTACTTGGACTTACTTGGAGGGCCCTTGAAGTTGCTAAATGGAGGCCCAATGGAGCTTAATGAAGGATGTCTAACCCATGATGTAATTTTGGACGAATTTCCAATAATTTTTGTAGTTAATTATGTTTTTTATTAGTTTCCTAAGTCTTACAAGTTGTAACTTTTAGTTAGTTACCCAATTGTGATAAGTTACAACTAGTTTTAGTAGTTTACTTTATTTTAAGCTTCTAGACTTTTCTTTATAAGCCTATAAATAGGCATGTTACTGTTCACACGATTTTAAGCATGAATTTATGAATAAAATTTGAGTGTTTTCTCTTAATTGAGATTCTTCTTGGTTTCATGTTGATTTAGAACTACTCTTGGTCTTATCAAGCTTGTTTGTGGTGACCACCAACTTCACTTAGAGTTTTTCTTATGTTTTTTATCAAGTCTTAGAGTTAATTAGGTTAGATGATTGAACTCGCTCAACTTGGTCTAGTCTAGTTGTTCTTAGGCATGTTTCATCTTCTCAAGGGAGATTCAAGGCAAAACAACTCCACGTCAAGGGTTCCTTGGTTCATGAATCAAACGAGGTCTTGAGTTCAACGAGTTGCATACCTGAAATCTAAGACTTTCTCGACAACGCAACTGTGCACACATCAAGTGGTATCAGAGCCATCTTCTTGGATTTTTTCAGGTTTTTCCAATCCAATTTTTCCTTTGGAAAAATTCGGATATATTCCTTTTTTCTTTTTTTGTTGTTTATCAAAGAGCTTCGAGCCTAGTTAAGCAACTTGTGTTTTATTTGTTTTTCTTTCTTTGAGTCATTGTCAAAGGGCTTCGAGCCTAGTTAAGCAACTTGTGTTTTATTTGTTTTTCTTTCTTTGAGTCATTGTCAAAGGGCTTCGAGCCTGGATAGCAAGTTGTTTTCTTGTGTCTTGTTACTTTTGTTTCTTGAAAAAAAATTCTGTTATATTTTTTTGGTTGTTTTCCTTGTGAAAATGATACGATCGGGGTGTCGCCCTCTCGTATATCACAGGAACATCATCCCCAAAGGACCGTCTTGAAAAGAAATCCATAAAAAATAACCCAATTTTCTTGACCCCTTCGTAACTTGTCGAAGACCCCAAGAACAACTTGAGTTGTGGTAACCACTCGATCTTCTTGACCCCTTCATAACTTGTCGAAGACTCCAAGAACAGCTCGAATGGGTTGCTTCGAATATTCAACCAAGATCGTTGAAATCCTCCTTTTGTGCTGCAAGTTAGACCCCTAGCCAACCCGTGGAATAGACACCTAACCAACCTGTGGAATAGACCCCTAACCAACTCGTGGAATAGACCCCTAATTGACAAACCCAAAAGAATGAATCAAATCAAGTGGAAGAAACTCTAGGCGTAGGTTTTGGTCACCATGGAATCACTCCAATAAGACTAGAAATTAGTTCTATTCCAAGAACTAAGAAAACTCTCGTAGAGAGAAAAGTCACAATTTTTATTGATTCATCATAACATCGTTCTTAAAATAATACAAGAATGCCTTTTTATAGGCTCATGAAGAATATTCTTGATGTGCGCACGGTTGCGTTGCCAAGAAAGTCTTGGATTTCAGGTATGCAACTCGTTTAACTCAAGACCTCGTTTGATTCGTGAACCAAGGAACCCTTGACGTGGAGTTGTTTTGCCTTGAATCTTCCCTTGAAGATGAACACGCCTAAGAACAACTAGACTAGACCAAGTTGAGCGAGTTCAATCGTCTAACCTAATTAACCCTAAGACTTGATCAAAAACACAAGAAAAACTCTAAGCGAAGTTGGTGGTCGCCACAAGCAAGCTTGATAAGACCAAGAGTAGTTCTGTAGACACCAAATTTTGACACACCATTTATTTTCAAACATTGGAAGGGCATGTTTGCACCTTTTGGGATAAATTTTAATTTTTCAATAATCTGGGGGGGCAAAATAGTAATTTTATCTGTAAATATTTTTCTATCAGCTTTTGGGGGTTTAAATTCATATTTTTACTTTGGTGTGAATTTGTTAATTTATTATGATTTTTCTGGATTTAATTGGTATTCTTTATATTTTTACCATCACGAGGGCAAAATGGTAATTTCGCTCCGCGAATACCATTTTAGCTCATTTTAAGTTCCAAGTTCATTTTTCAAACTCTTGAGGCATGTTTCTGAATTTTCTTAATTTTTTGAGGTCAATAGCTATTTTTCTGCTAATTTTCATTGCCCAAGGGCAAAATCGTCATTTTACAAATTAAATTCAATTTTCACTAATTTTGAGTCAAAAATGTATTTTCCAGTGTTTTAAGCTTATTTTTAGTTTTTGGTAATTTTTGAGGCCAATAATTATTTTTCTATGAATTTTCATTGCTCAAGGGCAAAATCGTCATTTTACAAATTAAATTCATTTTTGTCACAATTTTGAGTCGAAAAGGCATTTTCCAGTGTTTTAAGATTATTTTTAATTTTTGGTAATTTTTTGAGATCATTAGCTATTTTTCCTCGAATTTTCATTGCCCAAGGGCAAAATCGTCATTTTACAAATTAAATTCATTTTTTGTCAAATTTTGAGTCGTAAATACATTTTCTAGTGTTTTAAGCTTACTCTTATTTTTTGGTAATTTTTTGATGTTAATAGCTATTTTTTGTGTATTTTCGTTGTCTAGGGGCAAAATCGTCATTTGACACCCTGAACGCGTTTCTGTCAGATTTAAGCTCTAGTTTTTATTTTTGAAATTTACTGTAAATTCTTTTAAAAAATTTAGAAATCACTGTCATATTTCTTATATTAATTTTTTAATTTTAGGTTTAAAAATATATCTTTAATAATAAAATTAATATTTTTTAATACCGGTGGCATTCTCGTTATTTTACAGTATTCTTGGCCAACAAGACAAGTGGCCTATAAATACTCTCCCTAATCAACAGAAAAAAGGAGGAGAGAAAAAGAGAAGAAAAAAAAAAGGAGAAAACCCTAGAAACACTTTTACTTTATGTTTTAGAAGATCAAACACACACACTTATTCACAAAAAAAACACACACACCAAAACACCACAAAAACACACATTCAGCCGTTCTCTTCCTCAAGGTGTTACTGTTCATGCCAACAAGCTGAAATCTGTCAAAGCTATAAGACACCTCCCTAATCCAGGTATAATTTCGTTCTTATTAAGATTTTTTGGACAGAAATTTTATTATTTATTGAAGATTTTAGGGTTTTGTTTTGTTTACTTTTCTTCCTTTTTCTAGAAAAAGATTTGAGTTTCCTTCTTTATGTTCTATTTCCATCGTCTATTTTGTTCTGTTTACTTTTCTTCCTTTTTCTGGAAAAAGATTTTAGTTTCCTTCTTCAACCTTCCACATCCCCTGTTTCCTTCTTCCACAGCAATCCCAAGCCATAAAATCACCATTGACAGACCTTTAGAACCACACTTCCACCACCCAAACAACCTGAAACTATCACCAATTACAGGACAATTGAAGCCATTCACCATTGTCTACCTCTATTTAACCATCAGTTTCACCCGCCTGTTAAACTCAAACAACAAACCATCGAAATTTCATCACCAACGCCACAACCGGAGCTCCAAATCACACTTGCCCACAACCTGTAATAGATTCAATTGACCATCTCCATTTCCATTCCATTTACCCTACCAATTGCAGCCTCAAATTTAGCCAAAATCAGTCCCAATTGTAGCCCAAAAACATTACAAAACAGCACCACAATTGCTAAAAAAAATTCATCCAAATTGCAGCCCAAAAACATTGCCAAACCGCACCTAATTCGCTGCGATATTAATCCCATAAACTTGCTTATACAGCCACTTAGTCAGCCACAATTCACCAAAAATAACCCACAAATTACAGCCATAAAACAACTCAAGAACAGCCCCTTACCATCAGCCATCAGCCCCATCATTGACACCCATAGATAGCAGCAATTAATTACCTAAAATCCAACCAAAACAGCTCTATTGAAGCCCAAACAAGCTAAAAAGTTGCAGGCCAATCAACCCCGAACCTGCAAAAATCGCAACCACAGCACCACCGCAGCCCCCACCTCCTCAAGGTTACACCGCCACTGCCAAGCCATTCCTCCATCACTAAGACAAAAATCACCGACCTGAAATTTCACCACCATCAGTAGCTTCATAGGGGTTTCGTTTAATTTGTTTTCTTGGCATAAACATTAGTGAGTTGGAGAAAAATTTGTCTCACCCGGATGATTTGAACATAAAAATGAAGATGTAATGGTTGATTTGGAGGATGTTGGGTTGAAATGAACTTGCGTTTGGGGAGTTTTTTTTTTTTTTAAAGGACCCGATTGGAGAATTTGGAGAAGAAACATTGATTTGAGCAAAATTTTGTTTGGGGCGTTTGTCTCTTTTGGGAGAGAAAAAAATTGAGTCAATAAAGAGAAAGACTTGATTTATGTCTTTGCAATGGTGGGTTCGGTTTTCGAGAGTAAAAAGAAGAACGCAAATCTGATTCTTTTTGGTTCAATTTGAAAGGTTTTACATTATTCTTTCTTGGGGTATTATTTTAGTATTGTTCATTTTTTAGTTTGTTCGTTTACTGGATTCCTTCTAATTCATTTCTATTTTGTTTCTAGCTTAGCTTTTATTCTAGAAATCTAGCTTTGTTTATGTAGATTATTCTTAATTAAAAATTTTGAGCATTTTTATTAATTGATTTTATAATGTATAGATTCATGTACTCTCCCCATTTTAGTATTGTCCGTATGCTTTCTAAGATTTTTTACTTTTTATACAATTTAGCCCATATTATTTTTAGATTAACCCCCTAGGCTTTAATCCTTTTAAATTTGACTCTATTTGTTCACATTATTTGTCCATATAGCTGCTGGAATTTTCATCTAGGCCTTTTCAAGTTGCTAAAAAATTTATTCCTAGTCTTCATAGTTGCTGGAATTTCAGTTATGGACACTTATTATTGCTGGAATTTCATGTTTGAACCATTATTATTGCTGGAAATTTAATTTTTTGAGCTCCAGGTTGCTGAAATTTCTATTCTTGAGTTCCTAAACTTGTTAGAATTTTAGTCCTAAGTCCTAGTTACTGGAATTTCATTTTTTTTGAAGCCTATGTTGCTGAAATTTCATTCTACGTCAATAGACTTTGCTAGAATTAGTATTTTGATTTTAAGCTTGCTGGAAGTTATGTTTAGCCCCGTAAACTTGCTGTGATTCATATTTTACCCCCATAAACATTGCTAGAAATTCAGTTTTGGCCCCTTTAAATTGCTAGGAATTCATTTTTGGTTTTCTAAAGTTGCTGAAAATTCATTTGTAGCCCTTATTGTTGCTGGAATTTAGTTTTTTTAATCCCCATTGTTACTGGAAGTTGTGTTTTAGTACTTGTATATAGCTGTAATGTTATCTTTAGTCTCTTTAAGTGGCAGGATTTTTGTTTTTATCCACTAACATTGCTGGAATTTACATTTTGAGCCCCCACACTTGCTGGAATTTTATTTTTGCCCCCTGTCTTAGATATAATTTACAATTGTGTCCCAATTTTGCTTTAATTTTCAATTTCTCCCCATAGACTTACGTGCATTTTCAATTTTACCCTTTAAGCTTTAAAGAAATTTATTTTAGCCCCCTTAGTTGCTAGAATTTATTTTTTATCTCAATTCGCCAATACTTATATATTTTAGGTTTTGTTTGTTTATATTGCGATACCTTGACTCGTTTGTTCATTTTGATTAGTATTTGTACCGGATCTTCAGAGAGGTATATCTATTTCTTATTAATTTCATCTTTTTGTGCTCCAATGTGCTCCAATGTGATTTTATGCATTATTTTTATTATTATTATTTATTTCTTATTCTTACATGCTTTTCGCGTATTTATTTTATGTTATTTAAGTTCAATTTTATTATTTTGGAAAAATATAATATTTTTGTATTTAGCTAGTCAATGTAATAGTTAGATTATTTTTCTCATATTTTAGCAAGAACTGTGTAATTAGATAGAAAATGTAATAGATAGGCCATTTTTAATTCCCCCTTTAAATTGTAAACCAAGCCCCCCGGTGTAATAGTTAGGATTTATTGGCTTTTGTGTGCTTATATGTTTATTTATTTCTTTTACCGCTTTTCTTAGGATTTTTGCATCTAGAATATTATGCTTATGTGTTATGTGCTCCTATGTGATATTATATGTTTTTATATGTTTAATTTGCTTTTAATTCATGCTTTAATGTTTAATTCATGATTTATGATATTCCGTCACCACACTAGTCCAACGCTAGTTGTGGTTTCATTCTTTTCCCGCTAGTCCAACACTAGTGGGATTTTTAGGACGGGCTAGTCCAACGCTAGACCCTTAGGACATTTAGTATTAGGTGCATTTGCGTGCATTTCACATCACATTTCACACACTTTTAGTTTTCTTTTCATTTGGCATGATTTTATTATTACTATTATTATTTACTATTATTATTTTGACACATTTTTTGCATGACATCTAGGTTGCACCTCACTTAGAAATTAAGACATTTGTGTGTGATTCGACTAGAAATAGTCGCCTACTCACGCGGGAAGCGGTGGCGTACAGGCCGTTCCCCCCTCCGTGAGTAGAAACATTTAGTCACGAGATACTAGTCCCCCGTACCCTGTCATGTTGCATTCCCACTTTCTTCGATCACTTACTATATATATTATTATTTTCTTTTTCTTTTTCTTTTGCATCACATTTTGTAAAAAAACTCGTGACTCCCTCGAGGTCTCGACTCGAGGTGTCGCAATTAATGCGATAATTCCGATCAAGCCTTGACGGAACATTCTGACCCTCCCGATACCCATATTTAGACTTAGGATTTGCATTCATTTAGACATATCCAAAACGCGATAGAATCTAGGGTTTAATTTAGGAAATTTTGATTAAACCTCGCAACTAGCCTCGGCTAGGTTGAAAGGGTGCCTTAGGCGCAAGCCTTTGCCTTCCCTTTCTTCAAATGTGACTCCCGGACCTTTTTCTCTCGTTTTTCATAGACCAGAGTCGTAAAAGGGTTTTAAAATATTTTTCTAAAAATTTTATTTTTGTTTTATTAAATAATTTTTTTCGGGTGACTTGGTACACCCTAACTCAATACCAAGTGGCGACTCCATTTTTCAAAATAAAACCCTTTTTCAAAAATTATTTGGCCAAATCTGTCGCATTTTTAGTCCCGGCCTTGTTTTCTTTTAAAATACCATTTTTCTTAAAAATACACTTTTTTTTTACTAAAATTTGATTTTTCTCACACACGCACAGTTTTTCTGAAATTTATTTTTTAAAAAAGGGTGTCATCAGATTAGACCGTCTTTTTGGGACGCGACAGTCAACGACCCCACTAGCACCCTTTTGCTTTACGATTTTTCCGGCGCGACAAGTTCTTAATCAACAAAGAACCAAGAAAATTCTCAAAGAGAACACACAATATTTCTGAAAATTCTTGTTCAAAATTCGTAACTAATGAGAGGCCTATAAATAGGCTTACATAGAACATTCTAGACTTGAAGATTTAAGCAACTTCTAAGTCAATACCTAAACTAATAATAATACTTAGCTAAAAACACAAATATAAAAGAATTCTAATGAGTTAAACTAACTAAAAACATAAAAACTATAAAAATTCGTCCAAAAATATTTTATGGGCTGGACATCCTTCATTTAGCTCCATTGGGCCTCCATTTAGCAATTTCAAGGGCCCTCCAAGCAAGTCCAAGTAACTAGCCCCTTATGAGATTGTTTTTGGACAACTTAGCAATTTCTTTTTGGGCCTTCTTTGTAGATGAACTTGATCCATAACCAATGCTTGAATCCTTGGCCCAATGTGATAGTATAAACAAAGTGAATTTCAAGCTTGCAAATAAGCCCAAATCCATGGATAATCTTCAACCGGCAACCATGTGGATCATCTTCTACCAAGAACATGCCTCTCCTAAGCTCACCATGTTCAAGTCCAAGTCTAACAATTGTGAGTGCTTCTTGGATCACTTCAATCCCTCCTTCCTCGAAAAGATTCGTCCTCGAATCTGCGAGTTCATATAAATTAACATAAGTAACTAAAAGATTGATAGAGAAACAATCACAAATTTTAAGCAAGCTCATAACTAACTCAAGTGATAAATGTAAAACAAGTAGCCTAATGCAACTATGAACACAAATAGCATAAACTACTAAATCACAAGTCATAGGTGCAACAACAAATTCTAACTTAAGAAGAATAAACATGCCTAGATGAGAAATATCTTTAAAAACAAAAAAAAGAATGAACAAACATAAACTATTAAACAAATACCTATGAACAGACTTAAAGTAACAAGCATTAACAAGATGACCATCATGATCATAATCTAATAAAAACTCTTGAACACTAAATGAGTGAAAAGCACTAATAGAAAGGTCTGGAATATGTATGCAACACCAAATATGATTAAATTTGTAATGAAAAATAACTCTAAAAACAGAAACACCATTATTAGCTAAAACACTAAGATGCTTTGGATAGAATGCATGGACAAACATATAAGCCCTAGAACAAATAACATGACACGATAAACTATAAGATAGATGCTGCAAATCACTAGTTAAAGCTAAACATGCTAAATGTGAAACATGGTTACTAACTAAAACACTAGAATGAATTGGATAGAATGCATACAAAAACATATAAACTCTATCATGGAATAATAATTTGCAAAATAAACCACAAAAATCGCTAGAAATATGATCATAAAACACAAGAAATCCTTCAAGACAGATTGACCTAGATGAAGTTAAACAAGCTAGATGCAAGACATAATAACTTAATCTAATCAAATAACCATGCAAAACAAAATTAAAGTGTAAATTAAAAACACTAAAACAAAAAAACTTAGGCCACAAAGCGTTTATATCTAGCAAGTCCTTCATTTTAGTTGTGGCGTTTGGACTTTGTGAATCAATCCAATTAACACCATGCCACCAATCAAACATGTATTTGATCAACCAATTGATGTTGATAGCATGAGACCAAAATTTTGTCTCTAAACATCTTCTCTTCACCAAGTCATGTCTTGGGAACACTTGCATCTTCTTGCTTGGTGATAAAAATCTAGAAACGTGCAACTTAACGCCATTGAATAAGCAATTTGTAGGTGGTGTCACTTTGTCTTGAAATTGATTTCCAAGTTGCTGCAAAGGAGAAACAAAAACACTAGGAAAACAAGTGTTAGGAATGTTAGCAAAATAATCTACTTCTTTGTACATAGGCACAAGAAGTTTAGGCCTTTCAATCAAAGCACTCTTTTTGTCACTTTTGCTAGCTTCCACTTCCACTCTCTTATTTTCTTCTTCTTTCTCAAAATTTTTCCTCTCGATTTGTTCTCCCTCAAGATCTACACTATCCTCACTCTTCTCTTGCACACACTCTTCTTTTTTATCACTTTTTTCTTTTGCTTGTGTGCTCAAAGATCTTTCCCACTCTTTGCAATCTCTTGAAATTTTCTCTTTATCCTTATTTACCTCAAGTGAGGGCAAAGGAATTAGCTTGATATTCCTCCCATTCCATTTGAAAGAGTAGTTATTGTTCACCTCATCATATTTGGCTTCATTCTTAAGTTGCCATGGATGCCCTAAGATTACATGACAAGTCTCCATTGGTACCACGTCACAAAGAATCTTATCATGATACTTGTTAAGTGAAAACTCCAACTCCACTTGATTGGTTACTTCAAATTCTTCATTATCAATCAACCTTTTGTATGGATGTGGATGTTTCAACAAAGGCAATCCTAGCTTTCCAACACACATAGTACTCACCAAATTAGTGCAACTAACATGATTAATGCACGTACTACATACCTTGTTTTTCACATTGCATCTAGTATAGAATTCAACTTGTTGCACTATCTCGCAATGGTTTATCCTTCTCTTCAAAAGCATCACGATTCTTCTTTTGAATGAGAGGTGATGAAATTTGATCTTTAATTGAGAGAGTAGATTCCTCCTCAAGCACTCTTTCTTTTTGAGCAGCCACAAGTGCTTTATATCTGCTCCAAAAATCATCCCAATCATCAAGACCCTTCATGTCATCCTCCTTCTTTGAAGTATAATAATTCTTGGACAACTTTTTAGAGGATTTGGATGCAAAAGCTTTGGCATTAGATGACTGCGAATGCCTATCCATCTTTTCATAGATCTCATCTTTCATAAGGTGTATCTTTCTTTCAAAATCACCAACAATGGCTTCCCTAAATAATTTTAGTTCATTATTAATGTCCATAGAAGGCGCCATTATGTCCTAAAAACCTACAAGAAAAATTGTTAGAAAAAACAAAGAAAATAGACAAGAATATGTGAAACACTCCCATAGTATTTGGCACTCGATTCCCTCAAGTAGATTGGCTTTTACCCTCGAATGAGCTCACAACTAAGCCTTTTTCCACTCAAAGAATCTTCTTGTAGGCTCTTTGATGAAGAACCAGCTCAATCAATCCCACCAAAGACCTATAGCAACCTCAACTTGTAAAGAGTAAATGTAGAGGCCAAGAAAAATTAGCTTAGAGTGTTTATGATCAAGAGAATAAATCAAAGAATGGATGAGAATCAAGAATTGACACAAAATAGACACCCTAATGTGTGGTATAAATGTGTAAAAATTCTTGATTTTTAATGTTCTCTTGAAAAAAATAATAATATTCTTGTGCAAAAAGTAAAACTCCAACAGTCCAATTCACTTTCCAAAATGAATTCTTCAACTAATAGCAACTAAAACCAAGCACAACCAATTTGGAAACCTTAAAACACACCCAAACACTCCTTAATAGACTGAAATACACGAAAATATGAAGAAAAAGGAAACAAGAATCACCACTTTCCAAAAAGAATGAAGAAACCCTTGCATCTTGAGGATTTGGTTTCCTATCCTTTGCCAACTAGTTTTCTTTATCCAATTGGTTTCCCTATGACAAATAACTTCTATATAAACCCAACTAACACCCTTTTAACCCTTTTAAACACCAGAATTTCTGCAAAAATCGCAACAGAAATTCGTCCAAAAATAGGAACGAATTTCAGCAACCCAACATGCACTACAAGAAAAAAGATCATTAGTGACGACATTTTTTAGTGACAACAAAATCTTGTCACTAAAGAATAACTTCAGTGACAAAATTGCTCTTGTCGCAATTGGTAGGTAACTTCAGTGACAACAACCAAAATGTCGTCACTGATTGTTACCCGCCTTATTGCGCCAAGTTAAATTACTGACAATAGCAAAATGTCGTCACTAAATATATACTTTATAGTGATAACATTCTCTACATTGTCACTAAAATATATTTAGAACATCAGTGACAACAATTGTCGTCACTGAAACTATGCCCTATTCTGACAATTGAACACGTTGTCACTAAATTGTGCCTTTTTTTCTGACAACTTTCACAAGTTGTCATTAAAATATATCCCGGACATCAGTGACAACTAAGGTCATCACTAAACATAAACTCTTTACTGACAACCAAGAGAAGTTGTCACTCAAGCTTAGTTCTTTTCTAACAACTTTTAAAGTTATCATTGAAATCTCTATCGAGTATTAGTGACAACATATCTCGTCACTAAATATGTACACTTTTCTGATGACCACATGAAGTTGTCACTAAATTTGGACTATTTTTTAGCAATTTTTCACTAATTGGATTGAGGCATCAGTGACCACTTATGTCGTCATTGAACATGTCCTCTTTATGACTATTTTTACTAAAGACATCAGTGACAACTAATGTTGTCACTAAACATGTCCTCTTTATGACTATTTTTACTAAAGCATCAGTGACAACTAATGTTGTCACTAAACATGAGGCTTTTCTAACAACTCTATATAGTTGTCACTAAAATTGGTCAATTTCTTAACATTTTTGGACTATTTTTGACTAAAGCATCAGTGACAACTAATGTTGTCACTAAACATGAGGCTTTTCTGACAACTCTATATAGTTGTCACTAAAATTGGTCAATTTCTTAACATTTTTTGACTATTTTTGACTAAAGCATCAGTGATAATTAATGTTGTCACTAAACATGAGGCTTTTCTGACAACTCTATATAGTTGTCACTAAATTGGTCAATTTCTTAACATTTTTTGACTATTTTTCACTAAAGCATCAGTGACAACTAATGTTGTCACTAAACATGAGGCTTTTCTGACAACTCTATATAGTTGTCACTAAAATTGGTCAATTTCTTAACATTTTTTGACTATTTTTCACTAAAGCATCAGTGACAACTAATGTTGTCACTAAACATGAGGCTTTTCTGACAACCCTATATAGTTGTCACTAAAGCCGAACAATTTCTTAACATTTTTTTTACTATTTTGACTGAGACATCAGTGACAACTCATGTTATCACTAAACAAGAGATTTTTTGACAACAATTTAAAGTTGTCACTAAAGCCTACTATTTATTAACAATTTTTGACTAGTAAATTAAGGCATTAGTGACAACTCATGTCGTCACTAAATATGAGATTTTCTGACAACTCTATAATGTTATCACTAAAGCCGCACTATTTCTTGACTAATGCATCAGTGATAACATTTGTTGTCACTAAAACGGAGCTTTTCTGACAACCCTATATAGTTGTCACTAAAGATGGACGATTTCTTAATATTTTTTGACTATTTTGACTAAGGCATTAGTGACAACTCATATCGTCACTAAACAAGAGATTTTTTGACAACAATGCAAACTTGTCACTAAGGGTGTACTATTCTTAACAATTTTTTACTAATTTACTAAGGCATCAGTGACAAATCATGTCGTCGGTAAATATGAGATTTTCTGACAACTCTATAAAGTTGTCACTAAAGCCGCACTATTTCTTGACTAAAGCATCAATGATAACATTTGTTGTCACTAAAATGAAGCTTTTCTGACAACCCTATATAGTTGTTACTAAAGTTAGATAATTTGTTAGCATTTTTTTTACTATATTGACTAAGGCATTAGTGACCACTGATGTCGTCACTAAACAGAAGATTTTCTGACAACTATATAAAGTTGTCACTAAATGCGTATGATTTCTTAACAATTTTTTATTAGTTGACTAAGGCATCAGTGACAACTCTGGTCGTCATTAAAAAGGGAATTTTCTAACAACTGTATAACGCTATCACTAAAGCCAACTTTAAAACACGTTCCTTAAAATTATTTAAATTAATCAAAATTTTTAGAAATAAAAAAACTACAAATAGTAATTCATTTCTAATTCAATAGTATGAATTCCATGTTTTTGCATTTTCATTACAACTTCCATATTTCCAAATTCGAATTTTCAATTTCAAATAAAAATGAACGAAATTTTAAAAACAACAGATTTTGCTCACCCTTACTCACAAGCAAGGTAACGATTTTCAAGTAGTAAATAATATTCAATGACGCACTTAGAAACGTTGTGTCCGAAAGACAAATTTGCACCAAAATTTTTTCCTCACAATTTTTCACCAAAATTCAAAATTCCCTCCCTTATTCCAAAATAGTTGTCTTTGCCAAATTCCTCATTGCCTTCCAAATTTCTTTGCTCCACCAAATTTCCCCATATATACATATATACAGATATACAAATATACACACACACACACATATGTATGCATATATATATATGTATGCATGTATATGTACATGTATATACATATATACATGTTTATACGTATATAGATGTATATATACATATATACACGTATACATGTATACATGCATATACATACTTATATATATGTACCTATATATAATATATATGGTATATATATACGTAAGTACATATATATATGTATATACATGTGTATATATATAGATGTGTACACATGTATATATACACATATATAGAGGTATACATATACATAAATATATATATGCATATATATAGCTACACATATATACCTACATATATACATATAGGTACATATATATATGTGTGTGTGTACCTATGTATGTATGTATGTATGTATGTATATGTATATATATAGGTACATACACATGTACATATATATACATATACCTATATATGCATATTGATATATACATATACATGCATATATATACTTATATATATGTACCTATATATAATATATATGTATGTATATATACATATAGTTACATATATATATATATAGGTATGCGTGTGTATATATACGTGTGTGCGTGCGTGTGTGTGTACCTATATATTTATATCTTTGTATATGTATACATAGATATATATATGTATGTATGTATTTGTATGTATATGTATACATGTGTGTGTATATATATGTATGTATGTATGTATATTACAGATGTATGTATATATACATATACATATACGTATATATATGTAGGTACATATATATATGTATATAGGTATATGTGTATACACACACACACACACACATATATATATAGACGTATATGTAGGTATATATATATGTAGGTACATATAGACATATATATATGTATATGTATATGTATATGTATATGTATATGTATATGTATGTATATATATGTGTATATATATACATATATATAGGTACATGTATGTACTTATATATATACATATAGGTACATATATATATCTTTGTATGTGTGTGTGTGTCTATATATATATTTGTATATATGTATATATGTGTGTATATATTTGTATACATCTAAATATATATATGTATATATTTGTATGTATATATATTTATATGTATATGTGTATATACGTATATGTATGTATGTATGTATTTGTGTGTATCTATATATACGTATATACATATGTATGTATTTGTATGCATATGTATATATGTATACATACGTATTTGTATATGCATATGCAGATACAGACACCCACCAACACACATACACACACATCTATACACATACACACACATTCACACATCTGCAACACATACACATACATTCATACGGCTGCAACACTTAGAAAATTTTCAGCAACACATACATATACATCCATACTGCTGCAACACTTAGAAAATTTTTAGATATAGAAATACGATTTACCATCCCCTTCCCTGCACCAAATTTTCATCCAAAATAAAATTTCCCCCCAACCAAAAATTTCACCTGAACTCTTCCTCTTTGCTAATTCCTCTCCTTTTTGCAATGAAACAATTTCACCTAGCCGAAGCTCGTCATTTTCGCCTGGACCTCAAAGTTGCTTTGTCGAAATCTCTCTCTCTCTCTCTCTCTCTATGTTTTTCTCTTTCTCCGATTTCCCTCTTTCTCTCTTCTCCTCTCTGGACCAGCTTCTTTCTCTCTACTTTTCGTCTCTCTCCGCCTCTATTCTCTCTGCTCTCCGTCTCTCTTTGCTTTCTTTCTTCAATCAGAGAAAATCCCTTCCCCCCAAATCCTTTCTTCTACCCCCGACACCCCAAGTCTAATTTCTCCAAACCACAACTCCAAATCCCTATCCCTTTGTTCAATTCTAGCATAAATTCGCCAAAATCCAAACACAAATTCACTGGTTAAAAGCTAGACAAAATAATTTGAGGAGGGCTGAGAGTGTTTACCTTGGCCAAGGAGACGAGCGATCTGATGGTGGCGGTGGCGCAATTGCTGGTCCAGATTGGCGTGGCTGTGTTGTTGGCTCACGGTAGTAGTTGATGAAGCGTGGCTGTGTTTTTGGCTCACTGTAGTGTTGCTGGTCCAGTATGGGGGGTTTGGTTGTGTGATTGTGTAGTTGTTTTGGTCGTGGTCCTGGGTTTTGCTATGGGTAGTGATTGGTGGTGGAAAGAAGCTGCGATTGGAATGGTAAAGGCTATTTTGGGGAGTTGTCTTGGACTGATTTTTGGGGTGCTTTTTGTGAGGCTGAATGGTGATGGTTGAATGCAAATGTGGACGATGGTTTTGGTTAAGGTAGATTGGTGGTTGGGCATTTTTGGGTGGTTTTAGGTGGTGAATTGATGCTGTCTATGGGTATCAATGGCAATGGTGAGACAATTGTCCGTTGATTGAATTGTGCTTCTTTTTTTTTCCTTTTTTTTTTCTTTTCCCCCCTCTCTTCCTTTATTGGGAATATGGTTTTGACTGCTGAAAGTTTCAATCTTGCAACTGTTTTTCAGAATGCAACAGCAGCTGTGGATGGCAGTGGTGAAGTGGATGTGTTTTGATTAATTCAAGCTTATCAGGTTCCTTGCTTTATTGCAGGTTCTCCTGTCTGTGCAGCTCATTGCATTTTTCCTGGTCGATATGTAATGTCTAGCTGCAGAGAAATGCATTATGCAATCACATGCAGGAATTTGTTGGCAGAGGCCATCGGAGTGCTAGTTCATTTATTTTATCCTTAGCTGAGTTCAACAAGTGGAAGATTTCCGGCGGTGCTTTCATGTAGGTGACATTTTAGCCCCTTCTAGTTTTTGTGCAAAAACTATATGTATTTATAAACATATAATGTAAATGATGTAAGATGCTGTGGAAATTGATATCTATACATCTGGATCAAATTCATTAGTAGCTCTTTTCTTCTTCTACCTGTTCATGTGTATACCTAGTTTTCAGATTTATGGGAATAGACTCTTGTTGCTTATCTCTAATACTATTTAGTTTGTTAATAATGGGAAAAAGGTAGTTATTCTTAGAATTTGACCAAGATCTCATTTTCAAAATCTAAGGCTTTTTGATAAGCTGCACCAAGCATAGGCATTCACAGTCATAGGATTTGGCTTTTATAAGGAAACACACACAATTTTTAGTTACTTCTCTTGATTGCTTTAGACGTTTGCTGCTTCTCTATTAAAGAAATAGTCTATCACTTGCTCAATCAGAGCAATCTTTGTGCTGTGGTGCAGAAGCATGAAGGTTACCCATCAGGGTCCATGGTTGACTTTGCATGTGATGCTTATGGATCTCCAATATTAGCAGCCAACAGCTTAGCTGTTCATCCAAAGGTTGGTACCTAAATCTCAAGATGCATTGTTAGAAGAAAAATTTTGTTGGCAACTAAAGAGTCTTTATCTTTCTGGTTGCATGTTCAATTTGTTTGATAATTTGGAACTTCATGCTTGAATACAGTTATTGGGCTCGTTCTCTATTGCTTAAAATTAATTGTTTGTAGTGTTTTTAATGTTGAGGCATATTTGTTAGCTTTTGACTTCTATCTGTAGTTCCTTTTAAGCAAACTGATCTGGATAACTAGCCTTGGAGATTTACAAATGAATTTTACTTCTCAAAACCTTTAAGGCAAAAATGTCATTTTGGTTTTAAAATAGATTTTTTAGGAATCACATTTTCACATCAAGAGGCAAAGAAGAACAAGCCAATTGTCTTAGTCAATATTTAATAATCCAATGAGCAAGTTGAATACAAAAACATAAACCAGCCTTTTGTTGTTGCAAGCCAATTATCTTAATCAATATAGAATAATCCTGTGAGCAAGTTAAATGCAAAAACATAAGCCAGCTTTTTGTTGTTGCAAACCAATTACAGACTCTATATTACCAGTTGCCGCTTATTGCAGGACCTCTTGGCTAATCCCAAGTGTGCATTGCTTGTAGCCAAAGATCCTTCGCATAGGACTGAGTTAGTAATTACAGTGCATGGTGACATGCATTTTTTTCTTTTATTTTGCTTTTCTTCCTCTCTCCAAATTATTATATGGTACTTTCTTTGCTTTTCAATTCCATTTTTAAGACATACAATGGATGGAAAACCATTGCCTTCCATTCTCTTTTTAGTTCCTTTCAATTGGAATGGTACCTTTTTTTTCCTTTTTCACTCCAAACTGTGCTGCAGAAAACAACAAATGGCATATGCTATATTTAACAGTATTTTGTAAATAGCCTACTCTAACCCCTAAGGCACACAAGACTACATTTATATAATCTCTTCATGGATCTCAAAATGAACCACAAACAAAACCCTTTTCTTTTCTTTTCTTTTTTCTTTTTTCTTTTTTGTGTTTTTTCTTGGGTGGAAACCAAAAACAAAATCCATGTAATGAGAATCTGGTGTTGGCAGTGACACAACAACTAACAACAGTAACATTTAAGATGCATTAGGGGAATTGCAGAGGGCCACAACTTATCAGTTCTTAACAGAGTGAGTAAACAGTCATCCTTTAGGGCAAATTTTCTTGGGGAAGACAAAGCTATTTTACACACATGGGGGAAGGCGTTGGATGTGATAGTTTTCAATTATGTTAGAGAAAAAAAAAGATAGCCATCTTTTTCACCAACTTTAATTCATGTTGTTTTTGGTCATCACCACAATGACAATAAACAAAAGTAAGTTTCATGTGTGCAAAAAATATGGTGTAAGCAACAAGACTTTCGTTCTTTACATATACTAAACATCTAGTTCAACACTTGGACTACCCATTTTTACTCCTAATATTCTCTTATTTATTTATTTTTTGAAAGTGATTCTTAATAGTTAATACTCAACTCAAAAAATGAGAGTAAATATTCACATTAGTTTCCAAAAAATGAGAGTAAATATTCATAACTTTTAAATATTTTGAGTTTCGAGTTTGGCATTTAGAATTTGGAGACAATATCATTGTTATAAGAAATACTAAAAAATTTTCTCTCTATTTTTATGATTTACTTATCAATCAAAGATTTTACTGCTTGATGAATTATCTTTTTTACCACTATTAAATTGGATTTATAGTAGTAGAGTATGCAATAAGGAGCAACTATATCTATCTAAGCATATGACATGTTGTGTCATATATTTTGGTCACAGTAGTGTTGCTCAACTTGGCACATAATGTAGTTTGTTTGATATGGTCTTTCAGTAAGTAAGCTTTCAAATAATTTTTTTAGTTTCTTTTGTTAATCTAACTTGCTGCTGGAAATTATAGAGATATTTTAGTTTCTTCTAGTGTAGTCATGTTTGTTTAAAAAAACAAAAAAAGAAAGAAAGGAAGGAAATGGTATTGACTTAGGTGTCAATTTTTCTTTATATTGTTTAAAAGATATGTTAATTTAATTATGTTGAATATAGTTTTAAGGCTTACGATTACTGGAAGTCATATTGTTTCTATTAGAGACATTGGATGAATAAACTGCATGCATGCATGGACTGAATTTTACCTTTCTTTCATGGGCTTTTAATGCATCATATACTCCATTCTTTGTCTTCTTTATTCTCTTCTTGTATTTATTTTCTTGACAATCAACTTTTTTTCTCCATGAGAGAATATTTGTTTATTTCCTTTTAATCAAAACTTGGGACAGGTATAGGGTCATTTCTATGACACATCAACATCTTTGAAGCGTTTAAAAAAATTTTGAAAAGTGCATTGTTTAGCTTACATTTGAAACCTCTACTCGTATTTGCGTATGATATTGTGTGTTTTGGATAGTAATAGAGCAATGGCCATATGGATACAAATTGATACATTAGAAGCTAACATGCCGTAGAACACGGTCTGAGAAATAAACTTCTAAAATATTAAAAACTTATATTATTTTTTATTCTTTATTTGTTGAATTTGTTTAATCGTTATTTTTAATATTGTTGTTAAACAATGACATAAATGTTTCTTAGGTCCAGCTAGTGACATCCATGGTCATGGAAAGCAGGTTGGCAAATTTGGTGGAGATGATAGAGTTTCATATTGAAAGGAAGATTGTTCTGTATGCTAGTTGACAACAAAGGATGTTTAAAGTTGTGTATCTTTCTTATTTTGGTTTGCTATTGTCAAAACTTAGTTATGGGATGTTTAGATTGACTTAATGTTATTTTGTACAGAGCGTTTAGGCAAAGTATTATTTTATTGCCTTATAATTCTAATTTTTTTATTTTCTTTATATTTTGTTTTGTGCATCGAAGGAATGTATAAAAGTATTGTATTAAATAACTTTTGTACATTTTTGAATATTATGTTTGGTAATTGAAGGGATGGCGCTTTTTATGAATATTGGTATGGATGATTTTGTGATTGATTTTCGATACAATGTAAATTGTATTAGGATTAGGTGATTCAATCATATATAGATTGATTTTTGACAGGTTGTGTTGCAAAATAATAACTGTGCTGACAACAAAATGTTGTCACTGAATATCTGTCATAAAATATTCAACCGAAACTAGAGTGTTAGTGATGAATTAACATTGTTGCTAAATATTAAATTCAGTGACAAGAAGTATTTGTCATAGGATATTTAACCTGAATTGAAACATTAGTGACAACTTAACATTAACATTGAATTGTAAGTTACTTGTGACGACTATAGTTGTCATTGAATATCGCATCAGTGACGACAAAGCTTTGTCAATGAATTAGTCATACCAGTTGAAGTATATCATCAGTGACAACATGGTTTTGTCAAATAATAGGTAAATTATCAGTGATGACCTATGTAGTCACTAATAGTTGAATAAATAGTAACAACTACTTATGCAATTTCTCTAACAATATATAAAGTTGTCACAAAATCCTTTATTATTAGTGACGACATGTGTTTGTCAAAGAATAGTTAGCTTATCAGTGATGATCCTTGTCATCACTAATAGCTGGATAATAGTGACAAACTACTTATGCAATTTCTTTGACAACATACAAGTTGTCACAAATTCTCTTACCATTAGTGACAACGATTGTTGTCACAAAATGCTATATATTTAGTGACGACTTTATTCTTGACATTATTTACATTTAGTGACGGACATTTAGTGACAACTCAGCGACGACATATTTCTTGTCGATAAAGGCTATTAGTGACGACTTTCATTTTTCAGTGACAACTTCTTGTTGTCACTGATAATGATTTTTCTTGTAGTGATGCAAGAAACCCTAACAAAACCCTATTTTATGATGAAAACCCTTTGACCAACACTTCAAGGCTTCAAGAACTTCAAGATTTGATCAAGAAAGTCCAAGAAATCAGCCAAGAAATTCAAGACATCAGTCCAGAAAATTCCAGCAACTCACAAACTTCAAGAACTCAACTTACAAACCAAGAAGTGCAAGAAACTTATCAAGAACTTCAAGAAACTTATCAAGAACTTCAAGAAACCTATCAAGAACTTCAAGAAAACTCAAGAACTTCTTCAAGAACCACAAGAAATGCAAGAACACACTTGGACAGATTTAAAGATTTCAAGAATCACACCAAGTAAGTCCAATGAGTCTAAGAACTTGTATCCAAACACCAAGAAACTTCAAGAAATTGTTGAGCAATGATTTGTGCACGGTTTTTGCTTGTTGTGCGCTCCTTTTTACTCTCTTTTTCTTTCTTTTTCTTTGTGCTTTTGGCTCTTTCTTTTTGCACACGAATTTTCTGCCTTTTTTTTTTCACAAACGATTTTTTTTTTCACAAACGAATTTTTTTTTTCACACGTTAACAACACCAAGAACACAATTAAATCTCCAAGAAATCTGGTTGTATGAATTTTTTTTATGTTCAAGAAACCCTTTTTCTTGCAAATTTTTGACACAAGAAATTCAAGAAAACACCAAAACAGTCAAGAATCACAATATATCACACAAGACCTAGAATTCTTGATTGAGAAGCAACCAAGAACAACTCTAAACACCTAAAGCACGAATTTTAATCAAAGAAAACAACGAAAAAAAATAGCAGAATTTTTTTATTTTTTTTTTGGACGAAAATTAAAGAAAGCTAGACACAAAACACAAATTATTATGACTAGGCTCGAAGCTCTTTGCCACAATAACACACAAGAACACGAAGACACAATAAGAAGGGATATATCCGAATTTTTCAAGAGAAAAATTGGATTGAAAAAACCTGAAAAAAAATCCAAGAAGATGGCTCTGATACCACTTGATGTGTGCACGGTTGCGTTGCCAAGAAAGTCTTGGATTTCAGGTATGCAACTTGTTGAACTCAAGACCTCGTTTGATTCGTGAACCAAGGAACCCTTGACGTGGAGTTGTTTTGCCTTGAATCTTCCCTTGAAGATGAACACGCCTAAGAACAACTAGACTAGACCAAGTTGAGCGAGTTCAATCGTCTAACCTAATTAACCCTAAGACTTGATCAAAAACACAAGAAAAACTCTAAGCGAAGTTGGTGGTCGCCACAAGCAAGCTTGATAAGACCAAGAGTAGTTCTTAATCAACAAAGAACCAAGAAAATTCTCAAAGAGAACACACAATATTTCTGAAAATTCTTGTTCAAATTTCGTAACTAATGAGAGGCCTATAAATAGGCTTACATAGAACATTCTAGACTTGAAGATTTAAGCAACTTCTAAGTCAATACCTAAACTAATAATAATACTTAGCTAAAAACACAAATATAAAAGAATTCTAATAAGTTAAACTAACTAAAAACATAAAAACTATAAAAATTCGTCCAAAAATATTTTATGGGCTGGACATCCTTCATTTAGCTCCATTGAGCCTCCATTTAGCAATTTCAAGGGCCCTCCAAGCAAGTCCAAGTAACTAGCCCCTTATGAGATTGTTTTTGGACAACTTAGCAATTTCTTTTTGGGCCTTCTTTGTAGATGAACTTGATCCATAACCAATGCTTGAATCCTTGGCCCAATGTGATAGTATAAACAAAGTGAATTTCAAGCTTGCAAATAAGCCCAAATCCATGGATAATCTTCAACCGGCAACCATGTGGATCATCTTCTACCAAGAACATGCCTCTCCTAAGCTCACCATGTTCAAGTCCAAGTCTAACAATTGTGAGTGCTTCTTGGATCACATCAATTCTAGAAAACCTACAAAAATCTATCACTAGTTGTAACCTATCACAATTAGATAACTAATATAAAGATTACAACTTGTAAAAATAAATAACACCAAAAACTATGATCCTTCTTTTGTGTCTTCCCATTTGAGTGGATGCCAGATAGGCCATCTTCCATACTCCATTGCCATGCCTTGTGCCGTTGAACTCCTCAAAACATCAGAGACGAATGATCAATTCCATGGAGAATTGAATGATGCGTGTGGGGCTACCATGCACATATCACCACCTTGATGACCGTATCCACCAAGTCATGAATATCAAGATAATGTTGAAGCTCAACTCTTTCAGAAATTTTCGAGTTTAATCCAGCAATAAACGTTGTCATTAGAGCCTCCTCTTCCTCCTTAATGTCAGCTCTTATGATGAGCATCTCCATCTTCTTGTAGTACTCATCCACATTCATCGACCCTTGCTTCAAAGTTTGAAGCCTATGATGGAGGTCTCTTATGTAGTAGCTTGGAACAAACCTCTTCTTCATGATGTTCTTTATCTCACACCAAGTTTGGATTGGCTTCTCATCATATCTCTTCCTCTCCTTTACTAGCTTGTCCCACCAAATACTCGCATAATCTGTGAGCTCTACGGCAGCTAATTGCACTTTCTTCTCTTCGAAGTAGTTATGACAATTGAATATGTGCTCCACTTTATGCTCCCATTCAATATAAGCCTCGGGGTTTAGCTTACCTTGGAAAGAAGGTATCTTCATCTTGATGCTACCAAGGTTGTTGTCTTGGTTGTTATTTATCCTCCTTCCTCTCCTTGGAGCTATTTCTTCATCATCTGACTCCTCTCTTTGCTTCTCATAAATCGGATTCCTTGTGGTGAAAACTCATGCTTGAGGAGTAGCAGTTCTCCAATCCAATTCCTCATAAAACTCATCCCTCAATATGCGCATCTTCCTTATCCATATCTCCAACCAATGCATCCGTAAGCAATTTAAATTCATTTGAAAGCTCTTGAGGTGCATCCCCTTCGTAAGTCATTTGAGTGATAAACCTGCAAAATAAAGTATTAGAACAATGTAAACAAGAATTTGTGTATCACTCCCTTAGTATTTGCACTCGCTTACCTCAAATTCTATGGCTTTTACCTTCCTTGTGCTCACCACTAAGCCATTTCCTACTCAATGAATTTTCTTGTTGGCCCTTTAGAGAAAACCAGCTCACTCAATCTTACCAAGGCTTATAGCAACACCAATATGTGAGAGTAAATGTAGAGGCCAAAAATAAATAAGCTTAGAGTGTTTTGTTCAAGAGAGTAACAAAGAAAGACTCAGAATCAAGAATAATCACAAGATAGATACCCTAATGTGTGATATGAATGTATAAAGATTCTTGATTTTAAAGCTTTCTTGATTGAAAATTAAAGTCTTGTGCAAAACCTTAAGTCCAATTAGGCTTTCCCAGCAAAAAGGAATGGATAATGCACCAAAACAGCAAAGCAAATCAATTAGGAAGCAAAAACACACACCCCCAGCAATTTAGGAAACCAAAATAACGGTCAAACAACTGAAAACCAATGGCTCCTTCAACTCACTTCAAACGGTTTTGCAATTTGGAAAGTACTCCACCCGGCTTTCCTTTTTTTTTTCTTTTGTGCGCTGCTTTCCTAATCCTAAAAGGGCAAGGATTCCTTCCTTATTTAAGTACAACAATCCCCAGAAAACTCCTTTTTATAACCAGAAACAAGCTGGAACAAATCAGAAAATTCGTAGCTGATCAAACACCAAAATTCCAGCAAGCAAGTTCAACCAAGTTTCAAGAGTTTATAACAAATAAGTGTTCCAATCACTTTAGCCTTGAAACCCTTCTCTATTCTACTCAATTTCTACCCAAAAAACCTTCCAGAAAATTGGTCCAAATCTGATTTTAAACCAAAAACAGCAGCAGGTATGAGAATCTAATGCACTTGACTTAAGAAATTTAAGTTTCAATTTTCCAGCAACTAATAAGTTGTGAAAACCCTAGTTTAACACCCAAAAACTTCAAGAAACACTTCAAGATTCTCAAGAAATGTACCAAGAATCTCAAATCAGTCCAAGAATATTTTCAAAAACTTCAAAAAGTCACCACCCAAATCTGGACAGATTCGAAATTAACCAAGAATTGACAAACAAATTCAAGAAACTAATTTTCAGATTTGAATAACTTCAAGAACTTGAGTTTATGGTTCAAGAACTTCAAGAATAGTCAATATCACCAAGAAAGTTATCAAGAACCCCAAGATTGTTCAAGAAAGTGTCCAAATTTTGCGAAAAATCGTGTAAAATTCACTGGAGAGATTCAAGCATTCAAGAAACACCAAGGCAGCTCACTATCTTTCAAGAAACACCTTATATCATCAAGAATAATTCAAGAACACTTTAGTCAAGTATGCACACGGCTTTTACACCTTGTGTATGCCTTTTAACTCCAGATTTTCTTTTCTTCTTGATATTTTCTGTGTTTTGGCTTTTCTTGAATCGTTTTAACATGCCTTTTTTTTTTTGGAAAATTTCTTTTCAATCACAACACCAACAAAAACCCTAGAATGCGTACAAACCCTAATTTAAACACCACACAAATGATTTTTCCTCCAAGAATCTTCAACCCTAGGACATTAAATCCAAGAAACTGATTCTTCTTGAAAGGTTTTCACACAAGTTAATCAAGAAAACAATAAAATAGTCAAGGATCACAAAAATTACCACACAACCTAGAATTCTTGATTGAAAAGCAACCAAGAACGACTCTAAACAAACCCTAAAGCACGAATTTAATAAGGAAATAATGAAAACTAAAGGCTGAAATTTTAAGAAGGTTAAAGACGGACAGAAACAAGACTCAGCAAAGACAAACACAATTTGAAAAGAAAAAAACAGCACGAAACAAACAAAATATCAAGACTAGGCACGAAACTCTTGCCTTAATACCATGAAACAAAGAAACAAAGGGATATATCCACAATTCCAAAGGAGCAAACGGATTAATAGAACCTGGAAATCCAAAGAAGTTGGCTCTGATACCACTTGATATGTGCACACGTACGGAAGACTACCAAGACCCTTGGATTTTAGGCTTACTACTCGTTGAACTCAAGACCCCTTGGATTGATCTTCCAAGAACCCTTGACGTGGAGTAGGTTGCTCGAACTTTTCCCCTTGATGATGCCCTCAATCCTAGGAAAACCAAGATGAACCAAATTGAGCGTGTTCAATTGTTCAACCTAATTTTCTCAAGAACTTGAACAAAACTGAAAGGAAACTCTAAGCGAAATTGGATGGTCACCACAAGCAAAGCTTGATAAGACCTATGGCGGTTCTCAATCACCAAATAACCAAGAAAATTCAATGAAGAATTCACTTAAAATATCATAAACGTTCTGTTTTAATGTTGTTTACAAGAAACCCTTATATAGGGCATAGCTTAGATATAAACTAAGAAAGTACTTGACACTAGTTGTAACCTAAAACTCGACTACTAAAGATTACAACTCAAAATTTGCGTAAAACAACTAAGACGACTTTCTGATGGTACCCGCGAGGGAACCCACGGCGCGAGTGCGGACGCGGCTTCGTTACGCTTCAACTCTCTTCAAGGTCAAACCTTCTGATCGTACCCGCGGCACCTATCCGCAACGTGGGTTCGAGATGCGGGTTTGGTTGGAAGGTTTCGCACTTCACGCCTACACTTGAATCATCCTTCACTCCTTGGTCAGCCCATAAGCAATGCACAATATGTGACAAAGGATCCATGTTGTCGTCTTGCACACTTTATCCAACGTGTCCACAATAAGACCATACAAAGCATTCTTCATAGGACCATCCAAACCTTGAAGTACATCCTCAGTCACCTTGGAAACTTGCTCAACTCCATTGCCACGTGAAGAGCAGCCCTTTTCCATCCAGTTATCATTCCAAAAGCCCACACCACCATTATTTAAGAGCCAAATAATATGTGGTCCAATTAAACTACGAACAGATAACATTCTTTTCCATGTCCTAGAATCTCTAAGAGAAAATTGAACTTGTAAAGGATATTTAGACTTACAGTGCTTTACCCTCATAAAATCCACCCAAAGAGAGGCCTGCTTCCTAACATCCACCATAATTTCATGGACATTGCCAAGTGCACGTCATGTAGAGACTTGATGCCCATGCCATCTTCCTCAACAGGATGACAAATACTCCTCCATTTAATTTAGTGGTGTCTAGACTCAACTTCATCAGATTTCCACAGAAACCTAGCAAACAATCTTTCCAACTGCATGTATACACCTTTAGGATGAGAAGAAACATCAAGTGTATGTAAAGGAATGGAAGATAGGACGTGTTTAATCAGGATCAGTTTCCCACCAAAACATAGAATCTGATGACTCCATCCCAATATCCGTTTGGCAACTGATTGAACCATGTTAGCAAAATATATAGACTTACTATGACCACAGATGATGTGCACACGGTTGCGTATGCTAAGACCCCTTGGATTTTAGGTCAATAACTCGTTGAACTCAAGACACCACTAGATTCGTAAACCCAAGAACCCTTGACGTGGAGTTGGTGTGCTCACGAATCTCCCCTTGAAGATGAACACGTCCATAAGAAAACTAGGTTAAACCGAGTTGAGCGAGTTCAATCGTTTAATTTAATCTATTAAGAACTTGATAAAAAACTAGAAGAAACTCTAAGCAAGATTGTGGTCGCCACAAGCAAAGCTTGATAAGACCAAAGTGGGTAGTTCTTAATCACCAAAGAACCAAGAAAATTCGAAAAAGAATTCACTCAAAATATCATCATATGGCTGCCTACAGTAACGATTTTAAGCCTTTAAATAGGCACACAAATAACATGCTAGGGTTTTGTAGTAAAACAAACTACTTAACTAAATGGACTAGCTTAAACACATCATAAACGAACTAAACTAACTATAATCAGCCCAAACCAGCCAAAGTGAACCATCTTGATGCCTCTTAGCCCGTTACACCACCAATGGATCAGCGCCCTCCAAGTCTTCAATCCTCACACTTAGTTGGTTATTTGGACCTTCTTCTAGGCCTTGTTCAGCCCAAATGGTGTAGACCAACCGTGGAGAATGCTCAGCCCAACTTGCTTGGTTTTCTTCTTCAAGTATATCCAAAATCAGTTCATGAAGAGCATCCTTCATTCTTCTTGTTCTAGCTCTAGTCATTGGTCCATCCAAATGAAGTGTGCTCAGCTCATCTATCACCATTGGAATGTCCTTGTTCATCCTTCAACCCTTGGGACATATCATTCCCTCTTTCCTCGAAAGGATTCGTCCTCGAATTACCTACATCATACAAAGATAAATCAGAAACATTAAAAGTAGCACTAACATTTCCATACTTACTAGGTAAGTCCACTCTGTATGCATTATCTCCGATCCTCTCAAGAATTTGAAAAGGTCCGTCCCCCTTTGGATGAAGCTTAGATTTCCTTTGTCGTGGAAATCTCTCCTTTCTCATATGTACCCAAACCCAATCACCAAGTTCGAATACCATCTTTACTTGGCCCTTGTTTGCAATTTTGGCAAAGTGTTCATTCCTTTTCTCAATATTTTCTCGCACCTAGGCATGGAGATCCCTAACAATTTAGCTTTCTTTTTACCTTCAAGATTAGAAACTTCATTAGTGGGCAAAGGTAAAATATCCAAAGGAGTTAAGGGGTTAAAACCATAAACAATTTCAAAAGGTGAATAAGACGTAGTAGAATGAATAGTCCTATTATATGCAAACTCAATGTGGGGCAAGCATCTTTTCCAATTCTTTAAATTCCTTTGAATGATTGCACGCAAAAGTTTAGAGAGTGTCCTATTAACGACTTCAGTTTGACCATCAGTTTGTGGATGTGCAACAGTAGAAAACAACAACTTAGTACCAAGTTTACTCTACAAAGTGCGCCAAAAATGACTCAAAAACTTGACATCTTTATCACTAACAATTGAACGTGGTAAACCATGCAACCTTACAACTTCTTTAAAGAACAAGTCAGATATGTAAGTGGCATAATTAGTCTTAGAACATGCAATAAAGTGTGCCATCTTACTAAATCTATCCACAACAACAAAGATGCTATCCTTACCACTTTGTGCCCTTGGTAGACCCAAAACAAAATCCATGGAGATGTCTACCCAAGGTTGAGAAGGCATTGGTAATGGTGAATACAAGCTATGGGGTTTTACACGAGATTTTGCTTGTTTGCAAGTTAGACACTTAGTACAAAAGGACTCAACATCAGAACGCATACCTGGCCAAAAGAAGTGTTCATGCAAAACATGCAAAGTCTTTTTAACACCAAAGTGTCCCATAAGACCACCCCCTTGAGACTCTCTAACCAACAACTCACGCAAAGAACAATTAGGCATGCACAACTTAATACCCTTAAACAAGAAACCATCATGCCTAAAGAAATTTGAATGAGCACGTTTTTCACATTGAACCCACAATTTCAAAAAATTCTTATCATGCTCATACAAATCTTTAATGAAATCAAATCCAAGTAATTTAGTTTGAAGAGTAGTGATAAGAGAATACCTTCTTGACAATGCGTCAGCAACCACATTCTCCTTACCTTGCTTATACTTGATGGTGTAGGGAAAAGACTCTATGACTCTAACGATCTTGCATGTCTCTTGTTGTGCTTCCTTTGAGACTTCAAGAACTTCAAGCTCTCATGATCAGAGTGAATCACGAACTCTTTAGGAAGAAGATAATGTTGCCATGTTTGAAGAGTTCGAACTAGGGCATAGAGCCCCTTATCATAAGTGGGGTAGCTTAAGGTTGCTCCGTTCAACTTCTCACTAAAGTATGCTATGGGTTTAGAATCCTGCATAAGAACAACACCTATACCCACTCCAGAAGCATCATATTCAACCACAAACAATTTATCAAAATCAGGCAAACACAATAGAGGTGCATTAGTTAACTTTTCTTTTAACATATCAAACGCCTCTTGGTGTTTGCTTTCCCACTCAAAAATCACATTTTTCTTAACGAGTTCATTTAGGGGTGCAGCAATGGTAGAAAAATTATATACAAACCTCCTATAAAAACTTACTAAGCCATGGAAAGATCGTACATCATTAACATTTTTAGGTGTCGGCCAATCACATATGGCTTGCACCTTAGATTCATCAACATGAATATCATTAGCACTAACAATAAATCCAAGAAATATAATGCTTTCCATGCAAAATGAATACTTTTTCAAATTAGAATAAAGATGATGTTCACGAAGTACACACAAAACTTGATACAAGTGTTCAACATGATCTTCAAGTGATTTACTATAGACTAGAATATCATCAAAATAGACCACCAAGAATTTACCAATAAAAGCCCTAAACACATAGTTCATGAGTCTCATGAATGTACTAGGTGCATTAGTTAAACCAAAAGGCATAACTAACCATTCATACAATCCATATTTGGTTTTAAAGGCAGTCTTCCATTCATCTCCTACTTGCATTCTAATATGATGATAACCACTTTTAAGATCAATTTTAGAGCAAATAGTAGAACCATGCAACTCATCAAGCATATCATCTAATCTAGAAATAGGATGGCAATACTTTACCATTATTTTGTTGATGACCCTACAGTCAACACACATGCGCCATGTTCCATCTTTTTTTGGCACTAAAATCACGGGAACAGCACATGGCGACATACTTTCTCGTACAAACCCCTTTTCCACCAACTCATCTACTTGTCTTTGTATTTCTGATGAGGATCGTGGAAGCCAAGGTGAGGACACATTCAAGGCCAATCCTTCACAAGGCATAGGAGGTCCAATGACGAGGCTTCGAACCAAGAGGATGAAACAAGCTATGCAAGGACTTCTTACGCAATTGCAAGAAGAAGAACCTACTTGGGCTAAGAACATGCCGGTTCGGGATGATTACGTATGCTTGGATTGATGTTGACGCTAAGGGAAGTGAGCAAGATAGTCAAACCAAGCCAAATGAAGGAGAATTGAAGTTTCTGACCGAGGCCGCACCTAAGGCCGCGCCACGGCCTTCCCACATGGCCTTCATCAGAATGTTACTCCGAATGAAGTGAAGTGAAATAAAGCCTCTGATCGAGGCTGCGCTCAAGTCCGCGCCGCGGCCTTCCCTGTGGCCTTCATCAGAAATCGCCAACGCGTTTGTTTGTTTTTTACAAGTTTTTAATAGCATAGTGAGTTGTAAACCTTATATAAGGTATTTGGTGTAATGAACAAAGGACAACATGATTGAATGAATTAAACGTGAGTTTTCTCTCAAATTAGGGTTACCCTAGTTCTTTGGTAAAAGCAAGAACTACTCTTGTTCTTGACAATCGACTTGTTAAGATCAAGCCTTTTCTTTGCTTAGGATTATTCTTCCAAAAGGGTTTGCTCTTCATCTTGTGAGATCGTAAACTAGGGGTCTATTCCACGGGTTGGGTAGGAGTCTAGGTTGCATCCCATAAGGAGAACCAACGATCTTTGGTGGCATTCAAAGCACCCAATTCAAGTTGTTCTTGGATTCTTCGACAAGTAACGAAGGGGTCAAGAAGATTGGATTAGGTTTTCCACGGATCTTCAAGGAGTCTTGGGCATCTCGCGACCGTGGTTCGCATCAATTGGTATCAGAGCCAAGGGTTTTTCCTTGAATTTTCCAGGTTATCCAAGTCAAATTTTTCCTTTGGAAAATTTTGGCTATATCCCTTTTTTCTTTGTTTTCTCGTTATTCGATCTTCGTAATCGTCTTTGATTGTATTCTTGTGATTTCTTCCTTTCGTATCCTCTTTGATTATCTTTTATTGATATCTAATTAGGGTTTTTGTTAGAGTCGTTCTTGAGTTGTCTAAACCAAGAATTCTAGGGTTTCTTGTGTGGTTCAACTGTTGTCCTTGATAATTTCTCAATTGCTTCCTATTATTTCTAGGTGTTGAAATTGTTAAAAAAAAAAAAGGGGAAAGTACTGTTCTCGTACTGTAGCACGCTACTGTTCACCGATACTGTAGCGGACTAGTAGCGATACTGTTCATTCGACGATTCACTGTTCATTTGGCGAATTTTGGTTGTTTTATTTTACTTTGTGTTGATTGAGTAGTGGGTTATCTGGGATTTGTTTAAAAAAAAAAAAAGGGGAAGAAGAAATAAAGAGGCGTGCTTGAAGGGAGTAAAAGCCGAGCACACGAACTAAATCAATTAAACTAAAGTATATTTGGCTGGAATACTGTCCTTGTGCATCCGAATAGATCTGGTGAAACATCCAGATCGTTGGACAGAGAACAACGCCACGTACGAAAGTTTAATTGACCCGGATTTTTTGAATTCTTGTGAGATTGAATGGGCTTTGGCACAATGGGATTGATTGGTCATTATCTTGAAAAGGAAGACTATTGGAAAATCAAGACTCTCACCAAGAGAACCACACACTAGGAAGTCTCTTCGAGATCTTTGCATTCAATTCTGTAGTCGTTCGATTTCCTCAAAGTTCTTGAAAATTACTCTTCCCTAAGCAATTTCCTATTATTTCTTAAATCCTCCTTGATCATTTAACAGTAAGTCTTGTTAAGTCCAATTGAGCAGGTTCTTTACCAAAGGCCTACAGTGTGACCTCAAAGAGTGGTAAAAGGCTAAGGGGTGATATTAGCATCGGGAAAAAGCCTATATACCTAGAGTGATACACTGAGAGACGAGCGGATACATTTAGTGAGGGAGTGAGGTTCTTTTATTTGTTTTACTTTTGTTGCTAACATTTTTTTTGCAGGTAAGCTCATCATGTCTGACCATAGTGAGCAAAGGTTTGCTAGCCTAGAATTCTCTATGAAGGCTATGCAAGATGAGTTCAAGACGTAATGTATGCTCGTATGGATGACATTGCTTCAGCTGTAAAAGGGAAAACCAAGGTGTCACGAATTGCACCTGAAGAAGAAGAAGAAGATGAAGGTTATGAGTCTGAAGAAGTTATTTCCCGCCGAGGGAGGAGGGTGCCACTACTAGCAACCAAATCGTGATAACAATTTGGGAAGCATCAAGATGTCCATTCCTCCTTTCAAGGGCCTAAACAATCCAGAGGCTTACTTGGAATGGGAAAGGAAGGTTGATCAAGTGTTTGAAGTCCACAACTACTCTGAGGAAAAGAAAGTGCAAATTGCAGCAGTAGAGTTTGTGGAATACGCGAGCATTTGGTGAGACCAATTGGTGAAGTCTAGAAGAAGATGTGGAGATAAACCAATTCGAACTTGGGCAACCATGAAGACAATCATGAGGAAGAGATTCATCCCGAGTCATTACTCTAGAGATTTACACCGAAGGCTTCAGACCTTGAAGCAAGGCTCGTCTACTGTAGATGAATATGCTAAGGAGTTGGAGACCCTCATGATCCGGGCTGATGTACAAGAGGATGAGGAGGCCACCATGGCTAGGTTTATTGCAGGCCTAAATTCAGAGATTGCTGATGTTGTGGAATTGCACAACTATGTTGAGCTTCAAGACTTGGTTGATAAGGCCGAGAAAGTTGAGCAGCAACTCAAATCAAAAAGAGGACGAGGCTACTCCAACAATCAAACTCGTTCCCAATGGAGTAACTCCCATGAGAGGAGGCCTGAACAGAGCAATCAGAAACCCAAGGGAGCCATGGAAGAGAAATGACTACGCCCTCTAATAGTAAAAGCAAGGTCGAGTTACCATCCTCCAAACAACCCGTCAAAGGCAGAAATGAAGCACTACCACCACGACAGAGAGATATCAAATGCTACAAATGTCAGGGATACGGGCACATTTCTTCTCAGTGTCCCAGTCTAAGAAGCATGATCATCCTTGATAATGGGGATGTAGAGAGTGAGCACTCCTAGTGATGAGGAGATGCCACCGCTTGAGGGGCCCAGTGGTGATGAGAACGAAGGGCCTAGTGAAGTTGATCCACCAAGTGGAGCGGTGCTGGTTACCCGCAGATCCCTTAGTATCCAGCCTAAAGAGGATAGCGAGGAGATGCACAGGGAACACATCTTCCATACCAGATGTGTGGTCCTAGATAAGTTATGCAATGTCATAGTGGATAGTGGTAGCTGCGCGAATGTTGCCTCTACCTTGTTCGTAGAGAAGCTGAGGCTACCTACCATCAAGCATCCCAAAGCCCTATTATTTGCAATGGTTGACAAATCATGGTGACATTAAAGTGACGAGGCAAGTAATGGTGTCATTTGCCATAGGAGGGTATGTGGATGAGATCTTGTGTGATATTCATACCTATGCATGCTTGCCATATTTTGTTCGGGCGACCGTGGCAATTTGATAGGAAAGTGATTTATGATGAGTATAAGAATACCTATCGATTGACTTGGAAGAAGAAGGAGTATGTACTGAAGTCTCTACGGCCATCTGAGGCTTATACTAATCAAGCTAGGATCTCCCAGGAATGTAAAATGAGAGAAAAGCAACAAAGTGTGAGTGAGGAGAAAAACAAAAGAGATGGTGAGTTAGAAGAAAAGAGAGAAGAGTCGAGAGGAAAAAGGAGAGAGAAATAAAAAGAGGTTGTGTCAAAAGAAAAAAGGAAGGTGAGTGCATTTGCAGAAAAAGGAGAAGTCAAGAGTGCACTGATAGCGAGGCAGCAATTCCTTATGCTTATGTATAAGGATATTTACCTTTCTACTAACGACATTGACCTTTCTATACCAAGTGTCGTAGTTTCTTTGTTGCAGGAATTTCAAGACTTGTTCCCCAAAGATGTTCCACAGGGGTTACCACCACTTAGAGGCATCGAGCATCAGATCAACTTCATACCGGGGTCGAGCATTCCTAACCGACCAGTTTACCGGGCCAACCCCGAGGAAACAAAGTAGATACAGAGACAAGTGGACGAGTTGATGGAGAAAGGTTCGTTAGGGAGAGCATGAGTCCGTGCTCAATACTAGTCATTTTAGTGCCTAAGAAGGATGGCACTTGGAGAATGTGCGTGGACTACAGAGCCATCAATAAAATAACGGTAAAGTATCGTCATCCCATTCCTAGGCTAGACGATATGTTAGATGAACTGTATGGCTCACAAATATTTTTCAAAATTGATTTAAAGAGTGGTTATTATCAGATCAGGATGAAAGAAGGTGACGAGTGGAAAACTGCTTTTAAAACTAAGTACGGCCTTTGTGAGTGGTTAGTTATGCCTTTTGGCTTAACTAATGCTCCTAGTACTTTTATGCGTTTAATGAACCATGTTTTCCGCCCTTTCATTGGAAAATTTGTTGTGGTCTATTTCGATGATATTTTGGTTTATAGCAAGTCGTTGAATGATCATTAAAACACTTGCATGCTGTTCTTGATGTACTTAGATCGCACCAATTATATGCCAACATGAAAAAGTGTTCCTTCTATATGGATTCTATTATTTTTCTTCACATTGAGTTTGCATATAATAGGACTGTTCATTCTACTACGTCTTATTCGCCTTTTGAAATTGTTTATGGTTTTAATCCCTTAACTCCTTTGGATATTTTACCTTTGCCCACTAATGAAGTTTATGATCTTGAAGGTAAAAAGAAAGCTAAATTTGTTAGGGATCTCCATGCCAAGGTGCGAGAAAACATTGAGAAAAAGAATGAATACTTTGCCAAAATTGCAAACAAGGGCCGAGTAAAGATGGTATTCTAACCTGGTGATTGGGTTTGGGTACATATGAGAAAGGAGAGATTTCCATGACAAAGGAAATCTAAGCTTCATCCAAGGGAGGACGGACCTTTTCAAATTCTTGAGAGGATCGGAGATAATGCATACACAGTGGACTTACCTAGTAAGTATGGAAATGTTAGTGCTACTTTTAATGTTTGTAATTTATCTTTGTATGATGTAGGTGATTCAAGGAGGAATCCTTTCGAGGAAAGAGGGAATGATATGTCCTAAGGGTTGAAGGATGAACAAGGACATTCCAATGGTGATGGACGAGTTGAGCACCCTTCCAAAGATGCTAATGATGTACTTGGAGGTTTGGATGGACCAATGACTAGAGCTAGAACAAGAAGAATGAAGGATGCTCTTCATGGATTGATTTTGGATACACTTGAAGAAGAAAACCAAGCAAGTTGGGCTGAGCATTCTCCACGGTTGGTCTACACCATTTGGGCTGAGCAAGGCCTAGAAGAAGGTCCGAATAACTAGCTAAGTGTGAGGATTGAAGACTTGGAGGGCGCTGATCCATTGGTGGTGTAACGAGCTAAGAGGAGTCAAGATGGTTCACTTGGGCTGGTTTGGAGCATGCGAATTTTATTAAGCCAAATCCACTTCACTTGGGCTGGTTTGGGCTGATTATAGTTAGTTTAGTTTGTTTATGATGTGTTTAAGCTAGTCCATTTAGTTAAGTAGTTTGTTTTACTACAAAACCCTAGCATGTTATTTGTGCGCCTATTTAAAGGCTTAAAATCGTTTGTAGGATCCATATATGATGATATTTTGAGTGAATTCTTTTTAAAATTTTCTTGGTTCTTTGGTGATTAAGAACTACCCCTTTGGTCTTATCAAGCTTTGCTTGTGGCGACCACAATCTAGCTTAGAGTTTCTTCTAGTTTTTTATCAAGTTTTTAATAGATTAGATTAAATGATTGAACTCACTCAACTCGGTTTAACCTAGTTTTCTTAGGGACGTGTTCATCTTCAAGGGGAGATTCGTGAGCACACCAACTCCACGTCAAGGGTTCTTGGGTTTACGAATCCAATGGGGTCTTGAGTTCAACAAGTTGTTGACCTAAAATCTAAGGGGTCTTGGCATACGCAACCGTCTGCACATCAACTTCATCATAACATAATACATTTGCTCACATAACACATGTATTAAAATTTTACCTCTTTGGAGCTACATTGCAAGAATTAAGTGTGGGGAAAATCAAGTACTTCAAAGCAGGCTATGTTACCTTTTGAGCTTATTTATCATTAAAACATGCTTTAACATAGCTTTTGAGTTTTTCTAAGCTTTGAAACAAGGTTGGTGAGCAACAAAGAACTGAAGTGAGGACATGATGAATCGTTGCAAAAAGCACTTCACAAAGGCCAGTGGACATCAATGGACAACAATAATATCAACTTTTGGGACTCATGAACCAAACAAGGGGAGTTTCTTGTTTCATTTTTCTTTTTTATCTTTTCTTTTACACATTGAGGACAATGTAACATTTTAAGTGTGAAGGAAAGGTAAAGATTATGTTTGGTGGGGTCTTTGGTAAAATTGTCAAGGTATTGTTTTGGTAAAATATGGTCAAATTTTTTGAAATTTTTCCTTTTAATTATACTTTGTGCCATTAACTTATTGAATTTCTTTACTTTTTGAAATAATATATGCAACTTTGATTGAATATTTTGTACAAATATATGACAAAATAGTTATTATGTGATTAGGAGTTTTGTTTTTAAGAAAATATATCTTGTAAAATTGTTGTAATTGTGTTTTGATTTGGCATGTTTGATTTTCAATTTTTTTTCTTTACTTAAATTTACATTGTTAAGTGGTAGATATGGACAAGAAGTATACTTATGCATTATTTGAATTAAGGGACAATTATACCATGAGCAAATTGATGAATGTTTATTTATTTATACTCCAATGATTCAAATTGCTTAGTATCTGGGAATCTTCATCTACAAATGTCGATTTTTGCATCAAACAGCATTTGAATTATGAGTATGCAAAGCAAGTTTGATTGAAAGTGAATTGTTGAGTAATAAAGGATCTTCATCAATCAATGTCAATCTTTTCATCAAAAGACAATTTCACTTCTCAAACTAAAGCTAAAAAGTGATTAAAATGATCAAAGTGTTGAGTAATCGAGGGTTTTCATCTAAAAATGTCAACCTTTGCACCAAAAGTCACTTGCAATTATAAAGTGCAATATGTCTTTATTGAGTGTAAATTGAGTTGTATATGATTGTCCATATTAAATACCTAGTATGCGAAATTTTATAAGGCAAAGAAATTTGGTTGAATTAGTTTCAATCTTGATATAATTACGTCCTTTTTACCTGGTATGATTAGTATTAGAAACACTACAAGGAATTACATGATGCCTATTTGCTTTATCTTGTGGAAGTGCATTCAACAATGAGACATTTATTATTTCAAGCCTAGAATCATGTTTTGATCTCTTGATTTTCCAATTGCTTGAGGACAAGCAATGATTCAAGTGTGGGGGAGTTTGATAAGTGACAATTTTACCTATTTTAGCATAGTATTATATATATTTTTGGTGTATTTTTAGTATGTTTTAAGTATTTTTCATATAAAAATGGCTCAAATTCATAATTGTTCTTCCATTTGAAGAATTTCACAAAAATTAGGGTTTTTACCCAATTTTTAGGGTTTTGAAGCAAAATTTATATTTTGAGCAAATTAATGCACAATCTTTGTACAGTCTTTCAGGTTTTATACATTCAATCATAATGTGGATCAATTGGAGTAAAGGTCATCCAATTCTTAGTGGATTCAAGGATGATTGGATTGGGAATTTCAATAGAACAATTTTACATTCAAACTTGGAGGATTGTTTTGCTCAACTTTTAAAAAATTCTTATCTACAAATTCATCATAGAATTAAAAGATCAACATCACAAAAAGGTCTCAACAGCAGAAGAGGCATAACATGCAAAAGAGAAGTGTAAAGAAGCAACAGAAGTGAAGAATTAGAGAAAATAAGGGGTCGACAACAATGACATATTTCAATATTTTGCCCATAATGTGAGATACAAATATTGGATTGAGATTATTCTTATGGAATTTTACAGCTAAGAGAATACTCTACAAATCTTATTATGATATCAAAATCCAATTCTCACATCTTCATAGCCAAATATCTAAATTACTAAAAAACAAAGCTCTCCCAACCACATCTCCATATTTTGGCTATATCTTTGCATCCAAAATCAAAATGACCTGATTCTTGTGGTGTTGGAGAGCTAATTCAAAGGGCTACCACTTTCATGTTTTTAGGAAAAGTTGAGTCATCCTTCTTCAGGGTGCAATCTACGAGTCAAGATTCGTGGACCAACAGCCCACAGATCTGACCCACGAAAACAATGTCTTCAACTTGTAGCTTATCTTCCAGACCCTTTTGATGACTTTTTGAATATTCTTTGCACCTGCACTACCCAAGGAAACATTGCAAAATTCAATGTAAATCTATTTGTGATTTCAAGACAACTTTTTGTACAAATTGTCATGCAAGTTGTTTAGATGATTGAGGTGAATTTTTTTTATAAATAGGGAGCTCATGCAAGACTTTTAGAGAGTTGGTAATAATGAGAGAAAAGGAATAGATGAAGTCTAATTAGCTTGTTAAGCGAGAGTAATGGTGTTCTTAGTTGGGTCAAGAGGGAATTCAAGTGAGGTAATCTTCAATTCATCATGAGAGTAAGGATTGAGTACAATTGGAATTGGATCCCAAACAATACAAGAATTCATGGCATGAATTAATCCTTTCAATCTTACATTTGGTTATTAGTGGAATCTATTTCCTAGAATCTTAAAATTGTGAGTTTTCTCTAATGCTGTTATTCTTTAAAGTTGATTAGTTTAGTTGTTTGTTTTAAATTTTTTTCTATTTTTTTTATTATTTGATTGTTTAAATAAGTGAGTGATAAAGCCTTTGTACTTCCATGACCTTTTCCTTGTTGGATCGAACCTATTGCCCTATATTCAAAAACGATTTGTGCACTTGCAGTACATAGCGTAATTAGGTTATTTAATAAGATTATTTGTGTGTGTTAGTCAATGATTATTTGTGTGTGTTTAACTAGCCTAATTATGCATCAATCAGGGAGATTTATGAACATCCTTAGAGAATTTATCAATGTCAATGTTATATTCTTGGATGGTTGGGGAAGACATTGATCAGGTGAAACAATATGCTTAACCATTTTCTCACCTTTATTCACAGCTGATAAGGGAATTGAGCACACTCATTCTATTCCATTTCAGCTCTCCCAAATATCTTAGTAACAAAATGATTCATTTATAAAGCTATCTTCAATCCAAGAAGTGCAAGAGGTCATACTTTCACTAGATGATGATAGTCCAGCAGGGTCGGATAGATTTGGGAACTTCTTTTACCAATCTTGCTAGGATATTACCAATCAAGACTTATTTGAGGCTAGTTTGGATTTTTTTTCCAGGGTGCACATCTTCCTAGAGAAATCACAAGTACAATAATAGTGTTATTGGAAAAGAAACAAGGAGCTACATACTAGAGATATTTTCGCCCCATTAGCATATGCAATGGAACCTAAAAAATTGTCTAAAAAATTGTAGCAAATCACTTGAACAAATTGCTAAAACTTGTTATTTATCCTCTTTAGTTTGGATTTATTATAGCAAGAAATATTCTTGACAACATTCTTCTGGCACAAGACTTTGTTCCAGAATTAGGTAAAAATTAGGTACTCACAATTGAATTCTGAAAATAGACATAAGAAGGCATATGACGGGGTTGAATGATCATTCCTCCTAGCAGTGATGAGATTTTTTGGATTTTAGGAACAAGCAGTAGATAATGTATATCGTCTCGTATCCAACAATTGGTTTTCTATTTTAGTTAATGGCCAACCTTTAGGATTCTTTAAGTCGTCAAGGGGAGTTTGGCAAGGAGATCTGCTCTGCTATCACCTGGGTTATTTCTGTTGGCAGCAGAATATTCTAGGAGAGGATTACTTCACCTCTTTTCTTATAATGATGCCAGTATATATAAGTTGATTGGAGGTATGATACCTAATTTAGTTTTTGCAGATGATATGATTATTTTTACTAGGGCTTTAGCTAAGGCTTTACAGGCATTAAAAGGTTCTTGTTGTGATTAACAAAGATGATTTAGCCAAATAACTAATACGGCTAAGAGTTCTCTCAGTTGCTCCACTGAGAATTAGCCCAACTTGATTAGAATGTTTATGGGAACAACGGGATTTCATCAATAGAATTTACCCTTCACATATTTGGGTGTTCCTATGACCTCAGGGAAGGCAAAAAGTGTGTTATTTGATGTGATATTAACAAATATATGGGGAAATTCAGCATTTGAGTGTGAAGATGTTGTCTGCTAGAGTCAAGATTATCCTCTTGCACTATGTATTGACTTCTATGCCTATATATCTCATACAGCTCCTAAAGCCTCCAAAGAGAGTAATTCAATCCTTAAAAATATTGTTCAATGGTTTCTTATAGGATGCAAATATAGAATCTCGAAGGACTCAATGGTCTTCCAGAGATAAACTTTGCTTTCTAATATATAGAGAATTGGGGTTTCGAGCCTTAGAAAATATGATCAATGCATTCCCATTGAAACTGTGCTGAGTTCATGCACAAAAAGTACATAAAAGGCAAACACCATGTCCAAGTTAGCGTTCCATATTTTATACCAATCTGGAGAAGATTGAAGAGTATTTGGCATAAAGCTTAGGAAAATATCCATTGGTGTATGGGCGAAGGATTGATAGATTTCTAACTTGATTGATGGATTATTGATGAACCACTAATCAATTTTAGCAACTAGAATGATCCTCCTCTTTTCATGGTTGCAGAAATTTTTGGAGTGAGTGGTTGGAGTATTTAATACCTTGCCTGATGGCTTCCTAAGAACATGTGGATCATATTGTCAAGTTGCCTATCTATCTTTCAATAAAAAAAACATAATGATATGGGCTCCATTCTCAATTGGATTGTTCACAGTATCATCAGGTTGGAATCTTTTATGCTAGAGAACAAATGTACCTATTGTGATGAAGATTATATGGGCTCCTTAATTGTCAATTAAAATATCCTTTTTGGTATGGAGGGTGTTAGTAAATTTCCTACCTTTAGATAGTGAGTGAAATACCCAAAGTTCAATTTCGTACTTTAGAAAATTAAACTTCGACCCTTTAGATTCATTTCCTTGAATTGCATGACATGCATAGAAGCTAGGTTTGTGTTAGCTTTTTAAAACAAAAAAAAAATTGTAGCACAAGATGTCACAAAATTAGGGGTCAATTCGTGAAGCAAGTTGGTGAATTAAACACCATATAATCTGCTTATTAGCCCTAGTAGGAGGACTACACAAAGGAAAATAATTAAAATGAAAAAAAAAGAAGAAGAAAAATCTTCTCAGAAGCTAGCTGGTCAAACAAGATTGCAAGCAAGTAGGAGGTGTCATGTTCTTGGAGTTTGTAGGGTGAAGCAAGCACCTCATGAGCAGCCAGCCTAATGTGCTGATTAAATGGGATAAAAAATGATAGAAAAATGATGGAAAAAGGCTTCTTGAAGTCGTCCAAAGAGAGAAAGAGAAAGGAGAGAAAATCTGGAGAAAAGGCAAGCTGGAATTGAAACAAGATTGAAGACTCTTAAGGGTAACACCAATTTTCTTAACTTCTTGATTGATTCTATATGTTATTTAGCAAATTTAAAACTTAATTGATGGTATATATTCTGATTTGGAGGTGGAATTGAACTAGGAACTAGGAGATTTTGAACCAAGAAAGCTTTAACATACCTAGAACCCGTAGCACAGTCACCTCTGCACAGCTGTAGGAAACTGATCATAACTTTGTGTAGAAAACTCAAAATTGGATTCCGTTTGTTGTTTTAGAAACTAGATTCAAAGGCCTTTTCATGGTATAAAAATCATGTTCTGTTTCGTTATGTAGAAATACCAGAATCGTTTGGAATCTGGCTGAAAAGCTAGACCTGCAAAGAACAGGGTTGGTGAGGTCCTAATTTGTAAGCCAATTTCAACCTCGATATGATTCAGATATGAATTGGAGCCCTTCATAAGAGTTTTAGTTCTTGAATTATAGTTTCTACACATGTAAATATCACTCTCATACAACCTATATTTTGAAAGATATGCTGAGTTGAAAATCAGCATCTCGCTGGACTGAGAATTTTGAAAATCAGCATATGGTCTGCAACTGGTTTAAATTGTGGCCATATTTTGACTGGGATTTTCTTCGAATTTAAAAATGGTTTCTTCTGAAGAGTTGTAGGAAATTGAATCTAGTTTCCAACATGACCAATTTTGTAGCGTTTTGATCAGTATAGCCCAAGTTATGTTCAAATGAATGGACCCTGCGCAGGCAGCCAAGGGAGGATCTGCGAGCTTGAAGCCCATGGCTCCACCCACGGTTCCTCTCCAGATTACTCCTTTTAAAACAGTTTTCTTGGTCCATTTGAGCCCTATTTTTCAAGGGTTTTCACTTGTTTCATGACATATCATTAGGCATGCTTTTATTAAGTTAATATTAGGTTCATGATTTGGGTTTTCTTAAGTGAGTCAATTACACTTTGTAGGTGATTTTGATGAGGCCAGAAACTCAAGCTATTTGAGTTGATTCAACAATCGGTTGGTGATAGTTTTGGGGAAGTTGAGGTGAGGACTTCCTTATACTTTAGCTTTTTCAAAAAAAGTATAACTCTTATGTATACTTGACTTTAAATGACTACTTGGATATCAAGTTGGCATGAATGAAGTTTAAGTGTGCGTGAATGGTTCTTACGAAAAGAATGTGATTGATTGAAAGTATTTGATATTTGTTCATATGTTTGGAATGGCTCTTTATTTGCTATGTTAATTACTCTACCAAGACTAGTCTATATGATATGTATGATATATGGCCTACCTAGCGGGAGAAATAGCTAGGACATGAGTATGGCCTACCTGGCGGGATAAATAGCCGGGCTGGAATTCCAGTAGGTTGATGGTTAACTTGTAAATATTGAGCTATTCATGAATGAAGATTAATATATGTATCTGTGTGAATGTCATGAACTAATTCATGCCCTAAAGTATAATTATAGCTCCTCACTGAGCATGTGAAGCTCACTCCTCTTTGATTAATTATTGCAGGTTTTTGTGAAGTTTTGGGAATAGGCTTTTGGGCTCATTGGGTTGGATTGTTGAAGGTGAGCCTAGTGTATGTAGTTAGAGTAGGAAGCAATGTGCTTTGTGAGATTTGTGGTGGCAGTCATGTAATGTAAATACTCAGGATTTGTATTATATGGGTTTTGATGTAAATTATACTTTGCTTATGGATTGTAGATTGTGAGATTGTGCTATAAGAATTTAATTCCAATTTTATTGTATAGCATGTTTTTAAAATGAAACCTAAATTGTCAGGTGGTGAACTTGGGAGATTTTATTTATGTTAATAGAAAATTGATGATATCTCGGAGGACTCGTTATTGATTGTTACATTTAAGTCCTCTAATTTCGCTAGCCTGGTATTGTGGGGTTAATTCTCCATGATACAGCGAGGGTGTTATACGCCGGATATGGGGTGTGACAGTGAGATCCAAAACCGTGGTATTTATTTGGCATCTTTGTGTAACCATTGTCAATGGCAAAGGGAGGATACAAGGCATCTTTTCATTATAGAACTTTTGGCATTCAGAAGGCATCATATGTTTGTGTTTTTGAATTGATTTTAGATTGGTATAATCAATAATATTTTGGTGTATTTAGAAGGCAAGGAACACAGCTAGATTCTAGAATCATTCATTGACGCTAGACAGGTTGTCTATGGGTTAGATCAATTCTTCTATTTGTTGGCTCAATCAAGGATGTTGAGGGAAGTTGGGTGGCACCAAAATCAAGAGTGACAATAGCAAGAAAGTTCAGAATTCATCCATCTTCTCTAGCATAGGAATTCCCAATTTATTGACAAACACTTCCTTTTGGAGTTCTCAAGTTCAACTTAGAAAAGAAAAGGCCAGGATGTAACCATACTCCTGAACATTTTCTGGAGAAGTCTTGCAAGACAATCAAGGAAAGATGGTTGTAGAGTTTTATAAAAAATTTCATGAATTAGATGTCTTGATAGTTGAAAGTGATAGGATCCCTTGGACGTCTACACAAGAGATGCATGTTGATTATGGAGTTGGTGATAAAGTAGCTCGTGTGAAGCTTAAAGAGGCATTGATTGCTCATGAACTTGGTGAACGAGCTAGAGAAAGTTGGCCAGGTTGTCTATACGAATTTTTGATGCTAAGTAGACTTGGATTCGATTGAAGAGCCCATTTGCCACTTGAGGTTATGGGTGTCATGGGCTTAATTCGTTAGTTTAATAGCCCAAGTTGTATATTTAGTTGTAGGTTTATGTTATGGTGCAACTAGGGTTAAGTTAGTTTCCATATTTAGTTTATATCTTGATGTTATGCGCCTCTTTATAGAGGGTGTTACTATTCATCCGAATTTTAGAACATTAATCAATAATATTGAGTTTTTCTCTTCAATTGTGCGTAAGTGCAAATTGAGTTTTCTTAGTTCTTTGGCTAAAGAATTACTCTTGATTGCTTGGCAAGGCGTTTGTTGAGTATTCAAGAATCTCGCTTAAGGTTCATCTTTGAGGGTTTGAATCTTTTCAATAGGATTGTCGACTAGGTGTCTACACCACGTCGTTGGTTAGGGGTCTAGGATCGTTTCTTAAAGGGGGAGTTTAACGAATCTAGTTGAATTTGAAGCAAAACAATCCGAGTTGTTCTTGGGGTCTTTGACAAGTTACGAAGAGGTCAAGAAGATTGGGTTGCATACTTGGAATTCGAGAGTCTTGGACCGTCATCTATTCCGTTGAACGCATCAGAAAGCCTCTCACTGCTTTTTGCCATAAAACTATGCTTAAGAAAAGGATTTTAAAATGTTATGCTTGAAATTGATTCAGCTATTCTAGCTCAATTAGTTGGAGGTGAATCAATTGCTAAATGGCCACTACGTCAAATTATTTTACTAACTAGACGTTTCTTGTCACTCCATCAAGGATTAGTATCACATATTTATAGGGAAGGAAATAAGGCAACTAATTTTCTAACAGTACGAGGTACAACTTTGAAATTTATCACTTTTGATCTTCAGCAACTTCCTTCTACATTTAGAGCTATTTTAAATTTAGATAGTATTAGCATGCCTTACATTAAGACATGTATTGTAAGGGAGTAGTACTCCTTATTGACCTTTCTTAGTCTTTGCTATATAACATGTAATGGAGGATTTGTTCATGTCCCCTCCAAAATTTTTTTACTTCCTGCATACGAGGTCCTTGCCAAAAAAAAAAAAGCCCTTATCTAATGATTCATTGTACCTTTTATTTATTTGTTTAATTTTTAAATTCCATAAATAGGAATAGTAGCTCCAATTTGGCTCCCTTCGAATGTTGTTGAGGCGATTTTGACAGTTGAGGTCCTTGTTGGAGATGCTTCAAATGTTACGGTGTGGAGTCCTTCTTAGTTAGGTAAATTTTCAACTTCTTTAGCCTTTCAGGAAGTACAAAATTGTAGAAACATTTCCTTTGTTCACTCACAATTTTGACATAGTTTAATTCCTTCTAAAGTGTCTTTGTTTATGTTGAGATTATTGAAGGATAGATTGCCATTGGATAGTGTGATGGCTAGATCCAATGTTCATTTGCCTTCTAAATGTAGATGTTGTGAACATCCAAGTGTTGAAAATGTTGAACATGTTTTTTTTCTTCTAGAGAATTGGCTGAGTCGATGTGGAGATTCTTTGGTTCTGGTTGTGGAGTGGTTATGGAATCAAGCCATCGGGCAAAACTTATGAAGTGGTGGTTGACCAAGTCTCATAACAATAGATTGAAATTTATTTTTTAGATCACTCCAACTTTTATCAGCTAGAATTTATGGGAAGCTTGAAATAGGGGGTTTTTTGAAGGTGGGATTCTAGCAGTTTGGAAATTGTGTGAGGCTCTGTTTAAAGATATTTCAGATGCATTCTATGGAGAATTTAATGAAGTTATCACAGCATGCTCTTGGAATCAGTTTGTGGACTTGATATCCTAACACTCACGAACCATTATTTGGAAGATGGTAAGGTGGACTCCTCCTTTAATAAGGAGCTTAAAGCGGAATATTGACGATTGTGCGAAACAGAATCTGGGAGTTAGTGGAGGAGGAGGAGTTCTTAGGGATTCTAATGGCACAATGATTATGGCTTTCTCAGTCTTTTTTGGAGTGCATACATCATTGCAAGCAGAAACAAAGGCTCTTTTGTTGGGAATTCAATAATGTGTTTCTTATTACTATTTTTAGTTTTTAATTGAATTTGATTCTTTGATATTGGTTAATGTGTTGACAGGAAAATTTAGCTGCCCTTGGTCCATTCAAAGGGAGGTCAACCAAATTCGCTAGCTGTTGAAGGGAAGTATTTGTATTTCTCACTATCTGTGTCAAGGGAATGGAGTAACGGATGGCATATCAAATATGGGAGTTGCTCATCCAGATACAAAGCAAGTCAATCATGTTCAAGAGGCATATTTTCCTTGTTTCATTCAAGATGAATTACATTTGAATAGGCTAGGATTTTCTGCATTTAGAATAAAAAGAACAGCTTGGTTTTTGTTTTTTGCATTTCATCCATTGTAAAGGGAGTAGTACTCCTATTTTATTACTTTAACTGTTTGTAATTCATGGAGGTAAGGTTTATGTCCCCCTTCATTCTTTACTTTGCTATATTAATGAAATTTAGGAGTGGCGCCTTCCCCCAAAATTGGGGTTAGCTAATTGAAAAACAGAAAAAAAATTATGAATAGTAGCATTTAGGATTCAAGATATGACTTCCAATACTACTATTGAGAGTTTTCTTCTACAGAATTAAAAAGTACACAATCTTAAGTTAAATATTTTAGTTTCTACGCAAGATTTATATGTGGTCCTAGTGGTTTCTATGTTATAATGTTCAATAATTATTATTTTGATTTGTAAACTTTTCCATGAAATATTATATTCATTAAATAGGAATTTTAAAAAAATTTTAGGATAATTTAGATACATCTTATTAATCAGCACAATTTTCTTTTTTTTCTTTTATTTTATCCATTTGCACCACAATTACGTTTGGTAGTTCATAGTTCAAGTTTTGACTTAGTAAAATTCTAACATAGTTTTTATTTGAAAATATAAATAATCATTTTAGGTAGTTTTTATTGCGGAGAATGAGGGCAAGGTCAAAGAAGGGGATGAAAGTTAACTAGGCTAACTAGCTGAAAATAAATTTCTTAGGCAGGGCTAGAGATGGGGAATGGTAACTCCACTCAATTATCCATATCTAAAGTAAACAAATAATTTATCTCATGTACAATAAAATTATATGAAGTGTTTAGTTAATGTTTAATTTATGCATTAAGTTTTTAGCTAAAAAAGGTGGTTTGATTAATTATTTTCTTTAATAGCTATGATCACGTGCATAATATACGAGTTCAATACTAGTAAAGAATAAAATGGCATTTATAGGGTAAAATGGTAAAATTTGAAAAATTAAGGGAAGTTGATTTCTAAATCATCCATTAAAGATGGGATATATGCCTATGATAAGTACTAAAGTGCATTAGTTTTTGTAGGTTTTTAGGGGAGGTTTTCAGGATTTTTCTATGAGTTTTCCTCTATTTCTTAGTTATTTCTTCTCATTTGTGATTTGAATGCCAAATTGTATAAAGGTGTGATTTACATGTGATTTTGTGTCATTTTTGTAGGGTTTGTACATTGCATCACCAATTTAGATCAATTTGGATGATAATTGGATAATACTTTAAGATTATTTGAAGTTGGTGATGAGTTGAAGTCAAGAAACCCTCAAATTGGTACAAAGAATCAATGGTGGAACAAGAATGGAAAAGAAATAGGTTTGTAGCTTGGATATATTTCAGTATTTTGGCAATAACTCTAGCTAGAGATATTGGATTGAGATACTTCTTGAGCCATTTTAAAGCTAAGACGATGGTCTACAATTCATATGAAACATCCAAGTCCAGTTCTCACGTTTTGATGGTCCAATTTCCAAGTTACTGAAGCACATCTGTACTGTGAGGCAGTTCCGACCAGTTCCCAGTATTTTGACTATATCTTGAGCTATAGAGCTTCAAATGACTTGATTTTTATTGTTTTGGAAAGCTATCGCAAGGGGATACAACTTTTGTGTTTTGAGAAAAAGCTAATTCTGCCTTTTTCGAGGTCAAATCTGACATAGAAGTGAAAATTGAGCTTCTATCCGCATTGGCGATGTCACCCGCGGCGCGGATGACGCTGCGGATGGTATCAAAAAGTCACGTATTCCATCCACGGAAGCTGCCGTGCCACGGATGGCGCCGTGGCTCAATTACGATAAATTGCGATTTTCTTTGTTTTGGGTGAAATCTTTTAAAAGAAGAACCCTACCTCTTGGGGGGGCATTACACACGCACCAAAGACATCAAAAATACACTTTTACACACATCTAGAGAGATGTAGAGAGGAAGAAGCAAGAGTAGGGGGGACAACTCAAGGGCTTCAATGGTGCAAAGCAAAAAGATTTTATCAAGATGCAAGGAGGGATTCAAGAGAGCTGCATGAGAATGAGCTTTCTATTTCTTTCTTGTCTTTTGTTATTTATATTCTTGTACTCATGAATTGAGTTGTTTATAATTTAGATGAGATGAACCCTAGATTCTTATGTTTATGATTTTATTCTTTGATGAATGAAAATCCCAACTTTGTTCTTAGATTTATTCACGAGTTTTAATGTTATTGAATTGGGAATTGCTAACGCCTTTGATTCAATTATTGATTTTATATAATTAGATTGAGAAATCACTTTGATAATTAGATCATCTCTTGAATAAAGAGGCTTTCATGGGTTGCTAGGGATAGAATCACATAAGTCTCCCCGGTTAGATTCAAACCTAACCAAAACCAAAGAATCCATAGAAACTTAATGCTTCTCTTTGGGGTTTTAATTGAGAAGAGATTCCAATCAATCAAGCAAGGGGATAGGGGGTTAATATTTGAGAAAGATTGAACCTAATTAAGGGATTCTAGGGTCTAAGTGATTGTGTTATTCATTAGTCAAGGTATAGTCTTAGCATGCTTGGTTTAGGGTATTCTTCATCTAGATTTGCCTCTACTTTTGTCCATTCTCTCTACTGACTTCTAGATTGTGGTTTAATTAGATAATTTGTTTAGTTAATTTGTATTTCCAATTAATTCGCCATTCGTTTTGTGAGGTTAGATAATAGAAAGAAGGTCAGTACTAGTATTCATTTGTCCCTGTGGGATCGACACTCGGTATTCCTGTACACTGTACTACTGGAAACGATAGGTGCACTTGCCTAAAGTATCCATAGTATAGCTGAACGGATACTCGCCTAGAACATTTGACCTTCGACACCAATTTGAATAACGTTACATATGCCATTTGGTACATATTCTATGCAATATCTCAAACTTAGTTGATGATGTAATCATTTTTATGCTTGTAGAAATGCATAAAATGTATAAACGAGGATGAATCTTGAAATGCTTAGCATAGTTGACATATCAACCGTTTTGAGAGAAGAGTGGTAAACTAATGAAATGAATGTAAAATTTTTTCTTTAATAAAGTTAAACTCACATTTCCTTTGCTAATAAAAGGAAGGGCAGAATTTACTTTGCCATCTAGAGTATTTTCTAAATTCCACATTGTTATCTAAAGTAATCTTTGTTTCTAATTGCCATGTAAAGTTAAACAAATTGCTCAATTTACTATCTTAAGAGGATTAATTTTGCGAATTTAGTTTCTTGTTGAAATATAAAATTACATAAACAGTTAATTTGCCATCTTAATTTTATTTTATTTCTAGTTGCCATATAAAGTATGAAAATAGTTGAATTTGCTATTTTTCTCTTAAAACATAAATTACCTTGTAATTGGGTATTTGCTGACATTTTTTAATTTAGTTCATAAAGGTTTTTATCAATTAAAGTAAAAAGGTTTGCAAATATCCAATTATAAGATATTTTATGTTTTCAGTTAAAAACAAAGCAAATTGAATTATATTTTTATACTTTATATGGCAGATAGAAATAAAATAAAATTAAGATTGTAAAATTTTATATTTATTGAATTTTATATTTCAACTAGACACTAAATTCACTTAAGATGAAAAATTGAGAAATTTCTTTACTTTAGATGACAATTAGAAACAAAAGTCACTTTAGATGGCAATATAGGCTTTTGAAAATACTTTAGATGGCAACTAGAAACAACTATAATTTTAGTTGGCAATGTGGGATTTTGTAAATACTTTAGACGTCAAAGTAAATTTTGCCCTAAAAAGAATGTTTTGAGACCTTAAATTCTTGAAATGATTGTAAAACCAATTTAATCAACTTGGCCAAAAGCCAGGCCATCATACTCCAACAACAGCACCAAACACGCAATTATAGCAACGCGTTTTCGGAAACACCAAAATCTTAGAAAAGAAATACTTGTACGCGTATTGACAGATCTCATCCCATTCGCCTGCCTCAAGACGGCTCTTAAAAAGGCCGCCATGCCATCATCATTGGAGACTTGGCCAATTGGCTTTGCCATCTTGCGTTGTTTCTTTATTTTTGCTCTCTTTATAGCCTCTCCATTTAGTGTAAGTTTCCTGCGGTTTTTTCTCAACAAACCTACCGACAAAGCGATGCCACCCATTTTGCTGAGGATTTTGTTCCTATACAATTTCCTACATACATCGCTCCTTTACTTGGTTCCCAAAAAGCTTAGGACCTTTCTCCCTGCTTCTTGGTACCCTCCACTACAAACGCCACAAGATTTTTTCAAGAAGGAGGAGACTACTCCAGCTTCATACACCACCATCTCCTCCTCTTCATCACCGGCTCTAACTCCTCGAGCTCAACGTAGAATGGATGCCGATGAGCTTAGACGCGTTTTTCAAATGTTTGATAGAAATGGGGACGGCCGAATCACGAAGAATGAGTTGAATGACTCGTTAGAGAACATGGGAATATTCATCCCAGACAAAGAGTTAGCTCAAATGATCGAGAAAATCGATGTGAATGGCGATGGCTGTGTTGACATTGACGAGTTTGGAGCCTTGTATCAATCCATCATGGACGAGCGCGACGAGGACGAAGACATGAGAGAGGCTTTCAACGTTTTTGATCAAAATGGTGATGGATTTATTACCGTGGACGAGTTGAAATCGGTCTTGCAATCACTCGGCCTCAAGCAAGGGAGGACGGTTGAGGATTGCAAGAATATGATTATGAAAGTGGATGTGGATGGAGATGGTAGGGTCAATTTCAACGAGTTCAAGCAGATGATGAGAGGGGGGGGATTTGCTGCATTGTCCTGATTATTACTACAATTCTTTGCGGTAACGACATTGATTTTTGCGGCTGTAGTTCTTTTTAGATTGTAAATAATATTCATTTTGTATCCTTAACTTTTCCCAACCCCGAGCAACGGACAACAACAGTAATGACCACAGAGATCCAAATCACAAGGTATTCATATATGTATGTGAATGCTAAGTCAGTAAAAAGAATTGTCGAATGCTTTCAAATGTTATTTATGGTGTTGTAAGAAGAACTATTGGAGATTGTGATGATGTTGATGCTGAATATTGGGATCTCATGCAACAAGGTTTGCAAAATCTCCATCGGATATGGGATTTATGCTTGCAAGCGTAAGTCAAGTAGATTGCTACTGCTCCTTTTACCGGAAGAAGGTGCGGGAGAGAGGACCTTTTTTTTTTCGATGTCCAATTATATTTTGACTTAATTATTCCTTCTTTGCATAAAATATAATATTTTTAATTGTTTTGTGGTTTATAGCTTTACCAAATATCTTGATTTGAATTTTTATTTGGATCGTTAAACTCATATCAATTGTTGGCATGGTTTGCCAAATCGACCAAATTAGAGTAGGCTTGGCCGGATTATAACCAGAACAAGTTCCGCTCTGAAAACAACGCATTGTCTGGCTTTTGAAATCTTTCCCATTGAGTTTACACATATGACAGTTGATTTAGATTTGATTTTTCGGAGATGTTGCTGATTTGAGGAACTGAGTTTTTTGTCATTTTGTAATTAAACAATATATATCATAAAATTTACAATCTTAGACATGTATTTTTCATTTACATGACTAAATCTAAAATAGCAAACGTACAGTTCTTTCCAATTTTTGAAATTGTTCTTCCTATGTCTCCAGTGTAGATGTAACTTTTTCTTTTGACTCCTTAAAAAGTTTAGTTGATTTCTCCTTTTGATTAGATTTCTTAAGTCTAATTCTTTACATTTAATTATTTTAGAAAAG